>CM060245.1:13602769-13917887 GCA_030555515.1 Acutogordius australiensis
ACCTAGTTCTATATAAATTGCAATTTTTTTAAATTTACGCGGCCAAATTATATTAATATTTTATTCTTAGTTTTTAAAATTTTTTTATTTTTTATTCTTTCTTAAATATAGTAAAGGTCATAGCCAAAATAAATAATGTGTTATTTATTTAACACAAAAAAGGTATCGTTTATTGTTTGTAAAGCTGCAGATAAATATAATTTATTTGATGTAAAGGTCTATTATAAAAAAGATTATCGATTGTCGTTTTAAATGAAGCCTGCATTTAAATATTTTTTATTTAAAAAAAAAATTTAACTTTCGTAAAATATGGCAAACATGTCACTGCAATCATAATCCACTGTTAATCGATTTTATATGTCACCGTCTAAACGCAATTTTCCAGGAATATTGTTTGGATTGTAAGCTTCCAAAGCCTATACCGCCGGAGGAATATAGCTTGGACTCCCCAGCGCCCAAAGCCTTTATTCAACCGGAAAATTTAGCATTATTTAGCGAACAAATTTTAAAATTTCGAAAATCGGTAATTTTGGCTAAGAATTGGACATTATAGATTAGTTCCTTATTAAATTTTTATAATGTGATAAGTTTATATTTTTTTAAAATAGGTTTAAGATATCTTACAATAAGGCCCGATATTCCGCCCGGCCTTGCAGACCCCCCCCCCCCCTCAGAAAGCCTATAGGGATCGGGCTGAATTTTTAAAGGAAGGCAGCAATTTTATAAATCTTATTTTTCTTAATGACACTAATATCTTATCACATGATGAAGGAGTGTATTACTCCATCCTAATAAAAATTTCGGGCCAATTGGCTTTGTAGGGCCTAAATTACAAAAATTACCGCAGGTTCGGGCTGGGCCAGAATTAATGGAGGTTTCCCGAAGTTTAAAATTTACAATTTTTTTTTAAATATGTTTTAAAAGGCGCGTTTAGAGTTCACTCAATTTTTCTAAAAATTTTAAAAACTCTCTTTACATAAAAAGTACAACTAGAAAAATTTGAAATGTTGATTATTAGCATTTAAAATATTATGTCTAAAGCATTTAAATTTTTATATACATATGTAAACTCTAAATGTGGCTTAATCAAACATTTAAAACTGATATAAAAAAACTCACTTATATGTCAATCAAGGTGATGCTAGCCGGCTTAACATTATAGTCAACATATCAAGTTCACTTAACATACGATTTAACATATAATAAAATATTTTGAAAATTAAGACAATATCTAACCATTTTGCAAAATTTAAATGTTCGCTAAATTATGCAAAATATTTAGGCGAATTATAAGCTTTGGGCGTAGAGCAGTCCAAGCAATATTCTGACGGCGAAAATGCATTTCGGTCGTTGACTTTATGTCAAAGAATATTACACCGGCGGTATATATGCTTTGGACGCTGAAGTCACGTTTAAACAATATTCGGCAAAATTTTGCGTGTGAACGGGGACATATATATATATATATATATATATATATATATATATATATATATATATATATATATATATATATATATATATATATATATATATATATATATAATTTTATCAATAGTGGCCACAGTCATATGTGATTGCCAGATCTTAAAAACCTCTTTAAATTGCAAAAACTTTCAAGAGAAAACATTATATAAAATTGGCACAGACACCTTATTAAATCCATATATTTACAAATATTTTTTATCTTAGATTGATTTTGGTTTTGCTATAAAAAGCGAATCATCCCGCCAACGCTTAGGCACATTGCCTTACATGGCCCCGGAAATACTCGATCACCGTGAATACGGCCGGGGAGTAGACATGTGGGCTTTGGGAGTTACCGTTTATTACATGGCCACAGTCGAGTAAGTCATCATTATATATAAACTATCAATATTGAAATACATTTATTGTGTAAAAGGAATAATTTAAAGGCCGATAGAAATATTAGCGCATTGGGTACAATCCAGCTTTAATTGAAAAAGTTCTGTTGTATAGCAAATAGCTGTTTTATAAAAAAAATAGTAATTATTACCCCTTAGTAGCTGCTAAGTGGTCTAACTAGGATTTTAGTAATAAACGATATGCCTAATTGAGAGCCTAGGCTAACAGCCTAGATCGCCGGCGTTTTACTATAGCCCTGCGATATATTAATAACTTTTTTGGTTTAAAGATTTAAAACCCTAACGGGTGTAGCGCTCAAGTTTAGTTAAAGGTTTGGAGGAAACTCCAAAGCCAATCGCTTTCTAATTTTATTTTAAAACTCTTTACAAATACACCATTACTTGTTGTTGACATCAAAGAGTTTAGATCAAGTGTATTTGAGAATCTTCGTCATCAATTGGAAATCAAATATTAATTATAAAATATGTTTAATGAATACAAAATACACAAATATTTATTTAAGATAAAAAATTTCATTTTTGGGAATCCTCTATTCAGCCTGCCTGTTTAGTATTTATAATTTTGCTTTGGCTTACCCAAACTAGACTTAATACGAAATTTAACCATATTGTTAAAAGAAAATAATAAACCAAAAAACTCTATCTCAAAAAAGTTGTTTGGTGAGTAGCACTTGTGCTTAATTAACTAACACATAAATATATATTCTTCAGATAATTTTTAACTACTCGCTTCTGAAATTAACACATTATAATAATACTGCCATGAAAAATAACTAACTATTTTAAATATTTAGTTATCCCTTTGGTCAAAATGAGGCAAATATCTATTCGAGAATGCTTAACTTCGATTTACCTAATGAAAATTTTGGGCGGAGAGAAATTGAATTAATCTGCAGGTTGTTTGAATCGAACCCCATAGATCGTCCAGGTGTTATATCCAACCTTCGCGATGATCCGTAAGTTCAAAACACCATTTTAAATTTAAATTAAGTTTTCTTACAATGTTGATAATATTGCGCTAAGAGGCACGTATGTAATAATTTTTGGCGAGTTCGCCCAATTAAATTATGAATTATTTTTGGTTTTAGATAAAGATAATTTTCGGCTAATTGTCGAATTATGAAACATACATGCAAATAAATTATTATTAGCTAATTTTAGTTGTTATAAATAAATTTTCTTTAAAGATGTTTCAAAATTTTTTTAAATTGCTTTTTGGGAGTTTTAAAAAAATAAATAGCACTTAGTGGTGCACTTAAAAATATAATAGAATTTAATATATCACAGGCCAACAAATATGAATGGCATACCCGTGAATTTTATGAAAACATAAAAGAATTTATTTCCGTGATGGCCTTATCTCATATATATATTTCGTTATTTTAGTTTTTTCCAGCCTTGGCTCCTTACATCCGTCCATATAAAAAAATGGCCTTTTTTGACCAAATTGACAGATCGAGAATACCCAAGAAAGAAAAAATTTAAGAATTTTTTTAAATAAAAATTTCTTGTAACTTATATTTATCATATCAAATAATGAGAAATACACTTATTTAATATATCAAGCTCTTTCATCAGCATTTAAATGATACACGGATTTGAAAATCCCTAAGATGGCAAGTTTGATTTCCATAGTTAGCTCATAACTCTCAAAATTTTGTTGCCCTGTGTAATCGTTAACACGAGCGGTTCTAATTAAAATTTGCTCAAATTTTAATTATATAAATAGATTGCATTATAGCTTATTTCATTTTAGTTTTAAAGATAAACACACTATTTTTGGTTAGCTTAGTAAATTATGCACCATTTACGTCTTTTTGGATAAAAACGTATTTTGCTTGTAATTATCCAAATATCAAAATATTAAAGGCTAATTATTGAGCAACAATAAATTCACAATCAAATTTTTTAAATTAAATTATCTTAACTGCAATTGGCCCTATTTTAAAATAAATAAAAATAAAAAATAAATATATAAAAATTCAAACTTAACACAAAGACACAACAGCATACTTGTGTTTTTTAGTGCCATATTTAATAAATGTTTACTGTTGATAAACATTTAAAACATTTTGTTAATAAAGTCATTATAAAATGTTTTACGGGGCAACTAAATTTTAATTAATTTTATAGATATTTTGAAGGAATAAACTGGCAAGCTTTGGTGACGAAACAATACCCAGCTCCAAAAACATTTGATTCGGTTCCAATTTATGAATCGGTCGACCTTGGCGAAATATACGATCTCAGCCCACCTTTGACTCTATCGAGCATCGATAGAGTATTTGCCAATTAGTCAAAAGTGATAAAACCCATATATTATTTCTAACTTAATTCGTGAACTCATTTTGCACTTTGAGCAAAAAGTTTCATATTTTTTGAAATGAACTATCATTCACTCAAAAATAAGAATAGAACACCCAACCAAATTAAAAAAAAAATCTATTTTTACGACCTTAAAAAATATGTGAGATAACAATATAATGCTGGGAAAAACAAGTGAATTTGCTTTTCCAATTGTAACCTAAAAATTAAATATTAGCAATTTTTAGCCGTATTGGTATTTAATAAATAATTGTCATAAACCTGAAAGAGGTTATTTTTTAGATTTAGATATGAGTCGACAAATCCTCAAATTGGGATCTCAAAGCCATCATTTTTGTGCGCGTTCCTCTCTCCGTGTTCCAAACTCACAAATCAAATCATTTCACATCCTTACCTCAAATTATCATTATCCATTTCTCATTTATCCTTTGTATATACATATGTGTGCTAATGATTTCTTCCCTAATGTTTTCTTCTCTAATGCTTTCAATAATGATTTCTCCCTTAATGTTTTATGATTTCTTCCCTAATGTTTTCATTTATCAACCCAAATTCCCAATTGGAAAAATACATAAATTTACATTTTTGGAACATGATTGAGAAATAGTTAAACTTCCAACAATACCGATCAAAGCTTCAATTTTCCAAGGGAGAGGAACGGCACCCATCTGCAAAATAAATGAAAAATTGGAAACACGTGGATGCGGAATCAACAATAGTCGCGGAATTAATTGCCAAACCTCGCTGATTAATGACGATTATTGGATAATGCAAAATGCTAGAAGAAAAATATGGAGGCTGCGAAGTAAATTTTTTATAACTAAAAAAATTAATAAATATTTTTGGGGATATTAAATTTAAAAGAAACATTAAAAGAAATCAAATATGAAATTGACCGCCAACTTAAAAAATTTTGAAGACCAAAAACATAATGGGATAAAAATCAAATAGAAAATGAAAAATACTTTTGATAAAATTCTCAAATAGTTATAACACATTTTGACACATAAGAATTAAATAAGCTAATTTATGAATCATCAAAATTCTCAATTGCGTGTATTGTTTTTTTTTTCTAAAGCTAGCTATAACACTGGACAACAAATTTGAACTACCCTAAGCATCATTTATGGCAACTATGGTTTTTGGTCAAGTTTTTGGCCCTGATCACGAATATGAAATTAGAATTTTAACCAATGCCTCAGATTTTTATTCAGTGTCAAAGTTGAGATTTTTCAATTTTTGGGGTATTTTGGGCTTCTATATCATAAAACCTATGGCTAGTAACAAAAGTTTAAATATGTATTTAGATAACGAAATATTTCATTAATAACGTAAGGCGTTTAAAATTTTTTATAATATTTACTTTTTTTTATTTTTTATTTTCATAAAATTAGTGGTTTTTGTCATAAAATCCGTTTTTTGATCCTAAATAACTTGATAGTAAATTGCTAATAAATTTAGATAATAACTTTTTTTAAATATGTTTCTTATAAGGAATCTGAATATACCATTAGATTTTTTTAAAAATTAATAGTCAAAAAAATTTTTTAAATTTTTTTCTGAACTTTGGACGCTGTTTATAAAAAATTGGAGGCATTGGAAAAAAGACTAAACCCAGGATCGTTATCGCAAGAAAATTCTCTACAAAACCCTCAAAAAATCGTTGATGTTTTTTTTTGTTGTCCAGTTTAATCATTGAAAATTTATGGAAAAATGAAAAAAAATGATATTTAACCGTAAAAATTATTTAACGAAATAGCTATGTTAAATTCAAACTCAAAATAACATTTTTATTTCAAACCGGTAATTATTCATTTCAATGGGTTGTGATGCAAAATGTTTTTTATAGTGGCATTGGTAAAGAAAAAAGATTTTCAATAATAAAAATTATTGTGTTTTTATTAATAGTTTTAATATAAATATTATTGTAGACGAAGAAACTGTTTAGAAAATTGAAAACATGTATAACACAGGTCAACAAATATTTATTTCAGACGAGATTATTATGAAAACATAACAAAAAATGGCCTTTTTTGACCAAATTGACAGATCTAAATATACCGTAAAATGAAAAAATTTGAAAATCTTTTTTGCATTAATATCCCTTGTAACTTATATTTATAATCACAAATAATGAAAAATAAATTTTATTAATATATCAAGCTCTTACATCGGCATTTAGAAATTACAAAATATTTCGCGTCCAGACTTAAATACGACACAATATATTATCGGTTTTTAATAAAAATATTATTTGAAGTTTAAAATTAACAGTTTAACCAATGTGAATATGCAAAAATAAAATTTCAATTTATTTTTGTTTGTGAATCTTTTTGGTTTTTTAACCTTTTTTTCTAAAATATTCACTGTTTATAACTGACTAACTAAGTTTGATAGGATAAACGGTAACGGATTTGATATTCCCTAAGATGGCAGGTTTGATCTCTGTAGTTAACTTATAACTCTCCAAAAATTGTTGACCTGTGATAATAGCGCTGTGCTACAAAAAATGAAAGTGCATAATTTAATTTTGTTAAGGGGGTGGTAAAATTTGCTTGGATACCAAAGTAAGTCTCAGGATCATTAATAAATAATAATATAATAAAATGCAAAACAAAATGCTCGCACTAACGTCCGAAATTTGTGTTAAACGGCACATGCAGGGTTTTGACTACCTGACAAAAAAGACCATTTAATACCTAGTTTATTTTTTTACACATATTTATGTAACACTACATGATTTCTTGTCCTTTACCTGTGGAGATTAACTTTTAGTTTTGTCGTTACCTTAAAAAAATAACAAAAACTTGATTTAGAAAAACAAAAATAAAGATTTGAGACAAGGAAGAATAGTAATATTGATTGTCGGTCTTATGGATTTCTCCCAATTTAGTTTCTCGAGCATGACTCAAGTCTTTCTATTTGCATCTAAATTAATACCATAATGGTTAATAGTAATTAGGCTCACAGCTATTTTACAATATATGGCAATACAACTATATTTCAATAACGAAATAAAAATTTACAATTTAATCGCGAGGGCGAAGAACCGGTTCTAAAAATCTAAAAATTTATAGGCCATAACTAAAAATAATTGCTATATAGGGGAGACCGGGGCAATTGTGACACATAAAAGTCAAGCCCAGATTGCAAAAAAACTACAGGGTTTTTTGAAAAAAAAATTTTAGTTTTCGATAGCTCTAACTTAGTTCTTTAATATATATAATGTTTATTTTTCTAGGATTATCTAAAAAAAATTTATTTAAAAAAACATAATTACCCCACGCTGGGGTAATTATGATCAGCGTAGGGTAATTCTGAACATGTCGAAAAATCCATTAGCACTTAAAAACATTTTAATAACCTAATATATTACTTAATTTTATATAAGATTTCAATAAAAGACGAAAGAGTTGTATAAAAAACGATAATTTTTAAGGATTTAAGGTTTTTTTTGGATTGTAAGCTAAAATGGTTTTAATCGTTATTGCGCAAAAATATCGGAAATTTCCTATCTAAAATGATAAATTATTAAGTAATATTAATATTTTATTATAAAATAAATGAATTAGATCATAACCATAAATTTTTTCTTATTAAAATTGAGTCAAAACTACCCCACAATTTTTGACTCATTTTTGCCCCAAGGTTAGTCACCAACTTTGAGGGGTTAAAGAATATAATTAAACACGTGATATAATAATTATTTTTACATAATTCAATGACTTAATACTTCATTAGATAATTCCGTAAATCTTATGTAAAATGATCAAGTTTAAAAAATTTTATCCAAAAAAAATCAAGAATTTTTTTTGTAACTTTTGGGCATCAAATATACGTTTTACTATATAACTCAAAAAGTTTTGATCATTGGGATATAAAAATTTGCTGATAAGGGTTTTAAAACATATATTTTATTTATAATATATCACTATTATCATACCAATTACCAAACTTTTTAAAACATCAAAAGTTATAATTGCCCCAATAGCATAATTGCCCCGGTCTCCCCTAAACAAATATGTGGTTAATTTAGGCCCAACATCACCTGAATCACGTTATATGAACTAAAATGAACCGACTTCCCTATTTTGCCCGAACCTTTCCTATACATCAAATCATTTAATTGGACACTGCACATCCATTTACCCTACAACGGCCCTTATTATTACAATAATATAAATTTCATATAATATGTATACATGTGTTAATGATTTATTAATGATTTCATTATCTTAATGTGTTATTTCTAATGATTTCATTTATTGTCCCCTCCCCCATCCACTTCAAACCAATTACATCTAAATTACTTACTCGGGACAAGGTGACATTAATCGACAAACGCAATATATACTATCAAAATCAACCGCTTCAAAGTTTTTCATAACATTTACTTTTAGGAAAGGATCGGCACAATGTTAGTTTTATTATCAACTTTTTCACTCAAAATTTATACAACATCAAATAAATTAATCTGTTTTGTTAAAATATTGAATGTATTAACCTTCGTATATGAAATCAGAGACATAACGAATTTCAAATTAAATTTCAAAAAATTGACCCAAAAAAACCAAAAATATAGGCCGTAATGAACTATTCGGTAAATAATTTTAAATGGGGCATTGTTGACCGTTTTATAAGATATTTGACAGGGTCAATTTATGACATATTAAGGCCCCATGATCGTTGAAGATGCCTTAAACAATTAAAATCTGAGCCGATAATAAACTTCAAATACAAGTGTTTGTTAAAAATCACCTGCCTAGACTTTGCTTGGATCGCTTACATAGAAATTCTTCTTTGATAACATGCTTAACTTATTTTAAAACAGAAAAAAACTAAAGAAATACAGAAACAAATAATGGAGAAAATAAATTTAGAAGTTTTGTTGCATGAAAAATTATTTAAATAGGTTAAAGGCTGGTTTTAAAATAAATATTGCTAGTAAAAGCAATTTTAATTATTATTAGTGTCGCTTAGCTGTTCTATACTCAAAAAATAGCATCTTTTGAGCTATATTAATTTGGTAGAAAAATAAATCAGTATATCTTTTATTCATCACAGTTTATTGAATAAAACAAAATAAGAATCTTTTAAAATTCAAAGTATAAATTTTACTCCCCCATTACAAGCATAAAATGGGCAGCATCAAAGTTACCTCGCTTAATAAACATTTTTACATATTTTTTGTGCCTCAATTTTAGTTTTATTCGGGCTTTAATATTTCTGCCCGGCCCGCCTGACATTTTTATTTAAACTTTGCCCAGATTTGGTTTATTTTAGGCCCGGCCCGAATTCACAATAAGGCTCGAAAATTTGGTGTTACACAGTTCAACAAATATCAATGTCAAAAACGTGTATGAAAACATAAAAAAATGTACCCCCAAGATGGCCTGATCTCATATATATTTTTCGTTTTTCTTAGTATCTTCCGTCTTTGGCTTCTTAGATCCGTCTATAACGAATAATGGCTTTTTTGACAAAATTGCAGAATATATCATAAAAAGAAAAAATTTAAAACTTTTTTTTGCATATAAAAATTCCTTGTAACTTATATTAATAATCACAAATAATCAGATATAAAATTTATTAATATATCAAACTCTTACATCGGCATTTAGATAATACAAAATTTTTCGCGTCCAAACTTTAAAACGACACGATATATTATTGGTTTTTAACGAAAATATTATTTGAAGTTTGAATTTGACAGTTTAACTATTGTGAATATGCCAAAATAAAATTACAATTTATTTTTGTTTATGAATCTTTTTTGTTTTTTGACCTTTTTTTCTAAAATTTTCAATGTTTATACCTGACTTATTAAGTTTGATTAGGAAAAACGGTAAACGGATTTGATATTCCCTAAGATGGCAGGTTTGATCTCTGTAGTTAACTCTTAACTCTTAAAAAATTGTTGACCTGTGTTACAAGCAATTTTTTGCTTTCAAGAGTGTAGATGTAATATCCTTCATTAATAAATTTAAAATTTTTAGTTATTGGTAATTTGGTCAGAAAAATAAGGCAAAAAAAGATTTATAAAACAAGGCCGGTCTGTAATTTTTTTCCAAATTTATTCCAGACAAACCCCATTGTAAATTTTCGGTCAGGTCGGTATAATTACAATTTTGTTTTCTTGCCAACCGAAAATCGTGTTTAAATGCAGCGCAATTTAAATTTTTAATGCACATAAGGCTGGGCTAATACTTATTTCATAATTAAAAAATTTTTAAAATAAAAAGAATTAACGGCTAATATCAAAAAATGAGAATTAATGTTTGGCCGTTTTAGGATGTGCCTAACAAAAAAAAAATTAATATAAATTTTTTTTTTAATTTATTAATTTTTTTTACACTAGCCACGCCACCTTAATGTTAATTAAAAGCTTCAATTTTTTTTCAAAATTTTTTTTCACTAGCCGCAGCCTAAATAGCCACATATCATTCATTAGCGAGTAATGAATCAATTATAAATTTGATAATGCCTATTATCCCAACCCAGGCCCGATTCTAGCTTTTCCATTTTAGGGGGGCAAAAAAAACTCGTGGGGGGGGGGGGGGGGGGGCAGAAAAAAATTGAAATTGATGGTAATTTATTATATTCTAAATAAAAATAATATTTGCGTTTATAATTTGGATATATGAATTAAAATTAATTGTTTTCACTAATATCAATTGCTAAAAAAGATATGAGATTTGGAAATTTATTTTAAGTATTTTATCATTTGGTAACAATGCGCATGGAAATTAGAAATATGATATATATGAATGATAAAAATAAATTATATAAAATTTGGATTTTAGAAAATGCATAGTAAAATAAGATTGATTTTCATGAAAACAAATTGTATAAGTATGCTTGGAAGAATATATATGAAAAAACACTGCTTATATATAACTAGTAATTAATATTAGGGTAAAAAATTTAATAAAACCTGAACAACGTTAAATGCGCATAAAAAAAATTGCAACCATGTTTCAATAGTAAATAATTTAGCTGATTATAAGCAGTGTTTTTTATTAATCTAACAATTTTATCCTAGAGGTTGTTTTGATTAAATTATAAAATTCATCAAAATTTAACGCCCCAGTTAATGATTTTTCGTGTCCTTGAAAATAAATCACCTTTAGGCAGGTCACTACTTAACAGCAAGAAGTTATTATCCTTCTTAAAGTAAAAATTGTGGCCTCACAACTCGACGTTAAAGAGCCAATTAACAAACTTATAGGAAAAATGTTAAATAGATTAGAAAACGCATCTTTGTAATCATATAAAAATTTAACAAAATCAATAGTAACACATTCTTTGTAATTATTATGTTTCTTATTAAAAAATTTTTGGCTACGTCATCTTTAGATAATGAATTTTCATCAATATTACTTATTTTTAATAGGCTCTAATTTATTTATATCTAAAATATTAATCAAATTTATAAAGGGAATCTAAAGATTTTAAATAACTATTATCGGTAAAATCTATCATCTAAATATAAATAAATCAATAATATTAAAATAAATACTTTTTACTTTATGCTTATTATTTAAAATATTTTCAAACTTATGAGTAAAAAATAAATAAAAATCAGAAAAATCTTTAGGTTTAGTTTTTCTTTTATCCAAAGATAAATTATTGTCATTTAAAAAAGTATTAATATCAAAATAATTTTTGAATAAATCTTCAAATGTATTTTAATTTCTTAATTGTTTAATTTCTAACAAACAATGGTGTATCAAATCAGAAGTTTTAGAAATATAAATCGTGCTGCATTGAAGTTGGTCTATAATTATTTTTAATAAATAAAATAATTATTCAATTAAATACAAAAAAATAAATAGATTAAATATGGTCAACCCCGATTCGGCCCTGTGACCTGAAGATATAAAAGTTTTTTTATTTTTAATTTTTAAAAGAGTATTAATTTTTGTGTAATTTAAAAAAAAACAATGGACAGGGAGTTATCACACCACCGATGAGGCAACAGCCGGGGTATGGTCCCGCATTCACTATCTACCTTGATTGCATCATAAGAAATTTATGAAGGGAAGAAAAATTATCAAAAAAATCTTTCCCTTCACTTAAAATTTCAAGACAATCTTTTATAACAAGATGCAATGTGGTTAAAGCAGTGAATATACGGGACATGGTGTCCAGCTATTTTGCTTAGAAATACTTTAACACCACCTTTTCCCCAGGGCATTAGTTCGCCCCATCGTAGCATTGTGAGATCAGGTTCTTTGGTTCTAGATTATATTCTAACAATAGATTGATGACAAGTGAGAATTTCTTAGGCATCAGAGTTATAAATTGCTTTCACAAATATAAAGCTGTCTGTTTCAAATTTTTCTATATATTTTTGTGTTAGTTTGATCTCTCTTGCGGATTAGAAGTATTAATGAATAAAAACACTTTTAAAAAAAGTAAGTATTTTAAGATAATATTTTTTAGATATTTTTGACGGAGCAAATTTAATTATATTATATGGAAGAAATAAAATTACTATATATTTTTTGGGGGGGGGGGGGGCAAATTCAATTTTTCTGGGGGGGGGGGGGGGGCAAACATAAAATTACTATGTATTTGGGGGGGGGGGGGCAAATTCAATTATTTTTGGGGGGGCAAACAAAAACTTTTGGGGGGGCAGCCCCCCCAAAAGGGGTCTAGAATCGTGCCTGTCCCAACCTATCTATAATTTTAATATATATAAACTTTTACGTATCTTTGAATGCTGCACTTTATAAGGTTATTATGGCTTCTTATAATAGAGATTAAAGTAGGGACCCAATAGCCCGCCGCAAAGCCGGTCCACCTAAAAAACTGGTTGGCCCTGATACAGAATAGATTAACGGGTCGAGCATTTTTATTTCGTTACTTATTTTTCTTTAAATAATGTTAACAATAGAGAATGATACATTAAATTACACGATAAAGGGCATAACTTCTATACTCTGTCTTTTATTAATAATTAAAAGGCAAACAATTTGCTTGCAATAATTTTCCTGGCCAATATCGAGCCGAGCCTAAAATTATAGTCTAAATAATAATATCAAACGTGTAAGTTTGTAAATTTCGCATTTTATAAAAATGTTTTTTTTAAAACAAATTAACATTTAAAACAAATTTTTTTCCCATTATTAATTTTATAATATTTTGATGCATTTAAATTGTACTCACTCTTTTTTCCCACCTGAGCTGATTTTAATCGACGGGCGGGTCTGAGCATCGTAAAATGCAAAATCCCAAAAAGCAAAATTCTAAAACGCAAAAACCTGAAGTAATTAATTTTTTAAAAAAATGGGCGGAGATTTTATTTTATATATTTTTACTTCTTTAATGTTTAAATAATAGGATTTTGCTTTTTAGGATTTTGCGGTTTTGGCCGAATTCAGTAATTTTATAATCAAAATTATTTAAAAAAATAATTAGAATATAAGTGCAATTAATTAAGTTATGAAATAGAGGCAATAACATGGTTTATAACATTGAAATTGAGGGGGTGGGGTGCATATGGACCCCAATTCAATTGTTAAACAAATTTTGTTATTAGACTTAGACCAAATTTCAGTTAATAGTTTTGTTTATTATATATCTAAGTAAAAAGTCACAAAAACTTAGCTAAGATATAATATTTTGGAAGATATTCAAAATTCAAGATGTGTTGGTGTCCATATGGACCCCACAGTGCTACTCGCGGGTTAAGCAATAATGCAAAATACTTTTATATAACCTTAATTTAATATTTGTAAATAAATAACAAAAATATAGTTTAATTTAATAAAGTTCAGCCACTAAAATTTTTTCCCCTTTTTTAATATTATTAATAAAAGATGCGGTTAAGCTGCAGCTAATACTTCTTTCAAAATTGTAAAAAAATATTTCTAAAATAAAAAAATATTTAGTGGCTAATATTAAAAAATGAGAATTTAGGTATTTTGGTGGTTTTAGGATTGCCTAACAAAATATTTAAAAAAAATTTTTTAATTTTTTTTTCACACTAGCCGCCTCATTGTTATTCAAATGAGTGCAATTTTTTTTCGTCAAAACTTTTTTTCCACTAGCCACAGCCTTAGGTAGGTTGAGTATGATTTATTATATTTTAATATTTTAGAAACTAAAAAAACAATGGGTCACAGGTATACCTATTTTTAATTAAGGGCACGTGCAAAGTGAGTTTTAATTTTCGTGAAATTTTCAAAATTTTGAAAAAAAAAATTTTGAAATAAAACGCAATTTTTTAAAAAGTTGCCAAATTTAGTATATGCGCATAAAATGTTTTTTCTAAAATAAAAATTTTTTTAAAAAATTTTGAAAAAAATAAAATTTTCAAAATTTTTAGAATTTTTAAAATTTCACGAAAATAAAAACCACTTTGCACGTGCATTAATGAAAAAAATTTTAAGGCGCATTAATAATTTGTTCTCACTTAGGCTGCGGCTAGTAGATAAAAAGTTTTGACAAAAAAAAATTGCTCGCATTTGAATAACGTTGAGGCGCTAGTGTGAAAAAAAAAATTAAAAAATTTTTACATTTTTAAAAAAAAAATATTTTTTTTATATATTTTGTTAGGCATATCCTAAAACGACCATTAAACCTAAGTTTTTATTTTTTAATATTAGCCGCTAAAATTTTTTTATTTTAGAAATATTTTTTTTTACAATTTTGAAAGAAGTTTAGCCGCAGCCTCAAAACGAAGGCATGCACGTTTGTGGTTATGAATGCATGAACTCTTTAAACCGTAAGAGAAAAACGAGAAGGCGCAAAACAGCCGAAGCAATATTTACTAGACTTTCATCACAGAAACTATGGGAAAAGGATGATAACGAAGACACTATGTATTCTGATAACACAGATGAAAGTAGTAGCAATGTTATTAGGAAGAAATTTGCAAAATTAAATTTCAATAAAAGATCAAATTTTACCTCCAATTCATCTGAGCATATACCTGACAATTTTACTCGTTGTTTTAAATGTAAAAAAGTTTTAGTTAATAGTGATTATAGCTTTCCAAAACGTCAAAGATATGTTAAACATGCCCGTTCAAAAACATCAATGGAAGAACATATAAGTAGTGGAAATAATCTAAGCTCTCTACCAGTATCCCCTCTTACTTCTATTGAACTATTTAGCAAAACCAAAAATGTCAAATTTAAAAATAAAAACTTTATTAGACATGTGGATTCAAAGTAATTTTATAATGTTTTTATTTTGAAGAAAGCCATTTAAAAAAGATTTTATTCCTATGGACATAGATAATTTGTAAACTTTATTATAATTAAATTTTAGGTCTCTTAATGATACAACTGATGATGAGATATATGAAAAAGTATTAGAAGGTAATTTATAGCTTTTGTGTTTTTTTTTATTTTTTATTTAATCATGTTTATTTAGCTGATGATGAACAGAGTGACATGGAGTACATAAGATCTCTTGGTAGAAAATTTATTGATAAAACTCATACATTATGCCAAATATGTTTAAATAGCTATTATTAAATTTTTAATGAATAAAATTGTATATTTATATTACAAAATAAATTAATTTAATTATAAAACATATGTTTAAATTAATTCTTTTAACCTTGTAATTAGTATTTGCTCTTTGTATCATTTGATTAATTGCTAGAGCTCTTTTAGAGAAAATAGAACTTTCTAATTATTTGCCTTTTATAAAACTATATTTAATCTTGGAAAGACAAATAACAAATTTGACCAAGAGTTATTGTGCTAATTATTTTATTATGTTTATTTATGTATCATAAACAAAAAAGTTCAGAAGTGTAATATAAATAAAATTAGACAAAGATCTAAGTTCAATGATATATAAAAAATAAAGTTGGAATTTTTTATATTTGCTAGAATTAAATACTATTAAAGTGATTATTATAAAAAAACTAAAACAATGTGAAATTGAAATTTACTATAAATAAATAAGGTTCTTGATTATATAGATTCTAAAATTTAGATTCAATTAACTAAATGATTGCAGAAAAAGGTATAACATATGTTAAATTTTTTGTCCATAAATTATATAATAAAGCTAAATAGAATTGGTACAGGATATAGTATAAAGGTTAAAGGACATAGAACAAATTTGTTAATTATTTTCAATTGACAAAATCTCCATGTCTATCCCATTTCCTTTCAATCGTTCAATTATGGCGGTATTTTGAAACGCCGCACCTGTTGTAAAAACGCCACCCCTAAATATAAAAAACGGTTTACATAATTTTATATGTGTAAAAAGCATCATAAAAAATTTCAAAAGTTAATCAAAAACCTGTTATTTTAACTTATTATTTTTAAGGAAAAAGAGTGTGCCCGCCACTTTGTGGTCCATAAAAAAATTGAAAATTTTTTTGGTACCAAGACCTCAATTTAAATTTTACAATAGTAAAAGTAAAAAGTTTGGCCAGGTTGCTTTTTAATATCTGACCAATTTGAGGAAAGATTGTTTTGTTTAAAGATAAATGCACTAAGAGTCTAAGGTTTTGAAGTGAACCCTTAAATTATATATTCAGAAATTTGGATTATAAAATTATTTATACGGCTGTGGTAATCTATCCCGCTCCTTTAATAGAGTAACTGCAGCTGCAATAGCACAAATTGCGGTCGATTTATAGGCATCTATGATAATGTATTTTGTATTAATAAAGATGTTTTAAGCGGGCATATAATAACTTGAGTAATTTGTATTAGGTTTTTGGGTCAAGAAATACATATAATATGTATTTAATTACACAGGTATACAAAATTTACTTTAGATATCTATAATTCCAAAAAAACAAAATTTATATTTCTATATATTTTCGCCAGTTTTATATATTATTTTAAGTCAAGGCTATAAACAAAAAGGAAAAGACAACCCTAAAATCATTCTTTTAAATAAGAAAAATATCAAATGTTTAAACTAAACTTAAAAATTGTCTGTATTTGGGTAATAATACAAAATGTTTTGTGCACAAGCAACCAAAACAAATATTCAACTGTTGTATAATTTTTTAGCCGTAGATATTGTTTTAATACTTCCAAAATCAAATTTAATTTTAGATGGCCATATAGTTTTGATAATTAAGCCCGGCCCGCCTAACATTCAATTAAAGCCCGGGCCCCGAATTCGGGTTTTATTTTAAAACCGTCTCGAATTTACTGATAAGGCCCGAAAATTTTATATCACGAGCTAAACATGCTTCAAAATTTTCAAAAACTACATAGTGTAAAAACCCAATTATAATGTAAAAATAAATTTATTTTTAGTTCTTGTTTAAAATAGGTAAAAAAAAAAATGGAGGCAAAATGAGATTAAAATCGGCCCGCTCGGCTCGTAATTTATTTTATCTCAGGCCCAGCCTGCTTTAAATTTCGATCTGACCTGTTTTTAGAGCGGGCCGGCACCGATTTGCTCGACTTCTAGGGCAGGTACAATTAAAAAATATAAATGTAATTTTTTTCCTTTAATTTAGAGAATTTCTCAGTTAAGTTTTGTCATAACAATTAAGTTAAAATTAAAACAAAAGGCAACATAAAATTTTGAAATTTGAGCACATTTCTTTACAAAAAATTATTCGGTGATAAAAAGACAACGGCTGAATTTTAAAGTCTTGATTAGCGTATTTTTTAACACACCCTAAAACTTTACCTCAAAATATAACGAATATACAAGATTTAATAAAAACTGTAAAAAGGGTTCAAGTATAACATAAGGTACTATTATAATTAGGTAATACTTTAATTTTTAAAATGTGTTTTGATATATGTGTAAAGCTTGGGACCATATTAAAGATATAAAACAAAAGTGTTATCGTTTTTAAACAAAAATGAAAATATACCAGGTCCGGTCACAACCGATTTTATAGTTGTGTCGGGCGGGTGATTGGGTATCGATTGAGGATCACTTTTCAATTCTGGATTTTTTTCATAAGAATAACCCTTACCTAATTACAATACAAAGCAAATTCAATATTTACATTTCATAGGTCTAAACTTCAATAATTATTATGTTATGTGGAAAGCTACCTAAAATATACTATCATCTCAAATTATGAGAAATAAATTTTTTGAGTATATCAAGCTCTTACATCAATACAAAATATTTCACGTCCAAACTTAAATACAGGGCTGGGAAAAAAACTTGATGGGCTTTTTAACAAGTATTTGAGTTTTTTTCCCCAAATGCCCATAAACGTGGGCATGGCAAAAGAAAAGCCCATTTTCTTGCTTAAAGAAAAGGGGCATGTTAAAAAAAAGCCCATTTTCTTCAAAAAAAAAACTCCTAGGAGCTTTAAGAAAAAATAACCCACCCATCATTATTATAAAGAAAAAATCAAATTTTCAAAATAATTATAAGGAAAACATAAAATGGGTTTTTTGGGGCTCTTTTTAAGAGCCCCTTTTTGTGGATTTTTTTTTGCCCCTTTTCTTAATAAGGGCTTTTTTTGAATTCTTATTTTGGCCCTTTATTTGTAGCCTTCTTTCTTTTTTTATGTTTTGGGGGAAAAATGAGCCAATTTTTGGCTCAATTTCCCAGCACTGCTTAAATACGACACGATATATTACATTGTACAACAAAATTTGGACAACCTTAAGCATCATTTATGGCCACTATCGTTTTTGGTGATAATTACGAATATGAAATCAGAATTTTAACAAATGTCTCAGATTTTAAGCTATTCGGTGTCAAAGAGATTTTTCAATTTTGGGGTATTTTTGGCTTTTCTATCATAAAACCTATGGGTAACAAATTTAAAAAATATTTAGATTACGGAAAAATTTATTATTAACGTAAGGCGTTTGATTTTTATAATATTTAATTTTTTATTTTTCATTTTTTAAATTTAATGGTTTTCCTAATAAAATCCGTTTTTTGATCTTAAATTACTAATTGTAAGCTATAACTTTTTAAGATGTGTTAATAAGGAATCCGATGCCAGTTTGGAAAATAGTTATATAAATTTTGTAAATTTTTTTCTTGTCTTTAGACGCGGAAAAAAATTTTGGGGTATTGGGAAAAAAACTAAAAGGGATCGTTATAGCGATAAAAATTTTCTACAAAATCCTGTAAAAATCGTTTATGTTGTTTTTTTGTTGTACAGTGTTAATGGTTCTGAATGAAAAAATTTTTTTGAAGTTTAAATTTAACAGTTTAACTGTTGTGAATATGCAAAAAAAAATATCAATTTATTTTTGTTTTTGAATCTTTTTTGTTTTTTGCCATTTTTTCTAAAATTTCTAGTGTTTGTAGCTGACTAACTAAGTTTCATTAGAAAAAACGGTAAACGGATTTAAAAATTTTAGAGTTCCCAAAATAGCAGGTTTGATCTCTGTAGTTAGCTAAAAACTCTCAAAAATTTGTTAAACTGTGTTATTTAACTTAGAAGAAGCATAATCAGTGACTAAATTGAAACAGCAGTAAGCGACTCTTTAGCCGGTCGGTCAAAATTATAAATACAGACTTTCACAAAATTAATGGAAATTATGGCTTGATAAAATGAGGTGATATTAAATTATTACCTATTTTTTATCTTTTGTGTCTCCTAAATCAATGCAATTTATCGAAATACTGGAAGCTAGTACTCTTTATATTTATACCAAATGTCATTATAAACATTCTATAAATGTGATTAAAGGCTTAAAATAAAACCTCTAAAGAATAACCACAAATTATAGAGGTCAATTTAAAAAGTTAAGTTACAGTCAAATTTTTCACTTTCCTTATCGTATCTATGTAGATTTTGTAAGCCCGCTATAAACATTAAAATTGAAAAAAATACAAATGAGACTGAAAAATCTATAAATATTTAAAAAAAAATCTACTTTAATTAATGCACTTTTTAATTAATATGATTGTATTGATTATAAAGCTTAAAAGCAAAACACAAATTTTCTTTGTTTTGTCGACCTGTTACATAAAACAAAAATATATACTTATTCCAAAATTTAAATGAAATACAAACCTATAAAGGTCCAACGGAAGCGAGTTTTGCTCAAATCTTTACGCGTGGGTGCCAGTCCAACCCTCACCATACCACCAGTAAAGTATTGCGGATACTGCAATTAAATTAGATTTTTTTGAATGAAAAACAAAAACAAAAAAAACTATATCGTTCAGATTTAAATTATATGTGTTTTATATCACAGGTCAACAAATTTTAGAGAGTTATGAGCTAACTATGGAAAATAAACCTGCCATCATAGGGATTTCCAAATCTGTTTAATTTTTATAATCTAACTTAGTCAGCTATGAACGTTGAAAATTTTAGAAGTGTCAAAAAAAACAAAAGAGATTCAAAAACAAAAATAAATTGAAATTTTTTATTTGCATATTTGCAACAGCTAAACTGTTAAATTCAAACTTCAAATAAAACATTTATTAAAACCCGATTATTTATTGTGTCGTAAGTTTGGACGTGAAATATTTCGTAATATCTAAATGCTGATGAGCTTAATATACTGAATAATTTCATTTCTCATTGATGATAAATATAAGTTACAAAGGATTTTTATCTGAAAGATTCTAAAAATTTCTTTTTAGGGTATTTTCGATCTGTCACTTTGGTCAAAAAAGGCCGTTTTTTCGATATGGACGGAGGTAAGGAGCCGAAGTCGAAAGAAACTAAGAAAAACGAAATATATTGAGATAAGGCCATCATGGGGATAAATTCTTTTATGTTTTCATAAAATTCACGGTTGTGCCATTGATATTTGTTGACCTCTGTATTCAGAGTTGATTACAAACCTTTTGCATAATTTCACGGGTTTGTTTGAACTTGGACATTACGTAAACTATTGCGCCAAAAAATATCATAGCCAAGGCGTATATTAACGATCCAAGCTTTATATATGGTCTGAAACTAACCTAAATGTTACAAAAATATATGGAAACCATAAAGCAAGCATTGAATTATCACAAACAAAAAATTAACATTTTGTTAGTTTGAGCAAAATCAGTATTTACCATTATAAAACAAAATGTTCTATGAAAGCACAAATTATACCTTAGTGCTCTTTACAGGTATAAAAAAAATAACCGGTGATTTGCCCTCCTTCTTCCACAAATAATATTGCGTTCGCGTGACAACGGATTTATCAGTCCCTGGGAAAGGGAGGCACCAACCGTCACCGGTTTGACCAGAAGAAACTACATTGTTATGATTAGGGTCGTTATTGTCATTGTTAGACGAGGAAACGTTGGACGCTGTGTCGCTGGCTGCTAAAGCTGTAAGAAAACAATATAGCTATTGTAAATATAAGATTTTTTGACTATTTAAATTCGCTTAAGTGGTAACTATTGAGTATATTAGTTAAAAATAACATACCTTAACTTTAAACAGTTTTAATTTTAATATATATTCCATATCTATTTCTACTATTATACATGCATAAATACTTTGCCCTGGGACGGAATTTTTGGAGCAAGTCATTTATTACATGTATAATATAAAATCATAAAAGTTATAGCTTAAAGCAGTGACCTATTTTTCATTTTATGCGACAACTTGTTTAAATATACACATGATTTGTAGTTGGCGCCATTTAACCGTGATTTTCGGTGCATGTTAAACAATCTAAGTTGCAAAAAGATTGTATAATAATTTAAAGCCTTACGAGGAATGCCCACACTCTTAAAAAGGGTGGGACGTTGAGGCATTGGGTTATTCGCGTTTATTGGCATTCGGTCGGGCAAGAGTTTTGTCCGAACCTCTCGAAGCTTGGATGAGTTAGATAGACTTAGCAAGGCAGATAAGAAGGTGGTGTAATTGATGCTGGTGCCCTAACGTAACATAATAATTTTATTTAAATTGAATTAATTTTCTAATTGGACTCACCATGTTTTTCTTATATTTCATGAAAAAAAATTACCTCTTGATATTAATAATTATTTATAATTACAAAAATATATTTAGTGAAATATTACAGCAAAATGTTAATTAAATAAACAAAATCATGTATATAACAACAGCTGTAAAAAAACAAACATTGGTCCAATCATTGTTAGTAAATTCACAATATCCTTCAATTGAATCTATACGACCTATATATGCAAAAGTTAAAAAAAACAAGGCATTATAAATTCAATTAATAAAGTTTTTATTAGGTAGCTTCTAGTATTTTATTAGGTCAGGCACAAAAATCTGCATATGCAAAAATTAGTTCACGCAAGAATATTAAAAAAAAATGTAAGCTAAACAGCAAATGATCTTTTTAAATATACATAACACCTTGACAAATTTAGATATATGAGCTTGGAAACAAGACCTAAGCCATCTTAGGATTCAAATCCATTCACCATTTTTTATAACAAAATTTGTATACCATTATTATACTTGATAAACAAAAAAAATTAAAAAAAATTATTTATATGTAACAAAAAGCCAAGTTAAATTTAAATTTTCAATATATTTTCAAAACCAAAAAAAAATGTGTCCATTTGAAGTGCCAAATATTTTGCAATTTAAACGTTGATGTAGGACCTTAATATACTTAAAAAATTACTCATTTGAGATTAAATTAGAAGTTTCAGGAAATTATATGAAAAAAAACTTTTTTTTAATTTTTTGCCTTTATGTATACTTGAGTTGTAAAACTAGTCATTGGCTATAATTTACCATTTCCTTAATTTCTATCTATAAACAAGTTCTGATTTCAGAAAGGAAAAGATATTTGAGATAAAGCCATAATGAAAATAATTTCCTTAAATACCATAAGCATTGTTAATCACTCATTAATTTTGATGGACATAACTTATGTTTACCCCTGTTGTTGTGGTTAATTTTAAAATTATTATTTGACAAGCCAACATAATAATTTAGGTCAAAAAAACTCTTGTAGCTATGAGTCAAAGGCATCACTACAAAAAGTTTACAATGTGATAAGCTAAAAACTAATTTCAAAAATCACCAGCATGGTGTGCTAGATAGCTAAATGACTAACCATTAAAATTTTTCTCAGTATACAATATTCCCAAATCAGCAGGAATTGAATCCCAGCCACAGGCTCCAATTAAGTAAATCTTTGCTTCAGCTGCCACATCATTATACTTAAGTTGCATTTTTTCAAGTACCTATTTTAGAGGGTTAAACCAAACATAAACAAAAAACTATTCAAATATTTAATATTTCTACCAGAGTTTCACCACATAAATCAATATAATCAACTGCACTTTCAATGGAAGCCTTTACCACAGGTTCTCCATACATTAAATACTAATTTTATATAAAAAACAAATGTACAGGGCCAACACAATTTATAATTATTTTGGTTTTATTCAGTAAATCCTTCAAAGTTACAGCATCCTTAGCATCACCAACAAAAATCGGGGTATTGTTAAGATCCAATCCTATGATAATATTTTAAACATTTTATTTATTAATGATAAGTTATTAAAAAAAAACCTGTATGGGTGGATGATATATCTAAGGCCTTCAATAATTTTGACTTATTCCGACCAGCTATCGCCCACTTTATATTAAGAGCTTTAGAGGCTTTTGCAAGTTCCTCGATAACAAAATGGGCAGAATAACCACTAGCACCAAATATAATTATATCAAATTCCTTAGTCAACATGTTAATATTATTTTACGTCCCGAATTTAGCAGCTGTTTTAAAAATCGGTCGATCTAATATTGAAGTCGAAAAAGAATTTTCGCTACCCAAAATTAAACTCGCCTTAAATTAATCCAACCTTAACTTAACTTTGCCTGCCTCGTGAAAAAAATAGTTTTGTAAAAAAACCTCCCGCATTTGATTAACGTTAAGGTGGCTAGTGTAAAAATTTAAAAAACTAAAATTTTAAAAAAAAAAATTTTCAATATTTTTTAGGCTTATATTAAAACGGTGACACCAAATATGTACAAAATAATTTGATTGGTCAACCAATTAAAAATTAGCTTGGATATTATAATCATAAAACTAACCCTAAATTAGTCTAACGTTACCGTAATGCTAATCACACTCTAACCTTAAGCCAACCACATTGTTATATCCCTACCCTAACACTAAGCTAACCTCAACCTAACCTTAGACTAACTTACCCTAACCCAGGCCCGATTTAAGCTTTCTCCATTTGGGGTGGCAAAAAAAAACGCTTAGGTATTAAAATACATGTAATTTCTTTTATTGTTATAAATTAATTGTATTTATACAGAATAACCTTTTATTAAATTATTATTATTTGCACACTAATATCATTTGCGTATAAAAAAGATATGCGATACAGAAATTAATTGTGTTATTTAATGCACTATTGTATATGCACTTGACTATGATATATAAAAATATGATATATATGATTGTTTGAATTAATGGATTATATAAAAAGATAGTTTTTAAAAAATGTATGATTTAGATTGAAAATTTTTGTGTAAAAAATATATGAAAATCACGGGTTTTATATGACTAGTAATTATTATGTTTAAAAAACAATATATATAAGATAAAAATAAATCTAAAAAAAACAACATCTAAGAAAAATTACTACCCTGTCTAAATGAAGCAAGTAATAATTTGCTGATTAGTCAATAGGATGATTATTTTATTCAAGCAATTTAAAACTGCCGGTTTTTTTAAGTAAATTAAAAAATTCATTAAATTTTAAACTCCCAGTTAAATGTTTTTCGTGACCTAATAGAACCGAATCACCTTTTCGCAGGTCACTAATTGCCAGCCTATTAGAAGTTATTTTTTTTGGTACGTTACCTCGCACCTTGATGTCGAAGAACTAAAAAGTAGACTTATAGAAAAAACATTAAATAAATTAGGAAATGCATCTTTATAATCATATATAATTATGAAGATTTTTAATTAAAAATTTTTTAGCGACCTCAATTTCTTGTGATAATAACTTTTTTTCGATATCACTTATTTGTAAAAGAGGTTCGAGTTTATCTATATCTAAAAAATTAGGGTGATCAAATAAGAAAATCTAGAGATTCTAAATAAATATTATCAATAAAAAATCTATTATTAAAACCTTCAATAAACAAATCAATAATATTAATATACTTTTAAAATTGTCATTCACATTTAAATTTTTTTCAAATTGATAATTTGAAAATACACAATAATCAGATTAATTCTTTGGTTTGCTTATTTATCAATTAATAAATTATTTTCTTTTGTAAAACTTACATAAATATTTAAACAATTATTAAATAATACCGGATAAGTGTTTTTATTTCTTAAAAATTTTAATTCAGAGAGGCAATGCTTAATTAAACTAAAGGTTTTGGCTACATAAATTGTTTTAGATTGAAACTGATCATTAATAACTTTTAATAAATTAAAAATTTTATCAAAGGAAAGATTTATAAAAATAAACTTACGATTAAATACATGCTCAAGAATTCCTGACGCCTCGGCCCTTTGAGATGAAGATATACTATATTCTTTTAATTTTATTTTAAAAAGAGTAATTAAAATTTTTTTATAATTATTTGTAAAAAAACATAAGGCGTCATAGTGACCACACCATCGATGGGGCAACAGCCGGGGTATGGTCCCACATTCACTCACTGTTTTGATTGCATCTTGTTGAAAAAATTTATTAAGAGAAGAAAAAATATCAAAAAAATCTTTCCCTTCGTTAAAAATTTCGAGACAATCTCGTACAACGAGATGCAATCGGTGATTAAAGCAGTGAATGTATGGGACAAGGTGTCCAGCCATTTTGCTTAGGGCACGTGCAAAGTGAGTTTTTATTTTTGTGAAAATTTCAAAATTTTAAGAAATTTTATTTTGAAATAAAACGCAAATTTTATAAAAGTTGTCAAATTTGGTATATATACATAAAATGCTTTTTCTGAAATAAAAAATTTTTAAAAAATTTTGAAAAATTTTTTTTTTTAAAAATTTCAGAATTTTCAAAATTTTACGAAAATAAAAACTCACTTTGCACGTGCCCTTAAAAAGCTTGGACACCACCTTTTTCCCCGGACATTACGTTAGCCCCATCGTAGCATTGCGCAATCAGGTTCTTTGGTTCAAGATCATATTGTAAAAAAAGATTGCTGACAGGAGATGAAATTTCTTTGGCGTCAAATTTCTCAACTGCCTTCACAAAAATACAGTTTTCTTTAACATCATATTTTTCTAAATACCTAATAACAACAGAAATGATCTCTGTGTTAACAAGATCCCTTGTTCCATATATTTTAATTGACAAAAAAATATTTTTCATGTAATTTTAATTGGCAAAATATTTTTTGGGGTGGCAAATATAATATTTTTTGGGGTGGCAAAAAAATATATTTAATGTATTTTTGGGGTGGCAAATCAAATTTTTTTTGGAATGGCAATCAGCCCTGACCCCAAATAAACCTTACCAAAACCCTAAGCAAACCTCCTACTAAGCTTATCCTAATCGAAATTTTACCTCAACCAAACGTTAAACTAACCGTAATCTAACTTTGCCCTAACCTAACCCTAAAATATATCACAATGTTAGCATATTTTATGGATTTTCGTTTCGTACAACTTTGGGTCCACCATTAAAACAACCAAAAACCATTAATTCGCATTTTTTTTATTAGCCGTTAACATTTTTTTTTTAATTTTTTTTTACAATTTTGAAATTAGTGTTAGCCGCAGTCCTTAAAATATTGGTCAATTTTTATATAGCGTTAGGATTAAAAAATTTATATAAAAAATGATTAGCCAGGTTTAAATAAATTCTGATATAAATATATAACGGCGGGGGGGGGGGGGGGGTAAGTAACCAAAGGTTACAGAAAGTGATAATATGGACGAGCGTACTCCAATTTAAAACCTCCTATATCTAGGGAAGTATTTAAGTTTATATGTATTAAGTTTGATTTAATTTATATACTAATGTTTTCTTATTTATATTTAGTTTATTCATTAAAATAGATAAACAATATGACAAAAAATAAGATTTATAATTTTATTTTCAAATTATAAATAAATATTACACAAAATTAAAACGAGTTGCAACAAGCGGTTATATATCTCTAGATGTGTTTAAACATTTTTACAAAGTTTAAAAAAATTATAAAAATAAAAAATTTATATTGCCATAAAAACGCTTTTTTTTAGCATGAGTTAAAAAAGTCAAAATCTTATAAAAAAAAACGTAAACATTATGTTTTAATAAAATAACAAAAATCACCCAAAAATATTGTTAAAAATTTAAATTTAAGTGTTTATTTACAAACAAATTTAATATTTTATTTTGTAAATTATTTATTTTTAATGCCTTTATTATATTTTATATCAACATTTTTATGAAATAAAATATTGAATTAGATGCTATATTTTCTACAAATTAAAGTTTGGGTACAAATTTAATCAGGCTACTTAATAAAAAAGGCCTTAAATTATTTTTAAGAAGTCATAGTTGCTGGGAATCCCAAATATACTAAAAATTCATCGTTTCATCAAATTTTATTTTGATAATTTATTGACAGCATTAAAGTTAAATAGTCATAAAGTTTTAAATTTTTGTTCGCTTGTTTAAATAATATCTTCAATCAAAAAAGTGTTGAGGTCCTCAGACCCCACAGTTACCCGATCGCGGGATAATGTAAGAACCATTTAAAAAACCTAAGAACAAGAATTAACTCTGACGCCTCGTTAATTGTACATATTGATTATAACTTGTAACTACAATAACAGAGATCAACACATTTTGAAAGTCAACAACAAAAAATTTTCCGCCATCTTGAAGATTCGAATTTGTTTAATGTTTTTTGTAAATCAAACTATGTAAGTCAGCTAAAAACATTGAATTTTTTTGAAATAATATCAAAAAACAAAAAAGATTCAAAATAAAATTGAAATTTTTTCTATAAAATACAAACTTTAAATAACATATTTTTAACCGATTATATATCGTGTCGTATTTAGATTGGGATGCCAAACATTATTTATTATTTGTTGATGTATAAACTATTATTAAAAATTTTATTTTTCATTTTTAATGATAAAAAACATATGTTACAAGTGAAAACATTCTTGAATTTTTCCAAGGGTATTCTGTAAATCGAAAAATTTCTCAATTTTTTAAAAGCCATTCGATATAGGCGAAGCAAAATCTCCTAAGGCGAAAGAAACTACGCAAAACGGAAATACATAAGATAAGGCCATCATGGGTTTTCGACAGGCCGTAATTTTAACCCCCCCCCCCCCCCCCCGAAATTTTTTTTACGTATGGCCCGGCCCGAAATAAATATTTTTATTTTTAGCCGGGTTTTATATGAAGCCCGGTCCGGCCCAAATATATAAATATCGGCCCGGAATATTTTTGTGAATTATACTAACAATTAAATATCATATAGCTTTATTTTTTAATCAAGAGCATCATTTGATTTAAAGTAATCTTTTAAATATAATCCAGTATTTCCTGGCCAAAACGAATTATTCTTTTGGTAAATTGACCGGCTTTCGAAAAGGTACGTTCTGCAGTGCAGGAGCTCACAGGAGCGGCAAAGATTTTGCCTAAATATTTTACTTAGGTAGAAGTCTTTTAACCACTGCAAAAGAGTTTGATTACACTGGACAACAAAAAAACATAAACGAATTTTTGAGGGTTTTGAAGAGAATTTTCTTGGGATAAC
The DNA here is from genome assembly GCA_030555515.1 of Acutogordius australiensis. Taxonomy (NCBI): domain Eukaryota; kingdom Metazoa; phylum Nematomorpha; class Gordioida; order Gordea; family Gordiidae; genus Acutogordius; species Acutogordius australiensis. The sequence goes on from CM060245.1 coordinate 13,631,543, forward strand.
AATCCTGGTTTTAGTTTTTTTTCCAATGCCTCGAGTTTTTTTTAAACCGCGTTCAGAAAAAAATTCTAAAAATTTCTTTAACTATTAATTTCCAAAAAATCTATTGGCATATTCAGATTCCTTATAAAAAACATATCTATAAAAGGTATAGCTTAAAATTATTAGCAATTTATTTTCAAGTTATTAAGGATCAAAAAACGAATTTTTTGACGAATTATATAAAAATAAAAAAGTAAAACAAAAATTTAATGTTATAAAAAAATTTAAACGCCTTACGTTTTTGGTAATCTAAATATATTTTTAAACATTTTACCCATAAGTTTAATGATATAAAAGCCCAAAATACCCCAAAAATAGAAAAAGCTCAACTTTGACACCGAATAACTTAAAATCTAAGGCATTGGCTAAAATTCTTTCATATTCGTTAGCACCAAAAATTTGACCAAAAACGATAGTTGCCATAAATGATGCTTAAGGTCCAAATTTGTTTTCCAGTGTTATCTACGTTTTGTGGTGGGAGGTTTATATAAGTTGATTTCGTCCTCGGTTCTAATATCGTCATCTTCCCACCTACGTCCTTGATAAGTTGAAGAGTTTATATTTATAAAATTAAGCTGAGATCGGATTTGGCGAATCACTCCGTCTCGTTCATACTCACTAATCACTTCCATTTTTCTGTTGACGTACATTAATCTACTTATCTAACTATTTATAGCAATCAATAGCGCAAAAAAATATTCAAATTTAAGCATAAAAAATTTTCGCCCCGGCCCGAGTCTAAATTTAATAAAACGGACCGGCCGGCCTTCGGGCCGGGCGGCCCCGGGCCAGACGGGCTTTCGGGTCCCGACTGAGAACATTAGTTTTCATTCACTTCAATATCAAAAACTTCTTTTTTTCTCATATAAGTATTCACAGATCAACAAATATTAATGTCAGAAACGTGAATTTTATGAAAACATTAAAGAATCTTCCTATGATGGCCTAATCTCATATATATTTTTCGTTTTTCATAGTTTCTTCCGTCTTTGGCTCCTTAGATCCGTCTATAAAAAAATAGCCTTTTTTGACCCAAGTGACAGATCTAAATATACCTAAAAAGAAAAATTAAAAAATCTTTTTTGCATTTAAAAATCCCTTGTAACTTATATTTTAAATCACAAATAATGAAAAATAAATTTTATTAAGATATCAAGCTTTTACATCGGCATTTAGATAATACAAAATATTTCGTGTCCAAACGTAAATACGACACGATATATTATCGGTTTTTAATGAAACTATTATTTGAAGGTTGAATTTAACAGTACCTATTGTGAATAAGAAAAAAAATTTTAATTTGTTTAAAGAGCATGTTTAAAAATAAAGATCATAGCTTTAAAACTCTTGAAGTTATAGAGGTTTGGGGGCCGTATGGACCACACTGTACCATTCGCGTTACGAAAATCTCACCCCACCATTTGCGGGTTAAACATTATTAACGATTTTAAAATAAAAAAAATGTATTTTGGCAAAATATATTACGATATGTAGAGGAAGGAAAATATAAAGCGGAAAAAACACAACTGTAATAAATAAGCCTGGTGATGTATATTAGGCCAAAATATCTAGCCCTTAATAGGAATTATGGGCTTCTTTACTAAAAGGGCCCCATTCAAGAGCCAAAGAAAAAAAAATTACAATTTTATTTGTATAAAAGAACCTTTTTAAAGTGCCCCATATTTAACATATAATTAACTTTTTATATAAAGGGCCTTTTGGGCTTTATATAAATAGACTAAACTTGTGTTAAAAAAGAAATAGGGGTTTAGTAAATCAGGATAATATTTATAAAATGAATTTTTGCAAGCTTTGTATCTTTTTATAATTGATTTTCTGATTTTTCAAAAAATTTAAAAAACAAAGAAAGTCGAAAAGGGCTTTTTTGTAGCTATGTTAAAAAAAAAGAGTTTTCCCCTCTAAAAATTTTTTAATTTTTAATTTACCCGAGAAAAAGAGAAGAGCCAATTTTTTTCCCTTGGCCCGCACTTTTGTCAGCTATGGTGTAAATGTTAATTAGTTTGAACCCGATTTAATAACCAGTAAATTTTGTGATATATTTTGCAAGCATATCAACGGACTCAGTAATCTTCTAGCCCCCTCGCAGCAAATATTCAAAAACAAATAAACATATAGGCCCACAAAATGAGTTTGTACATTTGGATTTAACCAAGGTTGCACACAAACTATGTATTTACATGATATTTCTCATCTTTTTTTTTAACTAATAACTTTATAAATTTCACAATTATTATTACGTTATTTGAAAAAGCAGTCAAAAATGATATTTATTGATTTTTTCTTTTGTTAACTACTACCTCATATTTCGCTCCCTTAATTAATATACGCCTAGCGAGCCAATTAATGACACTAAAAATGAGTCATTTTTAATAGGGATTGTCTCACGAACATGGCCAACTTTTGCGGGTTGTTATGTTGTAATTATTTTTTATCGTGCAAATATTGTTATGAATAATTAAATGATCGGTTACATATTCTTTTCGGAATTCTGTCTAATAACTACGGCTGGCTTCCTAACCTGGCTAGGTAAATTTTAATGTTAATAAAATATAACAACCTTTTTTTATTGTTCAAATTTTTGAAAATGGAGATTTAATAAATATTTAAGATATTTTATACTCAATTGGAAGCATGTCCATGGAATTATTTTTTCAAAACTTAAAAAAAAATATGACGCCAGCGACCTTGATTTTGATATTCAGGCTTCGTGCAGGTAATGTATTTGTAGGCTAGTCAAACACTATAAAAATTTTTGACCGGTCCAATTATTATAGGTCGAGAGGAGTAGAATTTATAATTTAATGAGCTGGAAAAAAATTTATTGGCCAAAGATAACTCAATTGCTTTCTTTGGAATATAATGTATTTAAGGCATCTTAATACAGATAATTTTGTTAAAATTGATAACACAAAAATTATATGAAATAAATATATGAATGGTCAAGAATCCGCTCTTCGCAGTTAAACCCTTTTTTTATAATGCGATATAGATAACAAATGGCTGCAATCAATTTGATGCCCCCCCCCCCAAAAAAAAATTTAACTAAGTTTTGCCCATCTCTTAATTAAAAACAGACCTCCTAGATATAGTTTTTTAAAATAGTCAAAACTTATAAAACTATGTTTATAAGGCCATTTAACCATGCTCAAAAAGTCAATGCGCTCAGTCATCCAGAGTCAATTTGTACAGTTTTTAAATGTACCTTGAACTGCTAAAATAATTATTTTTAATCAAAAAATACATTAGTTTTTTGTTAAATACTTATTGCCTTAAATTAATTAATAATTGCAACTTTGAGGTTATTACCCTACAACACATATTTTTTTTAAAAAGATATCTTCCCTAATACTCTTATAGTATTTAAGTCATTAATATTGGTTTTAAAGCATCATCGAGAAAATGCTGAAGGATTGCCGGGAGAATATTCGTAAATTTCTCCAAAATCATAGTTATTTTTTTAAGAATTTTATGGAAATAATCAAAATTTTGAATATTGATTGAGGAAGCTTAAATTCTTATATTTTCTTCAAAAATGACAATAATATTAAGCTCTTATTAATATGTATTTAATAAATTAAACTTTAAATTTCACATGCAGAAAAAGGCATAATCTTTTGTGTAACTCAAATTTTTATTTCAATAATCTTTTTCTAAATAACAAAAAAATGTTTGTTTATTCAAAAAAAATACAATAATTATAAATGTTATTATAAAATGAAATTGAGCACAATTTTCGCTAGCAATAGTAAAAAATTACAATTTATAAAACATTAATAAAGGATTATTCTTTATTTTAAGCTCCATCCCCCCCCCCCCCCCCCTTTATATAACCTGACGGTTTGTCCATGTTTTCTTCCTTTAAACATTCAAAGAAAAAAGACCTAAATCTATAATAACTTTTTTAATAGATTTAACTAATTAAAATTTTAAATTACAAAATGATAATTCATTTGATGTGATTCCATTGGGTAATAAAATGTTAAGCGTTTGGGCTTTTGGATAATAATATTTTTTCTACATATATTCTTTTTTGATTATATTTTTATTTGATTTGCAAAATTAATTTCATGCTCTAATGGATCGTAGATTAAACAAATTTAAATTGATATTATTTCCATCCTTTTTATTACATAAAAAAAGTTTTGAGAAGTAAAGCAAATTAATTTAAATAAAACTATCATATCAACTCTAAAAAATTTCTGGAAGACAAATTAAAGATAGTGCCAAGATTTTGGGAATGTGCTAATCAATAATAAATATTAAAACTATGGTTAATTGGTTTTAATATATTAAAAATACATAATAGGGTGCAAATCAAAAAAGAAATCTAGATCCAGGCGTTGCTGCTGCTGCTGTTGTTGTCGCAAAAAACCCAAAAACGATCCTAATTACGATTTAAATTACCCAGTCGAAGATTACTATGCCGAATACACCAAACACCAATAAACAAACTACAAGCGAAATGCTAAAATATATTGCTCACCAATACAAATCTTTTATAACAACATTATTTTATGAGTGATTTATTAAATTCTGGGAAAAAACTCAGGAGGAGAACGAAATATGATTTATTAATAAATAAATATACATTAATAAAAATATAATGACATTTATAGTTTTTTGTAAAAAAACCGAAAATAATTAAGGAACAAATTTTTTAATGTGCGTTTAAATGAATTTTATGTTAAATTTAAATGGCCTGCAACCAAAAGAAGCCTAATAAATATTGCAAAGTAAGTGTTATAATTAAGACCGGTAAGATGTGAATGAATAAGCAATTGGTTTTCCAGGTGTTTTGAATATAGATTTGTAAGTTTTACTGGAAAATATTTCTTCTCTGCAAAGTTTCTTTTTGCTTTCCACAACTGCAGCTCTAATTATACTGTCTTTATTATTAATAACGTCCAATATTTTTTCTTTGGGGGAGGCTGAATGCGGTAAAGAGAAGCGAATGTTTTGACTTGTGTGTTGTTTGCTAGATTTCTCTCCTATATAAAATTCAAATACATGTAAAAATTGATATACTAAATTATGGTTATACAAAACAGCATATAAATAGACAATTATTTCTATATTGCTCAAAATCGTTTTTTTTTGAGCAATTTATAAGTTTAATAGGCAAAAATATTTATCCTAAATAAATTTATAAACATAAATTTTAATTATTGCTTTAAACAACCAAAATCAAACCATCACACAAAACTATACATGGCATCGAAATAAATAATATTTTCAATTAAGAATATCAAAAACCTTCCAAGGCTCTTTTAGCTGAAGCTTTGGTTTGTGTTATTGTATCATCTTTATTATTTGAGTGCTGCTTTGCATCCCTTTTTGCGACAGTCTGTTCAAGCCTTGTGGCCATTTTTTGTCTAAGTAACTCAATTTCTTCCGGAGTATCAGGGTAGAGAGTTACAATATCAAAATCTCTATCATATGATATGTTACACTAAACAACAAACAAATATAAATTTTTTCAAAACAATATAAAATTTATCAAAATATATAATTACATTAGGGCATTGTGGAACTTTAATTTCTTTAATAGCTTTTTCTGATAAAACACATCCACATTTCCAAATGACACAGAATCTGCATAAAAGGTATATGTAATAAAACACAGCAAAAACAATATTTCTATCTTTTTAAAGACGATTTTAAATAATAATAAAATAATACTTATGTGTTCCATTCATGTCAATTCCCATTATAGGGCATATAAATTTAGATTTAAAGCCTGTTTTCACACCTTGAGTAACTTTTTCTACCATGGTTGATGATGAGGCTTGGTCATCAATGTTATTTGTTCTTTCAGTAAGCTTTACTTCTTTCACGCATTTAAGATTTTTTATATGAGGGGAATTAGGAATTGGCTCTTTGGCCAAAAGGTAGTTGAGAATTGTTTCTTTGTTGTAGAGTCTACAAGAATTAAAAACATATACAAACCTATTATTTAATAACCTCAAAAATTATAAAATGCACATATTACATTTTCATATTATCTTTAATATAACATAAAAAAATCAATAAATTCTATGCTGTTACAAAAACAATTAAATTTTATGAAATTAAAAACAAAATGTTTATAAGTTCAATCTTTTTGTCCTCGGCAAAAATTAGGGAGAGAAAGGGAATAGAGGGAACCACATTAATGAAACAAAGATGCACATTGGCAAAAAAATGGCATATTTTACAAAGGATTACTAGAAGAAATCATAAATAACTTTGTTTCAAAACAATTTTATTTGTGTACAAAAATAGGTTTATGTCCTATGTTTTAAATTTTTTTATTAAACAGTATTATATAAATAGACCAAAAAAATGGGTTGATAGATCCATACTTTTACCTGTAGGGGCCCCATATACACTTATGACTTTGACTGTTATTACTCAATCATATAAGTTTTGCCATTGAATTAAATAGTAAGATTTTCTCACATGCCAGCAACCTAATTTTTGGCCTTAACTCTCACTTAAGGTAAATATAGGGCCCACTGCCTAAGAAAACTACTAAGCAGCTTAAAGGAGGTTGCATACGTAATCTAGTTAATAAGAAAGTAAGTTTTAAAAAAGTTTACAACCTATAGGGACAATATAAAGAAAAAGAAAATATATATTGTAACTACCACTACAACTGGGGTTTAATAAAAACCTGTTAAATATTTCAAAGTTTTTACTATATAAGTACAAGATATAACAAAGCTTTGCAACTAACGAATAAATTTTTTAAACATTTAATTACAATAAATTAGAACCTTCCTAATTGACATGCAACTATTGGCTTCTGTAATTCTTCTTGACTGACTGAACAATATTTCCAAGTAGCAGCCTTTTCAGCTTCTTTATCGACCTAAGATAATATAAATTTATTTTAAATACTACCAAAAAAATTTATAAAGCAATATAAACTTGCTCGGGTTTAGGTTTTTGCTTGACCAACTCTCCTCGAGTGGGTATTGTTCCGCCATCACAGCCCATCTAAAAAAAGTTAAATTAAAATAGGCCTTTTGCGTTTGTATTTATTAGGTCATTAATTAAATCTAGCTGTAAAAATGTGACTTTTTCTGCATTTAACCGCTTAAAATTTATGTTTTTTATTTAGAACTATATTTGTAATCTACAACAATTCTAGAACCGTCTTGTACGTTATTATTAAAAATAAGTGTTATTATTAATTAAATACTAAGGCAAATTTTAACATCAAATCAGGTAGTCTTGACACAAACCCATGCTACCTTTTATTAACTTTTGCTTGCATTTAAGTACGTGGGGTATGTACTTACCCAATCATATCTATTGTATGGTAGTTTTTTGATTTAAACTTTAAAAGTTTAGGACATTTTTACTTTAAATAAATTTATATATTAATTAAGTAAAATTATAATTATTAAATTAAACGTGAAAAATAGTGGTAAATTAGGTAATTATAAACAGGAAAAACTTATTAATAAAATTAATATGCCAATTAATATAAAAATTGTTTTAAAGAAGCTATTTAATTAAATTGTTAACATTTTTATAGCTTTGTAAAAAATTTGAAAATGATCTTGGAGTAAGACAAATCTACACATCACATTAAAGAATACGACCATTTGAGCATGTAAGACATACCACGAAATATGAGATAACTTAGCTTACACATTACGTCGTTTTTATAATAAAACTTTTATAATAATAGATTGTAAAACACCAACAGAAAATATTTAATTTTTTTGATTTGGGATCATGAAATTGTTGCTGTAAGGGAAGTAGCCCATGGGGATAATACGATAAGGTGCATATCCTTAGTAACATTGTATCCACTAGCAAGACGGGGCACCCAAAATATTACAGCATGCAAAGTGTATTAGAGTCATTCACCTGCTAAAACACTGCCCCCTTGCCCTACATCTGAAAGACACACCAGTTAATTAGTTTACCCTGTCAATTAAAACTTAGACCAGAGCAGGCACGTAGGCAGAACTTTTTCTAAAGGGGGGCAAGAAATTTTAGAAGAAAAATTTATGAATTACATTGTTGCTTAATGAATGATCATATTATGACTAGCATAAAATATTTATTTATATTGCATCATAATTAAATTAAGGTATGACATAAATCAGGCACGTAGGCAGAACTTTTTCTAAAGGGGGGCAAGAAATTTTAGGAAAAAAATTAATGAATTACATTGTTGCTTAATGAATGATCATATTATGACTAGCATAAAATATTTATTTATATTGCATCATAATTAAATTAATGTATGACATAAATCAGGCACGTAGGCAAAACTTTTTCTAAAGGGGGGCAAGAAATTTTAGGAGAAAAATTAATGAATTATATTGTTGCTTAATGAATGATCATATTATGACTAGCATAAAATATTTATTTATATTGCATCATAATTAAATTAATGTATGTCATAAATTCAAGAAAAATTTTATAAAGAAAATAAAAATATTTAAGAAATTGATATTCTTCTAGGATCTATTAAAAACCACTCTAAGGTTCGATCTATAAATTCAGTGTTATTTATTATGTCCTTATGTATGGCAAGCAAACACAAGAATGATAATCAATCATCGCTCATTTGAGATCTTAAATATGTTTTTATGCGCTTGGTGCTAAGGCTTCGTTTAATTGCAAAATCAATATTTAATTTATATCAACCAAAAGAAACATAAATATTAATTATAAAATAAATTATAATATTAAAATAAACTTTTTTCTTAAAAGGCTCATTTTCTCTGGTTTTTTTGTGGAAATAGTCTAATATTTTGTTCTATTTACCGGTATTCATAGATTTAAAAAATCAGATGAAAAAACATCAGTTTTAATATATTAAATTTGAAAATTATTTTATTAATATGGGGTAACCTATTAACAAATAATTATCAAAATTTTCATATTAGATTATGCTTAAGATATTTTTAAACACTAGGCGCATAAATTCAATAGTAAAATAAAATTTTTATTATAACAAAAAGTATATTACTATTTTATATTTTTAATAGATAAAACATTTACAATTATGAAACATAATTATTAAGTTGTATATTACATGTTTTTTTTATTATGACAAAAACACGTAATAGTACTTAATGATAATTCAGAAAACTTAAGCTAAATTTTGATATTCTAATTGTACAATATATTTTATAAAGCCGCAAAATTGCCAAAAAATAATAAATATACCAGCATATATTCCGATTTCTGTTTAATAAATAAAAATTAGCGTTAAATTGCACAAAAAAAAATTAAAAAGCTCTTTCTAAAGGGGGGCAACGGCCTCCCTTTGCCACCCCCCCCCCCCCCTCAATACGTCCCTGGACCAGAGGCAAAACGGGTCATAAACAATATCTAAGTACATTGGTAAATTAAAATTTATCAGAAAAGCCTAAAATTTTAGTTTTCAATATCAGACTCGCTTGCAAATATTAATACTTTTGCTTTTATTTCACTAATCGCCTTTTCTTATATGAGGCAGAAGTTTGCAGCCAAAATCTACTGTATGCAATCAACGCCTTTCAAAAAGTTATATCAAGAGTTGCTGTAGGCTTTAAACAATATAGACTTAAATTTAATTCCACGAAAATTGGCATTGTCCAAATTTACACCAATTTTTTTGATAGCTCATGTTCAATTGCAAGATTTAGGGTTTGAACAGACTAGATCTTGTAAAACTGTCTTACTGGTATTTAAAGAAGCGAGGACAAATTTTGAGGATTAATCTTATAATTTAAAAATTATTACCCCAATGTTTCAACTAAGCCTAATGCGGACTTTAAAAAAAATAGACTTGATATTCACATATATTGTTACATAAGCCCTTTTACTTTTAATAATGTGTTCTTGTGCCTGAGTTTGGAGTGGGGCTGGGAACAATGTTGATTCATTAGAAACAGGGTGGAAAGGAAACCGCAATAGCAAGTGCTTCTAAAGTTTGAGTGCGGCGGAAGCGATTTTCGCCTTGAACAAAGAACGTTAGGTATTATGCTCGCGGTCAAAAAATTTCATTGTGACATCCACGAACAGAAATTCACCATTACATAAGGGCACTTGCAAAGTGATTTTTTATTTTCTTAAAACAAAATTTTGAAAAAAAATATTTTGTAACAAAACGCAAATTTTTAAAAAATTGCCAAATTTAATATGTGCACATAAAATGCTTTTTCTAAAATAAAAAATTTTAAAAAAAAATTAAAAAAAAAATAAATTTTCAAAATTTTTAGAATTATCAAAATTTTACAAAAATAAATACTCACTTTGCACGTCCCCTTAACTACAAACCTTTGTAATACATTTTTAGAAGAGGGCTAATGTGTAGCAATGTTTAAGATTAAATAAGACCAGGCTCGGACTTACAAATACGGCCAGAATTTTTATAATTTTAGCTAAATTTTAATTATACAAAAAAATATAGAGTTTAGAATTTTAATACCCTTTATTATGTGACGAATTTATTATTTTACCTAGGTCGGAGTACCTTGAGCGCATGTAAACTTTGTTGTGCAATTCAAGTTAAGCAACATTAAGCCTGGTTGTTAGTAGTTAAATGGGTGACCGCCAACCAATCTCCTGATCATTTTTCTAAGAGCCTAGGCCTAAAAACCTAGGTCACCGGCTCGTGCTAAATCTCATTCAACTCTGCAAAGCCTGCTGTAGAAATGAAGTGGCAAAGCCCTAACGAGTAAGTTGTTCCCTAATGCAAAAAGGGTTGGAGGAAACTCTTATATCACATCATTTTAGATCTCGTGATCCTTTTATTATTCAGGCCCGGCCCGCTTCGAATTTTTTTTAACAGGCTTTGGGGTTCCAAAATTGATCTTTAATTTGGATGAGTGACCGCTAAGAAATCATAAATGGCACTTTTTCTAAGAGCCTTGGTCTTAAGGCTTAAGTCGCCGGCATGCTTTAAATATCATTGTTCAAATTGGATTATTTGAATATTATCCTAGATAATTTAAACCTTTATTTACTTACAATATTCAAATCGGCAATTATGAAGTATTTTACCACGAGCAATAAAGGGTCATCAAATTTACACAATTATGATTTTTATTATTATTTTCTGCAAAATCAATATGTCAGGAAAATTCTTTGGATTCCGACACAACGCAGCCGTTAAACTTAGCCAAATTCCAATTGAAAAACACTAACCAAACATCATACTCTTCGTCTCTCTCATAATACAGGTCAACAAATATCAATGTCGAGAAGTGTATTTTATAAAAACCTAAAAGAATGCATCCCCATTATGACCTAATCTCATATATATTTTTCGATTTTCTTCGTTTCTTCCGCCTTTGGCTCCTTAGATCCGTCCATATCGGAAAAATGGCCTTTTTAACAGATTTTGCGACCTCGAAAATACCCTAAAAATAAAACATAGAATATTTTTTTTTCATATTAAAATCCCTAACTTCTAATTATCTTTCAAATAATGAGAAATGAAATTTTTTAGTATATTAAGCTCTTACATCAGCATGATTATATCGTCCAACTTAAATACGACATGCTATATTATCGGTGTTTAATGACAATTTTTGAAGTTTGTGTTTAACGGTTTAACTGTTGTGAATATAAAAAAAAATTCCAATTTTTTTTGAATCTTTTTTTGTTTTTTTGTTCTTCCCAAAATTTTGATATAGCTGACTAACTAAGGTTGAAAAAAAAACGGATTTAAAAATTCCTAAGATGGCAGGTTTGATCTCTCTAGTTAGCTCATAACTATCAAAAATTTGTTGACCTGTGTAATGCTATTCAAATTTACTTGATGCAAGACGTTAATTCTTTACTTATCTATTCGAAAGCTATGTATAACTTGATGCATTTTATGATGACAATTCCCTACGCATAAATATTCACTGCAAATATATCTTAATTAAATAGGTGTTGGGTGTCGCGCCATAATGGTCCTAGTTGCGTCCGTTGACGAAAAAGAATCAGAAACAAAGCCACGTCAAAATACCGGCAATTTTTGCATGAGACTCGGAGAAGGTAAATCCCTATAGCCCCTCCCCCCAGGGCAAAATATGTTAACTAGCGATTAAAACAAAAAAACCATTTGAAGTGAACCTGCATCATGGACAGGACATATTAACTGACAGAATGTTTACATTCAACTTTATATTAATATCACTTCGATAAGAATTCAAAAGTCGGCTCAGATCTGGAAAGTATAGGCGAGGCTTTAACCAATTTTTAATAAGCAAATATTTAAAATATTAGTTAAATACCCAAACCTAAAAATTTTGATTATAGAATTAAATTTTATTAAAGATTTTTTAAAACGATATGATGACGCGCATTGCGACCATAATGGCGATTAATTGAAAATTAAAAATAAAAGGTGATCGTTTGCGACCATTTAAAAAATTATACTTGACAAAACTTTAACTAGGAACCCAATATGATAACGCCGATTGCGACCATGTTTAGGATTATGTTGCCAACGCACTTAATGTTGACGCCTGCACTCGCATAAATAATTTAAATTTTTTTTTTAAAAGAATTATTAGGTTTTTACCATCTGCCCCTATTCTGTATGATAAACCACACATTTACCATAAACGATAGCTGGGGACGAATGGCCTTACATTATCGAATACTGACTTACCCTTCCCATCATGTCAACCTTTTCGAAGGAACCAGTCTCAAATGACCTACAGTTCTAAATTTATAAAATAAACAATAAACACCAGGCATGGAGCGTGTTCAACTTGGATCATTCAAATATCATACATGGTTTAAATTACTTTTTTACTGTCTACAATATTCAAATCGTTATAATTTTTTTTTCACATAATATTTTATAAAATGAATAATTGTTAAGGACGATATTTGAATTTCGCATTGTGGTTAAAAATATCAACACAGTGACAGATAAGCCGGCTCTAAAGTAATGAGTAGAGGTAAATGCCAAAATATTGTTGTTATACTTTTGGAATCTAAAATGCCAACGCAATGCTAGAGCGTAAGAGAATATAACACATTTCAACAAATTAGAATTATGAGCTAACTTTAGAAACCAGAACCATTTAAGGGATTTACATAGAACTTTGTAAACCAGCTTAAAACATCAAAAAATTTTGAAAAAAAAAAACAAAAAAAAATATATTCTTAAAGTTATAATTCTAAAACAGCTAAAAATTTAGCTAAATAGTTATTTTATTTGAAACCCGATAAAACATCGTGTCTTATTTAGGTTGGGATGACAAATAATCTGTATAACCTTATATGAGAACTTAATATGCCTAAACTTTTATTTTTCATTATTTGAAATTAAAAATAGAAGTTACAGGTGATATAAATATGAAAAAAAACTTTTTCTCATTTTTTCTTTAGGTATTTCCAGAGGTCACAATCGGCCATTCTAATTTTTAGCTATCAAAACAGCCAAGTTTAGATTAAGAGCAAAAAACAGCAAATAATTTAAGGTCACCATATATTCTTTCGATGAAGTGTTATAATTTTGGGTGACCACTAATTGTTTTTTTGTCGACCTGTGTAAGACTTTTATTTAATAGCCACTTTGATGAAAAAATAATAGTAATTTTTAATATAAATTATAATATGATAAAAATAATATAGAAAATATAATTATGGCAAGGTATATTCTTTGACCTTGCATATTTTTATTTACCTTTGATGCGAAAAAAATTAATTGAAATTTTTTATTTAACAATTGTCTACAAAAAATTTTTTTCAAATGAAAATAAAGTTTTTCCCGATCTCTTTTTTACCATTTATTATAACATTATTCGATAACCTGACAGTTATTTCAAAATGCAGCGATGACGTTGTTAACACAACTAGTAAGATTATTATTCAAGGTGTAAGCGATTAAAATTTCGGGCTTATGTAAGCGAAAATCGCCTTATTTTAAAATTTGCTAAAAAAATCACTTTTTGTTCCCAAACATTGTTTAGTTTATGTTTATATCAATAAATGTATTGACAAACAATTTCACAAATTGTCACCTGTAATAATGCTAAAGTCTTATATTAATTTCACTACAAGGACCGCCTAACTTTTAAAAAGGGCCTAGTCTATGATCTTAAATTAGATTAAATCTTGTTTTGTTACAAATGCGCAAACATTTTGTATTTTAATGTTGTTTAAATTAAATAATAACTGCACAAAAAAATTATACTTAAAATAAAAAAATATGACAAAATAAATTATATGTCAAGCACCTTAAAAGAGCATACGGTAAATTGATTTTAATTTAAACAGGGAGCAGAATTTTATAAATATTTCATATAATATCGACAAAAAATTTTACAAATTAAAGTATTGACTGATTAATAGTACATCATGTATTAATTAAAATCCTTTAAAAAATTTTCGAAATTTCGTTAAAGTTTTGTTGAGTTATAGTTTTGGATATGGTGATAAATGCGATATTCAAGACCTTAAATCGGCCATTTTAACACCAAATATAATTTGCTTGTAAAAAATGTGCAAAAAGTAGTTAATATAATATTGAAAATTTGTATTTTAAATTTATTCTATTTAGTTTTGACAACAATTAACAACACCTGTTCAAGAAACAAATAATTTTCTAATTTACAATTTTAATTTTCAATAAAAATTAAAAATAGGTTTGCACATAAAACGACTTATGGACCAAAATCATAAATACATTTTTGCAATGTTAAATAATTTTGATTTTGGCCAATCAATAACGAAAAATTGCAAAATTTGTGACGTATTTGTAGAAATGTGCAAAAGATTTTAATAGCAGGCACCTGTCTTTATTGCGAAATTCTATATGTATTCATTATCTTCACCTAAATTTGTAATTTGTCAGTAATTTAATTCATTATTACACAGGTCAATTTGAGATTTATAAGCTAACAACAGAGATCAAATCTGCCACTTTAGGGATTTTTAAATCCGTTTACCGTTTCTAATCAATCTTAGTAAGTCATTTATAAACATTGAATATTTTAGAAAAAAATGTCAAAAAAAGAAAAAAAAACAAAATATTGAAAAAAAAATAGCTATGTACAAAAAACTAAAATGTTAAATTAAAACTTCAAATAATATTATTAAAAACCGATAATAAATTGGGCCATATTTAGGTTGGAGTGCCAAATATCTTGTATAATCTAAATGTTGATGTAAGAACTTAATTAACTTAGAAATTTTATTTCTCATTATTCAAGATAAAATATAAGTTACAAGGTATTTTAAATATTCTTAAATTTTTTTTTAGGGTCGTGGTCGCAAAATCTGTTAATTTGGTCAAAAGGCCATTTTTTGTTATGGACGGATCTAAATAGCCGAAGACGGAATAAACGGTGAAAAACGGAAAATTTATATGAGATAAGGCCATCATAGGGAGGTTTTATTTATATTCATAAATTTTTTTTCTGACATTGATGTTTACCTGCGTAATAACAATCGAAGGCTAAAGTCTGTTGATATGACAAAAAACTGACTTTGTAAAGGCCATGCTAATTTGAATTTTTGTATTAAGCTTCGACAAAATTTTATATAAGCTTTAAGACTAGGCGGTTAATAGCGATTTTGATTTTTTTGCCTCTTTCTAAATCCTTTTCTCCATTGATTTTTCGTCATGCACAGATTTTAAGCCTATCATGAGTATATTTTTTGTTATTAAAGGGCATTTATGCGACAATTGATAGCCAAAATTAAAAAAAAAATTCAAGGACAAAACAAAAAGGAGTTTAAAAAGAGGGCCGTTAACTTTACAGAATGATGTATTATATTATAGAATTATGTAAACTTGTTACGGAAGTTGGCGAACCTTTTGATCTCAATGCTATTTTCGATATCCCCAGGTATCCTATATTGTAAAAATTAATCAAAAATTCTTTTTTACGATAAATTTCAATACTTCTCCTTTTATTCTCACCAAATAGCACTCCAGAACATGTGCTACAATGTCAAATC
This sequence comes from Acutogordius australiensis, assembly GCA_030555515.1. Classification (NCBI taxonomy): domain Eukaryota; kingdom Metazoa; phylum Nematomorpha; class Gordioida; order Gordea; family Gordiidae; genus Acutogordius; species Acutogordius australiensis. The sequence continues at coordinate 13,647,506 of CM060245.1, forward strand.
AAAATATCGGTTAAAAAAGTTTTTAGAAAGAGATTAATTGAAAACTCATTAAGATTAACGTTTAAATATAACCTAATAGGTATTTAAATTTTTTTTTCCAACTTCATTTTCTTTTATTTTTTTGTATTGTAATTAATTTTTGTCATGAAAATATTTTATGGCCTTCAAGTAAATTAAAATAATATAAGAGCAGTTAATTTTTTACATTTTAGAATTTCAAGGCATAGTTTTTTCATAAACCTTTTAGTCCCCCAGGTCCAATGCCGATGGGTGTGCTGAGCCTCTAAAAACATATATGACCCTGGATTTAGATATATTTTTGACTGGATTATTAAACCCTTATTACAGTTTTTCCCTTTTCTATGTTAATCCTTCTACCCTTTTTTCTAATTAGGGTTTTTGCACTATGCTGGGTTAAATGAGATTTAGCACACACAGGTGACTTTACGTTTGGCCTAGCTCTTAATGAATGGACGGCTTTGGAATTTGTTGGACTTGGCCGTCACCCATCCAAATATTGATCAGGCTTTTTGCTGCTTAGTTTAAATGTTTTTCATCTATCCGTATTTTAGTTTTCCCAATATTTTATGTTTTAGGCATATTGGTGTAAAGTTTAACACATCTTTCCGATTGCGCAAGTTGGATGAAATTTTCATAGTGTGGGATGTCGGGCAGAGCCAGGCGATTACTAAAAATTTATCTTACATGCATATTGTTAGCGCCAACCTTCGTGGGGATTTCAACTTTTTAGTGGCACTCTTAAAAGCTCGAGTATGGTAATTATCAATTAATAAAGCTAAAGTAAATTTTAAGTATTATTTTATTTGGCACATACCCTGCTAAAAACATTTAACGTCACAAAATGGCAGCAACATTTTTTTATAGCATTGAGACTCTAAAAACAAAATATTTGATATATTAATAAATATCCAAAAAAAATTCACTTGATGTCTTAAGTCCATCTTTATTTAATTTGCAGAATCAAAAAAAATGAAAAATAAATAATATTATTTTATTACATTTTTGTTTACCATACCATTATGTTGTTATAGCATTATATGAGTCGTTACAAAATATAAACTATTAATTAATTAAACTATTAGTTTTTATTAAATTGTTTAAATCAATTTTTTGAGATAATTAATTATAAGCCCACAAATTGGGAAAATTATTAGAAACATTAAATTTGTAGGAATTATTAATTTTTGCTAATTAAGCTCTAGAATTAATTGTTCACACTTGGCTTATTTAAAAATAAAGTAAAGTTTATTAATTATTATCAAATTTCAAACCAATTTATTTATTATATATCACGAATATAAGTTTAAAATTAAATGGTCGAAAAACGGGAAAAATAGTTGAAATCAGGCAGATAATAATATAAATCGCCGTAAGAATACGAATTCCTCATGAGTTTAATTTTATATGGTGCATGCAGTTCTACATCGATATTATTGAACCTGACAAAAACAAAGTAGACAAAATTTGCGGTATGAACCGGATGGATGGAGACACTGATATATATGGTTTGGAAAAATACAGCGACCGCGAAATATGTGCCCAATTTGGGGGTGAGCTACTAGGCCCAATGTTTTCCACTGCACCTAAAAAAGTTACCTATATATTATTTGTGTGCATTTCGATGTGAATATTTTCACCGACTTTGTCTGTGGCTAATACTAATTTTAAAATTGTAAAAAAAAATTAAAATTGAGAATTTATGTAATTTGGCCGTTTTAGGATGTGCCTAACAAAAATTTTACACTAGCCGTTCAAAGTATTGGAGAAAAGTTTTTTGTAATATACAATGACAAAGTAAGTGATAATGGCATGTTTATATAGTATATATATACATTTTCATAAATTAGCTGGTTTGTCCTTTAAATGGTGTTAAGTCGTGACCTTATCATGCCACAGCAATGTTAATCAAATGCGTTCCTGTTTTTTTCCTCATATTATTCACTAGCCGCAGTTCATTGATTAAAACTGGTTATCATATCTTACATAATAAAAGTGGATTAATTTTTATTTAAATTAACTTTTTTTTATTTAGGCCGCGGGCAAAGTGAAATATATATTCGTAGAACTCTAAAAATCTGAAAATTATATTTTTTTTTTTAATTTTTTTTAAAATTTTTATTCAAAAAAAATATTTTGTGTTTAAATAAAGTTTGGCAACTTTTAACAATAATGCGTTCATTTACAGAATTAAATTTTAAAAATTTTACGAAAATGATAACTCACTTTGCACGTGCCCTTAACAAAAGACAAAAAATTAAAGCTTAAATGATATGATAGTTTCGCATCGTCCAAAACGAATTTTACGTATCACTCGTCGAGTTTTACGATGATCCTCAAGAAGGAACAGAGGAAAATTATTTAGATATCGTGATTCGATCTATCAAACAATTCAAATATTTGACCAGAGTTATATATGCTTATCCCGAGTCAAATGTCATACCCTATGTGGCCCCACCATTACGCGTTATCATTGCAACATGTGATAGTAAATACCATTTCCTATTCAAATAATAGGCAGAAATAGCTCAGTGGCAAACATCGTCTTACATGCAGGCGTAGGTTTAGGTTCGATTTCGTGCATAGACGGCTTTTTCTTCGGAAAATATAGTTTGAACAGCCACTTTAAAGCTGTAAAATGACCTGATTATACAGTAGGCCTTAAACGATATGCCGTGAGTTTAGGCAAAACCTATATCGATGGCGTGCGAGCAAATTTTTTTAGAGGAGTCAAACTCAAAACCTTAACCAATTTGGCGCCCCTATTTGTAAGATATGGGGAAAACAAGCCCATTTTTGTTGTTTAATTAATAAATTATTAATTGTCAATGCCGGGTATGTCAATTTTGAAATTTATCGATATATATGAAATACTAAAAAAATAGTTTACGTAACTAAAATAAATATAAAGATCATTGAACACCTAACAAAAGCTAAAATCTTTTTGGCTAAATCTTCTTATGCGAGAAAACACTTAAAAAAATTATATCCATTTGAACAATTTTTAAGTTGCTTATAATATTCACAGAGTACTCTTTTATCTATTAACATGATATTTAGATGCCAATAAACGAGAAGATAAGTACCAATATCTTTTACCACATGGTCGCAAAGGTTAATCTAACATTCTTAATAACACAAATTTACAAAATTAGGTAAAACCTGATTTTACTAGTCTTTTAAGCCTAATTATCATATACGCTTGTGGGTTTCCAGGTTAATCCTCCATTTTCACTTATTAAAGAAACAAAAAGTGTGTTTTTACGAGCCAATTTTTTAATGATTCTGGTCAAATTTATTAAAGATCGGGACTTAACTAAGAAAAACGTTAAACGGATTTGAAGAAGAGGCACAACATTTTTTCTTACTATATAGGTCTTCATTACCCTGAACGAGGTTTAAAATTGGTCCATCTGTATTAATTTAGGGATTTAATTATTATCTTTAAACAGGTTCACTAAAATTTTCAATTGTATAATTGTTGCAAACATAAATGCAGTAAACTAATCTATCATGGCCTTATCTCTATTATCTTTCTAAACCCGGACACTAAATCGCAATAATGGCCAAATTAGGCGTTTTGCGACCAGAATACCTAAACTCTAAAAAAATGTTAAATTTTTTATTAATATCTACTGTAAATTATTTTTTATCTCAAATAAATAGAAAAAAATTATTTAGCTCTCTAATCAACTTTTAGGTTATACAGAATATTTTGCACCACCTAAATATGCCACAATTTATCTGTTTAAAATAACAAACTTATTATAAGTTAGAATTCAACAGTTTAGCTGTATATATATAAAATAATATGTTTCATTATTTTTTTGTTGATTTTTTTTAAATATTTTTTTAAAAATTTTTAATGTTTTTAGGCTTACATGTGGATAAAAAAAACAAGAAATGGATTTGAATCCATAAGATGGAGGATCTGGTCTCTTAAGTTAGCTCATACATTAAAAATGTTGAAAAATATTAGCTATTTGGATAAATATTTATAAATTAAAATAATCAGGCCGATCCTGTTTTTTTAGGTAAAAAAAACATTTGTTATATCTACATTTAAGGCAATTTATTTTTTTCGGCATAGATTGTTGTGAAAAAGCCTGTTTTTGAGAGGCATCAACTTATTTATATCATGGATATTCCTATTACTTAATGGTTAGTTAAATGAATAAAAATGTGTAAATTGTTAAAAAAAAATATTTTATATTTATTACCTTATAAGTTGTGTTAACACGTCAAAACTTAATTAATTTTTTTAGATGGACAATTACAAGCTCTAACGTAGGATTCGTTTGATTTTTTCTGTTTTTTAACAAGGGTTTTTTTTGTTATTTTCTGGCAAAACTAGATGAGCAAATACAATCTGCAACATATAACATAACATTTGGACATTTTTTATAAAAATAAATTTCGGCGTTATAATGGCCGAATTTTTAACTCACTAAAAGCGCATTGTACCTCTACACAAAATATAACGGAAGTTTGACAAGATTTTGAAAATGGTAAAAAGCTTCAGAAGTACATTAGATATATTCAGGTAACACAGGTTAACAATTTGAGAGTTATAAGCTAACTAGATCAAACCTGCCGTCTCAGGGATTTTTAAATCCGTTTACCGTTTTTAATAATCGAACTTTGTAAGTCAGCTATAAACATTAAAAAGTTAAAAAACAAAAAGATGTAAAAACAAAAATAAATTGAAATTGATTTTGTATATTTACAACAGCTAGACGTTAAATTTAAAGTTTAAATAATATTTCATTTAAAACCGATAATATATCGTGTCATATTTGAGACACATATTCTCTAATCTAAAGGTTGATGTAAGAGCTCGATATACCTAAAAATTTTATTTCTCATTGTTAATTTTAAAATGCAAAATAAATTTGTTTTTTTGTTTTAGGGTATTTTTGAAGTCGCACAATCCGTCAATTTGATCAAAAGAGGTCATTTTCGATATGTAAGGACCAAAATCTCCAAAGACAAAAGAAATCACGAAAAACGGATATATATAAGACAAGGCCACCATGGAGATCCAATCATTTTAGTGTCAAAATCTTTTTTTGACATTGATATTTGACGACTTGTGTTATATTACTTTGTATAACTTTTTGTCGATATATGTAATAGGACACGGTTTAATACATCAATTGAAACAATATCAATAAGATAAGTTACACATTTTTATATATGTTTGCCTAGGGAACATATTTTTGGATATTGACAGCCTATGCGAAACTTTAAACATCAAAGGTAAATATGACCTCGCTCAAAAAACGGGGAATGAAGAATTTGATTATCTTCAAATAAGGTATTTCATGTGTCAAAGTAAATAAATATAGCAATAAAATACATTTAAAATAGCTCATGCCTTTCTAACCTAAGCGCATCTTTTAGTAAATTTAGGAGCTTTGGCGTACGAAGGGATACAAAACAAAAGTTGTTTTTAGTTTTAACCCTTACTTTTCTAAGTTGTTTGTAAGTCCTTAATCTCTTCATTAAATTCGAGGAGAACCTATCAATTTTCCGAACCTCGTGTAAGTTGCAAAATTTTATAATTGTTATACATCAATATTATCAATTCCTACATATTCTTATATATAGTGCTGGCCACTATAAATTGGCCAGTGTCAGAAAAAAAATGATAATTGTCACATATGTGGACATCTACCACTATTTTTTTGATCGCGGTCAGTAATAAAATGATCACGATCACAATTAAATGATCACGATCACCAGTGTCTCCTACTCCGGGTGGGGGGGGGGGGGAGGGGGTAGGTATTTGAGGGGGGTAGGTATAGATATGGGGGAAATTTGAATAAATTACGAAGTTTGTTTTATTATATTAAAATGCAGATCAAGAAAAATTTGAAATAATCAGAGGATACCTCTAAATTTTGTAAAGAAAACAATGTTGATTTTAGTTTAAAACAAAAACGTGGCGAGGTGGACGTAATCAAAAGGTAAAAATAGTATATAATTCATAGCTACCGTATTAAAACATATTTTCAAGCTTTGGATATTATCTTGATGCAATTACACGAATGACGATACTTTACAATTTTATAAAGGAGTCTAGTATTTTACCACAGCTTCATTAAAAAAATACAATGAAGTAAATGTGGAAAATATAAACGAGATATGTGCTTTTTACGACCTTGACCCTTATTTGATTTCTGAAGAAATGAAAATGTTTATTCCGTTTTTCCGCCAAGCTTTAATAGATGGAATCATTTCTACCCAATATTTGAATGGTTGATATTTTTTTAATCTAGAATCAAAATATACAATAGAGATTTTTTGTAACTGTCCGAAGGACGACGTTGAAAAAAGTGATGAGGATGATGATGAAACCTTGTTTAGTTCAGATGACAATTTTTTACTACCTTATAGGGCTTTAAATAAAACATACAGCAGTTTTGAAAACCTTTAAAAAATATATAAATTCTTGCTCACAGTAACGATCTCCAGCTGTAGCGCTGAGAGATCAATGAGCAAGATAAAATTAATTAAAACTTCTCTTTTTAACAAAATGGGAGATATGTTTTTACAAAATCTCCTTTTGTTAAAATCTGAAGAGGACATTTTATTGCAATTAGATAATGACTTAATTATCAATAATTTTAAACATTTATATCATAATAATTTATTATAATAAATAAAATTAAATTGATTTGAAGTGGCTGCTTATAATCAGACAAAAAATTGGGGGGGGGGGATAAAGTTACCCCCGAGATTTGCCGAGGGAGGTAGCTCTTCCATGAAATTTGGGGAGTAGGAGACGCTGACGATCACAATTAAATGGCCAAGATGATGATTTCATGGTAAACGTCACTAATTTGTGTGACCATTTGGCCACAACATAGTGATGTTTATTATGTTATCTTGGCTATATAGTTGTGATCGTGATCATTTAATTGTGATCGTGATTTTATTAGTGACAACGATTAAAAATATAGTAGTTGATGGCCACATTTCATGTGTCTATTGATCATTCTATTTCTTACATGTGCCACCTTATTGAAGCTAGCAGTGTAGTTAAATGTGGAGAGGGGAGATGGCAGGGGCCACAAAAGATTGGATATATTAATGCTAAACCCATCATGAAGAGTTACTTCAGTTATTTTGGCATCAATTGTGCTACGATAACGTTGTTACACTAAAGGATAAAGGAATAAACTATTCACACAATTATTTTTAAGGTTTTTATGTATAATTATATTTATGTTTCGACAGCAAATGATAGATCATTTTTTTTGAAGAAGGGTAGAGTATGTTAGATTAAGAATTTAGTTGTAAATAATTAGTGGGTGGGATTGGATTTACAGAAAAAGATATAAATGAAGATCCGCATAATGAATTAATGTTTTGCGGGAGGCCGAAAGACCTGTGATTGGGCAAAATGCCCGTTTTTTAGAATTATCTATAGTTCGGATGAACTGCAAAACTTTATTATTTTTCTTTTTAAATCAATCCCTTCTTAAATCCTCAAAGCTACCCCCTCCCTTTTTTCCACGTTCTTGATAAGCCTCTGATTGGGGCCATAATATGCTTTGTTGTTAACTAAAAAACATGCGTCAATGTGGATATCTAAAAAGCATTTATTTAACAAGGTTTTATAAAATTTATTTTTACATTGCAATAAATTCCGACCGTTATTATATATTATTAAAAAAAATACATAAATTTGCAAAATTGTATAGTATTTTGCAGTTTTTACTTTTGGTTGATGTGTTTTTTTGTTAAAAAAGTAAAAATCTTTAGAAAAAAATAACATTGATGATTTGAAACATGATTTGGTATAATTGGCTTAAATATTAAATAAATAATTTAGTTTTTGACCTGAAAATGACGACTTTTATTAACAGTTTTATAATTCTGTATGGTATTACTAATAAAAACTTTGTACTATTGTAGGTAGAGCGGTATCCAGGATTTGTAAAGGAGGGGGGGGGGGGGGGGGGGGCAGAAAGCTAGGAAGATGTATATAGCGGCCTTTTACGGCTTTTTTTTTCGCTTTCAATGCAAAACTCCAGGCCAGATGTTAAATTAAAATTTGAAGTCGCTAATAAAAATAGCCGATTGTTCACTAATATAAAAGATTTCTCAATAATGGGATCCATGTTATGCTTCCCGCCTCTGAGTGCAACTACCTTGTGCTATCAATTAAAATGCCATATTTTTTATTTTAATAAAAATTTAAATTACAGAGACGCATTTCTATCAATAAAATCGCCTTCTCGTACGTCTAAAGCGACCCGTCTAATCAAGATAACCGGAACGAAATTTGTATCCAACTTTTTGAGTAAAAACAAAAGTCAACCGTCCAACTACATCTGGAATTTTGCCAGAGAAGACGAATTAATTTTTATACCCAAGGCTATTCACCAATTGTTGCTAAATCCCACCATTTTTAATTGGGAGCCATTATTGATTGATGCCAATGTAACATATTTTTAATAACCGTTATTAAAAAACGGCCATTATTTGCGTTATAGGATAAGAGTTATAAGATATTGTATCAAAAATATGCTTATAGTAATGAACACATTATGATTTTATTAATATTAAACGAAAGAGATACAGGGCCGTACCAGCCTATCTCATGGGTCAGACATTTGCTGAGGGCGCTACATTATTTTTATTTTGATTTTACTATTATGCTGCATTGTTTAGAATTCTATTTTATCATATATATTCTAATTATATAAGATTTTTACCATCATCATATTTCAATAAATTAATATTAAAAAAATTATTTTTATTGTTACCTCTTGTTCTTGCCTTATTTTTTTTGCCTAGGGGCGCTTGAGAAACCTGGTATGGCCCTGAAGAGATATAATCATATTTACCTTGCAAGAAAATTTAATAGCGAATGGTTTTCAAAATAACCTTAATTTTTATAACACACGTAAAACAATTTGAGAGTTAGGAGCTAACTTGACCAAACCTTCAGGGAATTTCAATTCCGTTTACCGTTTTTTCTTGATCAAACTTTTTAAGCCAGCTATAAACATTGAAATTTTTGACAAAATGCAAACAAAAAATATTTAAAACAGTTAAATTCATAAATCAAATAATATTTAAATTAACAATATATCTTGCCTTAATTAGGTTGGGGTTACGAATATTCTGTATAACTCAAATGTTGATGTAAGTATACTTAAATATTCTATTTTGGATTTATAGATGAAAAATGTAAGTTACGAGTGATTTTAGTACAAAAAAAAATTTTTTAGATTTTTCTTTTAGGATATTATATTCAGGTCTATAAATCTGTTAATTTAGTCAAATTTGGCCATCTATTTGATATGTACCTAAGTATAGCCTAAGTCTCAAAAAACTCCGGAAAACAGAAAATATATATGAAAGATGATAATTGTTTTCCCTAAGTGTCATAATTTTATTTTATCACTCAATAATTTTTGTCGACCTGTGTAACTAACAAAAAAAATCATGAAAAAGGCAATGTAATATTTTATGAAAGGTTTAACCCAGTGTATTAAAGTTTTAAAAAATTAAACGCAAGAAATTTTTTATTGAATACTTTGAAAATTTCTACAACATTGATTTCAATCTAGAAAACCGTTACTAAACAAATAAAAAAATAATGATAATTACACATCCATGCCGGAAATGGTAGAAAATTTACAGAAAACATTAAATTGATAAAGCCCTCTTTCCTTAGACTATCTCCAATTTAACAAATTTTTACCGGTTAAATATTCGTGTAAGCTCATATTACACATACACCTATTAAACACATTTACATATTAATTTTTTGAAAGCAAACTAAACTTTGCAATATTTTTTAATGTGCATCTCAATAGTTTAGCGTGGTTCCAAACATTGACCTGTTTTGCAAAATTAGCCTTATTAATAGAAGCTCCAAGCGGCGTGTATTAGAACGGAAAACAATCGAAACAATTAAGGAGTTTAAGGTTTTAAATTATGACGAATATTTGTTTGTTGGACGAATGCAAAAATTGTTTTACCTTTTGCCCGTGTCTTTTTGGCCATAATATTTTTTTATCAAAAATTTTACCATGCAAATAAGGGATGTGACTGCTGATTCATAGTACACGGGTCAACAAATATCAATTTCAGAAACGTGATTTTCATAAAAATATAAAAGAATGCATTTTCATGATGGCCTAATCTCATATATATTTTCCGTTTTTCTTAGTCCCGTCTTTGACTCATTAGATCCGTCAACGAAAAATGGCCTTTTTTGACCAAATTGACAATTCTAAATATACCCAAGAAAAAATTTAAAAATCTTTTTTGCATATAAAAATCCCTTGTAACTTATTAATAATCACAAATAATGAGAAATAAATTTCATTAATGTATCAAGTTCTTACGTCGGCATTTAGATAATACAAAATATTTTGCGTCCAAACTTGAATATGAAACGAAACCGGTTTTTAATAAAATAATATTTGAGGTTTGAATTTAACAGTTTAACTATTGTGAATATGCAAAAATTAAATTTCAATTTATTTATGTTTTTGAAACTTTTTTGTTTTTTTGACCTTTTTTCTAAAATTTTTAATGTTTATGCCTGACTAATTAAGTTTGATTGGGATAAACGGTAGGATTTGATATTTCCTAAGATGGCAGGTTTGATCTCTGTAGTTAACTCATTAACTCTCAAAAAATTGTTGACCTGTGGTATATTAGTCAAAAAATTATATTTGCTTTATACGAAATGACATGTTTATTCGTTGCGCTAAGATAGTTTTTAAACTATACATCGTGCGTGTAAAATTTAATTTAAATAAAATTATACTAGAATATATTATGATACTAATTATAATACTAAATTAAAATTATTTAGGGGCCCATCATTATGTAATTTTAACTTTTTGGACGATTTTAACTATTTATTTTTAGGCATATTTTTTTCATTTTGCCCTTTTAGATTATCTCAATGCATTAATCATTCAAAAAAAATTCCGTCATTAATATTTTTTAAAAATAGGGAAAGAATAATATCCTATAAGTATTGTCTCATTTTAAAAAATCTTTCCATGTTTTAACACCGTATAAGGGCTTTTAAGGCAAAATAGTCCCTTGGGAAAAAAAGACAAAAATTTTCTCTTATACCGTGGTATGGGTTTTATGCTTTTTATTGTCCATCGTAGCATTTAGTTGTCAAACTAAGCTGGATAAGTAAGGCCAGTTAGTATCCCGTTTTAAATTGCATGCCGATTTCATATGTCTAATTAAGAATTAAAACTTTTTTAGATGTAATGCAACATATTCTGTATTTGTTCTGCTCTCTTTTAAATGCAACAAGCGCCCTTATGCTCGATGAAAATAGCAGTAATAACATAAAAATGAAATATTAATAGCTTGAATAATCGTGGAATTATATTTTTTTGATTTTTAGGGCGGACATCTATATAGACATTTTGGATTTCAAGGAAACTGCAATTGCATAAAAAGTCACTCGGTTTGAGAGTATTACATTTATAAAAATGTTTAGCAAAAAACGATTTTTGTATAAAAAAAGAAATTGGAACAAGTTTAAAAACCCTGTGGTGGTATAGGAGTAGAACTTTCTCCCCATTAGATGACGGCTTACCCTTTAGGGCTTTGCCACTTTTAATTCTTAAGCAGGCCCCGCAATATTAAATTTGATTCAACACGCGCTGGTGACCTAGGTTTTAGGCAAAGGCTCTCAAAAAAATGGACAGCTTTATTCGCTGGCGGTCGAATTAACTACAAACCAGATTCAACTTTGCTTAACTTGAAGTGTAAAACACAACAAAGTTTAGATGCCTTCAGGTCCATCATATTTAATTTTATATATTATAATTGCCCATGTAGTGTGTACCCTAAGATAACATATGACTTTTAAACAATATAATATTTTAAAGCTAGAATTATCTATCAATTGATGTATACAGGAAAAATTGATAAAGTCTAAAGATGTTGCATATAAATTATTATCTTTAAAATAAAGTGCGATGAGGTTTGTACAATAAGATTTTTCAAAAATTCTAAGCTTAACACTAAGCTCAGATGGGAGATTGTTTTAGTAGGTGTCCAAAGCCATTAAGGTTAGAATATATTATTTCTTAAGAAATACTTTATTATTAATTCATAATATGAATTTGCTAATCCAGAATTATATAACTGGTAATGAATTTACAATTACTCATATAGAAAAATTACTAAATCTAAACACAAAGCGCTGAGCGGGGAGAGCCTTAAAATAATAAGATAGGAAAAAATTAAAAAATACGTTATACGCCATCTATATTAAATATCCTGTTAAAAGGTCAAAATTAATAAAAGTGCCATCAATTATGTTATGTTTTATACTTTTATTTATATAACTAATATTTATTTAACATTTAATGCTTAAAAATCAAATAGCCTGAGTAGCCTGTAAAAATCAGTTAACATTCCGACCTAAAGATATTAAGGGCAAATTGACTTAAAAAATTCGTCTACCTTTAGGTTCTAACATCCCACTAAAGTTCAAAAAATTGGCTTCAAAAATGTAGCATTATATTTTGCCAAGAATAAAATTATAAATTAAAAAAACTGCATAATAACATTGAAAATGTTTTAGTGGAAGATTGTTCAATCTCCGAAGCACGTAGAATTACAATTGGGACCGAAGACATCTAAATACGATAAATGGTTACTTGAAAGTATACAATGCGATTTACCTTACGGCTCTTCAAACAACATCAAATATTATGTAAAAGTTGAAAGCGCTCTTAAGAAAATACAGGTAACTCGAATCTTAACCCGGTGCTATCATTAAAACATTCTACATTTTATCTCACCACACTTAATCATACGTCTTATTAATAAAATTTTGATTCAATAGTTTTACAAACGAAAGTGGAAAAAAAGTTATTAACTGCTAATTTATAAAAATCTAATTTTTAAAAAAATTTAGTTTTAATGAGTTGAGGATCACACCAATTGTCATTTACTTTTCAAAAAATTGAAACTGGACGGTCGGTCGATGCTATTAAATGATTAAGCTTACCATTGAAATTTTAAAACAATTCTTAATTTATTATTTCCTCTAAAAGTTTTATAATCATCCATATAAATAAATAGCCTCGCCACGATATCAATTAGGCATATTTTAATCTAAATTTAAAAATAGTTGCATAATTAATAAAGAGTAAAAACAAAGTTGAATCAACAATGAGCAGTTTTTACGTAAATAACGTTTAATTAAATGTTTTATTTATGTATTACGTTATGATGATTTGATTATTTGACAATCAAATTTTATATGGACCATAATTTACGTTCGGGAATTGTTCCCTGGCTTGAGATGCAATATTACCAAGAGCATCCTGAAAAAATATTTGGAGAGTGTTCTGAAGGAATTACGACCGAGTACCAAACCATAGATACTTTTACCCTTGTTCCACATGACGAGGAATCCAACGGAAACTTGTTAGATAACTCCACATCTCCTAATTTACCGATAAAACGTTCACAATCAGATACAGTTCTAATCTGCTCGAAATCACAGATCAGTTCTTATCATAATTCTCAACTAAATAATCATTTAAAAAAGACGATCCGGGGCGAGCTAAAGGGTTTTTACGATGTACAGTATATTCATAGGGAACACAAGGATGTCGTTACGAAATTAAGACAAGAAATAGATCAGCTGAGGGCCCAAACGCAAGACCTTCAATTTTCTATGGCACTCATTGAGGACTCGTTCGATAGTTGGGCCGAGACGACCCGAAATCTACATAAAAAATTTGGGGTCAAGCTTGCAGAATTTTTAAAATATTCGATTTTACAGAATGATGATGTATCATCTCAGTTAACTCAACCGGAGGGTCTACCGAGAATAGTAGTAACTGAACATCCTTCTGGTGATAATTTATCGAATGTGACTTCAATCACATCTAGCGTCGAAATTACAAGCAGTCGTAATAATTTGTCGTCCAGCTATGATACGGCATTGGTATGTAAGGCGCGAATAAATTTGGGCAAAACGAAACAAATGCTTAAAGCTTGGGAAAATAGGCTGGACCAAATGACGCGAAGGGCTTGTTACAAACCAAAGGAATGTTTGAATGAACGTTCTTTTAGCACAGAATTAGAAGAAATTGATAATAATATAGATAACACAAAAAATGAAGATCCTATATTTTCTAAACTATATGTACCCTACATCCAACATGGAATCGTAAGTACGAAAATACCAAGCATGAAGTGTGATAAGACACGCGAACCAAATTACACAAAATTGATAAACATGTACTTGTATCAAAAATACAAGGACTTATTTGGTAAACCTGGATATTGGGTTAATTCTGGTGGAACGGTCACGAAAAGGTCCAACAAGGTCTTCTATATACCGTATATAAATATTATAAAAGAATGCATCATCAAGGGTTGTACTGAATTTTAAAATTGTAAATGCATATAAAATAATTTACGATGGTCTGTACAAAATATTATAAATTTAAATTGAGCATATTATAAGATTTTGTGAAGCATATTAATGATAATGGCAACATTTAATGGGTTAGATTATATTAGAAAAATTTGAAACATAGGTTGACATCAAATAATTGGTATATGGAAAGTTTAATAAGGGTTACATTAATGAGGACCTAAAGATTGATAAAAAAATTTTTTCCAAATGATTAATAATATTGATTTTATCTTAATTATTATAAATTAAACATTAAACCTTAAACATTTTTATAAAAAATATCGTTAATTATTTTTTGTTTTAATAGCTGTCTCAAATTTTTTTTTCATTTGAATATGACATATTTAGTTTAAATAGGGGACACCGGGAGATTGATCCTGGAGCTTTTAAACCAAGGAGTTTTCAGAAACTGTAGGCATGATTGAATAAATTTAACGGGTACGAAATAAACTTAATAACAGAATAAAACACTTTCTATAAATTTTGGTATAACGAGGAAAAATACTTTTTGAATCATTTAAAGAAGAGTAAAAATTACAATGAAAAATGAATTCAAAATATTTTTGTTTTTTATGTTTTATTGATTAATAAGATAAAATTGTAAAAATATTATAATTAAATCTATATATTTTATCGAAAAAATATAATTAAAATTTTGGAGTTTTATATAACTCCCAAAAAAAAATTTTTTTAATATAATGTTACGGGCAGGTCTATTAGTCTTTAAGCTCGCCGCCTTAATAGCTAGGGCGGTTAAATAGACTTTGTGCAAAAAACACAAAATTTTAAATTTATATAAATGCTATGGAGTCGCGAGTGTGATTAACTACAAAAAAATTAAAAAAATATTAATTTCTTTGACCCGCGAATGGTAGGGTCAGAAATTTGTAACGCGAATGCTATAGTGGGCTCCATACGAACCCCAATTTTAAACCTCTATAATTTCAAGAGTTTTAAAGCTATAATCTTTATTTTTTTATTATTATAAATAGAAATACTTGCTCTTTATTTATAGACTAATATAAGTTATCATTTATGAATACAAATTTTATTTGACACAAAGTAGAAAAAAAGAATTAAATTTTTTTATTTTTTTCATATTAAATATGTCAATAAAATAAATGTATCAATATTATTGATCAAAATGTGTTTTTACGTCTATTAGAACATATTTAGAAAGTTTCATGAAAAAAAAATATTTTGATATAAAAGATAATTTTTGGCTATTATTTACCATAAAAAAAGATATTTTAAAGAGAAAAAAAAATAATTCATATTATTATTATACAATACAAACATTTTGTATACTAAAAAATTAATAAAATATAAGGTTGCAATTATTTAAGTTTAAATTTAAATAGAAGCAATAACATGGTTTAACATTGAAATTGAGAGGGTGGGGTCCACATGGACCCCAATTCAATTTCTAAATTCTAAACAAATTTTGTTATTCGACTTAGACCAAATTTTAATTACTAGTTTTGTTTATTATATATTAACTAAAAAAGTCACAAAAATTTAGCCCATTTTATATAATATTTTTGAAGATATTAAAAATTAAAGATGTGATGGGGTCCATATGGAACCCATAGTACTAATTGCGGGTTAATTGCTATTTACGCCATATAATATATTTATGTGATTTTTAAGCATCAGGCAATTGCAACAATACATGCGCATTGCTAGAACTCATTAAAATGTGGCTACGGTGTTTTATAAATATATAATTGACCAAAACCTTAATTATTTAATATTAAATATTTTTATTATCTATCATTTTGTATATATGGCATTATTTTTTATAATTCACAAATAAAAAATTATGGAGATTACAGAATAGTTAATAATTAAAATACACAAATTAATAATTCATAAAATATTTAAAAATATGAAATTTTTTACAGAGAGGTTAAAGACGGATAAGAAATAAAAGGTTAACAGTCAAATATCATCATTTTGTAAAGTTAAGGGTTAAAAACGTTCAAAAAATAATGTAACTAATCAAATCAAAAATTTAGAAAATCATTTTTATGTAACGTAAACTATTACTTTATATTTATACTTAATATCGCATAGACAAAAGCTCTGCAAAAAATTCATATACGAAATTTTTGGTTTCCTCATCTAGATTCTATACGTGTGTGTAACTAGCCATGGTTGAAACCAAATTCAAGTAAACATTAAAAAGGGAGTGCTTTCTAAACCCATGATTAATCAACAAACATTAATTTTTAAATAAAAAAAAATTTGGAGTTTTTTGTATTAATCGACAAAATTAAAATAATTATTAATTTTCGTAAGAGATTCCAAACTTTCAAATATGATATATAAAACATAAAAAAAATAAAAGAAAAAGAATGGAGGGAGCAAAAATATAATTAAGATTTAAAATTTTGATAATGTATGTGGGCATATGTCATTGCACTTAAATAATATGTTAAAAATATATTTGAATATACAAAAATTAGATAGGAGATGCTTAAAAAGATGTTATAACTTTGAATAGCGTTTAATTATTCGGCGCTAAGATATTAAAAACATCGACAAAGGCACCGACGTAGACAGCTTTCAAATGATCAAAAGGTGAAGTTTTAGAGGGCTTGAAAGAAAGGCACCAAAAAATATAAGTAAATTTAGTATCTTGCGCGTTAAAAACTCAACCAGTAAGACTCTGTAACTCTGTGCAAAACATAATGTAGAGCACATATTTCGAGTGATAAATATTCTATATTCCGTGATGGTATCCGGCAGTTGCAGCTCCAGGAGACGAAGGTGCCCCGTAGACGGCGTAGGGATTCGCCGCGTGGTACGGGTTATAATGGGGCGGTATGCTCATGGACATAGCGGCAGCGGCAGCAGCGGCGTATGGGTTAGACGCTCCGCCGACGCTCCCGTAATATTGATGAGCAGCCGCCGCCATGTAAGGCGATTGCGTGCCCGGATGATCAAAACTATTTGTGGCAATCGAAATACTAAAGTCATCCATGAGGTTTGTGGTATGATGATTCGCATTTATAGAAGAAGAAGAAGATAACCCCGGACCATTATTATTATGGTCTCCCTCTTGTGCCGTGGAGGAATTGTTGTGTGACATGAAGTAGGATGATGGGTGATGATGTGAATACGGATGATGGTAGTTGGAACCGTTGTTGTGACGAACACCAGCGAAAAATGGATCTTCATAACCAATTTCTCCTTCCCTACCTACTCGGTCCTCTAAGTTCTTATTCGCCGCGGTAGGATTTGGATTACCTGGATTGTGAACGTTTGCCGGAGCGCTGTCAGGATCACCACTGTAATTTGGTGTGTGGTTGTCATCGCCCCCAGAATTATGTATATCATGTAGTGAGCCATCGTTTATAAGAGACGAATCTAAGAAATTAGTTTGTTAATTCGTAATAATAGTAGAATATTTATAATAAATATTGATTCGTAATAATTAAAATATCTCTAAAAAATACACACTATAACTATTTTTTCAATTTTACCTGCTCTATTAGATTGGTCAATCATAGGTTGAACTATGCGCCTTCTAGCATTTATAAACCTAAAGACAAAAAAAATGTTTAAAGGTAAGTAAATTAAATGTTTTAATTTTGCCCAAATTTCAAATAAGATTAATTTTTACCAGTTGTTGACTTGTAAAATGGTTAAACCGGTATCTTGGGCAAGCTGCTTCTTTTGTTCCTCGGATGGATAAGGGTGCTGTTTAAAAAGGAAACATCATATATAATATAATAAAATAATTTAAACTAATAATAAAGTGTCCTCTAAATGTTTTTAATAAAATAATTTTAGCCATAATTGAAATAATCGTAAAAAACTCTAGTTGTACGTTTCCTATGTTTTGTGATAATGTTGTCAGAGATGGGTCAACATGTTATGAGCCGTAAAAAAAATTTTGTAATTTAAAAGTAACACTTGTACAACAAAAAAAATGTACAAAACAAATGAGAAGCGTTTTTAGGTCAAAGTAACCTGCTGAATTCAAAATCGTTCGTTTCTAAGACATCCCAATTTTTAATTGCCAAAAAAATTTTATATAAAGGTCAATTTTAAATTTTAAAAAGAAAACTGTAAAAATGCTGAGGCTTATAAAAATTTGGCAAGTATATACACTACAAAAATAATTTTACCCTTTTAACAAAATTCTATACAACTTTTTTTTAGGAATTAGGGAAATTAAATTATAATTTACCATTACAAAAAAAAATGTTATTAAAATAAAAGTTATACATTATGTTTTGCTCTGTTACTATGCATAAAAATCAGCATCAAGTTATAATTAAAAAAAAATTTAAATTGGCCTTAAAAAAAGTATTAGAAATCACATATTCTACTTATTAACTCTTTTTTTGTGCTAAAAGAATTTTTATTAAGTTTTACTGAAAATGTGTTTGTGACAATATGGACTTTAAAACTCTTTTTTAATTTTCTGTTGAAAGTAATGATGCCTGAAAATGACATTTGGGATTAGAAACCAAGATGGAAGACGAAATATAAATTAAGCAAACAAACAGTTATAACACAGGTCAACAATTTTTTAAATTTATGAGTTAACTAAAGAAATCTTACCTGCCATCTTAATGAATATCAAATCCGTTTACCGTTTTTCCTAATCAAACTTAGTTAGTCGGTTATAAGCATTAATAATTTTAGTAAAAATGGTCAAAAAACCAAAAAAGATTCAAAAACAATAAATTTTTTATTTTTGCATATTAAAAATAGTTAAACTGTTAAATTCAAAATTCAAATAATATTTTCATTAAAAACCGATAATATATCGTGGACGCGAAATATTTTGTATTATCTAAATGCCGATGCCGATGTATGAGCTTGATATATTAATAAAATTTATTTTTTATATGATTCCCTAAGGGTTATGAACGTCGCCGCATAGCAATTTCTATGCTCCTCACCCCAAAAAAAATATGATTAAAATATAAGTTACAAGGGATTTTTATATGCAAAAAAGATTTATAAATTTTTTTTTAAAAAGGTCATTTTTCGTTATAGACGGATCTAAGGAGCCAAAGACGGAAGAAACTAAGAATAACGAAAAATATAAATGAGATTAGGCCATCATGGGGATGCATTCTTTTATGTTTTCATATAATTCACGCTTCTGACATTGATATTTGTTGACCTGTGTAATATGTGTTTACAATATTTAAATGTATTTACGTTTGTTAAAGATACTGTCTCAATAATGCACAAACCTCAAAAATTTAAGAAAAATTAAAAAAAAATGGTGGTGTTAAGCGCTCGAAGAACATAAGATTTTAAATTCTATGAGGCCTAGGCCGAGTTATAAGACCCCTAAGTCAGCAATTTTTCAAAACTATGAACTAAGATTTAATATAAACTAGAGATCAAAGAAAACGGAAGCCAAATCTATAATCAGCATTTAAGATATAAAAAATAGGGGTCGCTTTTGTTGAGTGTATTTAAGCTCAAATAATATAAAAGGTAATTGATTGCAGGTTTTTGGGGAACTTACACTGAGGTGTTGAAAGAGCCAAGCTCGCATAATATTTGTGGCGACTTTGGGGAAAATGCCTCGCTTCTTAGACCGCTTTTTCCCTGGATGACCTCCGGAAGGTCCACCACCGCCCATGCCATGGTGACCAGGACCACCGATTCCGTTATGACTGCCGTAATTGTTGTAAGAACCGCCGGATCCGGTCCCGCCTAAGCGATCATCGTCGTCGTCATCGTCACCTTCGCAATCCGATCCGCCTAGACTGTTGTCCATATGGTCTAAAAAATAAATTTAAATACAGGGGTTTGTAACAATATATTTCGGAGGTAACCCTAAACTCTTTTATTTTATTATAAGAATCAACTTTTTATTCTCGTTGTAGAGTATAAATCAACCTTTATTTTGGAAATCGGGATTTTGGTCAAATTGTATAGAATACTTTATTGTAAATTTGATATAGCGCCTTAGACCTTAGCTATTAGGATTAATTAATATAAAAAAAATGGTCCAATGTTAAAAAGGGTTGTAAATGGGCATATTTTAATTTGTGGTAATTTTAACATATCTTGGGGGAGATCTCTAAACACCATACTTAGCACCATAAAAGCCTATTTAATTTTAGCATTCCCTAGTTCCCCTAAATTTTATGTTATTAAATATTATTAAAAGGGTGTGAGACAGACATTGTAAAAAACGTTACCTTGATCGGATGAATTATCATTAAGCATCATGTTATAGGCCGCGGCATTCCCACCCACGGTGTTTCCGAAATTGACCATGGCGGCTGCAGCTGCAGCAGCCGCTGCCGGATTGAACGGGTGATGGGCGGCGGCCATGAAAGCCCCGTAGTAAGGGTTAGGGTACATGGTTGACGAAGAAGGTTGCGAGCCGGCATCGATGCTTGAAATTATAGGATCATCATCTTGTACTCCTTGTTGTTGTTGTTGTAACTGCGGAGCAGAATCGGATGGGTGCGGGTTATGAGCCGAAGTTTGAACTGAAAGGGAACTAGCTCCTAGTTTACGAGAATCCGACTCGATATTGATGATATTCGAAACTGTAGTAGTCGTGGCTTCAACGTCCCGTTCATGTGTTAATTCGTACATGCCACTACTGTTGCTATTGGCTACACCCGAAGACATACAACCGTTCATCCTGAAAGATGGGGCCGTAACGTGACCAAACCGGTGATGATGGTTGAAGAAAGAACCAAAGCTTTGGTGATGGTGTGCGTTATGCGCAGCGGCGTTTTTGTAATAATCGTAGTAGCTAGGGTGATGGTTGTGAGTATAGTAACCACTTCCAGGGCCAAAATCATCGTTTCCATTCCCTTCGGTCTCATCGTTTGTAGGGGGCGAAGGTTGTTTGGTAGCTGCTACGCCGGCGTAGTAAGATGAGCCCGCGGCATAGGTCGAAAATGGATCATACCCTGACGGGGGGTGTGTCGCGGCTGCCGCGTAGGCATTGTAAGGGTTATAAGAGTTGTAAGCGCCGGGCGTAGGAGATGGCGGAGAAAGTTTGACGGCGCCGGCGGCGTTGTTTATTGGTGCGACGACATGGTTGTTGCTATTGTTATAGGCGGCTACGTGTTGGTGATACCTATAACGTTTGAAAAAAATTGTGTGAAAATTAAATTAAACGCGGAATATATATTTAAATGTCCAGGATATGCTTGCGTTCTCACACTTTTCCATAAAAACAATCGTGTATGGAAAGTTACTTTATGGAAGGCTAGTTAATATAGACTAAAGCCTATTACATTTTATTTTTTGTTTTAAGCATTGAATATTTAAATCCACCATGTAAAAAAAGCCAGGCTTAAACAAAAAAATACGATAATTTTCATAAGTCTCACTACATGTAGTTAAAAATGCAAAATGCATTAGTACAGCTTATTTAAAGTTAAAAAAGATAATCTAGGGAATATTTTGAATGTTAAAAATCGTAAATTTTGGCCTAAATTAAATAAGTAGTATTACCCGGCGAGCATCATGACGTGATTAGCTGCCGCGGCAGCTGCAACTGCACCGTAATCGTCGGGATCCGTAGCGCCGTATGGATGATGATGGTTGGGAAGGGTGTAAGCGCCGGCCCCACCCAAACCCCCAGAATTTTTGTGGTGGTAACTGTTATTGTGATATTGTTGGTACCATGCACTTCCTATACAAGATTTTTTATCATGTTGTATATTTTAATTAATAAATTAGATAGTAATAATTGAGCTAAAAAAACAAAATATGTGTAGTCTAAATATAATATACACCTAACGCCACGGCTAAATGACGAAAAATATATGATGGCCATGTTAGGCTTATAAACTTATTTATTTTTATGCTTCTTGTTCAAATGTTACCACACGTAGATTCTTTTTGCTAAAAATTAAATATTTATTTATCAAAAGTTAAATTATTTGTATTATCTATTTTTAAAGAATCCAAGCCAGGTTAAAAAATAAAAATCTACGACAAAGGCATATGCAGTTTTACTTTAGTACATGCATAAAGATCGCTCAAAATTATTTATGCAAATTAAACATAAAAAATTAACAAATGCACTATCTCAATATAACAAAAAAATGTTTTTATAAATTTACTACCATCTCTTATTTCGCGGCCTTTTGGACTAAGGATATTAAGCTCATCAGTTGGGGCAATTTGGCGAGAAGGGGGCGTATGAGGTTGTTCGCTTTTACAGGCACCGTAGGCTTCGGCGGATGGATAATAATATCTAGGTAATATAACGTAAATACATACATTTATCACATTAACTTTTTTGCCAATTAATAATTATTATAAAAAATAAAGAACATTTTATTAAATGGTTCGTTGCATTCACTATAAATCGTGTAATGTTCTTACATAAGAAATTTACATATATTTGATAAAAGGAAACGAGCTAAGCATAACTTTGTAGCCCTATTTCAAGTATTTCAAAATTGATGATGGGCGCCCTAAAATCATAACTCGACGAACTCTAGGCACCGCTTAAATTGAGGCTCAAGATAAAGTAAATATTGCAATCAAAATTTAAATCTATAAATTTTCCTATTAATTACTATACTATTTTTTTACAATACCCAACCCTGGTATTTATTGAGCAAAAAACAACGATAAGTACCCGACTCCCCCGGTTGCAGCAGCGGCAACAGCTGCATGCTGGTATATGCTGTAAGGGTTAGCGGTCGACGCGCCAAGTCCGCTAGCGTTATGCTGTTGGTGGTAATAGGCGTGCAAAGAAGCATTGTTGTGTTCGGCATTGGGGACGCAGTGAGTGCTCGGTGACATCAAGGACTCGACGGGAGTTGACGATGTCTCTTCAGTAAGTTGCTGGTGTTGATGCAACAATTTTTCTTTGGCTGCTGTGGCTTTGGCTTGTTTGTGAGTTGTGCCGGTTTTAGGCGAACGCGGTTTGCGTTTCTTGGTGGATGCGGTAGCAGTAGTCGTTGTATTGGTATTATGACCACTAATATTGCTGTTTGATTGCTGACCAGTCCCGCCGGAGAGTTGTTTTGGTTCGGTCGTCCCGTAGGTAACGGATGCGGGAGATGAGGCTCGTTGATCATAATTAAAATTGGGGTTGTTATCGGGTGCTTCGATTTGTTTATTATGGTTGTTGTTGCTATATCTCTACGACGGAAATATGCACATAATGATAATATTTATTATACAAACTACACAAGAATATTTATGGGAGATATAATTACAATATTTTAATACAGACTTAATTTGCGATATTAAGTTAGCTTGAAGATAAATGTGCGCCAAGCTTTTACACATATATATATAAATAAAATTCGAAGGCCGACATCAATTTTAAAAGGAATTACCGAGGTATACATAATTGACAAATTTGAAACATATGAACTAACCTTAATAACCAGACCTGTTATTTGGATTCTCAAATTTGTTTACAAACTTAAAACAATAAAAATTAAAAAAATGTCAAAAAACGAAAAAATTATATGGAAAAGTATTCATATAAAAAAGCTAAACTGTCTCAAACATCATTTTAAATCGATAATAGTGTCCTATTTAGGTTGGGTGCCAAATTCTGTATAATTTAAATGTTGTGTAAAAGCTTGATAAACTTAAAAATTTTATTTTTCCTTACTTGAAATGAAAAATAGAAGCTAGAATTGATTTTAAAATAAAAAAAAATTGTGATTTTATCTCTCTATGTCTTCTCGAGGTTGCAAACGTCAAATTTACCAAGTTTTGTCAATTTTTCGATTTTATCTATAAAAAAACTGAGTTTTAATTATAAATTAAAATGAAAAATATAGGCCACTATGTAGATTATATATCTTGACTGTCATAATTTTCTTTGAACTCTCAAATATCTTTGTCGACCTGTGATATGCAAGCTTTTCTTTAATTAATATTATTTCAAGCAGCCACTCTTTAGTATGATTTTAGGTATTATAAAAAATATGATTCATTCAATTATGTAAAATACATACATCGCCTTGATCGAAGCTGCTATCCGAATTCTTTTTATTTTTGTGCATTGTGTTGGTTTTGGGCTCTTCAGCTGTAAAATAGAATTCAGCATAATGATTAAATAAATCAATAACATTGTATTTTAAATGCCATAATTACACAAGTAAAATAATGTTGAAAATTTTTAAAGTTAATATATTATTACTTACAATTTTCGACGGTGCCGATAAAATACAAAAAATAAATTAAAAGTTTTTTTTATATTATAATTTAATCTGTATAGTTTTTAAGGGTAATAAAAATAAAACAATAAATCCGAACTATGAGGAAAACAAGAATATCAAAAATATTAAATTTTAGCAAGTCCTGAAAACAACATGTGCTTAATAATGTTTAAAATTATATAAATTAATAAATATTTAAACATTGAGGAGTATTAAGGATAGATAGTGGTAAAGTCATATCATATTTATATTTTTTCTAATTGGCAACTCCAGCATTTGAATAAGGTTATTTTCTTATAAAACATTTAAACATAAATGCGAAATATGGTTAACCTAAGAATCATATTAGAACCCATCATTTAAAAAAAAATAATAAGCCATGGTAATAAAATGGCGTTACAGGTATCTTGCTGAATTGAGGAAGAAGGAGAACCAGCACCTCCCGGGGCAGTGCCTGGTGCAAGACCGCCAGACAGTCCGCCATCTTCAATGACTAAATCGATGGGCATTTTACCTTTGAGGCAATTTATGTACCGTTGACAAAAGTTATCACATAACTCGTGCACCTGTAAGAGAAAAACATGATATGTACCATATATATATTTGAATGTATTTATTGAGAAAAAAACATCAATTTAATTTTCATATTATTTGTCAATTTTGTTGTTAGGCAAGATGGATAAAAACACAAATCTGCTAAAATATCAAAATAAAAAAATGAATTATTTTGATTGTCTAACCCGCTTTTTCATACCACATTTAGAATTAGTAAAACAAAAGCCAAAAGTGACACTTTTTACCTCCTTAAAAAACGAAAATCATGTATTTTTTTAATAAATTGTTAAAACTATGTGCAGTAAAATTAATATTTTTTGCCTAATTTGATTAAGAAATTTATAAAATTTAAAAATAAATTTCCCGTTGCAAAAGTGCAAAATTTAAGCTGGGCTTACATTAAATTTAATTTTTAATTTTAATACGAAATATGAAAATAATATTTTAATTTAATAGTTTAATTTTTATTTTTGAATATTGTTTATTAATTAAGTCTCGACAAAAGTGTAGATGAAATTTTTTAATATATATTACAATGTGTAGTAGAAAAGTCTTGCGGAACATATTATACTTAATTAAAACCCGAATTAAAGACTTAATTTTAACATTATTGAACGGAATAAAAGATTTACCAAAATTCAAATTTTCCAAATATTTAAATAAGTACCTTTTCGAGCTCAAGCAGGTGAAATCGCATTACTTGAATGGCCTGAATCATCTAATTAAAATAATCACAATTGCAACATTTTTTTAGGTACATTTGTTAATTAATCCCATAGTTTGCCTAACATATTGTAAACAAAAAATTTCAATCCCTAAATATTATACAGTTTATTTTCTTATAACAACTAACTATTTATTCATATAACACAGGTCAACAAATTTTGAGAGTTATGAGCTGACTACGGAGATCAAGCCTGCCATCTTAGGGATTTTCAACTCCGTTTACCGTTTTTTCTAATCAAACTTAGTTAATCAGCTATAAATATTAAAAATTTAATAAAAAAATGCCAAAAAAAAAAAAAAAAGATTTAAACAAAAATAAATTGAAATTTTTTTTACGCATATTTACAAGAGCTTAACTGTTAAATTCAAACTTTAAAAACTTTTATTAAAAAACGATAATACATTGTGTCGTATTTAAGTTTAAACGCGAAATATTTTGTATTATCTAAATGCCGATGTAAGAGCTTGATATATTAATAAAATTTTTTTATTATTTGCGATTAAAAATATAAGTTACAAGGGTTTTATATGCAAAAAAAGATTTTTCAATTTTTTCTTTTTAGGTATATTTAGATCTGTGAATTTGGTCAAAAAAGGTCATTTTTCGTTATAGAAGGATCTAAGGAGCCAAAGACGGAAGAACCTAAGAAAAACGAAAAATATATATGAGATTAGGCTATCATGGGGATGCATTCTTTTATGTTTTCATAAAATTCACGCTTCTGACATTGATTTTTGTTGACCTGTGATATAAACAAAAAAATTTAAATCTATAAATATTAAACAGTTTATTTTCTTATAACAACTAACTATTTATTCATATAATAGTATTTACAAATTATTTAAAATAAATTTACCAGTGAATCGATTTCTGAGTTCGTGGCATAATACGTTTTTTCGGACTGAAGCTAAAAGAAGTATTAATAAATATGTATAAAACATAAAATAATCAAAACAAAATAATTTTAGGTAGGATTTCGTGTCTTTGTGAAACAAAAATCACAAATTTTTGCAATCATTTTGACTTAAGCCTAGATAGTAAGAGCTTAGAAAAAAACTTAATTGCCACTAAGTCCATTGTAATTAGTGGCACGAACAGAACTAAATTCCGTGACTTATTATTATTAACCGGCTACCTCAGAAAAACACTCAAAGAATTGAGAAAGGAATGTTTGGCAAAGTGGAAATTTTCAAAAAAAAAACGCAAAGAGATTTTCCCCGGTGCAAATGCCTTAAAAGTTAAAGAACGGCGCTAAATCGAAATTAATGAACAAGAAGAGGGGTTTTATCATTTAGTTCACAAATTTTCTGATATGCTAAAATAAGACGTCCTCTTTTAAGTTTTAAAATTTCACCGCTTCTCACACGCAGATTTAATTAGATTAAGAGACAACGCGACAAGGATATAGAGTGTATTAAGGAGGAAAAAAAATTGACCAAAGCGCGCAGAGACCCGGAACCCACAAAATTTTTTTAAAATTTATGAAGAGGAAAAAAATTTAAACCAAAAAAATGTAGAGTAATGGTAAATCCAAAAAATTTATTGCAAAAAAGGACAGCCACATTTAACGCACTTATTTGTATTATTTTTGGTATACAACAAATTGAGGTGACAATCAACGTTTAGCCATTTCTCATTAAAAACTCATTAAGAAATGATAAAAAAAAGGCTAAGGAGGCAAGAGTTTAGAGCTTTTTCAAAGCCTTTTTCTGAAAAACCGCCGTGATTAATATTAAATTGGTAAAATTTTGGACATTGCCAGTGCTCAATTACCAAATGGATTTAAAATTTATTTGTGCTTACATTAAAAAAAAATACATTTGAAGCTATAATTCTATACAAATAAAAAGTTTAAAACAATACTAAAAAGTAAATGCTTATATCTAACAAATTATTTTTGCTACTTACAACAGTTATATTTCTTTGTTCGCGTACGGCTGCGGCCAATGAAAAAAAAATTTTTTGAAGAAAAAAAATCGAACGCATTTGATTAATAAGCTGGCTATAAAAAAAATTTAACAAATTTATAATTTTTTGTTGGGCATATTTTAAAAGGGTCAAATCACTTATATTGACATTTTTTAATATTAGCCGTAAAATTTTTTTTTACAATTTTGAAATAAGTATTAGCCGCAGCCTATTAAACAAATTCTTCTAAATTTCATTTTTTTGAAAAATTTTAAAATGTTTAAAAATTTTATACCTTTTGACATTAAACGCATTTGATCAAAAAGTCGCCAGTTATTGGCACATAAAGTAGTTTTCCTGAAACAAAAGTTTTTAAAAAAATTAAAAAAAAATACAAAAAATTTCAAATTTTTAAAATATTAAAATGAAGTAAGTCTGAACGCGCCCTAATCCCAAAAAGTTTCAAAAAGCGCAAAATTTGTATTAACCTATAGGGTAAAAGTAAATATGATATACGCCTTATTAGTAGATACCTGTTTAGCAAATATGGCCACATCGTCGGCGAAAGACTCGGAGGAACAGTTATCGATGGCGTTAGAAGTGGAGCTTTGATGTTGCAGGCCTCCGGGAAAAGATGCACCAAACTGGTGTGGGCTTATTCCGGCCGAGTTTGGTGGCGTTAGGTTAGGCGGACCACCGCCAGGCATCGTAGTGTTATAACCGCCCATGGCGTTCGGGTTGTTAAGGTGGTGGGGGTTAAAGCTGATATCACGGGGCGTACAGGTTGCCAGTTCGCATTTCTCGAAGATGAGCGCGAGCAAAGGGTATAACGGATGTCTGTATAGATTTGAAACATACAACAAATATGATTTGTTCTTCTGATTCAATTTACCCAAAATAATTTAATCAATCTAGCGTCAATATAATATTAAGTGAGCACGTTATATCCAACGGACAAAGTCGTATAAAAATCACTTTTTCGTAAGAAATTCAAAATTATTGGCAGGAAAAATAAATATTTTAGATGTTATTGGCACTTTTAAATATGGAGAGGAGATGATAAAAGATTAGAGGCAGCCAACGAAAATAAGCTGTAGCCTTAAAGCGGCTATCTAGAACAGTTACCGACCTGAGAAAGTTGCAGTTATTTTACAATAACTGCCCTAGCTGACTGAACTGAAAAATTAGAGTTTAAAAGGGCAAAGACAAAACTTAAAGTTAATTTAAAGGTGACCTGTATATTAATTTTAACCCTATATTCAATATAACTTTTAAGGTTTACAAAACCAATATTCTTGGTGATATAACAAACCAAGTTTAAACACCAATATGCTCAGGAATAATAAGCAATTAAAGTTATCTCATAAACTTTCAAACTAAAAAAAAGTTTAATTTGATAAACTGGAGCATATTGAGGTATAATAGTGGGGAAAAAACGGCCAACAGATATGACCAAAAATTAAAATCACTGTGAAAAACCAACAAAACCTATAGATTACAAATTCTAAAATAATGTTACAAGCAAGTCGAAAAAAAAGTAAGTCAAAATGGACTTTTAATAATAATAATCGTAGTTATATAACATACGATATGAACGAGAGACGGACGACAACTTGTTATGTTGTGCGTGAAATGAAAAGCCAACGAACAAAAAAAAAAATATGTCCCAATAA
The DNA here is from genome assembly GCA_030555515.1 of Acutogordius australiensis. Lineage (NCBI taxonomy): Eukaryota > Metazoa > Nematomorpha > Gordioida > Gordea > Gordiidae > Acutogordius > Acutogordius australiensis. The sequence goes on from CM060245.1 coordinate 13,676,978, forward strand.
AAAATCGATAAATTTTGAGCAATAAGTGTGAGAGAAGGACTCTTGCAGGCTGCATGTTAGGAGGCAGAGAGAGTTCTCTTCTCCTATTACAAACAAATGGGTGTAAGGCACACACACGGGAAAATAGAGGACAGTGAGTGAGATGCTGTTGTCAACGCTGGGAATGGACACAAGGGCGCTAAAGAATAACTAAGAAAATAACAATATGTTTGGTTGGTCAGCGCAGCTCGTAACCGACATCAACACACATTTTTTCGAAGAGCGCGGGAAAAAATATGGAATGTAAGAAAATATACCTTTATTTCGGTCACAAAGAACTTTGCAATAACCTAATAGAAGTACAATCATTAATAAACTGCATATTTGCATGGGCTGATATATTAATATTCAATTAAGGTGTTTATTAAATTAAAACAAACACCAAACAATATATTAGGAGTGAGTCCATAAACAAAGTTATTCTAACAAAAAATGATACCCAAAAAGGTTACGAAAAGGTGATAACAGGTCGGTAATCTGGAAGGGGCAGACCTGACGCGCCCTTTTTTTAGAAAGTTAACTTTTAAATGGACCTAGATAAATAGTTTTACAATAAAAACCAAAAATAATAATTTGCTGCCCAATCCAGCTGATTTTTATAATTTGCCTCTTTTATCACAAATCCATGTGGACGCTGGACGGATATACCAATAACAATGTAACGCTAAATCCGACATATTCAGTGTCCGTAAATCATTTTAACGATCCGCTAAAATAGTTTCATTGCGTTAAACACATTTTAACGAGATGTTATATAATGATGGCTCAATTTTAAAAAACCATTTTTATGAGGTCAGTTTTATTTGTTTTTATGTGTTACGCGTCCTGTTTGTTAATCTCTTTTTCAATGTCGTTGTTAAAAAAATTTGAGATAATAGAGAAAAAGTTATGAAGAATAAGGAAAAAAAATTTAATGTCTCCATAAAAGGATTTAGACGACCTGTGTTAATATTTTTTGCCCTATCTTATCGTATTATCTTAAAAAATTACCTAATATTCGTGGAGAACAGTGGAAGTTTTTATAATATCCAAATTTTATCAAAAAACATTAATTTAAATGAAACGTTTAGAAATGCAAAATAGCGTAAATCTGTTAAAATGCTTCTATCAATAAGGTATGGGTTACACGTCGTTTTTTATGTTAGGTTAGTAAAAAACTATATTTTAATTGAAATTGGTGTTAGGTTTTAGATAATTTAAGTTACCTATCAAATTACACTAGTCGACTCGGTTAGCTTAGAGGCAAACGTGTCTTAAATGCAGAAGGTTTGTGTTTTTTGATGGCTTTTCGGAAGATAGTACACGAGTACAATCACTTTTAAGCTAAGTGGCCCTGATTATAAAGCCCAATTTAAAAACCTAGGTTGTCGGCGTGCCAGACTAACTGGTCAACAATAAAAATGCTTTGTTCGGATTAAAAGAGTCATAGCCAGGGTCGGGCCGTCTATAAGGGCAATCCAAGCAATGCTTGAGGGCGCTAAGCGATTTTAATCAGATGGTAGAATCTGATAGCGCCTTTGAATTAGTGGTGCCAATGAGCCACAGACTGGCCCTGGTCATAGCCCTTAACGCGTATGGCGCCTTGAGGAAAATTATGAAAAAAACCTCAATGCATCTTTTTTTAAGTGCCTCTGAAGCATACAGGCAGCTAAAAATAAAAGGCTTTTTGAAAGTTAAGCGTGGCTTAAATGTTTCCTACATGCCTTCTCTAAAGGCCTACAAGGCACACTATATGCTAGATTAACTCTCGTGGACGGCCAAATATTTTTTTCAAAATTGTCAAAATTGAAAATTTTTTAAATCTACCCCCACCACCTACATACACTAAATTAAAAATATATTAAGGCGATAGTTGCGAAAACTGTCCCCTTTTAACAGAACTAAATTGGGAACGCAAGCAAGCAATATACAAGGATTTAGCTGTCAATTTTAGCAAAATTCTAAAAAGTTTAGTCTCAAAAGTGCCAATTTTACAAATCCCAAGAGATTTAAAATTTAGTTTGGTTGAATGACTAAATATAACAATTTTATTTTAAAAGTAAATGGATGTCATTCGTTTAAAATCGATTAGTAAAACAAATTAGCTTTTAAAAGCAGAACTAAAGAATTAAATAACATGATATCTGTAATAAAGGGATGGGTCGTGTCCATGACAGCCAGGAAACCGGATTCAATATAGTAATTTTATTCATTTGGACGATGGTTTATTATGGCAAAATATTTAATTAAATTGTAAGACTGACAAAAATCTGGCGATAGTGGCTTTTCAAACATTTATTAAAACGTCCCAAATTTATTTAAGAAAATGACCCTCATTAATGATTAAAACATCAGCGACCTTAATAAGGGCGCTTTCAAATTAATTTATTTTTTTAATTAAAAAATATTTTTTTTTAAATAAATTTTTAAAAAGCTTCTAACATGAAATAAAAGGATATTTGTGTAAGAAAAATTTTAATTTTTAAAAATAATCAAAATTTAAAATTTCCCTAAAAAAAATAAATCAACTATGAACGCCCCCTTCCCCCCTCAAAAAATCAGGCTAAACATTTGCAAAAGCACGCGGAGAGATTTGGTGCTAATAAATAGCACATGTTTAGCTGGTTTTTTTTTGACCTAATAAAACAATAAAGATTGAAGAGACATGAACACACAATCCTAACTTAGTTTTTTGGTGTTAAACGAAATAACAGACCTTAGTCATTCTGTAACCGAATTTTAAAGTGCGTGATGAACGAAAATTGGATTGATGAAAATTAACAAAAAAATATTATTATCTTCTATCTTGTTTTTTTGGTTTTGTTGAGCTACAGTAAACCACATAAAAGCTTTTTTTAATAAAGGATAAGGAAGAAATGGACCTTTCCGTTTTTTGAATTTTTTTTTTGAAATAAATTGGGACAAGCGGAAAAAAATTTAATTTATTAAATTGAGTGCACCAAAAACTCTTAAATTTTTGCAATAAATTGTAAAATGAAATTTTGAAAATCTGTGTGGTCATAGCTATGACTATCAACACTGGGAGAAGTCCAAAAAATGGCATGTCATTTTTATCAATTTTTCTCAATAGAGTCCACTTTTGAGTTATGGTTCACACTAATAGTTATTAGCTAATATAATTGCTGTGGCGCTAATTAAAATGTCCGTTTTAAGAAATTCTTAAGTGCCAAATTGGGACTCACGGGCAGTGGTGAAAATGTCAAATGCTGGATTTTGACAGGTCCGTACGCACTATAAAATTATAAGAAGGCAAAAACATTAGTCAATATTAATGTCTCTTCTGATTATAGTTAAAACCGAGCGATAATTTAACTCGGCCCACCCCACATGTATTTCACCTAAGGTGCTTGAAACCTTTTGATGAGCAATAATTGAACTAGAGGCTTTCGGTTTTGGGTCCATATATTTTTTTAATTAAAATTAAAGGATATACAATTTAAAAATAATATTTCGTGAAAGAGTTAAGCGTTCGGTTATGTCCAGCCTCTAAACGTAGCTTTTATCTCAAAATTATTTAAGGACCTTAAGCCAGAGTTACATAACATAAGCTATTCCAAATATAGCTGATGTAATATGTTTCTGAAAGTCGAGGGTGCATTTGAGCCAGTTATATGGATGGACAATTGTGGAACAATAAAAACCAAACGTGTAGATGATGTCATGAAAATTTCAATTAACATTGAAAATGTTGTTTTAATTTGTATTGAATTAAAGGAAGCCAAGCTGATTTACACTTCCGACCAAAACTTCATCGTGACAGTCAATAAAAAAGCTCTAGAAAAATAGGTCGCAATTAGCAAAGAAAGAATCGATTGACTTGGAATAAAGGTTAGAGATCACAACACATGCATAATACCTTTTTAAATGAGAGAAACCTATATAAACTTGGTTTTCTAAGTAACATGGAACAGAAAAAGAAAAAAAATATTTAAAATAAAAATTAAAATTTTAATGAAAATTTCCGTCGATTAGAGTCGCTGCATAATATTGATTAAGGAGCGAACGGCAGCACCCAGCTCCCATCAATCATTATTTTTCCCCGCGCTTTTTCAAGTTTTTTTTAACTTTGCGCGCGCACCACACACAGCCAAAGAGACAATTCAAATACTTTCTTTCTATGCCATAACTTCAATTTTTTTTTATTCTTTCTCATAAAAATTATAGGAATTTTTTTTGATTTCAATCAATCATAAATTTTTTGTATTTATTGCCAGAGTTATTTATATATGATTGAGATGATGATGAGTTTTGAAGGGTTTATTGATTCACATAATCTTTTAATATACATTAAAATAATAAATAATAAGGTGGGGCGTGGTCGTCAATTAAAAAAGTCGGCAGAATCAATGCTTGCTTGTGGAAGAGACAAAAAATGATACTAATAGTGTTAAAAAAATTGTATTTTCAGTTCAGTTGCACAATTTAAGGGATTTAAATGATTTAAAAACAAGTTAAAAAATCTTCAATGAGCCTGTTGTTATGTAACTTTGAAAAAGTTTAGGCCAAGTGATTTTTGGCCGGTTGTAGAATAAACAAGGTATATAAAATATAAAAGGTGTAAAAGAAATTATGGAATTCTTATGCATTAATTTTTTAAGTTATTATTTGAAATTTTATATCTCGGTATTCAAATTTGCATTAATTTAATAATTATTAACATTATTTTGGTATATTAAAAATTAAGCGCCACAATAGTTTGAAAGGTCACATAAATAAGAAAAATCTATCGCTTATTCGGTGGTAATTAGATAAAAAAAAACAACCATTATAGCATAAAAGACTAATAGCAAGGCCTAAAAGCTTAAGAAAATTAAATGGTAATCTGTCCAAAAGGCCAATTGTTTGTGTCCGTATTATTCTTGTGCATAAGACCGCGAAAATAAGGCAATGCCATTATAACCATTCTCTTTCTCGATAAGAGAAAACATAACTATAAGGTCATAATAACCAACCTACGCAAGCAATTTTATTTAGCAATTCTTTGAATGGGATAACTAAAAAATCAAAAGTTAGGCGACACACAGTGCCATTATTAAATATGTAGTTCTTGTTAAAACTATATATTAGGAAGTACAAAAAAAGGTAATTTTTCAAAAGTAAAATATTCTTCCTTATAGATGCAAATTCTACAGTTTACAATATCAAACAAACACAAGTTTCAAATTTTCAAGCTCAAACCCGTTTCAAAAACCATTTTTCTAAAAATAACAATGATTAGAAAATTCACTCACCGTTTATTGGGCTAAACTCATGCTTCTATTAAACGGATTAAAATAAAGGGGTTTAAGTAAGAGAAAAAACAATATTTATAAAATCTCAAATTTTTTCCTTGAATTATCCTTCTAACCTCCGAATTAAATTTAAAAAATTAAGAATGAGTTTAGCTCAAAAATGGGCCCTTTGCTCAGCTCTTCTCCGCTACCTTCTTTCGAAGGTATGACGATACAGTCAGCCGGCAAAGAGTAATGGGTAGGTTAAGTAATGGCGTATAGGCTAGGGAAAATGAGTGTGAAATAAAATGGGGGGGGGGGGGGGAGCTTTATAATTTTTTGGAAATTAATATCGAGGTTGCTTGCTCGTTATATATGGCGTGGATATGTATAAGTTTTAGCTGAAAGGCTGTAGATACGACGATAGATGGATAGATGACATTAATTATTGATGACACATTTTAACGCGCGAGTGCACGGCTTGTGTGTTAAAAAACCAACCAGAATTGGTGTGTAAAGAGAGAGAGCTCCGAAGAATATATCGAATAAATGCTAGAGCTAGGGCCCATTAAGACCTGTGTTGTTTTAGTGCTTTTTAAATATTGAAACAACCTCTAACAATTTTAAAATATAGAGCGGGATATTTAATATAACCCCAAGGTGTAGTGAAAATTATATATATTTTTTTTAAATCACTTTAGGTGAACGTTTAGTCCGATTAAACAAAACTCGAGCGCATTAATTATGCATATAACCCGACGTGACCCTTCGCAAAATGTTTTTTTTATATAGTTTTCGTTAATTCTTTATAAGGTATTTAAAATTTATCAGTATTTATATTTAAAGACAATAACTTGGCAAGCAATGAGCATTTTACAACAAATTCATAACAATGAAAATGTTTTTGCTAGCTCCATAAATGTGGAAAATTTTCTTCCAAAAAACCCAAAGAGCATGGCAAAATAATCAAAAACAATGTTAATATATCAATATTTTATAAACTTTATAAAAACTACTTTCCAATTTATCCTAAACAAAAATAAACGTCGTTTGTCAAGTTAACGTTATAAATTGTCTTAAAAAAACATATGAAGGGTCAAATTGACCCCACTCATATAACTCTGGAAAACGATTTTGTAAAACATTGTTTTTAACGGGACTTTAAAATAAAAAATGAAACATTACTATACAGCGACTTTAAAAGATTAACTTAAAAAACTTTTAATCTCAAATAAAAAGTAAAGATAAAAGATCAGAAAAAATAATCCCTATCTAAATTTCAAAAAATAATTTATGATTAATATTTGAAATTATATCAAAGTACACCATCATGGGTAATCTCTAGGTGAACGATTATGTAATGATCTTTAAAGGACTGGTTTAATAATCTATGACAATTTTAGCAAAAGCCACCCAAAATTTGTATAAAGGTCGTTTTAAAAATTTATATTTATGATAATTTGGAGAGTTGTATAAGGACCGAAATTGTTAAAAATTACTCTTTCAACCATTATATATAATACCGTCGTGATGAGTATGAAACATGCTAAAAAGACCGCCTTACATAACAAAAATTCTGCAAGTTTTCCCTATTTTGCTAATTAGGCCAATTTTATTAAAATTTTGTACGTATCCTTTAAAACTACGGCTGAATCAACTAAATATGCAAAAAAAAATAATTATTTTGAACATAATATAAATATAAATATATATAAGGGCGCGTTCAGACTCATTTCATTTTTTTGAAAAATTTTAAAAATTTTAACAATTCCGAATTTTTTGAATTTTTTTTATTTTTTTTTAAGTTTTTTAAAAACTTTTCTTTCAGAAAAACTATTTAAATGCTAATTACTAAAATTGGCGACTTTTTGTAAAAAAGCGTTCAATGTCGAAAGGAAAAAATTTTAGAATTTTTCAAAATACGAACGGAGTCTGAACGCGCCCTAAGAAAAAAAAGTTTGCCATTTAAGCTCTAGAAAAAATCTTTACTATTTTAAAAAAGACCAGCGAGCTTTTAAGGGCAATCCAACCGTTATCTATGGGCGCCAAGCGTTAAACCCTGTTTTTAGGGCGATTAACATCCATTTGCAGTCACATGAATCAGGCCCGAAAAGAGACTTGGTATACCCCGCACCGGTCCTGCCTTGTAAAACGTTAATAAAATTTAATTTTAAACGATTGTAAACTAACTATCTTGTCGGAGTTATTTTTATTATTTATTAAACTCTAACATTTCTGTTGATTAAACCTGTTAAAAGTAGGGCTACTGTTGTTGGGATGGATGACCTCAAATGATTAAATTACTAATGTAATTAGGCTTTTTTTCACCCCCCTGAAAGGAAAAAAATGGGCCTCCTGCGTTGACATAAACCAGACTTCTGTGAAAAAACCAGAACCACGAGAGATGATGATACGCTGATGGAAGGAGTAATTAAAAAGGCGAGCACAAAAAGCAGCTAAAAGCCTATCCTCCTCCTATACAAATATTTAAAAATGCCGTAGTTTTTGGCTAATGGAACCGCCGCTTGGGCATATTATGAGGTAATTATGGAAATAGATAATCACCATGTTTTAAGTATTTTAATTACGCGACCTGTTTATTACAAAATAAAAAGCAATTATTATGCTCAAAATGGTCATTTTATTGTTTTGTTATAATAAATATAATGCTATAAGCAATTGGAAAAATTTATTAATAAAAAAAACAAATTAAATTTAAAAACTGTAAAATAACCAGGTTATGTACAAATCATATGATATATAAAGACTGACTAGGTATTAATGTTTAAAAAGCAAGTTTCAAAGGCCTAACTCATTTTAAATTTGGGCCTAAGCCTTTGAATTACCCATGATATCCTTTTAAACAAACGAATCTGGGAAACCATTTTTGTGGTTAAAATTGCGCCAGTGCGGAATATGTTACAAATTCAACAGTCACTTTTTTACCTCTGCAAATACCTGCCAACTTTAAATATTACCATATTTAAAAATAGAATCTTTGTTGCTGAAACACTTTAATGGGGCTCTAATGGATATGGATTCACGTTTAAAACACAAAAAGAGGACTCTAATTATTAGCTAACGTGCTTTAACCTGTCATTATTTATATAAATGACTCTTCTTTTTTAAAGTTGAATAGCCTACCTGATTTTGGCAATTTTCTAAAATTAAGGACCATTATTAAATTTTAACAATGTTAAAATATAAAAATTTCATTAAGTTAGATAAAAATGTAGTAATAAACGAGTCTCTAATAAAAAAAATAGGAACACATTGTAAAAACTGTACTCATGGTGTACCTTAAATTGGTTAAAGGACATAATGAATCTAATTACGGACATTAAAATTAAAATAGATAATTATGATTAAATTTGGCTATTAACGCATTTTATTTTTTTAGATATATACTAATTACGCAAAACATTATTAATTTAAAACAAATTAAAATAATTCTAAAAAACATTAAAATGTGTTTTAACTTTTAGGGTTAGAAATAGATGAGCTAATATGAGAAGATAAAAAATATATTTATAAATTACAATTATCAAAATTTCGCTAACTAAATTTAAATTCGTCGACAAAATATGTAAACAAAATTTAAAATTAAAAAATATAATAACCTACTTCTTGAATTTAAATGAAAAAATAAAACGGGCTAATTTGTATAATTAAATAAAAACAAAAACTTGTAAACTGTTAAAAACAAAACTTATTTGTAATTTATCCTAAAATAGGCAAATTAACCAAAAAAATTAACTAAACCATTTCAACTTAATTTAAAAATCACAAGCCACAAAAAAATTGAACTAATATTTTTTTAGAAAATTTAAAAACTTTTGTAAAAATTGAATGAACTCTGAACAGAAACAAATAAAAGATATTAATATTTGCCAAAAAAATAAAATTTAATTCTACCTACAAAAATGCAATTCCAAAATTTTTTGTTAAAATTTTCATTAGACGGTCACTAATTAATTAAGCGGACTAGGCTTTATAATGATAATATTTCGAGAAAGAAAATTTTCACTTTTAAAGCATCTACTTTTTTATTCAGATTTGATTAAAAATTAAGCGCACAAAGTTCATACATTTTTTTAAACGGCACGTTATTCTTATCCGAGCCAATCATACAAATCGATGTACATTTAGGTCAGGTTTGGCACGATGATTGCGAATCTGTTTTCCAAATTTGTCTGTCGCTCTCTTCTACTTTTGGAGATATTTGACTTTGAAAATTCAAAAATGACTATTTTTGTTTTAAAAAGCTAATCAAACCATTTTTAAAAAAAAAATATGTAGATCACATTGAACAGGGTATTCATAAATTTGTTTTTTAAATTTTAATCCTACTTATTTTTTGAAAAATATTACCTAAAAAGTCTAAAAATTTAGCTGTTTTGATAGCTCCTATAAGGCAGACGCTAATGTGAGCACAGTTGGGGGTTTAGGGAAAGGGTTAGTGTGAGAATGAAATTAGTTTGTGGTTTTAGGTGTCGCTAAACATCGAACCAAATTACACACTAATAAGGCATGTCAAAACTCCGGGAGTCGGGAAGGAGTCCATCAACTCCGGAGTACCGGAATTTTAGTTTTTTGGAATTTGCTAGTAAACCATTAGCTTATTGGAAATATTGGAATTTGTATTTTTGTAGTCAAAACTCATTTTTGTTTAATGAAAGTTGTAAATTAATGAAAGAGCAGCTAATTATGTAATAATTACATATATTAACTAGCAAATTTAAATAAAAAACTCTGTTTATGAACTTCTTCCAGATTCCGGAGTTTTGACATGCCTTTCACACTAACCTAAACCTAATACTACCTAACGTAAACTCTAATTTCCACCTTTGCAAAAGATCAGCTGTTCCTTATTATAGGCATAAACAACCTTTAAAAGTCAAACATCTCCAGCAATAAATTTGGTAAACTGATTCGTAATCAATGTGTAAAATATGACCTGAATACAATGATTTATAAAAATTGGCGATTAGTCCGAAAAAGAATGATGAGCAAAGTTTAAAGTATTAGTAAGATTTTTCAAAGGACCATATTCCTTTATTATTAATTCTTGCATGTCCGAATATACATTCGTTACGTATCATTATTTTGAAGACGAGTCAGCCCATTGTGAACTTTATAATCTCATTCTAATTAGCTGGTTTAATATGGTAGTAAAAGTTGAAAGAAAGGGTTAGGCTAAAATCGACTTCATAATAATTTAGAAGAGATCAAAGTCGGGGCCCAAAAGCCCGCCCAACGGGCCTTGGGTCGGGCGGCTGGGCCTGAATTTGAAAAAAGAGATTAGGGGCCGGCCAATTTTCTATTACACAAGTCGATAAAAATAGAAAAAAGATAATTATGACACTTGGAGAAAACAATCCATATGATGGCCATATATCATCATTTTTAAAGCCAAATGGACAGATTTTTTGACCTCTAAAATTCCCTAAATTAAAAAAAAAATAATTGAAATTACTTGTATTTTTTATTTTAAATAAAGGGGAAATAAAATTTTTAAGTATATAAAGCTCTTACATCAAATCAACATTTAGATAAGATATTTGGCACCCAAACCTAAATAGGACATATTATCGGTACAAATAAATATTATTCAAAGATTGAATAGTTAAGTTGTTTAAATTATATAAATAATTTATTTTATAATTATATGTTTTTAAATCCTTTTAGTAATTTTCAGTGTCAATAGCTGGCTTACAAAGTTTAGTTAAAAAACGGTAAACGGATTTAAAAATCCCTAAATTGGCAGTTGGTCTCTGAAGCTCATAACTCTCAAAAATCTGTTGACCTGTGTTAACGAGAACTAAAAATTACTACATGGGAAGGGTATTAATTCTATACTCAGTATTTTATTAATTTGAAAACAAAAATTTTTTTAGCTTGTGATAAAAAAATTGGCCAAATTTTTACCGGGCCGGGCCAAAAATTTAAATCCTTTATAGGTTTTGCCAGCCCTAAATTGATAAATATGTCGTGCGGGCCGGAGTAACCAGATTTATAATTCATATTGGCAATTAATTTTTATTTTGGTTTGGCCCAATTTTGTAAAATAACTTAAATCCATTGGACTTATTTTTTTTAAAAAACACATTTCGGACCCGGTGAAAAGCCTAAACTTATAAGTGTCGTAAGGGCACGTGCAAAGTAAGTTTTTATTTTCGTGAAATTTTGACTAAAAATTATAAAAATTTATTTTTTTTCAAAATTTTTTTAAAAATTTATTATTTCAGAAAAAGCATTTTATGTGCATATATTAAATTTGGCAACATTTTAAAATTTTGCGTTTTATTACAAAATAAAATTTAACAAAATTTTGAAAATTTCACGAAAATAAAAACTCACTTTGCACGTGCCCTAAGAAAAAGACTAAACTGTTTTTGTAAAATTAATAACAAATGACTTGGTAGAATGATCTTGCCTTATTTTTCAATTTAATTTTAGATGTGTTAGTTTCCCCTATTACATTAGTAAATATATCTCTATAAGAAAAAAAAATAATCGTCATAAAATAAAAAAAACGAGAGATGAAAAGGATTTTAAAAAAGTTTTCTACAACTTTGCTTCTAACGACCAAAAAAACAAAGCAAGGTAAAAATAAAGGTATCAGCCCCGCAGGTAAAAATTGTTTGATTAAATAAGTGACAAAACAATATAATATTCTTTCACAATTTTTATATCTCTTTTCTCAAATACAGGCGTAAAAATAAAAGAGGCAACAAAATATTTTTCGCATTTTTTGAATATATTAACGTTTTGAGCTTTCTATAATTATTCAAAATCCGGTGTCTTTTAATAAGAGTGATATTTATCTAGATATTGACTGTTGATATGAAATAAAATTTAATGTTAACATGTTTTTAGAATTTATTAACTTTCATATACATTAAGTTTTTAGATGTTTAAATTAAAATGGCAATTTTTAGTAGATTAAAATTCTTAGGTTTGAGGTCCCCACTTATTTTAAGAAAAGGCCTAAGCGTTTGGCAAATCGAAGAACAAAATGTGTTTCCAAGCAGGGCGATCTAATTTCTAATCTATAGACATTTACTTAAAAAACATTACAACGATAAATTTATTTTCGAATCATACTTATTAGAGATGTCTAAAATGTTAAATTTATATCTGCGGCTATTAGAGTTTACTCGTAAATTAGTAATTATTGCATTATTAATTATTTTTGTACTATATTAGTTTTTTTACATTAATGAATGAATATAACTGTTAATTTGATTTTTACAACCTATTTTATTGAAAAATTTAAAAAGTTCCATTTTTATAATCACGGAAATTAAATTGTTTCAAAGCTCTGACAAATAAAAAAACTTAACTAAAAATTTTTTTATTCGTTATCTCAGCAAAAACTGTAAAATAAAAATTGCCAAAATGTTGAGATTAATATTACAAATTTGAAAGATAAGTATAGTTTGTGCACAAATATGAACAAGCGTTGCAAATTAAAAAAAAAATAAAATTTGAAATTTTTCAACAAACACTAAAAGCACAAAACTGTCCCCAAAGATTAAAAATACGAGATAAGATATGGCATGTAAACTTTTGAACAACAAAAAAACACAAAACCAGAAAATTGGAAAAAGGAACTTTTTATTTTTCTTCTTATCCAGCCGGACTGGATGAAATAGTAATTTTATGAGAAAGTTTTGAGAATTTAAATCAATTTAATAAAATTAGAACTAAAATTTTATGAAATATGTCAAAACAGGGGTTAAATGCGAATTTATAAGGTTTATCTTTCAAATATCAAGGAAATAGGAATAAAAACTTAAATGTTAAATAAAATTGGGATTTTTTAAAGTAAGACAAAGTTTTGAATATAATTAAATATTTAAAATTAAACAAATATCAAAAGTCGATCAAAAAAATGGTTAAAATAGCGGCGCCTATAATTTTTTTGGCGGCTCAGTTAGCTTAGAGGCAACACCCCTGTCTTAAACGCAGAAGATCTATAGTTCAACTCGGAAATTTGTAAACATGTATAATCACTTTAAAGGTAACAAGGGCCTGTTTGGACAGTAAAAAGATGTGCCTAAAATGAGAGTCTAGTCAAAAAATGTAGGCTGCCGACCAAAAAAAAGGCCAACAGGGGGATACTATTATTGATAAATTAAGTGTTAAGGCACACTTATCGGATACTATATGTTTAGATTTTCATCACCTTCTTGAACAATTTGATGGTTACCGTAAGGTGTTATTGATATTTGATACTCTCTCAGGAGCTATAAAATAACTAATTAGTGTATGTATAAACTTTGTAATAATGATTAAATGTTTTTTTTTACTAAAAATTAAATAATTCCGTTAAAGGTCCGATAATTCTAATAATTGCCTTTTCCACAAATTTTGCTTAACCCAATGTTTAAACATAATAGTCAAACTCAAAATAATTTTATGCTAATATTCACATTAGATTAGAAGTAACATATTTAGTAAAGATAACAAATTTTTTTTTTCATTTTAATCATGAAATTCTTCCATAAATGTTTTTTTAGGCCTTCAAGTTTATTTAAAGACCTTTGATTAATTTAGGCTTTAAAGTCATAGTTATGAAACCTTTGGGTATAAGTTTAAAATGAGCCCTACGGATAACAATTTTAACATTGATATAATTACTCTTTTAGTTAACCGATTGCATTTTGCATGTTCGACACTACTATACGATATTTTATAATGTTTTAAAAAAAATACTTGTCGTATTTTTACACAGCATATTTATTTGACAAAGTTCCATATGCAGGCCAAAGGGAGAGCTCATTAACTTTTAAAGCAGCAGTTGAATTTGATACCACGTTAACACCATGGTGTCATATTACGTCTCGCAAAGAGTACACATTGTTACATAATAATGACTTAATGATTACGCACCAAGCCCTAACTTCTGTGACTTATATGTAAAGAAAGAGAGACCTCACATTAAGGCTATTAACATTGTCGCAATTTATTTTATAATCTATACCAATATTCTAATATGTATTTAGGTGATTATGTAACAGTCTGAGGACAACGCAGAAGAGTAACGTGCTTACACCTAGGCCTTCATATAAAATCAGTTTTACAAGTTTAAAGTCAAATTTGGGCAGACTCTGTGAATGTAATAAGCCTATGTAATTTGAACAATGAAATTCATATCTGTCCCAAGCAAACAAACATAGTTAAAAAAATAATCCACAGCATATTAGCCGTAAGAAAAACAATTAAAAACACATTCATTTCATATCAATCCAAAACCAAATTCAATGTTAATAAAGTGTATTGGGCTTTTTATAACATTAGTATTACTAAGTAGTTATGACATATAGATTGTATAAATTCTGGTAAATCGCTCTCGTCATGAAAAAAGTTTTTTTTTGAAAATGGGACAGCCATCTAGCAAAGAGTTTGCGGGGGAAGCAAGTGAAAAATCAATATTAATAATCACGAAAGCAAAAAAAACAATGTTAAAAGAAAGAAAATATCAAAATCGAAAAAAAGTATTTTGAGAAGATAGTTTTTGCCGGGATAAACAACATGAATACCGATGTATATTTTGCAATAAATTTTGACATTTAGTACTACTGGTAGCTTATAAACTACTCAAAAAAATGATATTGTCATAAATTTTATAGGAATTAGGTGGTATTTATAATATAGAATAGGGGGGAAAGTTTTATAAATTTGAATAAAAATTTTCAATGTTAATTTGATAATTTTGACCGATTGCAATAATAACACACCTAAAACAACAACCCATTTAAATGGCTAGAGTTGCCGCTATTTGATCAAAAATGCCTACAAGTGAAAACCAGTTGGTTTAATATATAATTATGACTTTTAAAAAAATTATATATGTAAATTTTGTTAAACAGACCGATTAGAAACAAATTTACTCATTAAAATTACATATAAAACAACACAATTTTCCGCATATTCTTTTTCAAGCCCTCAATAAAAATAATATTCAACCCTTTACCCCTAATTATGCCATGATAGGGGCAACAAAATGACACCAAAATTAAAACACCTATATTATTTTTGTAATACGTAAAGGTATAAATTATTAATACAAAAATGTAAATTAGGTATATAAGTGTTACATAAAAAATAATATTAAAAAAAAGCCATGAGCGACATTTGTAATAGTGCGGGACTAATCAAAAAAAAATTAATATTGACAGTTGTTACGAGAGAGAGAGGAGTATATTTAAAAATGACGTGTGAGATATGTTGTCGGAATAATATCTATCAATTGTTGTTATAACCACTCCGGCTCTAATTTCTTTAACAAAACCCAATCACATCTTATATTTATTTTTGTTATATAATAAATAAGTTAAAAGGTTATATATTAGAATTAGTTAATAGCTTACTAAATATAATTGTAATTGGAGTTTATATCTGTTTGGCAAAAGTTTTAATGCAACAAAATGTGCCCTATTTGTAGTTTGTCTAAATTTAATAAAAAGGCTTGGGCCCCTGAATCACCGGACCACAGAGGACACATTTATTTTAGATATCAATTCATTAAAAGTTTTAACACACAATATTAAAATGAAAGATGGAGCAGGTGTAAAAAGGCACTGACTTTTCAAATCAATTAGACTTAGGCCAGACAAAATGAAAACTTCCAATCATTTAGTAGTTCATATTGAAAATAAAATGTTGAAATAAAAAATTAAAAAATTTTTGTTACATCGAAAAAAAGGTCATAAATATTGGCGGAGCGCATCTACAAAACACACATCAGACATATGTACTAGCTAGCTGTTATGTTGCAAACTACCAATAACGCTATATACCAAATTGGACACAACAAACACGTAGATGAAATGATGAAAGGCTTGATGATATATGGCGCACGAGTCGTTTATGCGACAAATGTGAACCATTAAAATATGGGATTATTATTTTTTATTTTTAGCATTGTTTTCATCACGTATGTATAGTTTAGGAATGACCCAATATACAATTTTGGGTCTATTATTTTACATACAAAATTGTTTTCTCAAATAATTGAATAAGTATGATTGAAATTAATAATTAAAAAACTAGCTTACAAGGTGATATCAATTTGCTTTCCCGTAAGTATTCGGAATAAGGAAATAGCATAGATAAGCGCACCTAAATCTTTTGTTGTATATTCATATTTTAAATCCAAAAAATTTGGAAATTCAAATCAACATGCCCTCTTTGTTTTATTATCAAGAACGATTGTGCCTTACCTAATTATTTTAAAATTAACATTTAACTATTTTAAGGCAATTATAATAAAGTTGCCGTGAGTTCAAAATGAAATATTCATTTGCAGGCTAGGCCAAGGCGTGTTGTAGCCCCTTTAAACAAACTGTTGTAAGCCGTTTTAAACATTTCTTACAATTTTCGGGTGTAAAGCTCTGTTATTTACTATAATAGGAGCCCCCAGGCATTTCTTGGGGTAGGTGCCCATGTGGCCTGACGGGCTGCCTATTCGAACATGATATATTTTATATGCCGAAGCAAGATAGCCGTCCATGTGCAAGTCAAAAGTATGTTATGAAATTGAAGTAAACCTTTTTCGAACAAATATTTTTTTTCGTAAATAAATCATCTGGATAAAGCCTAAAATAAGTTTTCAATTTTCACGTTTTTAAAACAAAGTTTAACTGGAGTTGTGCTTTATAGTTCGAGAGCCTCAGGTTTTGTGAAGAATGGTTTTTACTTTAACATTTAGCAGAGAGGTTTTTTGCTAAAAAAAAAAGATCGACGAGAGTAGAAAGATTGTAGATGAGATAATAATGGCTCTTTTTCTTCTAAAAAATTAAGCAGCTCCTTCACCAATACAAGCACAGATGTGTTTAAGAAAAAGCTTCGCCGGCTTGTTGTGATATACTTACTCTACTCTGTGTTAAAAACTATTAATGAATGATACAAAAATAAAAAATATATTTTAGAAATTTTTAAATAAAAATGGATCTATCCAAGACGCTAATATTTTTGGCTGCCAATGGTGGGGAATGGAGAATGTACTAAATGAACCACAAAAAAAAATTTCTGTATATAATTTGAATAAGTAAAGCATCAATGGTGTTTATTAATGTTGCGGTTTGATGTGGCATTATTAACACATAAGGTTTTCGTAATTAGTTTTAAAAATCTAACCAACCTACCAGCAATAATCTAAAGATTTATAGGGCCCCTTAAAATGGCTCCGTATAATAAATGCATAAAATTGATGGAACCCAAAGGACCCAAATATGTTGCAAATTTTATATTGGCACTTTACATACTAACTCCGTGTTAATTTTAAGGGCACATCGAAAGAACTATAGCAAAAGAAAAATCTGACTTTGAATCACAATTGCCCATATTTATTTAAGATCAAGAGTCCATTTGGCCTATAACTTCAATGTCTTAAAGCTTCTAAATGTACACAGGCAGAGTTTTCAGTCCTAATTATGTAAAATGATTTAACATGGGTAAAACCAAACATTAAACTGGTTTCGACATCGTCTATAACAACATTTTTGCAACATTGGGGCATTAAAAATAAAATTTTAAACGTGAAGTAGGAGAACTTACGAATAAATGATTTCTTTTTCGACTTTGTAAGAGGACGGACCACCACTATGCATCGCCGAAACATGGTGATCGACACCGCCTCCACCGCTATAATGATGAGTAGAGCCATGGTGGTGTTGCAAGGAGCCCAAAGAATACCTGGCAGTCGTAGAGAATTCTTCTTGGGGAGATGACCCTGTTCTGCCGCTGAGAATATTAGTTGGCCCACCGTGTTGTAGATTCGTATAGGAGGAGAGATTCTGGTGGTGAGATTCGGTGGAAGTGGTGACCGCCATATCGGTATTATATATTGAATCGGCATTTTGGGTATTGTAAGAACCTTTTGCTCCGGAATTATTTATGTTTATATAATCTTCCTGTTGGTACCTTTGGTCTAAAGGTTGTTGTTGTTGTTGTTGTTGTGGATGATGAATAATATTTTGAGGTATGGTTTGTTGACTCGAAAAATTAACGCCGCCATGATGTATAATACTATCGTCTGCTCCGGCAGACGATAAATTTGCCGGCTGACCCAAATTGGTGGATGAATTTCCAGAAGCCGTAATATTCATAGTCCCAGATTCTTCTTGGCCTGGTAAGGAGATTTGATATCGAGTATTATTAGACATGTTTTTATAGGTGTCAGTTAGCAAATAATTATCTAAATTTGAACAATTTTTAACACCATCATTATCCAAAATGGTATGAGAAGCTTTAGAAACATATTCGGTAGATTTTTCATAGGAATATCCGTTTGTAAAGTTGCATTTATCAGCCGAATCGCCATTCACACAAGTAGGCGAAGAATTTTTAATCGAGTTGTTTTGAGGTGTGTTTTCCTGTGGGGTCGACGGAGGTGAAAGAATTGAATGATTATTGTCGAAACTTAATAACAATTGGTCGGCTTCTTGGGCCTGCTGGTATTTAGGGAATTCTGATGTGATTCCGTTCAATAGGCGATTGCCATTACAAAGTTGTTTCTGGTTAACGACGTTAATATTGGCGTCATTGGATTCTTCATAACATTCGATATGGGGCATTTCTCATGGAGAATATCTCCGTTCGCGACTAGCTAACTAGTAGTTTTACAAAAAAAAAACTAATGTATGGATGGAAATGATTCAGCGGAATATGAATTTTTTGTAATTCTAAATTAATTCTTATTTTTCATTTGAGGAAAAAAAAATATTTCAAAATTTATAGCGTCAGCCAGCCCTTATGTAAATTGTAAAAAGATTTAAATTAAAAAAAAATAATTAATCTTTTATCGGAGTAATAATATCAAAAAGTCATAAAATGGGAAGGAAAAGTCAAGAGAGTTAGTTGTGTATTATTTTTTCCATCAAAGGCTCTTTTTTTTGTTTTTAGTATTTTATTTTATTAGGTGGTAAATTTTTTTTTTTGCTACAAAAAACAAAACCAAAAACAACTGGCTAAATTATTTTGTGTTTAAATAAAATTCAAGAGGCCATAATACCACAACGTGAAAGGAAAAAAAATATTTTGTAATGAAATAATATATTATCTAATTTAGCTGCTAAGAGTAAAGAGAAATAATATGATGAGACAAATAAACGATTATAAGGGCGACAATCATATTTCATTTTTCTTCTTGGTGACATTATTTTATTAACATTGTCTTTTCATTTTACAACTAGCATATTTCTCAATATATAGTTTTTGTGTAAAACTTGTGGTTTATCAATCTATATTAACATATTTTTTGATCAAGTGGGAGGGAGTCTAGGAATCAATAAGGTATTCAAAATATGGAATTGTGAAATATTGCTACACTTTAAATATTTTGCCTAATTGATCCAACATAGTCTAAAAGGTCCGTATAATTAGGGTACTACGCACCTGTGTATACATTTTAATCCAAGCAAAGTCAGGTCGTCAAAGTCAAGAGGCTTAAAAATTACTTTTTAAATAGTTTTATACAATTTCCTTTAATTAAAGTAATCGATTTCGGGGATATTACCGTTAGCGTAAACGTAAATTTAATGTTAAAACCATTTGATATTTCTTAAGTATCAAATTTAATATTATGAGTTTTAAAGGTAATAATAATAATGATAAGTATTAATAATAGTTGTAATCTGATTATTATGGCATTTTAAACAAGTCCCATATATATATCTTTTATGTCTTTTATACCTTGTCGCACGTTTTTATGTGTTTTCTTCGACCTGTTAATATTACTACATAGTCGATGGCGAGACAAAAATATTTGTTGCAGAGTATAATAACTTAAAGTCGTGTGTGTTTTGGTAGATTTTAATTTAGCTACAGTAAATAGCTGCTACTATTTAGAGTCACTTGCTAAGCGTTCGTTAAGACAACAATTTTAAAGCAAATTTTTTTAAAAATAATAAGTATATCATATTAACATAATTCGTATTTAAAATAAAACTTAAATAACCGAGAAGTCGTTCAAAAATAATATAAGAGTTGGTTATAAAGATATGTAGGTAAAGCAGGGCTGGGCATTAACTATTGATACATTAAAAAATAATTAAATATAGGGTTAATTTAAAAGCTAACATTGAAATTCTATTTAACTATAAAATAACATATTTTTTTTAAATATTAGAGTTGCATTTTAAGAAACAAATGCCTAGAAATTTAACAATAAATGGTCTCATTAAGTTTTGTTCGACCTCTGCGCCTCTAAAGATTAAACTTAAGTCAGTAGTTGGGTATGTCAATTTTTAATAAATGTTTAAAACCTTAAGGTTTATGTTTGAATTTTTAAAGACTTAGCAGTGTTGCATAATTTTGAAGACTTCAAAAATAATGGGAAATTTGGCCCAAAATTGAATTCAAATCTTTACCATTTTTCTATCTCTCTTCTTCCGCCTCCCCTCCCCCTCTAATTGAAGGAGTGTGATAAAACAAATCTTTTTTTTTTAAATATTAGAAAATTCCTATTTTTACTAATGAAAATACTGAGCTTCAAACAAAAAGTGAAATTCTAATTTTGCGTTGTTAGTTAACAGAGACAAAAAGCCATGATAATGTGGGGCTCTTTTTATTTAGTCAAAAAATCATAATTTATTCGAATCAAAAAGTCAATAATTTTTTGATTAAATTGCTATGAAAAAATTTTGCTATTTAAATATTTTTCCGCCTAATCAACCCCTTGTATTTGAATGTAATCGTACAAATGGAAAAGTTCTTTCAGCGGTGGCCGAACTTACGGGACAAAGAGTATCTTTGAAGCGTTAGAGAATAAAGAAAATTAATTTCTTTGCCTCCCACCTACTCAGCAACCTCAATCTTTCTACTTTTGCAAAAAGATTTATGTAAGGCGCGCTCAAAATTCATTCGTTTTTTTTTAAATTTTTTAAAAATTATAAAATTTTCATCTAAAAAATATTACAATTGTAAATTTTTTTTTATCGTGAGAATTTTTAAAAGACTGATTTGAAATGATTATTAGCTCAATTTCGTTATAAATAAAAATCAATTAGGGTTTTAGAAATAAATGTGAAAAAGAAACAATGCTTAAATCAAAAATTTCGAAATCGAATTTTTCGAAAAAATTAATGAACCTTTAACGCGCCTGTTTGTAAATTTTATATAAATCGCTTTTTATGTAATTCCTTCCAACGACTGGGGAAGCTCGGTGGACTGGTAACATATAGAGGGTCTATATATTTTTAGCTTCTTTCATAAACGGACAACATTTTCATTTTTAACAATTTTTGAATTAAAAAATTTAATAAAACGAGTTGTTCATGATAAATTGTACGATTTTATAACTACGAACCTATGCGATTATTTAATATGATTTTTTCCATCGAAAATTAACATTGATATTTAATATTAATTAACACATAATGCAATGGCTTTAAGTATATTTTAAGAATTTTATTTAATTAATATTTAAATTTATACTAATAATTGAAGATGAATCCTTTGAAATTTCACTTTGAAAATTTCATTTAACCAATTTTTTGTAAAAAATTATAAAATTTTTGTATATAAATCAACTTTAAACGGGCCCTAACGTAAACGGTAAAAGAAAATTTACAAAACACAAATCTGAAATATTAAGCCATAAAAAAACGGTTAAAGGTTAATGCATGTTAAAAGAGAAAAGGAGGGGGGAATAGTAATTATATATTAAAATTTTCAATGTTAATATTGTTTTTTAAAGCCAAGCAACAATCGTGTATGAAAGAGAAAGCTTAATATAAACAAATTAAAGAAATTAATTTAAATTTTTAATTGCAAGGTCTACCCGCCCAGTCTAACCTGAAAAAAATAATAATTTTAAGTCCGAGCCCTCGTACGGCCGGATGTTTGGGTCCCGATTAGACATTACTCATTAATTCAAGATTACATAAGAAAAAAAGTTACACCATTAAATGGGTGGGGTATGCGGATACAAATTGGGTGGGAAAATAAATAAAATAAAGGGAAAAAAGTGTCAAAGTTTTATATCAAAATGTAATTATGATGGGTGATTTTTGTCGAGGTGGGGTTTGGGGGTTTTTGAACCCACAGTTGTGGGATATGGAAAAAAAACTCAAAAACTGAAAAAAGCCCCAATTTAATGGCAAGAATTTTAGAGCTAAAGACTTAATTTTTTTTACATTTAGAATATATCTTCCTTAATTTAAAATAGCGTAAAACGATTTTTTAAAGTCGAGTATATTAATTTATTAAATATTAAAAATATTTTGTTTTTTTTTTATTTTAAAAATTATTTAAAAAGCCCTAAATATGTTAAATTTAAACCAAACCAAGTAAAGGCAATTTTCTATTAATTAACACTAAATTAATTTCTTGATTGGTTTTACTATTTCAGAATAACTATTTGAATTTTTTCACCTCAAAATTGCTATATTCTTAAAAATTAATTGCAACAACTCTCTAGTTCATATCTTATTAACTTTAACATAGAATAAATGGATGCTTAGAAATATTCCAATAAATTATGGGTTTAACCATTCAACTAAATATATAAGAATAAAGAGGTTGTGATTTCAAACTGGGCCATAAAATACGGCCCTCCGACACGACAGATTTTTTAACTTAATTCCGACCAAGGTCCGTCAGAATCTGGAGTTTTATGTTTTGGCTCGGCGAAAAATTACACAAGGCCATGATTTTTTTCTATAAAATTATCAAATACAATATGTCGAAGAAACAGCCACTAAAAGGCGTAAATAGTCTATTTTAGTTCTTATAAAATATAGCTAAAAGCAATAATGAGATAGAAAAGATCAGCTTGGCTCTTTAAGTGGCCGGGCTGGCTTGTCGCGACCTCGTTAACATACAAACCATACATAACAGCGGGTTAGATTTAAAAAAAAATTGCAAGCCAACCAACAACCATGGAATCAAAATTTTCAAAGATAATTGGCTTGTGCAACCACTTTTGGTTGCTGAGTGGTTTGCCTGCTAAAGCAGTCGGCCTTAAACGAATATGAAGAGAGAGCCTAGGCTGGAAACCTAGGTTGCCGGCGTGCGAGCAAATCTTACTATTTAACTTGGCAATATTAATTGCTTTGCTCGGGTTAAGCCCTAAATGAGTATGGCGCCCCTTTAAGGAGAAATGTATGGGGCCTCAAACTCAATTGTTTTTTTAAGATATTAAAATCCCAAATGAACTTGTTGATCGAAATTTTTTTCAAACAATTCTTGGAAGAGAATTTTTGAAATGGTCTAAACTCGTTCATATTATTATTGCTTTAATGGGACTATCTATTTCTTAAATTAACCTGTGTATGATATTTTTATTAATCAATAAGCAAATTTTTGTTTTATTATTTTATACTTCTAGTTTATTCAATTTTATATCGGCGGTTTAGCAATATAGCCGCAGAAATGGGTAAATTTATTTTTGGTCAGCTCCATAAGGATCGTGGTGTAATTCATTAATTTATTATAATAGAAATGCGCCTTCACTTTCAAACTTTCGTAACTAACACTCAAGTTATAAAAATATCTCAAGGAAAAATAGTTGAGTTTGCCCTTTTTTAAAATCCTCTTATTTCGGAGGTTTAATTTTAGAGCATTTGAAGATTTGGACCGACATCACCTAAAACTTCCGGATGTGTATCTTTTTATTAGCACACCTACTAAGTTATATTATTCTCTTCTGTGTCGACAAAAAACAATATTTTTTAAAACCAGGGTAAATATTTAAAAGAAAATGATACCCATGGACGTTAGATTTATTCTTAAATGGGTGGTCATTAATCAGTCTCATAAATTTTTGTTCATTATTGAGTATACCAAGTTACCACAAATTGTTGATTCTTGACACGCTCCCATTCACTGTTTCATCAATCATTTTTGTTGTTTTGGGAAACAAAAACTCTTGAAAACCTTTTTACAAATAAACCGGGTTTATTTACATTTTTTTTTAAATTCCCTTGGCTCTTTTAAAAAATTAAATAAACAACTAAATTAAATCACCTTAACTTGAGGGATGGATGTTAAATTGTTTTTTGTACCAATTGATTATATTTTACAACCGAAGAGATAAGTTTGGACACCCCTTTTTGCATTTTTTAGTTGCTCTTGTTGATTTAGAAAATTTTAAAAGTTATATATAAGTTTTAAAACAGATAGATGCTGCCATATTTTAAAGATTTTTTCTTTCAAATTTGAGCTAACAATTTTATTTTGTATTCCTTACGTGTAAAAAAATAAATTTTTTAGACAAAATGTTAAAGAAGACGGAACCAAGGATTGGATAGGGATATTGTAAAAAGGGGAGTTAATATATTCAAGATTTTTTTGTCATCAACTTTAAGACAAATGGTATTCTTTATGCCTCAATATACAGACAGGTCCGTTTCCAGCGAAAATAGCTCATGGATTTATAAATGCAATGCCGCATATTTGGGTATAGCCTGTTCTATAAAAAAAATGGCAAATATATTTGCTTTTTTCGGCATTTATCAGGCATAATGACTGCAGTGCAGGTTAATGTATTTGAAAGGAGAGTTTCAAAAAAAAACTTTAAAATCAAACATAAACAACTTATATCGACAACTGAAGCTTTCGGTTGGAATAATGAAATGTAGGGCTCGGCGCAATAACTAAAGTGCAAGGTCAAAGACAAAAAACACTTAGGCTAAATAACAACAAAAATTAGTCTTAACAACAAATTATAAATTTTTATTTATTTTTCAAATAATACACTATACAGTGCTAGCTTCAATAAAGAGGCACATGTTAAATAGATATGATCAATAGACGCATAAAATGTGGCTATCAATTACTATATTCTTGATCGTTGTCACTAATAAAATGATCACGATCACAATTAAATGATTTCTGTCACAATTAAATGGCCAAGATGATGTTTTCGTGATAAACATCACTATGTTGTGGCTAAATGGTCACACAAATTAGTGATGTTTACCATAAAATCCATCTTGGCCATTTGATTGTGATCGTAATTATTTTATCCGTGACAACGATCAAAAATATAGTAGTTGATGGCCACATTTTAGGTGTCTATTGATCATTCTATTTCTAACAGGTGCCACTTTATTGAAGATAGCTAGCACTGTAACATAAACTTAAAATAGTTTTCAATTATCATGTTTAAAATAGGTAAAATATTCACCGCAAAGAAATAAGTTTGTTTACCGACTAAAGCTAGCTGAAATTTATAAACTGATTTTCAGAATTAAAATGATTTTATGAGCAATAATACATATATCTAACTTTTAAAGGTTATAAACAAAGCTTACTCAAGGGGTTATAGGGTGCCCGAAGCTTAATACTATATAAAACTTGACAGAAAATTTCATAATTCGTATTTTGTCGAATCTCCATTAATAAATCTATTATACAACGGCCGAAGGCGCCCGTTAGTTCTCTCATTTAGTTGAATATACACCAAGGTGGATTTGCAAAAGCATTTTTTAATTTACAAGGTCAACGACTTTTTGATAGTCATGAGCTAACTACAGAAATCAAACGCCATTTTAGGGTTTTCCTAATCCGTTTACCGTTATTTCAAATCAAACTTATTAATAGCCATAAACATTAAAAATTTAAAAAAAAAGAAAAAAAAATTATTTTTGTATTTGAAATATTTAAACTAAATTTAATAAATAATTTTATTGAAGACCGATAGTAAATTAGGTCATATTTAGGTTTGGGTGAATATATTGTATAATCTAAATGTTGATATACCAGCTTGATATACTTAAATTTTAGTTCTCATTTTGAGATAAAAAATTTAGGTTACAAGGGATTTTAAAAAATTCTTAAATTTTGAATTTTTTCTATTATCTAGAGGTCGCAAGACCTGTCAATTTTGTCAAAAAAGGCAATTTTTCGATATTGACAGATCTAAATAGCCGAAAACGTAAGAAACAACGAAAAACGGAAAATTTTTATAAGAGTTGTGGGCCATCATGGGTATATTCATGTATATTTTAATCTTTTCTGACCTTGATATTTGTCCAGTGTTATAGTATAAAATTTTACAAAACATAACAGTTTTTGTCCTACAGTATATGGCCACGTGCCTTTTGTATCTAAGTGTTTTTGACCTTATCTTTTTACCACCTTGTAATAAAAATTTTTGGTTTGCTGAGTTACAAAAAGCCCTTTTATGCGCTTATAATTTCAAAAAAAAAAAAGATTGAAGGATACCTTAAAATTACGAAGGATAAAAAGTTTAATTATAGCCTCACCCTTAAAACCCTACATGATTTGTATACAGGCTCGTTGGGAGCTAGGGCGAATAGTTAATAAAATTTGCCGAAAATTTCACCCAATCTAGATGGCAAGCATTATTACCTATGTGTTGTTTGACATTGACATTTTAATTTTCAGATATTTAAGCCATATTTAAAAGGGCCATCACCCCCCCCCCCCCCAATACCCTTTTTTGATAAAGGTATAAGACGTAAGTGATTGCGGGTACACCCTAGAAAAAATGTTAGCACCTAAGGATAGTGTTAACTGAGTTTATTCTGTTAGATTTTCCGATATTTCAAGATGTTTATTTATGAACTGGCTGGCATATGGCTTTAGATGAGTGATGTGTTTTCCAACCTTATAGACTTATAAATATGAAATACTTTTTATTTGCTCTACCTACCTGACTCATTTATATTTTTTGTAATGCTACAAAATTTTGATTCATCACCTGAGATGGCTTTTGAGTGTAAGAAGTGCAGGTATATTGCATAAATAAATTCCCGTGAGCTTGTCAATCAATGTCACTCGTTAAATCGTAATTTAATCGTTATTAATTCGCCGCCTTTTAAATATTGATAGATCAGAGCCGTAAATTATTTGTAATAAAATTTTAAACTCGAGATTTGTAGTTTAGTAAGTATAGATTAGACAAGTTTACGCCAATCGAGCCGGCCCGGCTCATAAAGATTGAAAATTTATTTTTTTTAAAAGTTAGATTAATTGTTAAAAGATGTTCAATATAATTTGTTGAAACGTTTAAGAGTCGATGAATTAGTACTTTAAAGTAAAAGCTCTATCAATAAATACAGTCAGCAATTTTGCCGTATTTCTCTATTAAACCACTATAGTTTTATACTTTTTGCAGGTTAATGGGAATGTTATAATAACTTGTTAGTCGTTTAAATTTTTAGATTTATAATCATAAGTGTTGCCTAAACCCTGTAATAATACAAATAACTTCACATTTTTGTTATCAGAAATTGTTATTTAAAATATAAATTGCTAGCTAATTAAAAAAATTAGAACCAAGTTAAATCAATTTTTTCTCATGGCCTATGTTTCAATTTTTTGATAGGTACGACGTCCATCTTTAAGTGTTTTGTCACCCATAATTACTCAAGTTTTGGGCCAATGTTTTAAGATATTTACCGTAAAGAAGAGTGAAATTTCGTCAAATTTGTCAAAAGTTGAGAACGCTGAGGGAATAAAAAAGGAACCCTACAGTGAACTTTTTAATATTTTTTAATTTACAGCTTTCACTTTTTATCTTCTCTATCACGATAGAGGAAAAAATGAGGGTATAAAGGATATTTTTGGGAGATCTAAAGGAAAGAGACGAAAGCTTTTGAGTTAATTAAACCGCGGAAATCGGGAAATTGCGGGAAAAGGAATTGGTTAGAGTAACCGAAAGTAAAAAGAGGCCTCTAAACTAAAATCGGCTTGTGATATTATTAAAATTACTACTATTTTCTTTGAAAAATTTGGTATTATGAACTCGGAAATAGTATACCAAAAGCTACTTATTAAAAAAAGACCCAATTCATTTTCACTCATGTCTCATTCTTTATGCCGTCCGCGTGAGATTTTGTTTGTCCTTCAATGATTGATATATTACATGGGGCACCGACAACCTTAGCTAGCTAGACTTTTCGGTTTTCAAAAAGTATAAAGGACAAAAGGGCCGTTGAAACTTTATTCTCTTTTCATTTTTTTTTAATTATAGATTGTTTGGTAATTGTAAAAGTGTTTTTATTTAAATATAGAAATTGAGGCATTCAAAAATAATTGTCAACTAAGCCAAATGGACTACAACACTCACCAATCATGCTAACAGACTGATTAATTCGACTTATAAACTTAATATGATTTTTTTTATAATAATTTTCGATGTAAAAACCCAATTTTTTAAAATAGTTAAATTTTTAAAATGGCCAGCCTATGCCATTAGTTTTTTTTCGGCTACTGATTTTGTTCATTAATATTATAAAATCCTTAAAATTAATTAGGAATAAAATATGCAAGTTGAAAAGTATAGTTAACTAAAATTCTCAAGCAATAAAATTAATAAATTAAAAAAATTTTACCCCAATAAAAATTTATAGTTGCACTTAAAAATTAGCCCAACTATTAAGTATAACTTAAAAAAACTTTGTCTTTGTCTATTAACAGTACGCTCGATAAAAATTGGTTTAATCATAATTTAATTTAGTTGAATTTTTTAATCAACTTATATACCTACCCTGCTCTACATATTTAATTAAAAATTTTTTAAACTTGTATCTTTTTCTAAGGCAATTCCTTGTATTTATCTATATTGCATTTCAGAATGATAACTTTTTAATATACCTGTGGTCTAGCTTAAGTAATTTCCTAGCACCTGTGGGCTAAAAGGGGCTATGCCTTGACGAGTATGCCGATTTCAAGAGATGTAGAGTAAGAAGGCATTGTTTTAGCAGGTGAACGACTCTGGCCTTCGACTTTTGCTAGGGTTGGAAAGTCTGCATAATATTCCGGAGAGTGCGGCGTCATTTCAATGGATATTATGGTATTGACGGGAGACGCACTTAATCCTATTGACGACAGGGGTTATCGCCCTATGGCAATTTCAATGTTGCTTACCCAAAAAAACATTTTTACCTATTTTTGCTTTTTCCAATTTTTATAGACACAAACAAAGGTAATTTAATTTTTAAAACTTTTTCTCTTCTCGATTATATATTAATGTTGTATTTTTTAAGCATGTATACTTAGAACAAGGCTAAAAGAATGGTCACAGATTACTACATGTTGGGCATTAACATTAAAAATGTTTTTATATTTAAACCGGGTCAAAAAAATGCAACTTCACGACTTATTGATTGATCTATTGGAAATGTTTTGCTAGAAGTCAAGATATATAAAATCTTGCAAATTTATTTGTATTGCAAGAAAACAAATTTATACGTGCACATGAACTATAGGCTTATTCTTACCTGATCAAAAAATAATGATTTAAACATAACAATTTGTATTTCTCATAGTCAATCGCCAACCTAAAACAAATGGTTAAGAAATTTATGTACAAAGTGTATAAGGGAGGAGAGATCATGGCAGATATAATGCAAATTTACCCTGATTTAGGAGAATTGGCTTAAGTCTTTTTTCTCCTTTTAAAACCTATTTCTTTTCATTAGTTTATTCATAAGTCGGATTTATTGGTTGAGCCACATATATTTGCATTATATTAAAATATATTATTATGCAATGGCTAAATAACTTCGGCTCACCATTTTTTATATGTATAATTTTAACGTCAAACGGGAGAGAAAAAATGTCGAAGCTAATTATCATATTCATATTTTTCTGTAATAGAAAGAGAAAATGTATTTTTTATTTTAGTATGTATACATTCACTGACCTTTTTGGTCACTTCACTATTACATCCTTATTATGGCTAACAAAAACAACTAATTTTAGTAATTACAAATCATATTTTCTAACCCGGGCTTCCTCCCTTTGTTAGAATCACTTCTCGCCCGAATTTGTAATGGCCCGCCATTGAATCAAAATTAGCCCGACCCCTGATTATTCCTCTTTCAAAAATAGAAATGCAAAATAAATGTCTTATTTTAATTTATAAAAAGTAATATATAGGGAAAAACATTAAGGAGCTTCAAATAATTTTCTAGCCCAAGTTCTAAGTTATAAAAGAATGTTTTTAACAGTCTATTGAAATACGTAACCCGTTCTATTTATAGCTCAAACCGATTCACGGGTGTTATGCATTATATAAGAGGTATATGGCACTCATAGATATTAAAACACAAAGATGGCTCGACAAAAAAATGAGGCATCCAATATGGAGCATTTTAGTAGTCAATCAAGATTTGCTCAGATGACAGATATAAGTTTTTTTCACATTTTTTGCTAAGTATAAAAATTAAATAATTCACTATAATTTAGGTAATTTTAAATTTTGATGTAAACAAATTAAAATAAACGATAGGGGTTTTTGCAAAAAAGCGATATGCAAACCAAAAATTAAAAAAAAACTTATTTATTTGTAATATACAGTACTGTTTAGGCTAACTCTACATAAATATATTTTAAATTTTGAAGAAAATCTCCAACTAATATTTTTTTATTTTTTTGGTAATTTTGTTGACCCATTGTTTTTTAACATTAGCAATCCTTGTTATATTAAAATCTATGGTGGCGTCTTATTAATATTGCATTTTGGCCTAAATAATTCCTAGCGGCCATCACAGGCTAAGAATTTTAATACGGAAGGATGTGTTATGGTAACTAATTAGCATCATTCACTATTAAATGAGCTGTGATTATGAGGCAAGCTAAGCCGGAACTGCTCATTACTGATTTTAAACATTTATTTTAAGGACTAAAAAATTAACGAAATTCGACACATTTTTTTTTGATATACTATATAGCAAAAAACTTAAGTCTTGCATTATGCCTTCTTTATCATAGTTATGGGTCGGGCGGGTCACACCTTATTGTCACGGCCCTGTACTTTATTTGGTTTAAATTGAAAATGTCGATGTATTTGTAATTTTTCTCATAAGGGCTTAAGAGGGTTAATTTATGATTGGGCCGACTTGCATGACAAGCGAAAAAAAAATAAGAGATCTAATTATTTTAGTTTAATTTCAAAATTGTATTCATTAAATATAATGTTCAATTTATCTAGTTATATCATATAGTGGTTAAAAACATGTAGATGTCTCTGGTAAATAAACAAATATAGTGATTTTGAGTAATCATAAAGATTATTATCAACATCGTCATCCAAAAAATACTTTTAGCTCCCATAGCATCCACATAAAAAGAAAGTCCAAACATTTTTACATGTAATAATAATAGTAATAGTGGCAAAATAAAAATGCCTCGAGAGAATTAAAAATGCAAAATATTTGCATATTTCTACATAGAAAAAAAAATATGCGCCTAAACTAATAACAATAAAATAATGATGATAATTATGCGAAAAAATAAAAATGGAGCGAGCAAATGTTTCAGAAAGACCCAACATTGACAAAAAAATGGCTACAAAACCCGTCTCCAAAATCTGCTACTTTTATAAAGAGAAAAAAAAACGTATTTTACATAAATTATGAGTAAAATGTTGCTTGTGTTGCTGCATTGAGTTAATTCAATATTCACATCTTCTGAAAAGCTTGTCTTGACAAAAAGACTCTTAAAGCTGATTGCAACCTCAATTTAAAAAAATAATTATGAGGATGCCAAAGTCCAAAAAACTTAATCAATTAGGTTAATTTTTAAGCTACGACTGGGGACATAAGTCCTGGCAATATAGAATTTTATGCAATTTTAAATTTATATTAGGCAGTCAAAGTTTTTAATAATTATTGTAAAATAGTAAATTTATATTGCTGAAGTATATTTCTATAACTATTTTTCCGCAAAAGTTTCCCACAAGTTTACATTGCTCGACAGAGGTACTGATAATTTTGGGTATTGAGAAATGTATATCGGCTATACAGGCACGTAGGCAGAACTTTTTCTAAAGGGGGGCAAGAAATTTTAGGAAAAAAATTAATGAATTACATTGTTGCTTAATGAATGATCATATTATGACTAGCATAAAATATTTATCTATATTGCATCATAATAAAATTAATGTTTATATTTTTAATAGATAAAACATTTACAATTATGAAACATAATTATTAAGTTGTATATTACATGTTTATTTTATTATGACAAAAACACGTAATAGTACTTAATGATAATTCAGAAAACTTAAGCTAAATTTTGATATTATGATTGTACAATATATTTTATAAAGCCGCAAAATTGCCAAAAAATAATAAATATACCAGCATATATTCCGATTTCTGTTTAATAAATTAAAATTAGCGTTAAGTTGCACAAAAAAAAATTAAAAAGCTATTTCTAAAGGGGGGCAACGGCCCCCCTTTGCCCCCCTCTCAATACGTCCCTGCGGCTATATCTTAATATGTGTGTCGTTTTCTAACGAAAAGTAAGTTTATAAAATTTAATTTTAAACGCCAATATTAAAACATATTATTCTAGATAAGGTGTATTTTGGAGGTCGTAATATTTTTCTCCGCGACAAATTTAATTGAAGACTTTATAAACCAAAAGGTAATTTTACGCCCAAGAATTGTACATTGTTTTTAAAAAGTGTTTTCTTTCAATCAACACTTCTCATCCGCTAAAGAGATCTAACTAACACAGAAATTATTTATGTTATAGAAAAATATGATGTTACAGTAAGCTGTATATTTGTGAAAGCAATTCATAAATCTGATGCCAAAGAAATTTCCTCACTTGTCAACAATCTTTTGTTAGAATATAATCTAGAACCAAAGAACCTGATCGCACAATGCTACGATGGGGCGAACCTAATGTCCGGGGAAAAAGGTGGTGTTCAAGTTTTTCTAAGCTAAATGGCTGGACACCATGTCCCGTATATTCACTGATTTAACCACCGATTGCATCTTAGTAAAAGATTGTCTTGAAATTTTAAGTGAAGGAAAAATTTTTTTTTGATATTTTTTCTTCCCCTCATAAACTTTTTCAACATGATGCAATCAAGGAAGTAAGTGAATGCGAGACCATACCCCGGCTGTTGCTCCATTGGTAGTGTGGTCACTACGAGGCCATTGTTTTTTTTTAAAAAGTTACATAAAAATATTAAATACTCTTTTAATAAAATAGATAAGGTTTTATATCTTCCGGTCACAGGGCCGAACGGGTTTGTAGACCATATTTATAATCATCAATTTATTTTTTTTTATTTATCATTTGAAAAATTATTTTATTTATTAAAAACAATTAATGATCAATTTCAATGCAAAACAAATTATGTTTGCAAAACTTTTGATTTAATACACCATTGTTTGTTAGAAATTAAACAATTAATAAATACAAATACATTTACAGATGTTTTGATATATATAATACTTTTTTAAATGACAATAATTTATTTATAGATAAAAGAAAAACTAAACCTAAAGATTTTTCTGATTTTTTCTTAATTTCTACTCATAAGTTTGAAAATAATTTAAATATTAAAGATAAATTAAAAAGTATTTATTTTAATATTATTGATTTATTTATTGATTCTTTTAATAATAGATTTATTACCGATAATATTTATTTAGAATCTTTAGATTCTCTTTATAATTTTGATTATCCTTTTTTTAGATATAAATAAATTAGAGCCTCCTTTAAAAATAAGTAATATTGACAATAATTCATTATTTAAAGAAATTGACGCAGAAAAAAATTTTTTAATAAAAAAACTTAATAATTACAAAGAATGTGTTATTAATGATTTTGTTAAATTTTTATATGATTACAAAGATGCGTTTCCTAATTTATTTAACATTTTTTCTATAAGTTTGTTTGGCTCTTCAACGTCGAGTTGTGAGGCCACATTTTTAATATATTAAAAAGTTTAAACATGGATTCAATTGGTGTACTTGTATACAAAAAATTTTTTTCTGCCCGCCCACGAGTTTTTTTTGCCCCCCCCCCCTAATTGGAAAAGCTAGAATTGGGCCTGATTGTTATATCTCTATATTTCTATTAAAGTTAAGGGTGACTTTTTTAATGGCATCGACTTAATCACTGTCCCATTAACCGGATCTCGCTCACACCTCCGAGCCACCTTCATCCATATTGAAAATTCGCAGTGGTTAAAAACAACAACAACATTAACCGGATAGATAAACATTATAATTTGGCTGACATTCAAAAACTTAAACACACAATTTTTTGAATACATCATAAATTTATTTAGGTTCTAAGATTTTAAAGTGAACTTATCTACAGCATGACCTCTTTTCGAATGTTTTTTTTCATTTTATCTCTGGTCTTGGCCATACAAACCCAAAGTTGAAAAAAATGATGAAATATGTCACGTCCAAATCCATAATTAAAAATTTATTTTTATACACTTTCAAATTTTTACTATAATAAAATATAAAATTCTGTATATCAGACTCTAACATCTACATATAGGGTTTATGAGATATTCCGCGTCCAAAAAGACATATGATAAGGAATTTATAAAAACATTATTTTAATAAAAAATAACTTTCTGTATAAATTTTATTTACAATGTTCTTAGTTCAATTTTTTTTATTGACTTCTTACATATATTTTTTATGGTTAAGCAGGCTCACAAAATTTGAGGAGAAAAAACGAAACACTGTAGTAAAAACCGAATCATACTAGCATTTATTAGATTAATTTATTTGTTTAAATTGAATAATTTTAAAGCAACCAAGTGTCGCATTAACGAACTTCAGTATAAAGCTTGTGTATGCATGGATGAATATTTTTGGGCTGACGGATGTTTTTAAAAAACAGTTCAATTAAAATATTCATTCTGAACAAAAGCAAACAAGACACTTTTACTGTCCAAAGTTACCCAATAACGAATTAATCTCTATAAACTTAAAGTTTCATTATTCGCATATATCATACAATTGTAGATAGTTTCAACTCACCAACATTTTCAGCGTTTACATGTCGTAATAACGTATTTCCGCTATATAAAAATTTTATTTAAAACTAATGCCCACCTTGCTTAATTCTAACCAATGCTATCCTGATACCTATATTTTGATTAAAATGAAGAAAGAGACAAAGTTAACTTTGGCTGTCGTTAAGTTGGCGGTATGACAGAGACTTTCTAACCTGAATTACTTAGGCGCTCAGCCTCCTTTATGACAGAATTCAAACTTAACATAAATTAACCCCAAGTCTTCAGATTGGGTATCATGATTCATACTACTACAATATATGACTTTTATTTCCGTTTTTCGGCCAGATATGTTTCTCTCTAGATCTTGAGATAACGAGATTTAAGGATAATATTTTTTTTTAGCCTAGTAAATTTTTAACGCAATGGCGAGTTTTAGTTTTTTGTTACAAATATTTCAAAATCTAGTTAGGTAATTTTATATAACTTATTAAAAGTATTATTGTTTGTAGTTGTTGAGTTTTATGGTCGCAAAAATGTGTTAATTTTGAAATTTTTTCTAATTATGTATGTTTGTGGCAGGTTGAAAGAAAATGTAACAAAAAACAAAAAAATAACTAAAATTTAGTACACTCTGTGCGGCTAAATTATAAAATTTTGGGTCTGAAATTTTTACCCCTTATAAAATTAATTAAAATGTTTTAATAATAAAAGAGATAATTTCACTTTTAAAATTAAGGTTTATTATGCAAATTCAGCCTAAAAATTAAATACTCAAAAATTAACTTAGAATTTTTTAAGTTTGAAAAAATTTATTACTATTTAATAAAAAAATTTGTAAAGTTAGGAAAATCGGAAAATCAAATCCATAAATTCGTAGTTTAAATATTATACCTTAACTTTATAAACTTTTAATTTTTCCATTAAATAAATTTTTTGTTTTTCACCAAAATAATTAATATAGCTCTGGTCCATTGTTCAGTGCTCTTACGGGCGGACTAGCTAGTAACAAGGCCATAGTTAAGTGAGCCAGAAACTTTAGGTGCAATTGAATATTTTTACTTTTTTGTTTATTACAGGCCATATTAATATAGTTTGAGCTGTAATGTTCCGGTCTGGCCCTCCCTATCCTGCGGGTGGGCCTAATTTCACCCAAAATTTTGTTTTACACGGGAAAAAATTTTTATATTACAATCTACAAATTATTTTCTATTAAATTTTAAATTAAATACATATATGTCGAAGTAGACCTACACCATGACGATAATAATTCTGTGAATTTTAGTCCTACAACAGAAAATTTTAAATTAAGCTCGATGTGTTTTAAATTCCGGCCCATCGACTATAAAGCCCGCTGGCACAGAACTTGACGGGCTTTTGTGCCCCGACATTTATCTCTAAGCAAGCGACATCTAAAAATATAGCAA
Source organism: Acutogordius australiensis (assembly GCA_030555515.1). NCBI lineage: Eukaryota > Metazoa > Nematomorpha > Gordioida > Gordea > Gordiidae > Acutogordius > Acutogordius australiensis. The sequence continues at coordinate 13,713,361 of CM060245.1, forward strand.
AGGCTGTTTAGTTTATTTTAATTGCATATATAAACAGACATGCAAATTAAGTGGATACAAGCCGAAAAAAAGATTTATAATTTAAGTCTTTTTTTTTCTCTCATCTAACCTTAGTTTTATGTCACGATAAGGAGGTGAGAGCATATTTCGCGACCGTTTATAGAAGGCAGGTTATAAAACCACAAAATGTACTCTTACTTTTTTGTTTTTTATATGCGCGTAGACGCCCATTATTACATTCAACAAGGTGTTAAAGTCGTAAGGTTAAACGCGACCATTATTATGGTGAGATATTAACGAGGCTACTGTTATTGGGTACAGTCATTATACTTAGTTGGTGTTCACATAATTATAAAGGGACGTGTACACACCTGAAATCCTAGGTCACATTAGTTAGCCTTTTTAGCTGTCATAAGTCCAAATTTGGAATGTTATCTTTATTTTCAATTACAATTCCGATTAGTTTAGGAAATCGTTGAGAAGCTATCTATTTAATTTATAGGTAGCTAGAGCATTTTTTATTTATAATTAAGGGTCACGCGGCAAGTTTATACTAGGTGATCTTTTTAAAAAACAATAACCGTTTACCATTTTCCGTGCAACAAAATTTCTGACTATTTAGGAAGGTTATATTTATTGTTGTTTTTAAAAAACCATTTAGGGTATTAGTCGATGGGACATTAGTAGGGGAGACCGGGGCGAATTGGTGGGGTGTTGGTGGGGTGAAATAATTAATGGATATATCTCTGCCAAAAATTATTCAATATATATAAATTTTATATATGTTGTAAATCTTTAAACAAGCTATCAATTCATTATATTTTTTACATATACATCCATTTGAAAAAATTTAGAAAATCTCAATTAAAGAAAAAATGCTATTTCAAATTTATGTTTTAAGCAACAATAATTTTGCTTTATTTTTAATAAAATGTTACCTCGAAAATATTATTATGATTAAAAGATTTAAAAAACACTTCGTTGTAAGAATATATTACATTTTTAACTTAAAACTTATTATTATTTAAACATTATTGATTTTGCAAACTACTCAATACGGGGCGAAATACATATTCATTTCGCCCCGTTCATTTCGCCCCACGAAATTTTTCATGCGTAATTGTATAAGAAAAAGTTTGAAGACAGATGAAGACATTCTCAAAGAAGCCCTTATAACCTCAAAAAAAAAACAATTCATATCCATTTACCAAACAGCTAAAGAGTTTAAGATTCCGTATTCTACCCTTTTTCAACGTTCTCAACATAATTTGAAAGGAAAAACTATCTTTAGTCTCACAGAGGAGGAAATTCTTCAACATGTTATATTTGCCTCTAAATGATATTTAGGCCTATCTCCTAAAGAAATAAATAATTTTTATAATAAATTAGAGTAGAAAACTAGCATATGAATATGCTGTCATATTAAAAAAAGAACCCCTACCAGTTAGATTAAACAATTAGCTGGACCTGATTGGTTCAGAAATTTTATGGAAACCCTATCATTTCTATAAGAAGCCCTGAATGTACCAGTCTAGCTAGATATCTGGTTTCAATAAAGAAGCAGTCAATGGTTTTTACCAGAACCTAATAGATCTAATGTAAAAATATCATTTTGAACCTTACATGATATTCAATTTAGATGAAACTGGTTTATTAATAGTTCCTTCACCATCTAAAGTGGTTGCACATATGGGTGTTAAGCAAGTTTATTATACATTATATTAATTAATTATTAGGTAGGAACAATTGTTTCTGCTGAAAGGGGCAGCCTTGTTACCATGTGTATTGCCATAAATCCAGTTGGGCAATTAATTCCACCTTATTTCATTTTTCCTAGAAAAAGGTTTAAGGTGGAATTAACTAATGGTCCTAATGGGAGTGATGGTTGTGGCAATTCATCAGGATGGATGAAAGAATAAGAGTTTGTGGGGTATTTAAAACATTTTGTAAAATATGTTAAATGCTGAACTGAGGATCCAGTAAATTGATTAATTATATTTTAAATAAAGGCACTTTTAATTATGGATAACCATGTATCTCATATATCCATAAAAGCAGTAAACGTTTTTAAAGATAATGGGATTAAAGTGGTCACACTACCACCTCATTGTTCACATAGACTTCAACCCCTTGATGTTGGGATTTTTGGGCCACTGGTAATTGATTATGATTTAATTATTAATAATATGATCTAAATCTATATTTATTTTTCAATATATAAAATTTAATAAATTTTACACACTTTCATTTTGCCCCATGGGTGTTTCATTTTGCCCCGTATATGGGGCGAAATGGTTAATACTAGTGGGTTTATACATTGTTCAATATCTTTTTACAGAATTATATTTTTTTGGTTAAACAAATTACTTTATAAAATATAATGAATTATCTATAAAATGAGCCATTAATTTTTTCTTTTGGATTAAAAATGTGTCAGCAGCAACGATTTTGCAAAAGTATGTTCATTTCGCCCCGGTCTCCCCTATGTTATTTTGCACCTCAATCAATTAAGTGACCTTTTAACTTTGGTAATTTCAGATCACACCCAATTTAATGCATGGCGCTGACCATGACCAAGCATTGTTGGTGTCGGGCATAAGTTATGATTTTCATAACAATAGACGTAGAATCTGTTATTGGTTTTGGTCTAGGGCACGTGCAAAGTGAGTTTTAATTTTCGTAAAATTTGAAAATTTTAATTTCAGAAAAAGCAATTTAAGTGCATATACTAAATTTACTTTTTAAAAATTTGCGTTTTATTACAAAATAAAATTTTTCACAATTTTAAATATTTCACCAAAATAAAAATTCACTTTGCACGTGCCATGCAAAATTTAGTCATAAATGGGTTACATTATAAATGGGACGAGAGTTATAATAAGTCAGAAATCCACAGTTTCTAAGCCATGGCTTGCTTAATATTAAAATAATGTAATTTAACCTTCAAATCTGTATCAGATTTCTTAATTTAATGTTTGTTTACATGGGCTGTTTAAAAAAAAGAAGATGCTTAAGATGGCACTCCTCAGCCTCCGCGGTACGATCAAGTATTGCAAATCAAGCTACTTTTAATCCATTCGCTAAATTCAAAAATGTTCGTAGCTTTAAGACAGTCCTTACGTTAAGGATTTGGTGTCTCATATAAGCTTTTTTAAATTTTATCCTTCTTAAAGTGTATGGACCGCTATGTTTGAATAAAAAAGTATTATGATTTAAAAGGATACAAAATAATTTTTTAAATTTCCCCTATATAATAATATCATTTTATGTTTTTTCTTCTATTTTCAAATTATTTTAAATTATTTTTTTACGAACAAGTAATAAACATTTGAAAATTAAACGTAAGGATTTTTGCGACTTCTAAACTTCAATATCTTTGGTTAAAAAAAATTTAATCTTGACATTGTAAAACAAAATTTTGAAGATATATTTTTTTTAATACGTTTTAGGTTTCTTATTTGTTTACACTTAGATATTTTAATTTATCTTGCACCCAAGCTACTAAATGGTATTTTTTTAAATAACAAAATTATAGTGTTTGAGTTTTATTCATCTTTCGAATATTCAGGCTAACATTGATTTTTAAAAAAATGGTTCAATTGCTCAGATAGATAGTTGTTTGTTAAAAAATTTAGGAGCTTGTCAAATTTTGTCGACCTTCGTTATTGAATTCTTTAAAAATTATATAATATATAAATAAAGAGGGTGATAAGAACGTGATTTTTAAAAAAAATATTCTATATTGGCATAGGGCAACCGATTATAAGTTGATTTTGTTACATTTAATTTAGTAATTTATATGCCACTATTAAAAATGCAAAGAATAAAATATCAAGGTGTTTTTACATCAAATATACTTCTTAGTTTAACTCACAATGTGATATCATGTATAAACCAGTAAAAACGACAAATAAGCTCAGTATAATTTAATACAACAGTTAACAAATAGGCATATTTTACTTTTTTTGTTATATAGGGTGAATCTCGTTATAAAAACAACACCTTAATACCGCAATGTAATTCTTATTATTTTAATAATTCACTGAAATCATCATATACCGTTTGTTTGGATCTAACATGGTGTGTGCACTCACGGACCCGGGTTATTTGTAATACCTTATACATAATTCATAATCCATTTGTCGCGCTATGTTATAGGTGTCTTACATACCAAGGCATTTATTTATACCATTATTATCATACTGCTTAAACATTGTTTCTTTATCAAACAGTTTTATAAAAATGCGTAATTGAAAAAAGATATTATTGCATTTATATTCGACTCATTAAAGAGGCGCCGACATATCTACCCCGGGCTAATATGTATGCGACAAGATAAAAATTTATAAGTCTTTGGTTGATACTAATACCGAATCATAGTATTAAGCACTAACAAAACTCGCTTCATTTTTTTGGGTTGGAAAGTTTGAAATGCTGGGCAGCGACTTCCATTAACCCTAGGGCCAATAGGATTAAATGAAGTCTACGGGCCATCCATTCAAATGACACCGCATTCTCCTGAATATTACAGCATGCAGGCTTTAAAACCCTGGCAAATGCCGAAGGCTATAGTCGATCTTATGCTAAATGATTCCCTTGCCCTACATATGTTGAAAGAAACGGCATACCCATCAGGAGCTCTGTCGTAGGCAATCTCTTATAAAAACAGGTGCTAAAGTATTTCCGGATGGCAAAATGATAAGATTATTTAAATATATTTGGAACCAAAAACTTATGAAAAAACCTTAAAATTTCAGTTACCAATATAATATCCCAATTTTGTAGATATTTAATCAAACAAATATAAGCGATTAAATTCATGAAAAGCTGAGCAATTAATGGGTCATCATCTACTATTAATTTACAACTCGAACAGTCAAACTCGGTTGCAACCAATCTTAATACCCTTAATTTTTTAAATTCGACCGATTGCCTGTTCTCATATAAAGCAAAAGTGTGCTGCCAAAAAAATGCTGTGTGTAATAGACCTCTTTATTTTTTAATTAATTATATAATGAGTTGTTAAATTACAATTTTTCGTTTAAATTAAGCTTTACTACGGTGGGCATTGTCAAAATTTGCACCAAATGTTATGAGATAATTCCTGGTTCCCCAATAAATGATATTACTAAAATAAAAATCAACAAAAAGCCCAAGTCAGACTTGCAAGATAAAGGTTTTAAAAGGACACGATATATTAAAAATGTTTTACAATACGAGAATTTTATAAAGAAATATACGGATTTTTTATTGCATATTTGTCAAAAAGTCTTACAAGGTGGAATGGCTTAGCTATTTTTTTGCCAAGTTATCCAGATAAATGCTTGATCATGAATATTAGAAAGCGGACAATGTATGATTTCGCTCCATAAGTTAAGATCGGTAGAATAACTAACACTTTTTATGAGTTTTAACCAGGGATTGGAACCGTCCGAAAAATTTCACTGGTTCCGGTTCCGGTTCCAAAATTTTTCGTAATACCGGTTCCGGTTCCATTTCATTTTTTTTTCATACGGTTCCGGTTCCGGTTCCAAATATTTATTAATTACAAAATGTAGTGTGCACTGTATATATATAAAATATACCGATAGGATACAAAATTACATATATTTTATTTACAATAACAATTATATATATAATCATATATAATAAATTTATTTTGTTAAATCATTATTTAATTTAATTAACAAAATAGCTTGTAAAAGTTCTTCTGATGTCTTCCCCCTTATATCCGATAATATAAATTTAAGGGTCGAAAACGACCTTTCTACACTAGCCTAAAAATAACAAAATAAAAATATACCTGTGTTGCGGGAACACTAAGTAGTATTTTTGAAATTTGATAAAGCTGGGGAAATTGGGCTGATGCCTTTTCCCAAAAAGCGATTATACTAGTAAATTTTGAACTAAAAGGAAGATTTTCAAGTTCTGATATTTGATAATCAATTGATTTATAAGTATCGAAATTTTTCACTTGACTTGAGTGATTTTTGAGATAATTATTAAATTCTTAATCTTCGTTTGTACAATCAACGAGGTCTTCATCAATTATTTCTAAGCTCTTATTCTCCAGCATCAACATTTTATTCCAAAGTTCTTTTAGATGAGATCGAGCCTCAGCTTATTCCTGAACCGATAAAAGACCTTTGTACTTAGGATCTAAAAATATCGCTGCCAGTAACACAGGAGATTTAAGGTATGCAGACTCGCGTTTTTCCATATCAGAATAAATAAAGTAAATGAATATAATTTAAAAGAGATTCCAATGTGTAGTGGTTAGCGATGGCTTATACGTTTGGGCTTAATGGGTTCAATTCTTGGGTGGAGAATTTTTTTATATATTTAATATGTATCTGTTAGATGAATTTAAGTTATAATAATATAGGAACCGGAACCAGGAACCGGCGAACTTAGGAACCGGTACCGGAACCAGAACCGGAACCGAAAATTCAGGAACCGGTTCCAGGTTCCAGTGTGCGGTTCCAAAGATTTTGGCTGGTTCCGGTTCTTACGGTTCCGGTTCCGGTTCCAATCCCTGGTTTTAACATATATTAGTATGTAACTAGAGCGCAAGTAGGGACCGTAGAGATGGGTAGCTTTCTTACCCTTACCGCTTTGATTCTAGTTCCACCACATGAGATACCAAGTTGAAACCAGTGCTGGGAAAACAATAAGTCATAAAACTTTGGCTCATTTCCCCCCAAAACTTAAAAGAAGGGGAGCTACAAATAGGGCCAAATTAAGAATTTAAAAAAAAACTCTCACTTAGAAAAGGGGCAAAAAACCCAAAAAGTGGCTCTTAAGAAGCGCTACAAAAAGCCCATTGTTTGTTTTCTTTATAATAATTTCAAAAATTTTTGATTTTTTATCTATAATAAAGATAGGTGGGTTATTTTTTCTTTAATCTCCTAGGAGTTATTTTTAAAGAAAAGGGGCTTTTTTTAATTATGCCCGGGCTTTTCTTTTGCCATGCCCACGAGTTTGTGGGCAATTGTGGAAAAAAACTCAAAAACTTGTTAAAAAAAAGCCCATTTATTTTTTTTCCTAGCCCTGGTTAAAACTAATAAAAACGCCTTTTTTACCCTAGCATTAAATTTAAATGTCAAAAAACAATTATCAAGCCTATATAATATTTAAAATACAGTTTAAATATTTAAATCAAATTAAAAAATTTGGCCCTAAAATATATATCTGACTTTTGTTTTTTTAAGTTTCAACAGATCACAAAAGTTGGTACGAAGCTTTAAATTAGTCAACAAAATTGAATCCAGATATTCAGATCGGGTTTAGACTAAGCATAATTTATACTAATATCAACCTATATAACATCATTTCCGTTACTCGACCAACCAAATTTCCCTCTACATATCGAAATATGTTACAAAAATACCAAAAATGAGAGCGACTTCTAAACTTTTAGAATAATTAATATTTAATAAAAAATATTAAACAAATTTGAAATATAATTGTAAATTAAAACATCATCTGGCTATTTTCAAAATTAGAAAAATATTTATTGCAATTCTTTAAATGATATTCACTATTTTAAGATTTTTTTTTGATTTTACAAACATGTAAAATCTAAAAATTAAGCAAAAATTTTAATTTTAAGTAAAAGTTAAAGTTCCAAATAATTTTTTTAAGAAACATAAATTATTTTATAGTTTGCCTGAAGTTCTCAAAAATTCATTTTTATTTTTTAAATACATTTAAGACAAGCTGAGAATAATTGTAATGAAAAAACGAAAAATTAAAATAAATAAGATTAAAATGGTTATTTTGGAATTTAAAATTTTATGTAGACCTGTGCTACAAGTTTGAGCTTAATAATGAGCTGTTGCACAATTCAAAAAAAGACTAGATCATAAAACTATTTAGATTAAGTTTACTTTTTGTACTATTTTATATTTTTTTATTAAAGTTTTTCCCAGCCTTAAATAAATTCAAAATTAGTAAATTTGAGACCTAAAGATTCAAAAACAAAAAAATATTTTTTATTTATAAGTTATAAATGGTCTGATTTACTTAAATTTTAAAATTTATTTTAATTCCGCATCTAAATAAATTAGAACTAGGGTCGCCCATTTATCTTTAAAATAAACATATATTCTACTCATAAGCCCAGTGTCTCCTACTCCGGGGGGGGGGGGGGGGGGGGGGTAGGAACCAAGCGGTTCCAAAAAATCGGCCGAGGGGGGTAGGTATTCGAGGGGGGTAGGTATAGTTATGAGGGGAATATGAATAAATTACGAAGTTTGTTACCCCTGAGATTTTGCCGAGGGGGGTAGCTCTTCCATGAAATTTGGGGAGTAGGAGACACTGCATAAGCCTAATTGTCAATCTTTTGATTTTCTAAATTTTTTTCCCTATACTTGTTGACATATGTCGTAAAGACACAACTTGCGATTTCGAGACTAAAATAAAACCATTTGTAAAAATTTTAAGAGAAACTAAAATTAAACCGAAACTTTTAAACACCACCTTTTCCCCGGGCATTAGGTTCCACCCATCGTAGCATTGTGCGATCAGGTTCTTTGGTTCTTGATTATAAACTAACAAAAGATCGATGACAAGTGAGAAAATTTCTTAGGCATCAGATTTATGAATTGCTTTCACAAATATAAAGCTTTCTGTAAAATCCAATTTTTCTATATATTCCTGTGTAAGTTTGATCTCTCTTGCGGATGAGAAGTATTAATGAATAAAAACACTTTTAAAAAAGTTAATATTTATAAGATAATAATTTTTAGATATTTTTGACGGAGCAAATTTAAATACATTATGTGGAAGAAATAAAATTATTATGTATTTTTTTGGGGGGGGGGGGGCAAATTCAATTATTTTTTTGGGGGGGGGGGGGGGGCACTGCCCCCCCAAAAGGGGTCTAGAATCGTGCCTGCACAGGAGATAGTTTGTCTAGCGGAAAAACGAGAAAAGATATTTTTATTGGTTTAAACTCTATCTGAAGACCTATTATTTTTATAGGCCAAAATTAAAAGCGAGTTTAAGATATCAATTGTTAAATGGATATGAGTAGTAAAAGTAAATTTTAAAAGAATATAAAAGAACTGCATATTTAATAATAATTACTAAAAATTTTGGACAGTTAGCAGATTTTTTCGATTCCACATGGACTTTAAAACGCTGTAGTGCATTACCGCCTTATATGCATGCTGCTAAAAAACACATAAATCGAGGCTTGTTACAGGTTTAGAATGGAAGCATGGATGTTTTTATGTTTGGATTAAGAAAATGGTCCGAATTTGGGCCGGTCAAAATTAGGTTAAAGTTTAGTTAAGGTTTATAGTTAGATTAGGGAGATTGAATTAGGGTGTTTTGGACCAACAGGGAAAAAATTAGATTTTTAATTTAAAAAAAAATTATAAGACTTACTTAAAATTTTTAAAAATATAATTTGTACAACTTAAAGCCACTAGCGCGATTCTTAACTAACAGGGCCGAAGTCGCCCCGTGAGTTTAAACGCCTCCGTCTTAGGTTTTGGCCTAGGCTCTCAGTAAAATGACAGCAAGTATACCTGGCGATCACCATTTTGGGAACCTCCATGGCTTTGCGCTTATTAATCTGTGTGCCTGCCAAATACACATTCACGCTTGCTGCACCAAACCGTACACATATCAAAAGGATGTAAAATAATAACTAGATTGAAATTTTTTAGCAAGTTTAAAAATTGAAGAGTTTGGTTAAAATAAATAATATGTTCTGGACGAGATTGAGAAAAACTGGAAACGAATTTGTAAAAATAATATTCTCATATTTTGTATTATGACCTAACGTTACAAAATTGCCCATATATTTTTTAGCCTATGAGCCAATACGGTTATGTTCCAACTTTGCTTTGCTCGACTTTGAGAGTGCGTTTATAAAATAAAATAGGGAGACTTACCTAATAGCCACTGTTTCATATATGCAAATACTCATATCTCATTTTTAATTAAAAAAAAAGTTATTAAAATGAAAATTTTTTTGTTAGGTATATGTTAATTAAACTAGTAACAATTCTTTTTAGGTCATCTGAGGATGATATATTTAAATATTTATCATTACACATAAGGTGACAATACTAAGCATCAACAAAAGACGGGCACGCAGCGGCATATAGACAAAGAAGGTTGTGATACGGTGTGGACTCGAGCTAAAGAATTGTTTAATTAAATTTTTTTTTTGAATAATTTATGATTTCTGGATATGCGGCGCAAAACTACTGCCTTAATGTTGAAGATAATCTCTACTGGGGATGAGACACTTACCTTTTTTTATATACCCACCCTAACATTATGTTTATCAACTTGTCGGCCCAGATAGCTCAGTGGCAAACCTTCTGTCTTAGACGCAAGAGGTTGCGAGTATAAATCCGTGAACAGAAGTTTTTTGCGTAAAAATAGTATACACGTGCAACCACTTTGAAGCTTCTAAGTGGCCTGCTTAGGCAATAAGTCTTAAAAAATATGCCTAAAAGTGAGGGCCTAAGCTTAAAATTTAGGTCGACGGCGTGAATCATACTATTAACCCGTCGGCAATATTAATTGCTTTGCTCAGGTTAAAAGAGTCAAAGCCCTAATGGGTATGGCGCCCCTAATGGAGAAGGGTATGGGGGTATCCTCAAACCAACTGTTTTTTTTAATTTTTTATCAACTTAAAATTATGTGTTTAGTTGCCAAGTATACAAGCCCAAATTTTGGGTTTTGAGTTAAGTTAGGACAATTGTTTTGAATATTTATATAATTAGAGTAAATCTTGTAAGCTACGATTTAAATTAGCTCTGTTCTTAGCGTAAAATTTATTGTGAAAATTGTAATTTTGGGGCTTGTTCACTTAACGAAGAATGTAAAGTCCTTTTTTTTCCATTTACAAAAATAATATGACTCTCGTCGCCTTTTCAGAAAGATCAAAAAAGGTAGCCCGGATTATGCAATAAAAATCCTCCTTAATTTAGATTTATATTCTTTTTTTCCCCTTTGAAAAGGGTGTCATTCACGACATTTTTTTTCCTGCAAACATGTCCGTAAAGACTTGAAATATGTATCAACAGACCTCGGAGCGGCATTTCAAACGTTTAGTCCAGCATTGAAATATATTAATATTCTACATCAAGTGTTACTTACTTTCACTTAAATATTCACTGCTGAAACCCTAAAAATGTATTTTTAAATTGACTATTCGATTTTAGGGTTTTCTTTGATCTTTTGATAAAAATTTCGTGTGGATAAGCTGGGTTTCAATTCCGCCCAGAGATAGTAGATAAGTCTTAATCTTCACTCAACTGTTACGAAATATTTTTCCTGGATAATGCTGTATATGTTGGAGATGAAGCAACCACTGCGTTAATAATAACATTCAACTTGGGAGAAAAATGGCATATAGACCCTTAAAATGACATTAATATTATTTATATATTTTTTGTTGTTCCAGCGGGTCTTTGTTAATCACTTAAAAAATTAGAGCTCTCTCGAAAAGTGAAATTTCTTTTAAGGACAAACACGATGGTGTGATTATATATTTATAGAAACGAGAAATAACGTGTCTTCTTTTGTGGACCGTTTAAAGGAGACTGACTACTTGTATTTATAGGGTCGTTAATAGCCAACCATCCATATTTATGATGCTTCCTCTCGGAGGAACACTGTTGAAAAGAGAGGAGAAAGATAAAATAATAAAATGGTCAATATATGCGAGAGATCTTAGGCACACACAAATTATAAACCGTAATGTATAAATGTTATTAGCTTTCCTAAAAGTTTGAATTTATTAAAAGCTCTTTTGCTCCCGAAACCTGTAAAAAATATTACTGTAAAATTTGTTTATAAATAAATTAAAAATTCGCTATATGCAAGTTTAAATTGCCGGCGTTCTACACCCTAATTACAACCTTTAAGCTGTTTTATTATCGTTACATTGATCAAAAACAGAGAAGTTATATTCTATTGTTAAATATGAGTAATGATTGTTACAAATTATGAAAAAAGGTAAATCAATGGCCCTTATGGTAAATTGCTTAGACCCCTAGGCAGACACGGACAGAGTGTATACAGGGGTCCAAGACCTTTAAATATATTTCCCACATATTTAGAACGAAAATTGGTCAGGCACCCCTAAAAAAAATAAAATAAAAAATGTTTTTATTTGCTAAAGATAGGACAATCTCCATATTTGGTCTTGCAATTAACAATGAAGTCATCATTCCCCCCAGAAAAAACTCGGTAAGGCCCTACCCCTAAGAATTGCCTAGCTTGATCTTATGGCTAAGCCGTCCCCAATACAGTCAAAACGCAAAAAAAACTAGACACGATATTTTTATGATGGCATCTAAACTATTCAATTCAAGATGTATTCAGCTATTTTAAATTTTTATTCCACCTTAATTATTTTGATGCAAATAATACTTTTTTATATTAATTGTTCGAATAGGTAGTTTGGGGAAACGAAAAAATGTTGTGAAATAAAGCAAGAGTGCTACATCGTATATTCTATCAGATTTTTTAGAAATTTTTCTTAAAATTCTTTTTCACTATTTTATACACAATTAATTTACTCATGTAAATCTAACTAATGCATTGATTTATATAAATAACTTCATAATATACAACAATTGTCCGTTTATACAAAATAAAAATATTATTACATTTTGTGCGCAATTAAAGCTTTGTTAATGTTAAGCATAACAATTAATGTCTAATGACAAATATCTGGTACCTAAAATAGGTGACCCAATCCCCGAGTTAGATTTAGAAAAAATTTTACGAGGTCTGGAGGATAGGGTAAATGCCTTGCGTGGGAATTCTAGCTCATTTCGCAATCAAACCGAAGAGGACCCTACCGAAATTTCAAAAATGTCATCGACAAGCAGTACTGGCACGCGTAGTGATGTATTGCCTGATAATGATGACTCGCGCTCCAAACCATTATTAACCACAAATGCCCCAGGGAAATTTGAAACAAGCTCGTTAGTAGGACATCCTTATTTACCAAAAAATTTAACTAAAAAAGAACCTTCTAAAATAGATATTAATGGAAGCCATAAGGCGACACCATTAGTTAATCAGGGAGAAAAGGCAGTGGGGGACAATTTTTCGCCGAACCAAAAATTAAATGTAGAGGTAAAAGGATTGTCACTCCCGAAATTGGAAGGAAGAAGTAGTTTTCATCCGGCGCTGACAGCTAAACATGACAAAGTTTTAATCATAAACTCCACTAGGACAAAGTTTGAAGTTAATCAAGAAAATGTCGTAGAAATTTGTCCCCTCCTGACCAAGATGATTGATAAAGCCAGAATGGACCAAGATTTAGGGGACAACAATAAAATTGAAATTGATATAAGACCCTTGGAGATAACGGATGTAGCTTTAAGGCCACTACTCATTTACGTAAATACGTACAAAGCAACATCTACGGAGGCAGAGATAAAAGAAAGCTTTTTGGAAGTTGTCAATCCAAACTATGCCTTAGATATCTACCGAGCCGCCCAAACCCTAGGGATTCAACCTTGCATCGATATATTAAAATTGCATTTATGCAGCGAAAGATTTATCGGATGGTTAAGGAGTTGCGAACCTGACGATAGCTACCTTGAATACTTTTGTCTCCGACTTTGGCCTTGTGCCGTTAGGGAAAGTTTGATTGAGCTTAAAGTCGCGATAGAGAAATACGGGGCCGATAATTATTGCCAATTCCTTCGACAACCGTCCGGCGTTTATAACAAACTCAATTTCATATACTTGTACAACGTGTTACAATCAGACGTATTGGGCTGTAACAATGAACTAGAAATTTACGAGGGTCTGTTGTTATGGGTGAAGGCGAGGTGCTTGACAAGCTTAGCAAATAAACGGGCCATAGCTAAAAGTGTAAGCTCGACAAGTTTAGCAAAAATTAAGATTTCTGAAACACAGCTACGCGAAAATATTTTGTTGGCAGAATCCGTCAGGTTCTTAACATTTTGTAAATATATGTAATGAATGTTCGATATGACATTGATTACGTATGTGTTTTTTCCAATTTTCAGGTATTTCCAAATGAGGCTACCTGATTTGGTAACGTGTTCGAAACCGGAAAATCTTCAAATCCTGCCTATTAAAAAAAGAACTCTGTTAATTGCCAATTGGTAAGTTGAACCTTTAAGTGAGCATTTAAGTTTGTTTATTACCTTGTTAGAAAATAAAAATTATAATTTAATGAAGATAGACACAGGTTATGTGTTTAATAAATAATTTTTGATAAACACCTTTACTCTCATGTCCATAAAATAGGCACCATTTATATCCATAAATAGGTACAAAATTTGCGAAACTCATAAAATTGAAAGCAAGGTCATGCTAGATCTATTTGCGTCCGAAGCAAACAAGTTACGACCTAAACCAAGGCGACACACATTGCAAGGAAGTTCTGAATATGAGAATGGCTCCGACACTAATCATAGCGATGACGCAAATACAAAAGTATTGCCCCACTCACATTACATTGTCCATATAATAATTAAGGGGGGGGGGGGGGGGGATGGGCTATAAGTGGCACACTAATTTTTGAGGAGGTAATATAATCTATAAATGCGTCAAAGGGTTTAACATATCTAAAAATTGATTGTTAGACTTATATAACTTAGTTGCCTATATATAAATGGAACACAAAATTCTCTCAAATCTTATATTAACGAATCCAGGAATGGATTTATTCACAGGCATTTGTAAAGGAAATCACTTACTTTCACAATGAGATCGCGTATCTAAATTTTATTTTTGTTGGGGGACTTTTTAGCATTACATTATTATGCATGCTGACTGCCATTTTCATATCAATGTAGTATTTGTTACGAAGCCATATATAAGGGTGGGGATGTTGGTGACAGGGTAGCTTAAAAAATCACGAAAGATTCTAGAGGAGTGGAATATTGGGAAATGGGGACGCCTATTTAATCACGTACCATACAGATTCATGGTGTGACATGAATAATGCAATGAAAAAGACAAATCAATAAGAAGTAAGGGGACACAGCCTTTTTCAATTCGATATACAGAACAGATATAGTAAGTGGACAGCAAATAATATTATGCATGTAAGTAGCTACGGAAGCCGCGCATATCTTAATTCATTCACGTTAGGGAAATAATATTTTTTATTGAAAAACAACTCTACTTTACTCAATTCCCCATTCTAAAATATCCGGATGGTATACTATAACAATATGTCGTCAAAGGTAAGTAAAGTTCCAATTTCGTAAACGTGGGTCCGTGTTTCCATCCCACCCATGATCCCAAATTAAATCCGCAAAATATATATTTGAAGGCTTAAATATTTCTTTGTACCAATTTGGAAACATTGTTTTTGATTGATGTATTTTTATTATTCTTCTTGATATTTGCTGCTGATTTATTTTATGTATGATACTTGTGTATTCTATTCCAACAGCACAGTGTATTTAGACAACAAAACGATGTAAACGTTGGCAAAATCAAGCAAACAGGAGAAGCAAACTTCGTGAAAACATTGACGATTGATAAATCATTTCAGCCGAACGTAAAAAATGGTAATTTTTAAATTTGACCCGGGTCTAGAAAAATATATGAATGTCCTGTTAAGTTATTTAACTTATATGAACTAACCGACATTATGGCTTTACATCAAATGTTTTTTGTTTTTCAAATTAACACCCAGCCTTGACCGTGGAAAACCCGATAAACTTGAAAAATGACAAGATTAATAAATAATTTTTTTGTAACCTCAAGATTTCAATAAAAAAAGTAGTTTTCAATTAAGTAGGTATCAAATTTTTAAATATAATCCACATTTTGGTTATATAATGTTCCACCTTATAATTT
Source organism: Acutogordius australiensis (assembly GCA_030555515.1). Taxonomy (NCBI): domain Eukaryota; kingdom Metazoa; phylum Nematomorpha; class Gordioida; order Gordea; family Gordiidae; genus Acutogordius; species Acutogordius australiensis. Next base: position 13,729,192 of record CM060245.1, read on the forward strand.
GAAAACATAAAAGAATGCATCCCCATGATGGCCTAATCTCACATCTATTTTTCTTTTTTATTATATTCTTCCGTCTTTGACTCCTTAGATTCGTCTATAAGGAAATATGGCCTTTTTTGACCAAATTAACAGCTAAATATACCCTAAAAAGAAAAAATTTAAAAATCTTTTTTGCATATGAAAATCCCTTGCAACTTATATTTTTAATCACAAATGAAAAATAAATTTTATCATTACATCAAGCTCTTACGGCATTTAGATAATACAAAATATTTCGCGTCCAAAATTTAATATGACACGATATATTATCGGTTTTAAATGAAAATATTATTTGAAGTTGGAATTTAAGTTAACTATTGTAAATATGCAAAATAAAAATTTCAACTTATTTTTGTTTTTAAATCTTTTTTGGCATTTTTTCTTAAATTTTTAATGTTTATAGCTGACTAACTAAGTTTGATTAGGAAAAACGGTAAACAAATTTGATATTCCCTAAGATGGCAGTTTTGATCTCTGTTTTTAACTCATAACTCTCAAAAAATTGTTGACCTTTATGAGATGATAATTTTATTGTTTAGAAAAAAAATATAAAAAATTTTTAAGTTAAAATGTTCTAGTTGTTATACATACAAAAAAATTTTGTGTTTAATATAAATTATAATTTTTTTGAGCAAGCTCAAAAAAAATCAATTTAAAAAAAGGTACTTATAAAAAATCGAAAAGTACTCGAATTGATATAATTAATAGATTATCTATCTAATTTTGTCAAAAATTTTGTTAAGTCTAATTATAAGGCAAAGCTATAAAAATTCCAAAAAGCTTTTACAAATATTGCTATTATCATATATAAATTCGTCAGCCTAAACACATTCTTCAACGCAAAAACAAAAATCCCAGCAAATTATATTTTGAAATCTAAAATCGACCGTAATAGACACCTGTAATTGCGACATTAATTGATTTACCAAAATATGCGGGCTGCGGAGAAAAATTTAATGATAACCTTCTAAAACTAAAATCTTTTCGAAAAATTTAAAAAAATGTATTTTTATTTTGGTCCGCAAAAACAATTTTGATGTCCGGCTATTTTGCTACGTCCACATCAAAGTGGCCATTTGACTAAATTGACAGATTTTGCCTCGAGAATACCCTAAAAAAAATTCAAATTTTTTCTTATTAAAATCACTTGCAAAATATATTTTTAATCTTAAATATTAAGAAATAATATTTAAATATGCAAGCTCAACATATATCAACATTAAGATAAAACAGTTTGGAATCTCAATCTAAATAGGACACAATTTATTATCGGTTTTTAATAAAATATTATTTGAAGTTTAAATTTAACAATTTAGTTGTCGTATATATAAAGAAAAATTTTTAATTTAGTTTTAGAATATTGTTTTCAAAAATAATCAATGATTATTGTGGCTGACTTACAAAGTTCAATAAAAAAACGGTACACGAATTTAAAAATCCCCAAAATGGCAGATTCAGTATCTGTAGTTAGCTTATATCTCTCAAAAATTTGTTGACCTATGTTATCACCAAGATAAATCCGAGATTTCGAAAAGGAATGACCTAACAACAAAAGGTTTCAGTGGGAACCAGATGATCGCCGTTGTTAGTGGTGGAACGAATGACCTACCAATTTTGTTTCAACTTTACGATCCCGTGGCAAACAAGTGGAGCAAACTTGCAGCGACAAGCATACCCTTTTCAAGAAAACTACACCAAGTTGCTTACATGCAAGGATCCATTTATGTCATAGGTAAATACAGGGAATAATTATATTGTGCACACGAAGCAATTATTTCGTGCGCATAGAACAATCAATAGGGATTAACCCTGTACAACTAAATCGTGTGTGACCAAAAATTAGGCCAAAGCCAATACTGTACAAATAAATCCTCTCTACATTTTTATATTGATGATACCTGATAGATTGGGGTACAAAATTGCCTTATAAAATTGAAATTATCCTTACAAGTGAGTCCGTGGATATTTAAAAAAGCTTTTCAAAAAAAAATATTTTATAATGCAAACCTACAAAGTTTTTCTATTTTTTATAAATTACACAGGTCAACAAATTTTTGAGAGTTATGAGCTAACTACGGAGATCAAACCTGTTTTTTCTAATCAAACTTAATTAGTCAGCTATAAACATTAAAAATTTTAGAAAAAAATGCCACATAAACAAAAAATATTCAAAAACAAATATAAATTGAAATTTTTTTTTCGTATTTTTACAACAGCTAAACTGTTAAACTCAAACTTTAAATAAAACTCTTAATAAAAATAATATATCGTGTCGTATTTAAGTTTGGACGCGAAATATTTTGTATTATCTAAATGCCGATGTAAGAGTTTGAGATACTCTAAAACTATATTTCTCATTATTTGAGATGATAAATATGAGTTACAAGAGATTTTTATATAAAAAAAAATTCTTAAATATTTTTTCTCAATCTGTCAATTTGGTCAAAAAAGGCCATTTTTTCGATATGGATGGATGTAAGGAGCCCAAGCTGGAAGAAACCAAGAAAAACGAAATATATATATGAGATAAGGCCATCATGGAGATAAATTTTTTTATAAAATTCACGGTTGTGCCATTGAAATTTGTTGACCTGTGTTATAAATAAAATTAATGCTCTGCATTTGTTTTAAAATAATTGTTTTTTCGTTTTTTCTATGAATACAGGTCACACTCAGGGCTCATAAAAAAAATAAATGGGCTTTTTTAAACAAGTTTTTGCGTTTTTTTCCTTAAATGCCCACAAACTCGTGGGCATGGCAAAAGAAAAGCCCCCTTTAATGCTTAAAGAAAAGGGGCATGTTTAAAAAAAGTCCCATTTTTTATTAAAAAAAACTCCTAGGAGCTTTAAGAAAAAATAACCAACCCATCCTTTATTATAAAGAAAAAATCAAAATTTTTCAAAATTATTATAAACTTTTTGGGGCTCTTTTTAAGAGCCACTTTTTGAAGGTTTTTTTTGCCCCTTTTCTTAGTAGGGGCTTTTTTTGATTTCATATTTTGGCCCTTTATTTGTAGCTCCCTTTCTTTCTTTCTTTAAGTTTTGAAGGAAAAAATCAGCCAAAGTTTTTTGGCTCATTGTTACAGCACTGGCCACACTACCCTGAACATTCAAACGTCGAAAAAATGATAAAGGTAAAGATGTTTTAGGACAAAAACAGAGTAACGAAATATTAGATTTTTATAATTAAGCCAAATAAAAATATTTTGCGGTAAGCTTTTAATTGAAATTATTTCTCTAATTAAGCATAGCCTAAATTGATTTTCATATAATTTCGAACTTGATAGCTAAAGTAAAATTATTTCTTCATTATGATATAAATTCATTAGACACAATTGATAATCTAATATATTAATTCAGGTCTACAAATTTTTGAGAATTATGAGATAACTTAAGAGACTATTGCCATCATATTTTCAAATGAAAATTTTTGAAAAAAATATAAAAAAAACAAGAAAAGATTCAAAAACCAAACATATTGATTTATTTTTAATAAATGAAATGTTATATTCAAACTTCAATTAATATTTAAATTCGAAACCGATAATACATCGTGCCCTATTTTGGTTGGGGTAATATTCTATATACCCTAATTGTTGATATAAAGGCTTGATATGTTTATTTATATCTCATTATTTGAGATAAAAAATTTAAGTTACAAGTGATTTTAATATGCAAAAGAACTTTTAGGCAATCTAGAAGTAGCAAAATTAGTCAATTTGTTCAAATTTGGCCATTTTTTTGATATATATATACCAAAGAATTGCGGAAGGCGAAAGAAACTTTGGAAAACAAAAAATACATATGAAGGCATTTTCCCCTAGTATCATAATTTCTTTTTTCATACATGTTTGTTGTATCTTTTATTATAAGGTTATATTAATATCTTTATAGAGTTAATACCAATTGCATAAATTATAAACAAATTTTCATTGATACCGATTTTCAGTTCTAAAGGCCGCAATCAACCTCACTTTTGTCAATCTTCTGATTTTTTACTGTTCACTCATAATATGATCAAAAATCAAAAGTTTTAAACGAAAAACCGATTTAGTCATGGTTTGAATGGTTATTTCTTTCTCATTTTTTGTTAGACCTATGATCACAATAAAACTTATGTACAAAATAAAATGTGTGGTTTTTAAGGTGGATACGAATGCATGAAACAAAGACATCCAAAAAGATCTTCCACTTTATCGGCAAAACCGGCTCCGTCGTCAACTGAATTGGAAAAAGGGCAACAACAAGCAGCACCAATGCCAACTAACGAGGTATGGATGTATGGGAATGGATCTTGGTCTCAGGCACCGAGTATGCTGTCCCGAAGAATATATCACAGCGTCGCAGTCCTAAATGATAGGTTCATGTATGTCATAGGCGGACAGGATCCGGATGGAAAGTTAAAATTCTACCCTCTTTTGTTTTTTTTATTGAGGCCCGTTAAGTCATATCGGAATCCATAACTATTTATCCTAGATTAAATAAACAAAAAATTTTTATAATACAAATCAAAAATTCTTAAAAACTATATTCATACATAATTTCAGCTGACACAACCATTTGCACTTTTTGTTTTTAAAATTATTTTACCCATTTAAAAAAATGTATTTCATCTATCTTAATTCGCATTTAATAATTTTATGATAAAATTAATATTTGATGTTAGTATATATATAAATATTATATGGCATTTTTTTTTCAATATATTATTATTATGTTCAATTTTAAATTATATATTAAAGGCTCCCAAATTTTTAGACACTATAAAATCTTTACAAGCTAGTTCAATCCTCATGTAATAAAAGATATTTATTTTTCTTAATGTGCAAAGCCATTTAGATGTGGTAGAACGTTATGACTCGGTCAAGGGGAAGTGGGAATACGTATGCCCATTAAATTATCCAAGACTCGCGATTGCAGCAACGTGTCATGGTGGGAAAATTTGGTGCGTCGGGGGTTTTGAAGCAGTTCATGAACACAAGGTCACATTCGTTCATTAATGGAATACCTAATGTGTCGTATTGATATTGTAAAATGTTTTTTACATACTAAATGAAAAAAAAAAGATTTTTCTGAGAATTTAAAATTCATAATTGTAGAGGGTTGAAATCATAGGTTTAATTTTAAACATTAGCCTTATATAGTGAAACAAAAATATTCCTATATTAATATTTCATTTATTTTCTCTGTTTTATATAAAATCTATTACAATTTTAAATTTAATATTAAATAGATATCGGGTGATAAAAGGGCCTCACCAATTGTCACCAAAGTCGAATGTTATGATCCCAAAACGGACAGGTACACTTACATTCGTGTCAAACAATTTTTATTTCAAAATTAATACAAATTATTAAAACACTTTTATCTTCAACAAATTAATGCTTTTTTCAAACAATAATAATCAGCACCAAGCCTTAAATCAAACCATGCGGTTTCACTATGTTGGAGAAAAAAGCTTGCTCCTGTTTTACTAAGGTTCATATTTTTTGTACTCGTATTATGGTAATAAAAGGGAGGAATTTTACTATAAAATTTATTGATGACCTAAGGTCAGGTCAATTCAGACCTCAAAACTTTTTTACATATATTTTAATTATGAATATTTCTTGTAACTTAATTTTCAACACATTCAAAATTATTTTGATAACTTTAGGTTATTATTTATATATTTATTTGTTGAATGAAAAATTTTTTGTTTTATCTCTAATTATCCTCTTCTAGGTATATCTCAAATATTTGATATATTTCTGAAAAAGTAGACTAGTATAGTTATGAGCTACAAACTTGACATCTTGTAATTTTCAAATTTGTTCACCATTTATTTTAAACAAACTTTGTAATTCAGCTATAAACATTAAAAATTTTAGAAAAAACAAAAAAGATTAAAAAATAAAAATAAAATAAAATTTTTTTGTACATTAATAGCTAAATTGTTAAATCTAAACTTTAAAAAATATTTTTATTAAAAACCTATAATACATCATGTCGTCGTTAGGTTAAGATGCCAAATATTCTCTTATATCTAAATGACGATGTAGGAGCTTGATATTCAAAACATATTGACTCATTATAATTATTATAAATACCAAGTGATTTTTTCTCTTTGGGGTATTTTTGAGGTCGCACAATCTGTCAATTTGGTCAAAAAACCTTTTTTTAATAAGAACAAATTCTCCGAAGGCAAAATAAACTACAAAAAACGAATATATATAAGATAAGGCCACCATGGAAATATATTTATTTCAGTGCCCAAAACTTCTTTCTTCTGACATTGATATCGACCTGTGGTATACACAGGTCAATATTTTTGTTATGATTTAACAGACATCAAACCTGCCATCCTAGGGAATATCAAATCCGTTTACCGTTTTTCCTAATAAAACTTATTTAGTCAGGTATAAACATTGAAAATTTTAGAAAAAAGGTCAAAAAAAAAAAGATTCAAAAACAGAAATAAAGAAGTTTTATTTTTGCATATTCACAATAGTTAAACTGTTAAATTCAAACTTAACATAATATTTTTACTAAAAACCGATGATATATCATGCCTATTTAAGTTTGGACGCAAAATATTTTGTCTAAATGTCGATGTAAGAGCTTGATATATTAAAAAAATTCATTTCTCATTATTTGTGATTATAATAAGTTACAAGGGATATTTATATCCAAAAAAATTTTTAAATTTTTTCTTTTTAGGGTATATTGATCTGTCAATTTGGTCAAAAAAGGCCATTTTTCGTTAAAGACGGATCTAAGTATCCAAAGACGGAAGAAACTAAGAAAAATGAAAATATATATGAGATTAGGCCATCCCGGGATTGCATTCTTTTATGTTTTCATAAAATTCACGTTTTGACATTGGTATTTGTTGACGTGTTAATTATGTATTATTTAAAACCTTGTTTACCAAAATTTGGTTAAACTCCATATATTTTGCGATGGTTAAAAATGCCTTAATCGAACTTAAAAACTCGGCCATTACAAATTTATATTTTTATTGTAAAAAACGCGCAAAGGGTTTCACATTTTATGTTGCAATTTTTATTTTCAATTTTACCCATCTAGTTTTGACCAAAATTAACAAAGAACAAATATTAAGAAACAAAAATATGTTAAATATTTAATCAAACTGGCCACTAAAATAAACTTTAATTCGAATTCGGACATGTTAACACAACTTATAGCGCCAAAATCATCCAAAAAATTTTAACTTTTTTTTTATTTTCCAAAAAAAATTGAAAAAGTTTGGCCGACCATTAAATAGGTGCCAATGAAATCTGGACGTGTTTGAAAAAAGTACACATAAATTTTGAAAATCTTTTGTAAAATCGTATAAGTTTATCATTAACCAAAAGTTTTCAATATTTGTTATTCATATCTTGAATTTGTTATTGCCCTGCATTTATTCTTCGAATAAACTAAAGCTAAAATACTTATATTTGCCTAAGCTGGACCATAAAGAAGGAGATGAGATTCGGACGATGTCACGGTTCCTTGGTAGAAGCCAAGGGGCGATTGTATGTGTGTGGTGGAGCTACGCTCTTTTCTGCCTCCCGAACACCCTCACCATTACAACAATTGGGCAAACAGCAACAACTCATGTCGCAAAATCAAAAGGTTAAAATGATGTTAGTTTGGAAGATCGTCAAATTGTTGAATTTTAAATATGGGCAAATATGATGTTAAACGGGTCATTTATATCCAACCATGGGGGCCATTGTCGGGCCTATAAATTTTAGGGATCGGAAGCTGCAATGTAAAAAAAATATTAAGTAGGATTTAGTTTATCTCTATTCGACAAGTTTTGTGAGATATAAATAAGCTAATTTGTGCATCTTAAGGATTTTTAAATCCGTATTTAAAAAACGGCGAGCTGATCTGAATCTTAAAAATCAGTTGGGGGCAGTACAGCATATTGTGAGTCGATAGACAACCACGGCCAGATCCTGCATAGGTCGGACCTTAAATTTTCAGCCAGTGTATATTTTTCATGTAAATTTAGAATCTGAGTGGACGGTCTGAGCAAGCAACTATAATGAGTATGCCAACGATTGATGTATATGCGGACGATTTGGATCAATGGAGCTACGTTACCGGAATGAAAATCCCGAGGCATAGGGCAGCTTCCATAGCCTTAAGTAGACAATTATTTATAAAATTGCATTGATTCACTTTTAGCTGTGCCATTATTCGACAATTACAGGCATAAAAACTATAAATAAATCAGAACAAGGCTATTAAAATTCAAAATTTCATTGTGTGCCATTTTCCTGGTCATATTTTGTAAGCCTGCCATAGACATTTAAAATTAAAAGATGTTTAATACAAAAGAAATTCAAAAATAAAAATAATTGATATTATATAAAAAGTTTAATGTTAACAATTTCAAAAACTACACCGGAATAAAATTGTCAATTAGAGGAACATTTTGTGTGATATTGGCGGCGCTTGATTTATCAAATAAATTAAAATATTTCATAAGTTCAATTAGCAAATTAAAGTTACAGTAGTTATTATATAAAAATATTAACTATTTTAATCCGAGATCCAGAAAGTTTTGTCAAACTATTTTAAACCGGGCTTGTAGGAGTCCCGATTTCAGTCGTAAAAATGGAAAAAAATTATAGGAATAAGTATACATTTTAGATTAATTTGCCGAAGTTTTACAAACTTCTTAGATTTACAAATTTAGACCTGTGTTATAACTATAATTTTTTAATATTTTAACATGCTTAATGAATTTTTTCAAACAACCATGAATCTTTGTGTAAATTCTTTGGTGTAAAAATTAAAAACATAGGACACAATCACATACATAAATTTTTGACATATCGTACCCCTTGTTTAAATAAAAAATGTATTCATTTTAAATTTGTAATTGGGCTCGGGCCCAATTCTTGATTATGGCAATAGTTAGGCCTCATATTGACCGTAGCCTTAATTTCAATAATGAAAAAAAGTAAACATTAGAAGCCTTATTAATGAAATATTAAATTTTTACCAGTTTTCAACAGGCCTCACAAAATTTTTTTTTGCAATCTTTATCGAATCGTTTTAAATAAGGCCGCATGATAATATTTTCTTTATGCCTCAGTAGATATTTTGTGAAAATATAAATAGAATTGAACAGATAGTTTAGGGTATGGCCAAAAAGAATTAATTGAAAAAAGGACAATGGATTAACGTTAAAAAGGTTTGTTAACAAAATTTTAAAATTGAATTTTTATTTAAAAAATTTTGTTAGACTTATACCCCGGGCAAAATATACTAATTCATGATTTAAAACGAGGCGTCAAAAAAATTGTTGTTATTTCAATTTCAAAAGTAGCACAGGTCACCAATGTTTTGTGAAATTTTTTTGTACCCATATATTTTGACTAATTCTTTATAAATTTGAACGAATTGGCAAATGCCAATAATTTTAGCAATTTATTTTTAATAATTTTTTCTTAGTACAAACAGGGCTATTCCCTAACAAGTATGCGTCTTTTTCAAGAGATATAGGGCAAGAGGGGGGGGGGGCATTGGTTTAACAGGTGAATGACTCTGGCCTTCGCCTTTTGCCAGGGTTGTAAAGCCTGTAATATTTTGGAGAATGCGGCGTCATTTCAATGGATATGATATTGGCAGATTGCACTATATACTACTAACCTTAAAGGTAGTGAAGGTCGTCACATAGCAATTTCAATGCTCCTCACTAAATAACTTCAAGTTTAGAGGGTATATTTAAAGCATTGATTTCATTGTAACAATTTTATTTTTGTCAGGGTTTATTTTGAACAAACTATAAAAACATATGGTTCCTTAGACAACTACAAATGATTGTTATATTGTTGTGTCCGTTTTAGAGAACAAAATATATTTGTTTGGAGGAGTAAGCTCACTGACTAATGCCGAGCTCAAGTCAGTAGAATGCTTCAACGTGGATACAGGCAAATGGGAGGAAGGGATTGAGCCTATGCCTCAAACGTCGATAGGACCGTGCTCTTGCCTATGTCAATTTAGTTAAACTATACATATATTTTTTAACAAAACGCGACAATATCAAAAATTGCGATCAACTAAAAAGTTATTAATAGATGGATTATATCACACTCTTAGAAATAGGTGTCGAAAGAACCAAACATCCTTTTTTAATAAGAAACTTTATAGCTTTTATTATATAGGAGGGGGGTCGGAAAATTGAAAACAATGAATGACCTTCAAGATCAAGCAATACGCGGTAAATCTTTTGATTAATAGCGCCAAATAATGCAAAATGCGTTAACCATGACTCATGTGTTCTTTTTTTTCATAAAAAAACGAAAACAAAATATGGCATGGCCTTAAGCCGGGATATTTAACTCCGGACTAATTTTATAAAACGAGGGTTACCTACCCTTAAAATAAAAGTTTCTCCTATTTAAATAAGGTAACACTGCTTAAGAAGCTAAATGTAGGTTATACGTTATACCTGAAATCTAGCATAATTTGCTTAAAATCGGTTTACAATATACAATCTTAATATATATTAATGATTTAAAAACGCTATACGCTTAGCAAACTATGATTTTAACATATTTAACGGCCTAAAACGTATTAAAAAATGTTTGAGACAATAATTTTTATATTTAATAATTTCTCACACTTTGTGATTTATATAAGGTTCCCAAAAACTCTCATATTTATTTTTTGCATATAGAGATAAAAAAAACTTCTAGTTACATATTGTTGTACAGCATTTAAATGTTGCAAACTTAGGTTAGTTAGCACTCAATTTTAAGATTGACCAACCATTAGTGTAGTTGACAGATCCTGAAGCTTAAACAAAACTTTTGATTGTTTTTTTAGTCTTTAACTGTGACTTATTTATTGTAAATTATATAATAAAAAAAATTATTTACATTTATTTAATTAATAATAAAAGAATGACAAGGTTAGAATTTTTAACAATCTTTAAAAAATAAGTTAAGCTTAAAAATTTTTAGTACGCAGACTCTGAAGTTGATATCAATTTTTTTGATATAATTCTGAATGTTAATTATCTTCTATCCTGACCATCTAGGTTTGTAAATGCAATTTAGTAGGCCAAACCTCATCAAAATTTTTGTCCTATAATAACTTTATAAAAATTACTTATATTATGATAACATTATACATTTCAAACAAATGGAAATTCAACATAATTCATATTTTAAAATAACAATAGGTTAAATATAAATAATTAAGGTTGGGCCAAAAACTAATATAAAGACAGATTAAATTAACCATTCTGCAATAACTCAAATTATTAGTGAAAAACAGATTAATATACTGTGATATATGTTTTTATTCAAATATTAAAAACACAAAACTGTTATTCATAAATACAATATCATACATAATATTAGTTTAGATGAGAGAATATAATGTAATATATATTTTTATTCAAATCATAAATACACAAAATAGTTATTTATATAAAACAGGGTAAAATATTTGCTATTACCCACTAGTAATTTTTTATTTTTTCCTGTGCAAGTAACTGGTTAGATAATAGATACACCTTGACACCTAATGCAAAAAAATTTGTAAATAATTATTATGGCAGTAACATTAAAAAAATCAAAAAAATTCACTGGTAATCCTGAAACCCAGATTTTTAATTATAAGTAAAGTTTTACCTGCTTGTTTACCAATATAAGTTTAATATATACAAAAGGTGGGCTCAAGACAGTGAAACAATGTTTGTGCCTTAAGTTTTCTTACAAAAACAAAAATTCTCAATGTTTATATGAATTCAAAATGAACGTTAAATAAGTAGAACTAGTATAAAACATATTAATAGATGTAAAATTAATTTGAGTTTATAATCGTGTTATTTTCTTTAAGTTATTTGATAAAAAAGATATTAAATCGCTGAAAAGGTGAATAAAAAATATTTTAAATTTATATTACCGCCTGACTTAGGTTGCAATACAATAAATAACACCTCAATTAAAAGGGAACCAAATAAGTCGAAATAATAAAAGCAAAAAGACAAAATTGCATTTTTAACAAAAAAAATTATGAAAAAGTGTATCATTTATAATAATTTGGTCAAAAAAAGTAATTTTAATATTTGAAAAATATCAGCCGAATTTTTTCTAGTGAAGAAAATGGGACGAAAATTTGATTAAATCAAAAACGATAGGTGGTTGAAAAATAAGGTAAAAACTTAAAGGGCTAGAAATATAAATCATTGATTGACAATTTTCATTACATTTACTGGAAAAATAAAGATTTATACCAATGCATTTAGCATATAAAAGTTTACATTATTTTCCATTTTAACAAAATTCTAAAGCATACGACTCAGATTTTTAAAAAAATTAAAAGGTGATTTTTAGGAGACCATTTTTGAGTCATTTATCGCTTCTCTGGCTTATGGCTAAGATCAAAGTGTTTTAATGCTACGTAACAACTCGTTGGTATATTATATACCCCCTGACCCCTTCTACAAATGTCCTATCCTTGGATGTAAGAAAACTTTTCGATGCACCGATTGGTCATCGCAAAAATTCTTACTCGGCAGGCATATATACACCTCCCATCACATTCAAACCGACAATGTAGCTATTTGTCGCTTCTGCAACCAAAATCTACCCTACCATGTGAATAGCCACATTTGTGGCAACTTACCAATAACTCAAACAAATAAACCCAAAACTATTCCGCCAAAAGGTATTCCTGGTTTTAAATATGTATGCAGCACATGTCAATCTCCCTTCCCTAATCGTAGGGGATTGATTAACCATTCGCGGACACATCGATTTAAAAATCTAGAGGACTTCAGCAAGCCATCCCCGGTAAAGTTTTTTACTCCGCCACGACACATCGCCGTCCAAAATCCATCATACTCCGTGCCACTTGGCAACGAGTTGTCCAAGGCACTATCGCAAATCCAATCGCTTGAACAAGCAATCAATAACCTAAAAAATCAATATCTTGCATTATCTCAGTCTAGTCTTCCAAATCCGCACAAAACCCCGCTTACGGTGAGTAACAACCGATCATATGCCTCGGTGATCAAAAGAAAAAGATCTCCATATAGCTCACCAATTGTGCAGGAGAATAGTCCAACACTATTCCCTAAGCCAATGAAAAAGCCAAACTTCAACAAAATCTCATTTTATCACGGACAAATTCCGGACACAAAGGTTCCTCCGTTTAATTTTTATGTAGGAGAAGTACCAGGTTTGCCAGCCCCATCGACCAGTGCGCTACGTCCACCAGGTAGCAGCACCTCACCCAAACCGATATCGGCACAAAAATGCAAACCCGGCTCTCCAAAATCCTTTGCGTCTAACAATCGCTTTGCCGCGCTAGACGTCGAACCGGGCCTAGCAATTGACGAGACTCCCAGACGGGAACAAATAACCCCGCGACTCGAGCACAAGCCAAAAACTAAAAAGGGCGTTGAATGGATTCCACCTCCTGTAACCCTTCTCTCATCACGCCCAACAGTGAATGCTTCAACCTCACACAGCATCCCAAACGCAAACTTAAGTCCATCCTCGGAACTCGACCCAAATGATTGGATTACAACCAATGCATACGTGGCGGATATCACTAATAAATTAAGGATGGTCAACAATAAGCCACCCTACCGCAAACAGGAGGCCACCTTAAATTTAACGCCAAAGTACATACAAAAAGTGTACAGATTTAACAAAAAAAAGAGCTGTAAGGCTCATCCTCGAAGGCCGTCCAACGACCTGCTCAATCAGCGAAGACAAAGTCCTAAGGCATTTCAACGAAAATATGGGCTCAGTCAGGCCATCTAACGAACTGATGTTTACATCAGTGCCCCATGGCATTTTGTCCATTCTAGAATTTACACCAGAAATAATTATTCGTAAATTCCGAGCATCTTCTAGCTCATCACCGGGCCCCGACGGTCTTAGCCTCAAAAATTGGCTTGATTGGGACCCCTATGCGACCAAAATCGCCGCAATATTTAACGCGTGCATCAAGCATCGCAATATCCCGGACGTTTGGAAGGAATCAAATACAATCCTAATCCCCAAAAAATCGGGCGATCCTCAAGACATCTCGTCTTGGCGTCCAATAACACTTAACAATTCAATATACAAGCTGTTCGCTGCCCTTTTGGCTCAACAAATATCCCAACACTTAATTGATTTTGAAGTAGTTGACAAGTCTCAAAAAGGGTTTCTACCCTTTGACGGAGTCGTTGAGCACAATTACACGCTCCGGGCGCTACTGAGACAGGCCAAGCGCAAACGCAAAGATATATGCTTCGCATTTATCGACCTTGCGAATGCCTTTAATTCCGTCCCACACAAAGCCATCCTCAACGCCCTCCGTGCAGCAGGCGCAGATGAGGCTCTGGTTGAAACCATCCAAAATATATACACAAATGCATCCACCCGATTCATGCTGGATGCAGGCCCATCGGCACCAGCCAAATTTCAATCAGGTGTCAAACAAGGATGCCCCCTCTCTGGGATCCTTTTCAACCTGGCAATCAATCCGGCCCTTTCTGGTCCATTTCCGCAACACGCAGGAGTTATAGCATACGCTGACGACCTCGTCATGTATGCTAGTAACAGGCACGATTTACAAGAAATTATAAATAGGACCAATTCCACTCTTGAGGAAATTGGGCTATTTGTTAACCCACAGAAATGCTCATCGCTGTTCCATTCGGGTGAAACTCCCATGGGCGCGCGCCATATACCATTTATAATAAACGACAAACAAATCAAAACCCTGCTCGATGGAGACGTCGAAAAATATCTAGGTGTCCCATTTGGCACGTTCATTCAACCATCTGAGGTCAATTTAATGGACGTCCCTTCCAAAATCTACAAATCAAATCTGGCCCCCTGGCAAAAAATCGAAGCGCTAAAAATATTTTTCTTCCCCAGCATTGCGTTTAGCCTCCGCAACGACCTGATTCCAGCGTCAAGTCTCTCTAAACTAGACAAAGGTGTCAGAGAGCAGGTTAAACAGTATCTCAATCTCCCAAAAAATGCAGCAAACTCATACATTTACGGTTCCAGGGCAATGGGAGCAATTGGCTTACCCTGCTCCAAACAAGACGCTGACATAGCTCGAATCGACACAGCGTATAAACTACTCACATCAGAGGACCCCGCAGTTGCTAAGCTCGCAAGGGATGAGCTTGCTCTTACCGTAGCACACCGGTATAAAACTAAACAGCCTTCGTTAACGCAGTTGTCAGATTTTCTGTCCGGCCTCGAAAACAGGCTTACAAGCAATTCGGAAAGTAACGTATGGACTCGTGCGAGAATTGCATCCCATACCTTAAAAGTTAAATGGACATTCACCGACGAGTGTATCATTTTAACCAAGGGCCAATTTCAAGTTGATTCACTCAACCGTAACAAAATATTCAAACAATTTCGAGCCTCGGTCCGAGAGGTATACGACACCGAGCTCAAAGGCTTCGCCTCTCAAGGCAAAGTCTTTGAATGTGGCTCCCTCCACAAATCCAGCCATTCATTCATCAATGACGGCCGTCACCTTACCTTCCGCGATTGGCGCTTTATTCACAGAGCTCGCCTAAACCTTCTCCCCCTCAACTCGAGGCCCGGGTCAAAAAAAGATAGGCGCTGCAGACGGTGTGGTTACAGTAACGAAACAATCCCACACATCCTGAACCATTGCATGCAATTTTCAAAAACGCTGCAATCCCGCCACAACTCAATCGTGGACGCAATCAAAGAGATTATCCCTACAGGTTTTACAGTTGATTTCGAAAATCAACCGATAGGCACCCAAAGGCTCAAACCTGATCTCATAGTATCAAAAGATGGCCACGCGCTTATCATTGACCCAACTGTGGCATTCGACGACCGGCCGGCAGCGTTGCACAAAGCATATGCCGAGAAATCCCAAAAATACCAACCGCTAGCAAATGAATTAATTAGCAACCATACGTACAAAACAGCCGAAGTTCTACCAGTAGTGATTGGATCACTTGGCTCGTGGTATCCCAAAAATGATCTCGTATTCCTAAGGCTTAAGTGCCGTACTAAAGCTCGCGAATTTAGGGTGAAGGTAATAGCAAATACAATTCATGCCTCATGCGAACTCTATCACGAATTTATCTCAGGCAAAAACTCGTCTACTACAAATAACAACAATACAAACTGTCCCAACGCTGAAATCGCTACCACTTCAACTAACAACACACTCGAAAGCTTAACATTACTCATGAATACCTCTTCAGACATCATTTGTAACAACAACATAAACAACCAAACGCGCGCTCTCGCTTAGTGTATATTTTTTGTTATTTTGTTTAAGTTTGTTGTAGCACTTAGAGCCCTCTTCGTTTTGTTCGCATTTATTATTTGATACAAAACTCTTTATTGTTTTCACTGCGGATGCCGTCTTATGTTACACTCTATTCGTATCTATTTTGTTTTAATATAAATGCACTCGCGAAATTGTTTTGTTCTTTATTACTTTATTATGCTTAAATTCGCCCTTTTTTTAATAAAAATGCCACTCGCGAAAATGTTATGCTTTTTTTTTAAATTACTTTATTATGCTTAAATTCGCTCCTTTTATTTTAAATGCCACTCGCGAAAATGTTATGTTTTATTCACTCTTATTTACTTATGCTTATCATTAGTACAAATTTGTACGCGAAAATATTTAGTGTATAATAATTTATTTACATGTCATATATATATATTGTATATTATAATTCGCGCGTTGTTTCACTTCTTGCTTTTCAAAAATCCGCGTCCCCATGATTTTTCATGTTCTATATATTCATATAAATTACATATTATAACATATATTTTATTTTAATATTAATAAAGAAATTCTGTTCTTATCAGCTTAATATCTGGTACGTTCCCTATATGGGAACCAGAATATTAAACTTATTTTTGGATAGTAGGGGGAGGTGCTCTGAGCTTGCTCAACCCTCTCCCACGGGTCAGCCCGGTATTGCAGTACCTCCGGGAGTGGCCCACACCATAAACAAATCAATTTAGACTTAAAAAATCTTCCTTCTTTAACTGGAGTGTTCAATTTTTTCTCACTTCAATTATTTTTTTTAATGTTTAAATCTTATCAAGTATATCATTCAGCCCTCTACAACTATTCGTTTTTCGAGAAATTCAAAAAAATTGTTTTTTCATGCGTCCGCAAAATTATTAATTAATAATATTTATATATTTAATATACTAATGTGGTGTAGATAAAAAGTCCTATTGTTATATGAATTATATTTACTAATGGATAACAAATGTGCAAAGTTCATATCCTTAAAACTAAAGTTATACAAGTTTAAAATCGATTCGTAGGGACTTTTGTGTTACAAATTTCTAACCCCTAGCACTAGCGGGTTAAGAAATCGGCAAATATTTACTTGTATAATGATGGTTAGAGCGTCAAAAATAGTTTTTTGATTAATGTTAAAAGATCGAAAAATAAAAGTTTTTATACTAGGGCACATTCAAAAATAAAAAATGGCAAGGAGTAAGTTAAAATAAATTATAAACAAAAAAGGGCCTTTTTCTAATTTCAATCATTAAAAGGAATAATATACAAGACTCGAAAGAGGAGTAGATTAAAAACAATCACAATATTTATAATTAAGAAATAAAACAAGGCCAAAAAAAATTTTTAGTTAGGCGTCAAGAGGGTAATAAATTTAATAATTCACAAGGAAAAAGGGGCATTTCGATAAAAAACATTATAGTATGGAGCAAGAATAGTTTTTTTTAAGTGGAGAAGGAGGCAGCATACTATATATTTGTACAATGATGGCCGCCCCTTAAAAGTTTTACTTAACCAAACAAACTAGCAGAAAATTATGAGTTAACATTTTCAGTGTTAATAAAGATTTTATTACACATTTTCCCCTTTAGTCAGAATTATTATTTAGGTAGCGGCCAATCTATTAAAAAAAAATCAAGTTTGCCAATAAACAAATAACTTCAATTGGCTAAAATAAATTTACGAATATAATCTCATTTCTCAATAGCCGTTTATAAACATTATTGGTAAGCCCGCTTGTAATTGAAAGATATCTAATTATTTAACAATAAAAGTTGGGCCAAATGCCATTGCCGAAAATTAAAATTCAAATTGGGCCGACCTACAATGGTCAAGACAGCCCGTTTAAAATAAATAAAAATACAAAATTATAAATATGTGGCACTTTTTATAATATCTCTAATAGTTTGGAAATATAATATTAAGGTCGTGAAACAATTTGGGTGTTTTAATTTGATATTTAAGTCGGTACCCGATCGCCTGAATTAAAGACCGCAGGCCTGAATACGAAAAAAGGAATTTTGGGCCGGGCTGGGTTTATTTAAACGAAAACTAAAAATGATGAATTTATCATCCACCAAGGGTATTATTACCTTTATGAACTTTTAATTGATAATAATTTTAGAACAAAAAATATTTAGCCTATAATAAAATATTTTCGGGTCGTTTTTTAAAATTCGGGCCGGACCTTAAATTGAGATTTTAAATTCCGGGCCTGGCCCGGGCCAAACCACAAGAGAGATTCAGTTAAAAATTTAAATTAAATTACCTGAATTGTTGTCGGCAATAAATAAATGTAAATGCTGATATGAATGTTTTTTCTCTTGAATTGAGCCTGTTGCATGTTGAAAAAAAGAAGTGATAATAATTTTAATTTAATTATTGATGAGAATAGAATAACGAATAATAGGATATTCTTATTACGAGATCGGGCAAAAAAGGAAAACTCAATTAGCTATATATTTAGTTTAAAAATAACAAATTTACAGCAACATGCGTTTAAATTAAAAATGTTAAAAATTATCTATATTTGCAAAAAACACATTTTTCAATGTTAATAAAAGATTTATAGTAAAAAATGGAAACACAATCACAGTTTTACTACGCGCTCAAATGATTGTTGGAATATCGCTCTTATAACAAAATGAGTGCGTGCCATACGGATATTAAGTGTTAAATTGTAAGAAAGTTAAATTTTATTGTAGGTGAGTAAATCATGTCTAGTAACAAGACTCGGGTTACTTACTATAAAAGTGACCATACTAAAATTTATTTCTCAGAAAAAACTTTTATGTTTTTTTTTAATATGGCCACGGACTTTATAGTGAATAGGGTGAATTTCTTTTTTTCCAATTGTTAGATTTTGTAAAAATAAGTTAATTGATGATATACTACGCTAAGACGCCCCCAATAAACCCATTGAAATATTATAATAGGAGAAGCTGGCACAAAAAATTAGAAAGACAAGAGTAATTTAATAAAATATGAAGCAAATAATCTTTTAAAATTGCAAAACCTCTTGACAAAATAGGAGGGAGTCAGCACTAGATTTTGTAGGTCCGTTGATGTCCGCAGGCAGACCTGAATTTTATGAAATAAGTCATTATAGACGGAATACATATTATATTCGGGTGTATAACTACGATTCGTATAATAGGCCTAACAAAGAAGTAATGGGCTATCCCGCTTATGTATAGTATGTATACAAACGGAAACGATTGAAAAATAAAATTTTGCTGATTGATCTACCTCCAACGAGTATGTCACATAGCACTTCTTTGCATCAGCCAGCTATGATTTGAGTCAATCCGATTCAATCAATAACTTGTTTGAAATATTTTATTTAGACTCAAGGCAATATGGTCACTAAAAATCCATTCATTTAACTTGCTTCTAAATAAACAAGCCTGGGTGTAAAATCTTATATAAAATGTAAATATAAAGTTTATGGAAGCGGATCACATTCTAGAACTACATACATGCAATTTATCGGTAATAAAAAAGTTTTTATAAGTCTAGCGGCAAAATTTGTTGCATCATATATTACAAGATTTTAGGTGAAATATAAGTTATTGAAAATAAAGAGCCTACTATAATATTGCCCGTTTGTTATTGTTCCAAAACGGTTTTGGGACGCTAGGCTCACACCTAAACTGTAATTTATTTTAAATGAAATGTTTATAACTTATTTAAAGCTTTTTCACCAGAAAATGAAAAATCTCATTGAGTTTAAAGCAACAATTAGGGTCGCCCTTAAAAGGTTGTTGTTGTTGGTGTGATTCAATCTCATTTAACTCCGTGGGAAGTCTTGATGACATAGGTGTTCATATTTTCTCATTCATTTCAAGAAAAGGGGCTAATTATTGCAATTTTAGTGGTTCTCTTTTGATTTTATGAGTTGATTAGAGAACATACAACCAAAGAAACCGAGTTAATTTACAACTTTTTATTAAATTAGCTTATTTGATAAATGAAGAGTGTAAAATTATTGACGACCTTCCCAAAAAACTGCTAAAAATATTTTAAGGGAAATGTGAAAAAATATATAAAAAAAAACAATGCAAGCTAAAAAAAACGCATTGCATAAAAATATATACCCGTGAGAAAAAACTTTTACAATCACTCACAAAAAAAAACAATTGTAAAAATTTTAGGGATGAAAAAACTATTTTTACTCATTTTTGGGATGAAAAAACTAAAAGAAAATATTTTTTTAGAGGATTCAAATAAATCAGTGACTTAAAAGAATACTACAAAAATAATATAAAGAATGGTAAAGAAGGCGCTGAAATCCAAAGAGAAACTTAAAGGAAGTGGAGGAGAGAAGTTTTATAAAAACTATTAAAAAAAACATTCATAACGAAAAAACGAACAGAGAAATGGGCGTAATTATTAAAATAGGGAACTTCCTTTCATATGTTTAATAAAACAGATTAAAGAGGCCAAACGAGTCAATTTGATGAAAGCAAGTAAATAAATTTTTTTTCCCCATTTTCATATCAAATTTACTATATTAGTAGCGTAGCGGCCAATCGTATAAAAAAAAGCTGTAAAAATTAAAAGAAGTTTTGCTCGAAATAAATAAATATTAAAATTTGGTGGTTTCACCGTAATCTATAGTAAAGATTTATTATATCATAACTCTATGTCGGACCGGCATACAAAATTTTAGAATATATTTTTGTGCCCCGTGCAATTTTATACGTTTTACGAGAATGATCATTTGATAAAGGGGACAGTATCCCAATGCCTATAACTTCTTAAACTTTCCAAATAAAAATACTAAGCAACACTTCTTTTCATATATCTACTATGCTAAGGACACCAATTATATTTTGGGAAACTTAAAAATTGTAAAAGAAAGGTTTAATTCGGGAAAGCCTTTCTCTCTGATTATTAAATTAATAAGGGGGTCTATTATTGCTTGATATCTAAATAAGGGGCTTTATTTGTAATTTCGGGCCGGGTCTAAGCACATGTGTTGAGCAGACGCGCCCGAATATAATAGCCCGGCTTAAGCTCTACTGTACAATATAAAATACAAAATATACCTGTTCAGGTAAGAATTCAATGGATCGGTCATCAAAGGTGAGTGAGGCCTTTAAGTTTGCTATGAATATGTTTGTTGCTGGTGTAAATTGCAGTGTTTAATAATTTGTAAGAGTTACAGTTCAAAATTTTTGGCAAAATTAGCCATATTTTGAACTCAACTCTTTACCATTTTTTACCCCCCTTTATTTGAAAAAATTTAAATGAAAAAAAAAAAATTCCTTTCTCTTGCAACTCACCTCAAAAAAATTCCTAATTTTAAAAATGAATAATCCTCAAAAAAATGCATTTTGTTTCTTTTCTCCTCAAATGAGCTCAAATGGCTTCTCCGAACAAGCTGAATAGCCAACTGAACTCAATTGAAAAGCAAAAATCTGGAATTTCTGCGTTGTTAATGTTAATAGATACAAAAAAGCCATGATGCTAATGTTGGGCTTTTTAAAGTTAAAATAAGTCTTAATATATACTCTTGTTACTATATTTGCAAAAATATGCGATAATTCAAGGTCTATATGCATTTAACTTACAATTTATTCTTTTGTAATTTTTTTTAGTATAATAAATTCTCATTTTTTTATTTAAAATTAGAATCATATACTGACCATTTATCCCAGGGTGTGTCCATCAGAAAGTAAGGCTGTGACTTCTTTGCCACCGGCAAATGAAGAAGCAGAATTTTTGCTTAGAAAATTTAAACGAGTTTCTAGTAACTATACCAGAGATCCGCAAAAACCAAAATTTGGGAGCCCGGCCTGGCCCGGGTTTAATTTTTTTACCTTTACGCCGGCCCGGCCCGGGTTCAATTTTTTTGCCTTTACGCCGGCCCGGCCCAACCCGGTTTTTTTTTAAATTTTTGAGCCCGGCCCGGAAGAAAAATTTTAAGCCCGACTAAAACCCAGGTTTAATTATTTTTATAATTTTCAATATTTATCTTAAATTTTGTTCAATTTATATAAATTAAATTTTGTACTTATATATGATGCAAACTCTATAATTATGAATATACATCAAAATTTTTTTATTGTTAGACAATAGATTTGCCGTGCGTAATGGATCTTTCATCAACAATCTAATCTTCAATTTTTCGTTTTAGGTCCATATTGCGGGAAAATTAATTTTATCAATGAATGAAAATTATAGTGAGAAAAAAATAGGCCATTTAATCTATATTAAAAGAAAAACTTATTTACAGAGAAGTTATGCTGTAATGAAGTTTAATAAAAAATAATTTAATAAATAATTTTATATATTAATTTATTTAACCAACCCGGGCCGGGCCGGGCCTAGGCCTAGGCCCGACCCGGCCCGGCTTAATTTTTGCGCCGGCCCGGGCCAGAAAAATTTTTTATTATGTCAGGCCCGGCTCGCCCGGATGTTAATTTTTTCCAGTCAGCGCCGGCCCGGACACGGGCCGGCGCCGGGCCGGGTCCGGGTTTCCGGGCCGGCTGCGGATCTCTGAACTATACCTCAACCGGTTAAAAAAAAAGCTGCGATTGGAGTTTGCGTTCCCTGAAAACGACTTTAATATTCTCAAACATTGAAAGAGTCCCGACAGGACCTTAAAAAAACTTACTTTCGCAATATATTGTAATATTCAATATAGTAATAAAAAAATTATATTGGAAATTGTTAATTAATTATATGAATAGATCATTTATCTTGCGTGACCACACAAAATTTATTTTATCTCTTTGCAATGCCTATAGCGCAGACAAGTGTGGAACGAAGCTTATTATAAATCCAATAAGCAGAAGTTTCAATTCTACAATATCTGTATAAATTCAGGTAGTAAGTAAATTAATATAAAAATTTCTTTAAATCCTGAATTTAATGCATAAAATAAATGGAGAAAGCTATGAATCGGGCCTGGTCACATTTCACATTGCTGCAAGGAGCCTAAAAACTCATTTTTTCCAATAGTCTTGTGTATAAAGCCCCAGTCAATCATTCAATTTGACAGCCCACAAATATTCATTGGATAATATGCAAATGCTTATACATTGAAGTTTTCTAATTTTGGCAGCCAAAATTACCTGAGGCAAAATTTTGCATATATGTTTTATCAGTTTGAACTTTAAGATTATCAAGGGGAACTGCTGCCAAATTTGGGTATAATTGCTTTTGAGTGTGAATTAATTAAAAACGGGATTTAGTACCCAAGAATACCAAATTATGAAAATATTATTAAAAAGTTAATAAATTTAAGCTTGGTTCTTTAAAAAACTTATAAAAATTTTAATTATTATAATAAAATGTAAAAATAACAAACATGAGTTTGGCCATATAAAAAAACTAAGTTTTCCAAAAATTGCCCGGAGCACCTCACTCCGACTCATTTGAAAAAATTCCATATTGAAAAAAAAAAGAAAAGAGGTTCATCAATACTATCTAAACTCCGTTTTACCAAAAAATAAAAAAAATGAGTTCTTTTTTATTAAAATGAGGAATATTCATTTTTTTGTAAATGAAAATTTTTCATTTGAATATTTTTCACCCCCGTGAAAAAGCGAATTCTCTCATGTTCACTTTTTCTTTCCTCACCATTCACTAGAATTGAGGGAATTACTGCGGCTGAATTCTTTTTTATTAAACACTGGTAAATTGAGCTCCCAATAAAGAATAATTCAGATGTGTGGTATAAAAAAACGAAAATGCATTTAAAAAAAAGCGGAATTGAATAATAATATCTCAACACGAGATCACAAGGTAATAGGCAAAAAAAAACAAATTAAAAAGTTTAACAAACAAAACTTTCAATAAGAATACAAGGATTTAAAACATGTTAGTAAAGGATGTAAAAAATAAACATTAAACTTACATTCAATTGCAATGCAAAAGAAAGTACCGACATAGGCACATATGTTCCTGAAAAGTAAGGGGAGATAGTTTTTTAAAAGCACACCGGGTTGGAAAAAATTTTAGACTTCAATTGAATCGTTGAGTGAGTTGTATAAATTACACCTCCCAACTCCCATTAAAAAACTCTGATTGAAGAACGGGGGGTAAAGTTTGAAGGAGAAAAAGTTTAATGTTTAGGGGAAAAGAATAAAATTGAAATATATGGTCTATTGCCATTCGATATAAATATTAACAAGATAAAAGGATATTTATAAATTTCAATATCGGAACGCCATCAACCTACTTGAAATAAAAAGAATTTTTAATAAAAATATGTGTAGGAAGTGGCCATAAAAATTAACAAAGGGTCTTAGTAAACAAATTTGGTTTACTAACCTTTAAGCCATTTTAAATTTCTATGTGGAAATAATTTAAAATTGTTCTGGAAAAAGATAAGGCCGTTAGCATACTTGCTGACAATTTTTTTTCAAATCTACCGTGTAATTTAAAATAAAACATATCAAGAAAAAATATAATTTTTCTAATTGTGTAAGTTTTGTTTGTTATATATTTTTTATCACAACCTATTTTAATTATTACTAAAAAATTATATAAAAGTTGTGCCCTGAAAACCGCAGAAAATTTGAAATTAAAAAAAAAATATTAAAATTGATAATATGCGTTCAAATTGAAAAATTGTTTTTAAAAATGAAATACTGTATTAAATTTGCTGCAAAGTATCGCGCACAAAATTGAAAAATAAAAGTAAACTATAAAGCAAAATTATAACAGTTTATCAAATCGCAGTCAAGCGTTAAGATTCACACAAAATCTTTGTTTTTATAGTTAAACCGGGGTCTAATAATTCGGCCGGCCCGACATATTTTTCATTAGGCCCGTAGGCAAGGCCTGATAAAACGGACCGAAGATTTTAAGTACAAACAAAAAAATTTTTGTTTTAAAATTACCAGTAAAATACAGAGTGTAGGAGTGATTCGCATCATTGTGCTTTAATAAATTTTTCAATTTTAGTTCTTGTTAAAAATAGCTGGAAAGGTCAATATGAGATTTAAAAATTTTGCCCGGCTCGTAGTTACTTTTTCATATTCGGCCCGGCTTGATATTCGGGCTGGCTGGCATTGGGACGGGCGGTCGGTTGGGTTACGAATTTGATCTTTCTTTTATAGCGGTTTTCAAATTTCCAACCAACTTTATTATAACACATATTTCTATTAGGTGACGCAAAAGACTTTTTCTGGCCCCCCATTGCGTTAAATGATTCAATTTACAGACATTCTCTACGTTAATTAACACGGCCATCTTTCACGGATTTTTAAGGTCTATAACATTTTCTTTGAGATCCAAAAAGCTATATTGCCTTGTGCAAAGTGAGTTTGTATTTTCGTGAAATTTTCAAAATTTTGAAAAAAATTTTAATAAAAGGCAAATTTTTAAGAAGTTGAAAAATTTAGTTTATGCACACTAGTGTTCTCAACGGGCCGAATTTTTAAGGCCCGGCCCGCCCGAAAATTTTTTATGTGTGGCCCGGCCCGGCCCGAAACCATAATTTTTATTTTCGGCCCGGCCCGAATCTATAAATATGAACCCGTAACATTTTTGTGAATACTATAAACAATTAAACATCAAATACATCTTTATTGCTATTATTTATATTAAATGTATCATTTGATTTATAATAATCATTTGAAAAAGTAAATAATCCAGTTTTTCCTGGCCTAAACAGTTTCTTCTTTTGGTAAATATCTGACCGGCTGTCGAAAATGTACGTTCTGCAGTGCAGGAGCTAGCTGGAGTGGCAAAGATTTTGTTTGCGTAACTATTTAATTTGGGCAAGAGTATTTTATTATTATCCCACCATTGTAAAAGATTTTGATCATTTACGTCCTGCGGTGGTAGATTTAAATAGGTTGCTAATTCGTCTTCTGTCCTAACATCATTATCTTCCCACCTGCCCCCTTCGTAGGAAGAAACGTTTACATTTGTCAAATAAAGTGGTGTTAAAGGTTAAGGGTTAGTGTTATATTAAGTTAGGGTCAGTGTTAATGTTAAGATTAGTTTTCATTGCAAGGTTCAGGCTTAAAAAGTTCAATGCGTTTTGTTATAACCAGCAATTTTTTTCATAACTGTCATATTTGAACTTTTGAGGGCAAATATACCCAAAACTAAATAAAACCAGAGATTTACAATAAGGATTTGCGCTAAGCGCTTAAAATATGGCCATATTACGAAAATATTTGGCCCGGCCCGAGTCCAAAAGTAAAAAATAAGGCCCGGCCCGCCCGACTAAAATTTTCTATTTAGGCCCGGCCCGGCATTTCGGGCCGGGCGGGCCCGGGCCGAACGGGCTTTCCTGAGAACACTAATGCACACAAAATGCTTATTCTAATATAAATTTTTTTTTTAAATTTTGAAAAAAATAAAACTTCAGAATTTTCAAAATCTAACGAAAATAAAAACTCACTTTGCACGTGCCCTTATGACAAATTAATTGAAAACAATTACATGTTGGGGACTTTGGTCAAGTAGAAGGCTCAAAGACTTTTGCGCTGTACCTTGCGACCGCGACTGCATTCATTGTGCCCCATATAGCCATTTTCTTGGCTTTGGGTGGCACAGGTAGCTACCATTACTACCTTATCAAACACCTTTACACTGGTCCCTAACAAGGTTATCCCGCCTTGGGACTACTGTTTAACACTTCCCAACCTGCTGCGGGTTTTCTTACCTATGCCGTTGACCTGGATTTGTAAACTGATAGCCCTATTGCAGCGCATTTTAGACCAAACTCTATATGATAAATAATATTGGCCTTAAAATGAAGATTTAAAATATTTCTATATTAATGATATTTTATTTAATTTTCTCTGCCTTATATAAAATCTATTACAATTTTAAATTTAATAAATAGATATCGGGCGATAAAAGGGCCTCACCAATTGTCACCAAAGTCGATGTTATGATCCCAAAACTGACAAGTACACTATAAAAAAAAATATGCTTTTTTTTAAAAATACTCGGATGAGCTTAAAAAAACCATGGGGCTTTGCTTTGAATTTGTTGAAGAAAAAAAAAAGCTTGCTTCTAAGTTTTACTGAATTTCATATTTTTTGAGTTAAGAAGGAAAAAATTTTACTAAAAAATTAATTGATGACATAAGGTTGGTCAAAATAGACCTATTAAATATATTCTAATCATCAATATTTCCTGAAACTTGATTTTCAACACATATTCAAAATTATTTTGATTTGCTGACTTTAGGTTGTTTTTTATATTTTTTGGTAAAAACATTTATTTTTTGTTTTATATCTACTTGTATCCTCTATTAGCTATAACTTATAGATTTGTAAATTATTAGAATACCACGATTCCAAATATTTTTTTTACCCTCAATATATAAGGTTAATCAATTTACAGGAATCAAATAATTCATTAAAGCTCTGTCAAACTGTGAGAAAGAAGAATTAATGCATGTAATAATGCCACTTTTTTCGAAAAAATAGTTAAAATTTGGTTTCCCCATGCCATTTAATTAAAAGGAGAAAAATACGGTCGTCATTTAATAATTTTTACAAAACGCCGTTATTAAATTAAAAATAGACAACAAAATTGAATTTCGTTGTATTCAAATAAGTCTTCAGACGTATAGTTTATTAATATAAATCTAATTTAATTTTAATGTAAGTCGACAAAATAGTAAAAAATACAAAGAATTTCGTTTTTAATACCCTTAATAATTTTATCGATAGCCATGATCTAAAAAAAAATATTTTATAATCGTTTTTTGTTCAATGAATTTGATCAAATTTTTCTCAACCCGTTGTATTAAAAAAATAAATTTATATAGCATACTAATCTTGAGTGCGCTAACGAATCTTAAAACATTCAAAAGAATAAAGTTATACTTATATTGTAACAGGAAATCAAAAAAAAAATAACAACTTGATAAGCCAAATATATGTTATTTTGTAATAATTAGAATTAAGATGGGCTAAAATAAATTATATGAAAAATTTACAAAATTTTTAAAATTGATACATGCAATTGGCTAAATATCATTATATATATATTTCCCCGGTCCAAAAAAACAATATGTCATCAGCTAAAACGTTGTTCCATTTGAGTTTAAATGATTTTTAAGAAGGTTATTGCTTGTTATGAGAGTTAAGGGTCGGTCCGTATACCAGGCTTGGGGTGAGGTAAATTAGTAATTTTTAGCAGATAACATGGTTTTATACCAAAATATTGGAAAATGTTCGTTTTTGCTTAGAGGCGCCATTAGGCTACGGACCAAGCTTGTAGTTCTCGATCTGTGAATGTCATAACACTTATCGACAAATAATTACAAAATAATGTTTTGTTTGATTATAATAATACATTATGTATTATTTAAAACCTTGTTTAACAAAATTTAATTAAATTTCATATGTTTTGCGTTAAATGGTTAAAAATGCCTTAATCGAACTTAAAAACTCGGCCATTCTAAATTCATATTTTTATTGTTAAAAACGCGCAAAGGGTTACACATTTTATGGTGCAAATTTTATTTTCAATTTTACCCATCTAGTTTTGACAAAAATTAACAAAGAACTTAAACATTAAGAAACAAAAATAATATGTTATATATTTTTAATCAAGTCTGGCCATTAAAAAAACTTTAATTCGAAGTCGGGCATGACACAACTCTCTTTTGTAAAATCGTACAAGTTTATCATTATCCCGACCGAAAGTTGTCAATATTTGTAATTCAATTCTTGATTTATTGTTACCTTTATTCTTTGAATAAACTAAAGAATATTTGTATGTCTGTCTAAGCTGGACCATAAAGAAGGAGATGAGATTCGGACGATGTCACGGTTCCTTGGTAGAAGCCAAAGGGCGATTGTATGTGTGTGGTGGAGCTACGCTCTTTTCTGCCTCCCGAACACCCTCACCATTACAACAATTGGGCAAACAGCAACAACTCATGTCGCAAAATCAAAAGGTTAAAATGATGTTAGCTTGGAAGATCGTCAAATTGTTGAATTTTTAATATGGGCAAATATGATGTTAAACGAGTCATTTATATCCAACCATTTTGGGGCCATTGTCGGGCCTATATATTTTAGGGATCGGAAGAATGTAAAAAAATATTAAGTAGGATTTAGTTTATCTCTATTCGACAAGTTTTGTGAGATATAAATAAGCTAATTTGTGCATCTTAAGGATTTTTAAATCCGTATTTAAAAAACGGCGAGCTGATCTAAATCTTAAAAATCAGTTGGGGGCAGTACAGCATATTGTGAGTCGATAGACCACCACGGCCAGATCCTGCATAGGTCGGACCTTAAATTTTCAGCCAGTGTATATTTTTCATGTAAATTTAGAATCTGAGTGGACGGTCTGAGCAAGCAACTATAATGAGTATGCCAACGATTGATGTATATGCGGACGATTTGGATCAATGGAGTTACGTTACCGGAATGAAAATCCCGAGGCATAGAGCAGCTTCCATAGCCTTAAGTAGACAATTATTTATAAAATTGCATTGATTCACTTTTAGCTGTGCCATTATTCGACAATTGCAGGCAAAACTATAATTAATCAGAACAAGGTTACTATAATTCAAAATTTCATTGTGTGCCATTTTCCTGGTCATATTTTGTAAGCCTGCCATAGACATTTAAAATTAAAAGATGTTTAATACAAAAGAAATTTAAAAATAAAAAAAATTGATATTATATAAAAAGTTTAATGTTAACAATTTTAAAAACTACACCGGAATAGAATTGTCAATTAGAGGAACATTTTGTGTGATATTGGCGACGCTTGATATATCAAATAAATTTAAATATTTCATAAGTTCAATTAGCAAATTAAAGTTACAGTAGTTATTATATAAAATTTATTAACTATTTTAAATCCGAGATCCAGACACTTTTGTCAAACTATTTTAAACCGGGCTTGTAGGAGTCCCGATTTCAGTTGTAAAAATGGAAAAAAATTATAGGAATAAGTATACATTTTAGATTAATTTGCCGAAGTTTTACAAACTTCTTTATTTTACAAATTTAGACCTGTGTTATAATTATAATTTTTTAATATTTTAACATGCTTAATAAATTTTTTCAAACAACCATGAATCTTTGTGTAAATTCTTTGGTGTAAAAATTAAAAACATAGGACACAATCACATACATAAATTTTTGACATATCGCACCCCTTGTTTAAATGAAAAATGCATTCATTTAAAATTTGTAATTGGGCTCGGGCCCAATTCTTGATTATGGCAATCATTAGGACTCATATTGACCGTAGCCTTAATGTCAAAAATGAAAAAAAAGTAAACATTAGAAGCCTTATCAATGAAATATTAAATTAATTTTGCCCGTTTTCAACAGGCCTCACAAAAAATTTTTTTGCAATCCTTAACGAATCGTCTTGAATAGCAAGATAATATTTTCTTTATGCCTGAGAAGGTAAAATTTTGTGAAAATATAAATAAAATTGAACAGATAGTTTAGGGTATGGCCAAAAAAATTTGAATAAAAATAGGACAATGGATTAACGTTAGAAAGGTTTGTTAACAAAATTTTAAAATTGAATTTTTATTTAAAAATTTTTCTGTTAGACTTATACCCCGGGCAAAATATACTAATTCATGATTTAAAACGAGGCGTCAAAAAAATTGTTATTTCAATTTCAAAAGTAGCACAGGTCACCAATGTTTTGTGAACTTTTTTTGTACCCATATATTTTGACTAATTCTTTATAAATTTGAATGAATTGGCAAATGACAATAATTTTAACAATTTATTTTTAATAATTTTTTCTTAGTACCCGACAGGGCTATTTCCTTACGAGTATCTCTTTGCGTCTTTTTCAAGAGTTATAGGACAAGAGCGGGGGGGGGGGGGGGGGTGCATTGGTTTAGCAGGTGAATGACTCTGGCCTTCGCCTTTTGCCAGGGTTGTAAAGCCTGTAATATTTTGGAGAATGCGGCGGCATTTCAATGGATATGATATTGGCGGATATATACTACTAACCTTAAGGGTAATGAAGGTGGTCACATAGCAATTTCAATGCTCCTCACTAAATAAAATATTTAACTTCGAAATAAGTTTAGACGGTATATTTATAGTGTTGATTTCATTGTAACAATTTTATTTTTGTCAGGGTTTATTTTGAACAAACTATAAAAACATATGGTTCCTTAGACAACTATAAATGATTGTTATATTGTTGTGTCCGTTTTAGAGAACAAAATATATTTGTTTGGAGGAGTAAGCTCACTGACCAATGCCGAGCTCAAGTCAGTGGAATGTTTCAACGTGGATACGGGCAAATGGGAGGAAAGGATTGAGCCTATGCCTCAAACGTCGATAGGACCGTGCTCTTGCCTATGTCAATTTAGTTAAACAATACATATATTTTTTGAATAATAAAACGCGACAATATCAAAAATTATGATGAACTAAAAAGTTATTAATAGATGTATATCACACTCTTAGAAAGAGGTGTCGAAAGAACCAAACAGTCTTAATATTTTAACTAGAAACTTTATAGCTTTATTATATTGGGGGGGGGATCGGAAAATTGAAAACAATGAATGACCTTCAAGATCAAGCAATACGCGGTTTTAAATCTTTTGATTTATAGCTCCAAATAATGCAAAATGCGTTAACCATGACCATGTGTTCTTTTTGTTTCAAATGAAAATAATATAAGGCATGGCCTTAAGCCGGGATATATAACTCCAGGCTAATTATAAACATAAAACAAGGGTTACCTACCCTTAAAATAAAAGTTCCTCCCTATTTAAATAAGATAACACTGCCCAACAAATGTAGGATATCCCTCAAATCTAAGTACCATACTACTAGAACACTGCTCAAAATCGGTTTATAATCTTTACATATATTTATGATTTAAAAACGCTCTACTTTTAGCAAATTATGATTTAAAGAATTTAACGGCCTAAAACAAAAAAATGTTAGAGACAATAATTTTTATATTTAATAATTTCTAACAATTTGTGATTTATATAATGTCCCTAAAATTTTGAAATATATTTTTAGCATAAAAAATAAAAAAAAATCTAGTTACATATTGTTGTACAACATTTAAATGTTGCAAACTTAGGTTAGTTAGCCCTCAAGTTAAATATTGACCAACTAATTATTGTTGTTGACAGATCATTTTACCTTATAAGTGAAGCTTAACCAAAACTTTTGATTGTTCTTTTTACTAACAGTCTTTAACTGTGACTTATTTATTTTAAAAATTAGATAATAATAAAATCATTTAATTTTACATTTAATTAATAATATAAAAAATAAGGTAGGAATTTTTAACAATCTTTTAAAAATAAGTTAAGCTCAAAAAGTTTTAGTACGCTGACTCTAATATTTATACCAAGTTTTTTTTATAACTAATGCCTGTGTTAGAAATGACCCTAAATGTTTATTATATTCTATCCTGACTAATCCAGGTTTGTAAATGCCATAATTTGACCAAACCACATCAAAATTTTTGTCCTATAATAATTTTATAAAAATTATTTAATATTATGATAACATTATATATTTCAAATAAATGGAAATTCAACATAATTCATATTTTAAAATAACAATAGGTTAAAAATTAATTAGGGTTGGGCCCAAAACTATATATATAAAGACAGATCAAATTAACCACTCTACAGATAAAACACTCAAAATATTAGTGAAAAATAGATTAATATATTGTGATATATGTTTTTATTCATATTATAAAAACACATAATTCTTATTCATAAATATAATATCATAATATTAGTTAAGATGAGAGAATTAATATACTGTAAAATACATTTTTATTTAAATCATATAAATACACAAAATAGTTATATATATAAAACAGGGTAAAATATTTGCTATTACCTACTAGTAATTTCTTATTATTTCCTGTGCAAATCTTGTTAAATAGTAACACCTTGACACCTATTGCAAAAGAATTTGTAAATAATTATTATGGCATTAACACTAAATAATCTAAAAAATTCAATCCTATTACCCAGATTTTTAATTATAAGTAAAGTTTTACCTGCTTGTTTACCAATATAAGTTTAATATATAAAAAGGTGGGCTCAAGACAGTGAAAAAACGTTTGTACCTTAATTATTTTTATATAAAAACAAAAATTTTCAATGTTAATATGAATTCATAATGAACGTTTAAGATAACTAGTTATATAAAACATGTGAATGAATATAATTGTAATTTGAGTTTACAATCGTGTTATTTTCTTTAAATTATTTGATAAAAAAGATATTGATCGCTGAAAAGGTGAATAAAAAATATTTTAAATTTATATTACCGCCTGACTTATGTTGCAAAATTACGCGATATAATAAATAACACCTTAATGGAAAAGCAACCAAATAAGTCGAAATAATATAAGCAAAATGCAAAATTGCATTCTTAATAAAAAAAATTTATGAAAAAGTGTATTATTTATAATAATTTAGTCAAATAAAATGGAATTTTGATATTTGAAAAATATCAGCCGAATCTTTACTAGTGAAGAAAATGGGACGAAAATTTGATTAAATCAAAAACGATAGGTAGTTGAAAAATAAGGTAAAAACTTAAAGGGCTGGAAATATAAATCATCGATTGACAATTTTCATTACATTTACTGGAAAAATAAAGATTTATACCAATGCATTTAGCATATAAAAGTTTACATTATTTTCCTTTTAAACAAAATTCTAAAGCATACGACTCAGATTTTTAAAAAAATTACAAGGTGATTTTTAGGAGACCATTTTTAAGTCATTTATCGCTTCTCTGGCTTATGGCTAAGATCAAAGTGTAGTATCTGTTCTTATCAGCTTAATATCTGGTACGTTCCCTATATGGGAACCAGAATATTAAACTTATTTTTGGATAGTAGGGGGAGGTGCTCTGAGCTTGCTCAACCCTCTCCCACGGGTCAGCCCGGTATTGCAGTACCTCCGGGAGTGGCCCACACCATAATCAAAACAATTTAGACCTAAAAAATATTCCTTCTTTATCTGAAGTGTTCAATTTTTTCTGACTTTAAATTCAATCTTATCAAGTATATTCAACCCTCTACAATCATTGGTTTTTCAAGAAATTCAAAAAAATCGTTTTGCATTAAGTGGTTGGCAAAATTATTTTTAAATAATAATATTTATCTATTTGTGATACTAATAAAGTGTAGATAAAAATTCCTATTTTTTCAAATAAATAGGAATAAGTTAAAAATACAAACAAGCAAAATGGGGCTTTAAATTTCAATGGTTAAGAAAAAATATTAGGAGACTCGACTTTACAAAGAAGAGAAATTTTTTTTTTAAAAAGGGGTAGATTGAGGCGCGTTCACAATAATTTCATTTTATTTTTTAAAACTTTTTTTCCGGAAAAATTATTTTGAATGCTAATAATAAAAATTGGCGACTTATTGTTAAAATGTGATATCAGGATTAAAAATTTTAAAATATATGAAAAATTGGACGAAGTCTGAACGCGCCCTTACAAACAAGTACAATATTTATTATTAATAAGACAAAAAGCCAGAAAAAAAATTCAGTTAGGCGTCAACAGGGTAAAAAAATTTAATAACTCATAAGAAAAAAGGGGCATTTCAATAAAAAACAGAAAATAGTTTTTTCAAAGTGGAGGAGGCAGCATACTATATATTTGTACAATGATTGGCCGCCCCTTCAAAGTTTTGCTTTACGAAACAAACTAGCAGAAAGTGATTTTGAAAGTTTTTTTTGGCTATTAACAACATTTTGATGTTAATAAAGTTTATTACACATTTTTCCCTTCAGTCAGTGGCTAACCTTCTGCCTTAGACGCAGGAGTTTGCGAGTTCGAATCCGTACACAGTAGCTTTTTTCTTCGGAAAAATAGCATACATGTGCCACTTTAAAGCTTCTGAGTGGCCTGCTTAGGCAGTAGGTCTTAAACGATATGTCTAAAAGTAAGAGCCTAGGCTAAAACCTAGGTCGCCGGCGTGCGTGCAAATCTTACTATTTAACCCGTCGGCAATATTAATTGCTTTGCTAGGGTTAAAAAAGTCAAAGCCCTAACGGGTATGGCGCCCCTAAGTGGGGAAAGGTATGGGGGAAACCTTAAACCAATTGTTTTTTTGTTTTAGTCAGAAATATTATTTAGGTAGCGGCCAATCATACAAAAAAAGTAATATTAAATAAATTATGTTTACCAATAAACCAAAATTCTAAAATATTATTATGATTATCAATTTTGTCTTGTTTCTCCATTGTCATTAATAAACATCCATTTATGTCTTGATATAAATGGAAGAAAATATTTAGCAATCATAGTTGGGCCAAGAGGGGCCGAAAATTCGAAAGTGAGCCGACCCAAAACGACCAAGCTAATATACCAGAGCCCGGTTATGTATAAATATAAATACCAAATTATAAATTTGTCGCGCTATTTATAATTTATCTTTAAAAGCAAAATTTAAAAGTATAATATTAAGGTCGTGAAAGTGGTTTTAATTAGATGTTTGAGTCGGGACCCGAAAGCCCGACCTAAAAAAGGGCCGCGGGTCTAAATACGAAAAAAGGAAATCAGGACCGGGCCGGTTTTTTAAAACGAAAACTAAAAATGATACATTCATTATCCACAAAGGGTTTTAGAACAACAAATATTTAGCCTATAAAAAAAAAATTTCGGGTCGTTTTTTATAATTCGGGCCGGACCTTAAATTGAGAAACTAAATTCCGGGCCAAACCACAAGAGAGATTCAATTAAAATTTCAAATTAAATTACCTGAATTGTTGTCGGCAATAAATAAATGTAAATGCTGATATGAATGTTTTTTCTCTTGAATTGAGCCTGTTACATGTTGAAAAAAACGAAGAAGTGAGAATAATTTTAATTTAATTATTGATGAGAATAGAATAACGAATAATAGGATATTATTAATACGAGATCATAGACAGAGATTTACATATATTTTGGGCAAAAAAGGAAAACTTGATTAGCTATATATTTAGTTTAAAAATAACAAATGTACAGCAACATGCGTGTTTAAATTAAAATGTTAAAAATTATCTATATTTTCAAAAATTAATCTGCAAAAAGAAAACACATTTTTCAATGTTAATAAAAGATTTATAGTAAAAAATGGAAATACAATCACAGTTTTACTACGCGCTCAAATGATTGTTGGAATATTGCTCTCATAACAAAATGAGTGCGTGCCATACGGATTAATTGTTAAATAGTAAAAAAAGTTGAATTTTATTGTCGGTGAGTAAATCATGACAAGACTCGAATTACTTACTATAAAAGTGACCATACTAAAATTTATTTCTCAAAAAAGAACTTTTATGTTTTTTTAATATGGCCACGGACTTTATAGAGAATAGGGTGAATTTCTTTTTTTCCAATTATTTGATTTTGTTAAAATAAGTTAATTGATGATATACTACGCTAAAACGCCCCCAATAAACCCATTGAAATATTTAATAGGAGAAGCGCAAAAAAATTAGAAAGTCAAGAGTAATTTAATAAAATATGAAGCAAATATTTCTTATCTTTTAAAATGTCAAAACCTTTTGACAAAATAGAATCAGCCAGCACTAGATTTTGTCGTTATAGACGGACTACATATTATATTCGGGTGTTTGAAAACTACGATTCGTATAATAGGCCTAACAAAGAAGTAATGGGCTATCCCGCTTATGTATACAAACGGAAACGATTCAAAAATAAAATTTTGCTGATTGATCTACCCCCAACAAGTATGTCACATAGCACTTCTTGGCATCAGCCAGCTATGATTTGAGTCAATCCGATTTAATCAATAACTTGTTTGAAATATTTATTTAGACCCGAGGCAATATGGTCACTAATAATCCATTCATTTAACTTGCTTCTAAATAACAAGCCTGGGTGTAAAATCTCATAAAAAATGTAAATATAGTACTATAAAGTTTGTGGAAGGAGATCACATTCTAGAACTAAAACATACATGCAATTTATCGGTAATAAATAAGTTTTTATAAGTCTAGCGGCAAAATTTGTTGCATCATATATTACTAGATTTTAGGTGAAATATAAGTTATTGAAAATAAAGAGCCTACTAGAATATTGCCCGTTTGCTATTGTTCCAAAAAGGTTTTGGGACGCTAGGCTCACCCCTAAACTGTAAATTATTTTAAATGAATTGTTTATAACTTATTTAAAGCTTTTTCCCCCAAAAAATGAAAAATCTCATTGAGTTTAAAGCAACAATTAGGGTCGCCCTAAAAAGGTTGTTGTTCGTGTGATTCAATCTCATTTAACTTTGTGGGAAGTCTTGATGGCAAAGGTTCATATTTTCTCATTCATTTTAAGAAAAAGGGCTTATTTTTACAATTTCAGTAGTTCTCTTTTGATTTAAAGGTTGAATAGAGGACATACAACCAAAGAAGTCGAGTTAATTTACGACTTTATTAAACTTATTATTATATTAGCTTATTTGATAAATGAAGAGTGTAAAATTATTAACGACCTTCCCAAAAACTGCTGAAAATATTTTAAAGAAAATGTAAAAAATATATAAAAAACAACAATGCAAGCTAAAAAACGCATTGTATAAAAATATATTCATAAGAAAAAACTTCTACAATCACTCACAAAAAAAAACATTTGTAAAAAAAATGCCAATAAAAAATTTTTACACATTTTTAGAATTAAAAAAACTAAACGAAAATTTTTTTTAAGGGAATTCAAAAAAAATCAGTGACTTAAAAGAATACTACAAAAATAATATTAAGGCCGGAATGGTTAAGAAGGCGACGAAATCCAAAAAGAAACTTAAAGAAGGTGGAAGAGAGAAGATTTATAAATGAGTATAATAAATAAACTATTAATAAAATATAATTCATAACGAAAAAACTAACAGAATAGGGAACTTTCTTTCATAATAAAACAGATTAAGAGGCCAAACGAGTGAGACTCAATTTGATGAAAGCAAGTAAATATAAATTTCTTTTTACCACTTCAAGTCAACAAATTTACTATATTCGTAGCGTAGCGGCCAATCGTATAAAAAAAAAGCTATAAAATTTAAAAAAAATTGAATTTTTGCTCGAAATAAATAAATATTAAAATTAGGTGGCTTGTTTCACCCTAGATTATAATAGAGAATTATTATATCTTAATCTCTTAGGTCAACGCATACAAAATTTTAGCATTTATTTTATCGTAATATTTTGTAATATTGCATTTTTAAACGTATTATTAAAATGATCATTTATTGAGGGGGGGGGGGGATGTTAATTAAGCTCGCTCTTCACTACGCCAATGCCTATAACTTTTCAAATTTTTCAATTTAGAATATTAAGCCCTGGGACCTCTTGTAATATACCTAAGCTTTGAACACCAGTTAAATTTTGGGAGACTTAAAAGTTGTTGAAATATTATAATTTAGCCATTATTTCTGCCTCCTAACTTTAACTTTTGTTATTGTTAATAAGGACGGAAATAAATGAATCTATTAGCACATGGGTAAAAGATTTAATACTTAATTGCTTATAATATAATTTAAGGGCTTTTTTGTAATTTCGGGCCGATAAAAAAATAGTTTAGGGCCGGGTCTACGCAAATGTGTCGAGCGGGCCGGAACGTTAGAGCCAGATTTAAGCTCTAATGTACAATAATTTCAAATTAATTTTACCTGTTTATTAAGGGTAAGAATTTGATGGATCGGTCATCAAAGGTGAGTGAGGAATATAAAATTGCTATGAATATGATATCTCTTGATGGTGTAAATTAAGCTCTTCCAATAAAGAATAATTAATAGTTGTACTAATATTGGAATAAAAACAACAAAATTGTGTTTAAGAAAAACGGAAATGAATAGTAATAAATCAACACGAGATCATAGGGTATCAGGCAAAAATTTTGAAAAAAACAAGTTAATCAAAGAAAAAAAATTAAAAAGTTTAACAAACAATGTTAACAAAACTTTCAATAAGAATACAAGGATCAGAAACACATGTTAGGAAAGGATGTAAAAAATGGACATTAAACTTAGCAATGCAAAAGAAAGTACCGACATAGGCAAAAATGTTCTTGAAAGTAAGGCGAGAGTTTTTTTTAAAAACATACCGGGGAGGAAAGATTTTTAAACTTTAATTGAATCGTTGAGTGAGTTGTAAAATTACACCTCCCAAGACTCCCAATAATAAATTCTGATTGAAGAACGGGGGGTAAAGTTTGGAGGAGAAAAAGTTTAATGTTTGGGGGGAAAGAATAAAATTAAAGTATATGTATGGTCTATTGCTATTCGATATAAATATTAAGATAAAAGGATATTTATAAATTTCAATATCGGCACGCCATCAACACACTTGAAATAAAAAGAATTTTCAATGTTAAAAATATGTGTAGGAGGAAGTGGCTATAAAAATTAACAAAGGGATCTTAGTAAACAAAATTGGTCTACTACTATATAACCTTTTAGCCATTTCAAATTTTTATGTGGTAATAATTTAAAATCGTTCTGGAAAAAGATAAAGCCGTTAGCATACTTGCTGACATTTTTTTTAATTGTTTGAGTTTTGTTTGTTAAAACTTTTTTAACACACCCTATTTTAATTATTAGTAAAAAAAAATATAAAAGTTGTGCCCTGAAAACCGCAGAAAACTTAAATAGATGCGTTCAAACTGAAAAAATGTTTTAATAATAAAATACTATTAATTTTGCTGCAAAGTATCGCGCACAAAATTGAAAAATAAAAGTAAACTATGAAGCAAAATTATAACAGTTTATCAAATCGCAGTCAAGTGTTCAAGATTCACACAAAATCTTTGTATTTATAGTTAAACCGGGGCCTAATATTCCGGGCCGTCCGGACATATTTTTTATTAGGCCCGTAGGCACGGCCTAATAAAACAGACCGAAGATTTTTGTCAAGCTCGTGGCCGTTTTCAAAAACTGGGAGATTGCCGAATAACGGGGTCCTGAGGGGGAAGATACTAAAATACTCCATTGAGGTGATCCGAGGGCCAAATAAGGGGATTATAATTAATATGGCGATAAAGAATAGATATTTGTAGGTATTTGATCCAATAAATTTATTATTCATTTCATTACAACAAACAAATCTTCCTCATGATTTCAGCCAACGCAAAACAAAATCTCTTTTCTTTCAACAACAAAAATACACTAATCCTCAACTACCAAAAAATAATTATCAAAATCTTTTCCTTATTTTTCTCCAGGTTCCTCGTGCGCGTGGCTTCTCTTGTGCGTTGCCACGC
This sequence comes from Acutogordius australiensis, assembly GCA_030555515.1. NCBI lineage: Eukaryota > Metazoa > Nematomorpha > Gordioida > Gordea > Gordiidae > Acutogordius > Acutogordius australiensis. The sequence goes on from CM060245.1 coordinate 13,769,696, forward strand.
GCACGACAATTTTAAATACAAACCAAAAAAAATTTTGTTTTCAAATTATCAGTAAAATACCGAGTGTAGGAGTGATTCGCATCATTGTGCTATAATAAATTTTTCGATTTTTTTAGTTCTTGTTAAAAATAGCTGGAAAGGGCAATATGAGATTTAAAAATTTTGCCCGGCTCGTAATTACTTTTTCAAATTCGGTCCGGCTTGATATTCGGGCTGGCTGGCATTGGGACGGTCTGTCGGGTCACGACTGATCGTTATTTTATAGCGGTTTTCAAATTTCCAACCAACTTTATTATACAAATTTCTATTAGGTGACGCAAAAGACTTTTTCTGGCCCCCCATTGCGTTAACTGATTCAATTTACAGACATTCTCTACGTTAATTAACACGGCCATCTTTCACGGATTTTTAAGGTCAATAACATTTTCTTTGAGACCCAAAAAGCTATTTTGCCTTGTGCAAAGTGAGTTTGTATTTTCGTGAAATTTTCAAAATTTTGAGAAAAAAAATTTTTTGTAATAAAACGCAAATTTTTAAAAAGTTGCCAAATTTAGTTTATGCACATAAAATGCTTTTTCTAATATAAAAATTTTTTTTTAAATTTTGAAAAAAATAATATTTTCAGGATTTTCAAAATCTAACATACTCACTTTCCACGTGCCCTCATGACGAATTATGAAAACTATTACAGGTTGGGGACTTTGGTCAAGAAGAAGGCGCAAAGACTTTTGCGCTGGACCTCGCGACCGCGACTGCATTCATTGTGCCCCATATAGCCATTTTCTTGGCTTTGGGTGCCACAGGTAGCTACCATGACTACCAGCCTTATCAAACACCTTTACACTGGCCCCTAACAAGGTTGTCCCTCCTTGGGACTACTGTTTAACACTTCCCAATCTGCTGGCTCGGGTTTTCTTACCTGTGCCGTTGACCTGGGTTTGTAAACTGATAGCCCTATTGCAGCGCATTTTAGACCAAACTCTTTGTATGATAAATAATATTGGCCTTAAAATGAAGATTTAAAAATGCTCATCTTTTTACTTCAAGGGAACAACCCCCGTTGGAGCGAGGGAAGTTAGGCTACTATTGAAAACACGGGGGCAAACATAAAATTACTATGTATTTGGGGGGGAGGGGGGGGGGGGCAATTCAATTGGGGGGGGGGCAGTGCCCCCTCAAAAGGGGTCTAGAATCGTGCCTGATTAAAATTATAATCAAATATGTTGATTCATGTCTACAGATTTTTGAGAATTGTGAGCTAACTTAAGAGACTACTGCCATCATAGGAATTTTCAAATTTAGTTTGGCCATTTTTTGATATATATACCAAAGAATAGCGGAAGGCGAAAGAAACTTTGGAAAACGGAAAATACATTTATAAGGTTTTATAAACTATCTTTATAGAGTTAATGCTAATTATATAAATTATAAACAATTTCATTGATATCGATTTTCAGTTCTAAAGGCCGCAATCAACCTCACTCTTGTCAATCTTCTGATTTTTTATTGTTCACTCATAATATGATCAAAAATCAAAGGTTAACGAAAAACCGATTTAGTCATGGTTTGATTGGTTATTTCTTTCTCATTTTTTGTTAGACCTATGATCACAATAAAACTTATGTACAAAATAAAATGTGTGGTTGTTAAGGTGAATACGAATGCATGAAACAAAGTCATCCAAAAAGATCTTCCACTTTATCGGCAAAACCGGCTCCGTCGTCAACTGGATTGGAAAAAGGGCAACAACAAGCAGCACCAATGCCAACTAACGAGGTATGGATGTATGGGAATGGATCTTGGTCTCAGGCACCGAGTATGCTGTCCCGAAGAATATACAGCGTCGCAGTCCTAAATGATCGGTTCATGTATGTCATAGGTTTGAAAAAGCTTTAATGATTATTTGAATCCTGAAAATTGATTAACCTTATATATTGAGGGTAAAAAAATATTTGGAATCGTGGTATTCTAATAATTTACAAATCTAGAAGTTATAGCTAATAGAGGATACAAGTAGAGATAAAACAAAAAAATAAATGTTATTACCAAAAAATATAAAAACAACCTAAACTCTGCGAATCAAAATAATTTTGAATATGTGTTGAAAATCAAGTTTTAATAAATATTAATGATTAAAATATAATTAATAGGTCTATTTTGACCCGACTTTATGTCATCAATAAATTTTTTAGTAAAATTTCTTCCTTCTTAACTCAAAAAATATGGAATTCAGTAAAATTTAGAAGCAAGCATTTTTTTCAAATTCAAAGCAAAGCCCCGGGGTTTTTTTTAAGCTCATCCGAGTATTTTTAAAAAAAAAGCATAATTTTTTTTATAGTATACCTATCAGTTTTGGGATCATAACATTCGACTTGACAATTGGTGAGGCCCTTTTATCGCCCGATATCTATTTATTAAATTTAAAATTGTAATAGATATTATATAAGGCAGAGAAAATCAAATGAAATATCATTAATATAGAAATATTATAATTGTATTGAATAAGGTTGATATTTAAAATAAATTTTATAAATTCAGCCCTCTACAATTGTTTTTCAGGTAATTTAAAAAAAAATCTTTATTTTGTATGTAAAAAACATTTTTTAATGTTAATACCACATATTAGGTATTCGTGAACAAATGTGACCTTGTGTTCCTGAACTGCTTCAAAACCACCAACGCACCAAATTTTCCCACCGTGACACGTTGCTGCAATCGCAAGTCTTGGATAATTTAATGGACACACGAATTTCCACTTCCCCTTGACCGAGTCATACCGTTCCACCATATCTAAATGGCTTTGCACGTTAAAAAAATAAATATCTTATATTGCAACATGAGGATTATACGAGCTAACAAAAATGTTATAGTATCTGAGAATCAATTTGTATAATTTAATATTGAATTTAAAATATAGATATCACGTAATTTAAAAATTGCCATTTAATATTTATATAAATACAAATATCATATATAATTTTTATCATAAAACTATTAAATGCGAATAGATGAATGAATTACATTTAAAAAAAATGGGGAAAAATTAAAAAAAAAACTGTAAACGGTTATTTGTACAGGTAAATTTATGTATGAGTGTAATATAAAAAAATTATATTTTTTTTAATCTAGGAGGAACCCAATATGCTTTATACTACGTATCACAATAAAAAAAACAAAAGAGGGTATTTCCATCCGGATCCTGTCCAGAATTAATGCATGTAATAATGCCACTTTTTTCGAAAAAATAGTTAAATTTGGTTTCCCCATGCCATTTAATTAAAAGGAGAAAAATACGGTCGTCATCTAATAATTTTTACAAAACGCCGTTATTAAAATAAATCTAATTTAATTTTAATGTAAGTCGACAAAATAGTAAAAAATAAAAAGAAATTCGTTTTTAATACCCTTAATAATTTTATCGATAGCCATGATCTAAAAAAAATATTTTATAATCGTTTTTTGTTCAATGAATTTGATCAAATTTTTCTCAACCCGTTTATTAAAAAAATAAATTTATAACATACTAATCTCGAGTGCGCTAACAAATCTTTAAACATTCAAAAGAATAAAGTCATACTTATAAAATTAATGTAACAGGAAATTAAAAAAATAACAACTTAATAAGCCAAAAATATGTTATTTTGTAATAATAGAATCAAGATGGGCTAAAATTAAATTATATTTAAAATTTACAAAAAAATTTAAATTGAATTTTACACATAATTGGCAAAATCATGATTTTATATATACCCCGGTCCAAAAAAAATTTGTTATCAGTGAAAATGTTGTTTCATTTGAGTTTGATTTTTAAAAGCCTATAGTTTGTTCTGAGAGTTAAGGCTCGGTCCGTATAAGAACAGGTAAGGGTTATTAGCAGATAACATGGTTTTATACCAATATATTGGGAAATGTTCGTTTTTGCTTAGAGGCGCCAATAGGCCACAGACCAAGCCTGTAGTTCTCGATCTAAGAATGTTATAACACTCCAAATAATTTCACAAAGTAATGTTTTGTTTGATTTATAATATAGTACATTATGTATTATTTAAAACTTGTTTACCAATATTTGGTCAAACTTCATATTTGCGTTAAATGGTTAAAAATGCCTTAATCGAAATTAAAAACTCGGCCATTCTAAATTCATATTTTTATTGTAAAAAACGCGCAAAGGGTTCCACATTTTATGTTGCAATTTTTATTTTCAATACCTATCTAGTTTTGACCAAAATTAACTAAGAAAACCCAAAAAATTAAGAAACAAAAATATTGTTGAACATTTAAAATTAAGTCTGGTTATTTAAAAAATTTGAATTTAGATATGTTAACACAACTTATAGCGCTAAAATCATCCAAAAAAATTTAAACTTTTTTTCATTTTAAAAACAAATTTGTATGTGTTTGGCCAACCATTATATAGGGGACATGTATTAAATGAATTCTGGACGTGTTTGAAAAAAGTACAAATAAATTCTAAAAGAGCACAAATCACCTTTGTAAAATCCTATACGTTTATCATTATCCCGACCGAAAGCTGTCAATATTTGTAATTCATTTGAATTTGTTATTGCCCTGCCTTTGTTCCTCGAATAAACTAAAGCAAAAATACTTGTATATCTGTCTAAGCTGGACCATAAAGAAGGAGATGAGATTTGGTCGATTTCACGGTTCCTTGGTAGAAGCCAAGGGGCGACTGTATGTGTGTGGTGGAGCTACGCTCTTTTCTGCCTCCCGAACACCCTCACCATTACAACAATTGGGCAAACAGCAACAACTCTTGTCGCAAAATCAAAAGGTTAAAATTGATGTTAGTTTGGAAGATCGTCGAATTGCAAAACATTAAACATGGCCGATGTTAAACGAATCATTTATATCCTACCGTTTTCTTTGGGCCATTATCGGGCCTGTATATTTTAGCCGAAAGCTCATCAATTAAATTAAGTTTTTTCTATTTGACAATTTTTTGTGATATATATATATATATATAAGCTAATTTGTGAGAAAACTACCATCTTAAGTATTTTAAATCCGTATTTAAAAAACGGCGAGCTGTTCTGAATTTTAAAAATCAGTTGGGGGCACCAGTAAATTTTAACATGGATAGGTCGGACCTTAAATTTTCAGCCAATGTATATTTATCATGTAAATTAAGAATTTGAGTGGACGGTCTGAGCACGCAACTATAATGAGTATGCCAACGATTGATGTATATGCGGATGATCTGGATCAATGGAGCTACGTTAGGGGAATGAAAATCCCGAGGCATAGGGCAGCTTCCATAGCCTTAAGTACATTTTTAATAAAATTGCATCAATTTACTTTTGGCTGTATCTGCATATAATTAATCAGATCAAGGCTAATATCCTTCAGAATTTCATTACCGTGTACCGTGTTTCTGGTCATCTTTTGTAAGCCTTCTAAAGACAACCAAAAATAAAAGGTGTTTAAAAATACAAAAAAAACAACTCAAAAATTAAAAAAATTGATATTATATAAAAATTTCAATATTAATTTTAAAAAATACACCGGAAAAAAAATTATATCAATTAGAGTGGAACATTTTGTATAACACAGATGTTGATGTTGGCGGCGCTTGATATATCAAAATTTAAATATTTCATAAGTTTGGAGCAAACTAAAGTTACAGTAGTTATTAAATAAAATTTATTTACTATTTTAAATCCAAGATTCAGTAACTTTTGTCAAACCAATTTAAAACGGGCTTGTAGGAGTCCCGATATTAGTTGTAAAAAAGGGAAAATTTTTAGAAATAAGGATAAATTGCCGAAGTTTTACAAACTTCTTAGATTCACATATTTTTGTAGACCTGTGTTACAATTATAATTTTTTAAAATTTTAACATTTGGCGTAGATGCGTTTATGAATTCTTTAAAACAACCACTAATCATTCATGTGTATATATTTTTTGGTGTAAAAATTAAAAATTGGACACAATCACAAACATATATTTTTGACATATGGCACCCCTTGTTTAAATGAAAAATGCATTCATTTAAAATTTGTAATTGGGCTCGGGCCCAATTCTTGATTATGGCAATCATTAGGACTCATATTGACCGTAGCCTTAATTTCAAAAATGAAAAAAAAAGTAAACATTAGAAGCTTTATCAATGAAATATTAAATTAATTTTGCCCGTTTTCAACAGGTCTCACAAATTTTTTTTTGCAATCCTTAACGAATCGTTTTGAATAGCATGATAATATTTTCTTTATGCCTGAGAAGGTAAAATTTTGTGAAAATATAAATAAAATTGAACAGATAGTTTAGGTGGCCAAAAAAATTTGAATAAAAATAGGACAATGGAATAACGTTAGAAAGGTTTGTTAACAAAATTTTAAAATTGAATTTTTAAAAATTTTTCTGTTAGACTTATACCCCGGACAAAATATACTAATTCATGATTAAAAACAAGGCGTCAAAAAAATTGTTGTTATTTCAATTTCAAAGTAGCACAGGTCACCAATGTTTTGTGAACTTTTTTTGTACCCATATATTTTGACTAATTCTTTATAAATTTGAACGAATTGGCAAATGACAATAATTTTAGCAATTTATTTTTATTAATTTTTTTCTTACAAACAGGGCTATTCCCTTACGAGTATGCGTCTTTTTCAAGAGTTATAGGACAAGAGCGGGGGGGGGATGCATTGGTTTAGCAGGTGAATGACTCTGGCCTTGGCCTTTTGCCAGGGTTATAAAGCCTGTAATATTTTGGAGAATGCGGCGTCATTTCAATGGATATGATATTGGCGGATTGCACTATATACTACTAACCTTAAGGGTAGTGAAGGTCGTCACATAGCAATTTCAATGCTCCTCACTAAAAAAAGATTCAACTTCGAAATAAGTTTAGACGGTATATTTAAGGCTTTGATTTCATTGTAACAATTTTATTTTTGTCAAGGTTTATTTTGAACAAACTATAAAAACATATGGTTCCTTAGACAATTATAAATGATTGTTATATTGTTGCCCGTTTTAGAGAACAAAATATATTTGTTTGGAGGAGTAAGCTCACTGACCAATGCCGAGCTCAAGTCAGTAGAATGCTTCAACGTGGATACAGGCAAATGGGAGGAAGGGATTGAGCCTATGCCTCAAACGTCGATAGGACCGTGCTCATGCCTATGTCAATTTAGTTAAACAATACATATATTTTTTGAATAATAAAATGCGACAATATCAAAAATTATGATGAACTAAAAAGTTATTAATAGATGGATTATATCACACTCTTAGAAAGAGATGTCGAAAGAACCAAACAGTCTTAATATTTTAACAAAAAACTTTATAGCTTTATTATATTGGGAGGGGGGGGGGTCGGAAAATTGAAAACAATGAATGACCTTTAAGATCAAGCAATACGCGGTTTTAAATCTTTTGATTAATAGCTCCAAATAATGCAAAATGCGTTAACCATGACCATGTGTTCTTTTTTTCAATGAAAATAATATAAGGCATGGCCTTAAGCCGGGATATATCCAGGCTAATTATAAACATAAAACGAGGGTTACCTACCCTTAAAATAAAAGTTCCTCCCTATTTAAATAAGATAACACTGCCCAATAAATGTAGGATATCCCTCAAATCTAAGTACCATACTACTAGAACACTGCTCAAAATCGGTTAACAATCTTTACATATATTAATGACTTAAAAACGCTCTACTTTTAGCAAATTATGATTTAAACGTATTTAACGGCCTAAAACAAAAAAATGTTAGAGACAATAATTTTTATATTTATTAATTTCTAACAATTTGTGATTTATATAATGTCCCTAAAATTTTGAAATTTATTTTTAGCATATAAAGATTAAAAACCTAGTTACACATTGTTGTACAACATTTAAATGCTGCTAATATAGGTTAATTAGCACTCAAGTTAAATATTGACCAACTAATTATTGTTGTTGACAGATCATTTTACCTTATAAGTGAAGCTTAACCAAAACTTTTGATTGTTCTTTTTACTAACAGTCTTTAATTGTGACTTATTTATTTTATAAATTAGATAATAATAAAATCATTTAATTTTATATTTAATTAATAATATAAGAATGATAAGGTAGGAATTTTTAACAATCTTTTAAAAATAAGTTAAGCTCAAAAAGTTTTAGTACGCTGACTCTAATGTTGATACCAAGTATTTTTTATAACTAATGCTTGTGTTAGAAATGACCCTAAATGTTTATTATCTTCAATCCTGACCAATCCAGGTTTGTAAATGCCATAATTTGGTAGGCCAAACCACATCAAAATTTTGTCCTATAATAATTTTATAAAAATTATTTAATATTATGATAACATTATATATTTCAAATAAATGGAAATTCAACATAATTCATATTTTAAAATAACAATAGGTTAAAAATTAATTAGGGTTGGGCCCAAAACTATATATATAAAGACAGATCAAATTAACCACTCTACAGATAAAACACTCAAAATATTAGTGAAAAATAGATTAATATATTGTGATATATGTTTTTATTCATATTATAAAACACATAATTGTTATTCATAAATACAATATCATACATAATATTAGTTTAGATGAGAGAATTAATATAATGTAATATATATTTTTAATCAAATCATAAATAATAAAAAATAGTTATTTATATAAAACAGGGTAAAATATCTGCTATTACCTACTAGTAACTTTTTATTTTTTCCTGCGCAAGTAACTGGTTAGATAGTAGATACACCTTGACACCTAGTGCAATAGAATTTGTAAATAATTATTATGGCAACATTGAAATAATCAAAAAAATTTACTGGTAATCCTAAAACACAGATTTTTAATTATAAATAAAGTACCTGCTTGTTTACCAATGTAAGGTTAATATATTCAAAAGGTGGGCTCAAAACAATGAAAAAACGTTTGTATCTTAATTTTTTTTTAAACAAAAATTCTCAATATTAATATGAATTTAAATGAACGTTAAATTAGTAGAACTAATTATATAAAAAATGTGAATGAATATAAGTTTATAATTGTGTTATTTTCTTTACATTAATTGATAAAAAATGATATTATATTGCTGAACAGGTGAATAAAAAATATTTTCAATCTATATTACCGCCTGACTTATGTTGCAAAATACGCGATATAATAAATAACACCTTAATGAAAAGGCAACCAAATAAGTCGAATAAGCAAAATGCAAAATTGCATTTTTAACAAAAAAAATTTATGAAAAAGTGTATTATTTATAATAATTTAGTCAAAAAAATGGAATTTTTATATTTAAAAAATATCAGCCAAATTTTTACTAGTGAAGAAAATAGGACGAAAATTTGATTAAATCAGTAACGATAGGTAGTTGAAAAATAAGGTATAAACTTAAAGGGCTAGAAATATAAATTATCGATTGATAATTTTCATTACATTTACTGGGAAAATAAAGATTTATACCAATGCATTTAGCATATAAAAGTTTACATTTTTTTCCTTTTTAACAAAATTTTAAAGCATACGACTCAGATTTTAAAAAAAATTACAAGGTGATTTTTAGGAGACCATTTTTGAGTCATTTATCGCTTCTCTGGCTTATGGCTAAGATCAAAGTGTAGTATCTGTTCTTATCAGCTTAATATCTGGTACGTTCCCTATATGGGAACCAGAATATTAAACTTATTTTTGGATAGTAGGGGGAGGTGCTCTGAGCTTGCTCAACCCTCTCCCACGGGTCAGCCCGGTATTGCAGTACCTCCGGGAGTGGCCCACACCATAATCAAATCAATTTAGACTTAAAAAATCTTCCTTCTTTAACTGAAGCGTTTAATTTTTTCTCACTTCAATTGATAATCTTATCAAGTATATCATTCAACCCTCTACAATTATTCGTTTTTCGAGAAATTCAAAAAAATTGTTTTTTCATTAAGTGCGTCCGCAAAATTATTAATTAATAATATTTATATATTTAATATACCAATGTGGTGTAGATAAAAAGTCCTATTGTTATATGAATTTATAATATGTTCATATCCTAACAAGTTAAAATTGATTCGTAGGGACTTTTGTGTTACAAATTTCTGGGTATCGTGAAATTCCCAGAAAATAATTTTGTTACTGACAAAACTTTTTGTTACATTTTCAAATTTAAGTCTTAGGTGGGCTTGGTAAATATCGTTAAAAAAAATACAGCTCTCACAATGTAAAATGAAGAAGTTACTTATGTTATTCATTCAAGTTTGTTTAATATTTTCCACATATAGGGTTGTACATGTGTAACTCTATAATAAAACTATATTAAATCCCTTAAATTTTTAATACCAATAAATTTTTTATTTTATGAATATGAATGAAGCCTATATTTGCAAATGGCAGTATTATATTTTAAAAATTAGTTTCTTTTACATCATTTGGTCAATTACCTTTGGATTTTGCACTATATTGATATAGATCTCAAAATTTATTTCTAATAATGTATAATATATATGCCTATAGATAATTTCAATTAAGTGCAACCAAATGGTTGCGCAATGTCAAAGTATTCTAATATAAAGCTTTTTGTGTTTTATTAGAGCTAGAAAACCCTAGCACTAGCGGGTTAAAAAATTGGCAAATATGCACTTGTATCAATGCTTGTTAGAGCGTCAAACTTAGTTTTTTTTAATGTTAAATTGGAAAACTACTAGGGCACATTCAAATATAAATTAAATAAAAATTGGCCGGGAATAAACTAAAATAAATTAAAAAAAAGCCTTTTTTTAATCATTAAAGGGGAAAAAATACAAGACTCGAAGGAGGGGTAGATTAAAAACAAATACAATATTTATAATTAATGAAAAAAACAAAACAAAAAAAAATTTTGGCGTCGAAAGGATAATAAATTTAATAATTCACAAGAAAAAAGGGACATTTCAATTAAAAACATAATAGTATAGAGCAATAATAGTTTTTTAAAGTGGAGAAGGAGGCAGCATACTCTATATTTGTACAATGATTGCCGCCCCTTCAAAGTTTTGCTTAACGAAACAAACTAGCAGAAAATTATGAGTTAACATTTTCAGTGTTAACAAAAATTTTATTACACATTTTCCCCTTCAGTCAGAACTATTATTTAGGTAGCGGTCAATTGTAAAAAAAAGCTAGATTAAAAAAAAATCAAGTTTGCCAATAAACAAATAACTTCAAATTGCTAAAATAAATTTACGAATATAATCTTATTTCTCAATAGCCGTTAATAAACATTATTGGTAAGCCCGCTTGTAATTGAAAGAAATCTAATTATTTAACAATAAAAGTTGGGCCAAATGCCATTGCCGAAAATTAAAATTCAAATTGGGCCGACCTACAATGGTCAAGACAGCTCGTTTAAAATAAATAAAAATAGAAAATTATAAATATGTCGCCTTATTTATGATATCTCTAATAGTTTGGAAATATAATATTAAGGTCGTGAAACAATTTGGGTGTTTTAATTTGATATTTAAGTCGATACCCGATCGCCTGAAAAAAAGACCGCAGGCCTGAATACGAAAAAAGGAATCTAGGGCAGCCGGGCTGGGTTTATTTAAACGAAAACTAAAAATGATGAATTTATTATCCACCAAGGGTATTATTACCTTTATGAACTTTTAATTGATAATAATATTAGATAACAACGAATATTTAGCCTATAAAAAATTTTCGGGTCGTTTTTTAAAATTCGGGCCGGACCTTAAATTGAGAAATTAAATTCCGGGCCTGGCCGAGCCACAAGAGAGATGTTGTCTAAATTTTAAATTAAATTACCTAAATTGTTGTCGGCAATAAATAAATGTAAATGCTGATATGAATGTTTTTTCTCTTGAATTGAGCCTGTTACATGTTGAAAAAAACGAAGAAGTGAGAATAATTTTAATTTAATTATTGATGAGAATAGAATAACGAATAATAGGATATTATTAATACGAGATCATAGACAGAGATTTACATATATTTTGGGCAAATAAAGGAAACTCGATTAGCTATATATTAAATTTAAAAAAAAACAAATTTACAGCGACATGCCTTAATATTCAATAGTTAAATATTATCTATATTTTCAAAAATTAATTAGCAAAAAAAAATGTTAACACATTTGTTAATAAAAGATTTATAGTAAAAATAGTTAAAAATGTTAACAATCACAGTTTTACTACGCGCTCAAATGATTGTTGGAAAATGGCTCTTATAGCAAAATGAGTGCGTGCCATACGGATATTAAGTTTTAAGTTGTAAAAAAGTTGATATTGTAGGTATATAAATCATCGTAAAGTCTCGGGTTACTTACTATAAAATTGACCATACTAAAATTTATTTCTCAGAAAAGAACTTTTATGTTTTTTTTTTCATATGGCCTTAGATAGGTGAATTTATTATTTTTTAATTGTTAGATTTTGTAAAAATAAGATATTTAATGATATACTAGGCTAAGACGCCCCCGATGAACCCATTGAAATATTTAATAAGAGAACCTGGCATTAAAAATTAGAAAGACAATCTTAAAATGGCAAATCCTTCTGAACGAAATAAGAGGGAGTCAGCACTAGATTTAGTAGGTCCGTTGATGTTCGCAGGCAGACCTGAAGTTTATGAAATAAGTCGATATAGCCGAAATATATATTATAATCGGGTGTTTGAAAATTCGTATAATAGGCCTAACAAATAAGTAATGGGCTATACCCAATGATTGGAACTAGTTCCAGAACTCGGAACTTGGAACTCGAAGAACTCGTCTTTTTTTTGAAATGGAACTCGGAACTTGGAACTTAGTACCAAGGTAGTGGAACTCGGGGAACTCGAGTTCCATTCTCGAGTTCCATCGCGATTTATTTCAAATATCTCAAATTATACTATATTTTTTCAAAATAATCGTAATCAGCCTTTAAAACTGTTGAAGAAATTATTTAGTTTTTATAATCTTAAACTTTTATAACCCTAGCTTGACCCACGCAAATAGGCGGTTTAGTACTTGCGATTATTTTATTACAAAGTGATAATTCAACAAAATTATTATCAGATTTAAGATCAGCGTCTAAAACTGGTCTGAAAAACAAATAATAAATTTTTATATTTGTAAATTATTTTATAACCCTAGCTTGAACCAAGCATAGGCGGTTTATACCTATTGTAATTTCTCAATCAAAATAGAATTATTTATAAAATAACTAATATTAGAGGATTCTTACGTTTATGAAATATATGATTTCAACTCGTCAATTAACATTGATCTCAACTGTGGTGCGCACGTGGTTCAATTAGCAGTTAACTCTTTTCTAGTCAGCACACCTGAAATAACTTTAGCAATCAAGGTAACAAGACAATTGGCTGCTAAGCTTAAAAGGCCTATATTATCAGCAATGTTAAAATACCAAAATCTTGCCCAATCCATACTTATGCATCAGGTGAGGTGGAACTGGACTTACACCTGTATAGATAGATTAATTAAATTGAGACCGTTTTTTGATCAACACAAAAATATTTTAAGTGAGTTGGAAATACTTCATGATATTTAGATTTCAAAAATTAGTCGAAACATTAGGCCGCGCAACAATCTTAACAAAAGTGCTTCAGGCTCAAATTTTAGATGTTTGCAATTTTTTTACAAAATATTTATTTCTGCAAAGCAGTGTTAAAAACCCAATGAACCGCTTTTTCTTTATCCCTTTTGCATTTTATTGAACAAAAAGAATTCCAGCTTTTAGATAATGACATAGTAAATTGTGGCCTGTTTCTAGATAAAAGATTCTACTTTAAATTAAATAATAACAAATGCGAGAAGGTTAAAAAGATTCTGAAAATTTTTCTATCAAAATCCCTATCTCTTCAAAGCAAAGATTTAGGTAATCACGAGGAAGAAATTATTTTAGATTCTTCTGGAAAGATGACAGAAGAATTTTCACTTTTAGAGAATGTTTTAAAGGACGAAGAAATTTGTTATAACCTTGATGACTTAAAAGCCCTCCTGATATACGAGCAATTAGACATAGAAATTTTAAAATACGAGAATTTGCCGCGTTAAGGCGGATGAAAATATTAGAAGCTGGTGGGTAGCCAACAAAGCTGAATTTCCGCTACTAGCAAACTTAGCTTTAACTGTTGTATCGGTCCCCTTGACCGAGGTCAGTGTGGATCTTATTTAAACTTTATATTAGATTCCCAAAGAAATCGGCTAAAGGATGATATTATAAATGATAATTTTTTTGTTGGAAAATTTTAAGCTTAATAAATAAATGTTTACATTTTATATGGTTTAATAAATTGAATGTGCAATGTGTAATATATATCTTTTTTTTTGTATCTCTCTAGTAAAAAAAATTGGAACTTGAGTTCCAATATTTTGGAACTCGTCGGTACTTCCAAGAACTTAGTTCCAGCTCTTTTGAAAATTATCTCAAGAACTCGGAACTTAGTACCAGCTTTGTTCAATGAGTTCCAATCCTTGGCTATACCGCTTATGTATACAAACGGAAACGATTCAAAAATAAAATTTTGCTGATTGATCTACCCCCAACAAGTATGTCACATAGCACTTCTTTGCATCAGCCAGCTATGATTTGAGTCAATCCGATTTAATCAATAACTTGTTTGAAATATTTTATTTATACCCCAAGGCAATATTGTCACTAAAAATCCATTCATTTAACTTGCTTCTAAATAACAAGCCTGGGTGTAAAATCTTATAAAAAAATGTAAATAAGTTTTTGGAAGAAGATCACATTCTAGAACCAAAACATACATGAAATTTATCGGTGGTAAAAAAGTTCTTATGAGTCTAGCGGCAATGCATCATATTTTACTAGATTTTAGGTGAAATATAAGTTATTGAAAATAAAGAGCCTACTAGAAATTTGCCCGTTTGTTATCGTTCCAAAACGGTTTTTGGACGCTAGGCTCACACCTAAACTGTAAATTATTTTAAATGAAATGTTTATAACTTATTTAAAGCTTTTTCACCAAAAAATGAAAAATCTGATTGAGTTAGAAGCAAATATTAGGGTCGCCCTAAAAAGGTTGTTGTTGTTGGTGTGATTCAATCTCATTTAACTTAGTGGGAAGTCTTGATGATATTTTCTCATTCATTTCAAGAAAAAGGGCTTATTATTATTGCAATTTTATTGGTTCTCTTATAATTCTTTGAGGTGATTAGAGAACGTACAATACAATCAAAGAACCAAGTTAATTTACGACTTTCATGTAGAATTAGCTCAAACAAAAATAGATTTTGATTTAATGAAGAGTGAAAAATCATAAATTTGACGACCTTCCCAAATAACCACTGAAAATATTTTAAATGTGAAAAAATAAATAAAATAAAACAATGCAAGCTAAAAAAAACGCATTGCATAAAAATATAATAAAAAACTTTTACAACACAAAAAAACATTTGTAAAAAAAAAAAATGGCAATAAAAATTTTTTACACATTTTTAGAATTAAAAATTTCAATGTTAAAACTAAACGAAATTTTTTTTTATGGGATTCAAAAAAACCAGTTACTAAAAAGAAATAATATTAAGGCCGGAATGGTAAAGAAGGCGATGAAATCCAAGTAGAGAAACTTAAAGAAGGTGGAGGAGAGAAGTTTTATAAAAACTATTAATAAAAAAAAAATTTATAAGGAAGAAACGAACAAATGGGCGTAAATATAAAAATAGGAAACTTTCTTTCATAATAAAACTGATCAAGAGGCCAAACGAGTGAGACTCAATTTAATAAAAGCAAGTAAATATAAATTTCTTTTTACCACTTCAAGTCAACAAATTTACTATATTCGTAGCGTAGCGGCCAATCGTATAAAAAAAAGCTGTAAAATTTAAAAAAAATTGAGTTTTTGCTCGAAATAAATAAATATTAAAATTAGGTGGCTTGTTTCACCGTAGACTATAATAAAGAATTATTATATCTTAATCTCTTAGGTCAATGCTGTAGCATTTATTTTATCGTAATATTTTGTAATATTGCATTTTTAAACGTTTTATTAAAATGACCATTTATTGAGGGGGGAGGGATGCTAATTAAGCTCGCTCTCCACTACGCCAATGCCTATAACTTTTTAAATTTTTCAAGTTAGAATATTAAGCCCTGGGACCTCTTGTAATATACCTAAGCTTTGAACACCAGTTAAATTTTGGGAGACTTAAAAGTTGTTGAAATATTATAATTTAGCCATTATTTTTGCCTCCTACCTTTAAATTTTGTTATTGTTAATAAGGACGGAAATAAATGAATCTATTAGCACATGGGTAAAAGATTTAATACTTAATTGCTTATAATAGAAAGGGCTTTATTATAATATCGGGCCGATTAAAAAATAGTTTAGGGCCGGGTCTACGCAAATGTGTCGAGCGGGCCGGAACGTTAGAGCCAAATTTAAGGTCTAATGTACAATAAAAATTTCAAATTAATTTAACCTGTTTATTAAAGGTAAGAATTTAATGGATCGGTCATCAAAAGTGAGTGAGGAATATAAAATTGCTATGAATATGAAGTCTTTTGATGGTGTAAATTAAGCTCTTCCAATAAAGAATAATTGTACTAATATTGGAATAAAAATAACTAAATTGTGTTTAAGAAAAACGGGAATGAATAATAATAAATCGACACGAGATCATAGGGTATCAGGCAAAAATTTTGAAAAAACAAATTGATCAAAGAAAAAAAATTTAAAAGTTTAACAAACAAAAATTTTCTATGTAAGGATTAGAAAAAACATGTTAGGAAAGGATGTAAAAAATGGACATTAAAATTACATACAATTGCATTGCAAAAGAAAGTACCGACATAGGCACATATGTTCTTAAAAAGTAAGGCGAGATCGTTTTTTTAAAGCACACCGGGTTGGAAAATTTTAGACTTCAATTGAATTGTTGAGTGAGTTGTAAAAATTACACCTCCCAACTCCCAATAAAAAATTCTGATTGAAGAACGGGGGGTAAAGTTTGAATAAAAGAAAAAGTTTAATGTTTGGGGGGAAAGAATAAAATTAAAGTATATGGTCTTTTGCTATTCGATATAAATATTAAGATAAAAGGATATTTATAAATTTCAATATCCACACTCCATCAACCTACTTGAAATAAAAAAAATTTTTAATGTTAAAAATATGTGTAGGAAGTGGCCATAAAAATTAACAAAGGGGTCTTAGTAAACGAAATTGGTTAAGCCATTTTAAATTTCTATGTGGAAATAATTTAAAATTGTTCTGGAAAAAGATAAGGCCGTTAGCATACTTGCTAAATCTACCGTGTAATTTAAAATACAGCATATCAAGAAAAAATTGATTTCATTTTTTTTAATTGTGTAACTTTTGTTTGTTAAAACTTTTTTATCACAACCTATTTTAATTATTAGTAAAAAAAATTAAAATTGGCCCTGAAAACCGTAGAAAACTTGAATTAATTTTAAAAATAATAAAATTGATAATATGCGTTCAAATTAAAAAAATGTTTTAAATAATAAAATACTATTAAATTTGCTGCAAAGTATTGCGCACAAATTTGAAAATAAAAGTAAACTAAAGCAAAATTATAACAGTTTATCAAATCGCAGTCAAGTGTTAAAGATTCACTCAAAATCCTTGTATTTTGTATTTATAGTTAAATCGGGCCCTAATATTTCGGCCCGCCCGACATATTTTTCATTAGGCCCTAAATTTACTTTTTTAGGCACGGCCTGATAAAACGGACCAAAGATTTTAAGTTCAAGCAAAAAAAAAATTGTTTCAAAATTATCATTAAAATACAGAGTGTTGTAAGTCCAAAGAAGGGGAGTAAGTAGTGTTGCCATTTGTATCACCAATATGGTATAATACCTCCACGAACGAATACGCGGCAACATTAGAGGCTATACAGAGTGTAGAAGTGATTCGCATCATTGTGCTTTAATAAATTTTTCAATTTTAGTTCTTGTTAAAAATATCTGGAAAGGGCAATATGAGTTTTAAAAATTTTGCCCGCCCCGTAATTACCTTCTCAAATTCGGTCCGGCTTGATATTCGGGCTGGCTGGCATTGGGACCAGCGGTCGGGTCACGACTGATCGTTATTTTATAGCGTTTTACAAATTTCCAACCAACTTTATTATAATACATATTTCTATTAGGTGACGCAAAGAACTTTTCCTGGCGTCCCAATGCGTTAACTGATTCAATTTACATACATTCTCTACGTTAATTAACACGGCCATCTTTCACAGATTTTTAAAATCAATGACATTTTCTTTGAGACCCAAAAAGCTATTTTGCCTTGTGCAAAGTGAGTTTGTATTTTCGTTAAATTTTCAAAATTTTGAAAAAAAAAATTTTTTGTAATATAACGCAAATTTTTAAAAAGTTGCCAAATTTAGTTTATGCACATAAAATGCTTTTTCTAATATTTTTTTTTTTTTAATTTTGAAAAAAATAAAATTTTCAGAATTTTCAAAATCTAACGAAAGTAAAAACTCACTTTGCGCATGTCCTTATGACGAATCAATTACATGTTGGAGACTTTGGTCAAGTAGAAGGCCCAAAGACTTTTGCGTTGGACCCCGCGACCGCGACTGCATTCATTGTGCCCCATATAGCCATTTTCTTGGTTTTGGGTGCCACAGGTAGCTACCATGACTACCAGCCTTATCTAACACCTTTACACTGGCCCCTAACAAGGTTGTCCCTCCTTGGGACTACTGTTTAACACTTCCCAACCTGCTGGCTCGGGTTTTCTTACCTATGCTGGTGACATGGGTTTGTATACTGATAGCCCTATTGCAGCGCATTTTAGACCAAACTCTTAATATTGATAAATAATATTGGCCTTAAAATGAAGATTTAAAAATGCTCATCTTTTTACTTCAAGGGAACAACCCCCGTTGGAGCGAGGGAAGTTAGGCTACTATTGAAAACACGGGGGCAAACATAAAATTACTATGTATTTGGAGGGGGGGGGGGGGCAAATTCAATTTGGGGGGGGGGGGCAGTGCCCCCTCAAAAGGGGTCTAGAATCGTGCCTGATTAAAATTATAATCAAATATGTTGATTCATGTCTACAAATTTTTGAGAATTATTAGCTAACTTAAGAGACTACTGCCATTATAGGAATTTTCAAATTAAATTTGGCCATTTTTATATATATACCAAAGAATGCGTAAGGCGAAAGAAACTTTGGAAAACGGAAAATACATTTATAAGGTTTTATAAACTATCTTTATAGAGTTAATGCTAATTATATAAATTATGGTTTTCATTTAGGCCGCAATCAACCTCATTTTTGTCAATCTTCTCAATTTTCACTGCTCACTCATAATGTGTAATCTATCAAAGGTTTCAAACGAAGAACCGATTTAGTTATGGTTTGATTGGTTATTTCTTCTCATTTTTTGTTAGACCTATGTTCAAAATAAAACTTATGTACAAAATAAAATGTGTGGTTGTTAAGGTGGATACGAATGCATGAAACAAAGTCATCCAAAAAAATCTTCCACTTTATCAGCAAAACCGGCTCCGTCGTCAACTGGATTGAAAAGAGGGCAACAACAGGTCGCAGCACCAATGCCAACTAACGAGGTATGGATGTATGGGAATGGATCTTGGTCTCAGGCACCGAGTATGCTGTCCCGAAGAATATATCACAGCGTCGCAGTCCTAAATGATCGGTTCATGTATGTCATAGGCGGACAGGATCCGGATGGAAATACCCTCTTTTGTTTTTTTTTATTGTGATACGTAGTATAAGTCATATTGGGTTCCTCCTAGATTTAAAATATAATTTTTTTATATTACACTCATACATATATTTACCTGTACAAATAACCGTTTACACTTTTTGATTTTTTTTCCCAATTTTTTTTTAAATGTATTCATCTATTCGCATTTAAAAATTATATATGATATTTGTATTATGAATATTAAATGGCAATATTTAAATTATGTGATATCTATATTTTAAATTTAAATTATACAAATTAATTCTTAGATACTATAAAATTTTTGTTAGCTCGTACAATCCTCATGTTGCAATAAAAGTTATTTATTTTTCTTAATGTGCAAAGCCATTTAGATATGGTGGAACGGTATGACTCGGTCAAGGGGAAGTGGGAATTTGTGTGTCCTTTGAATTATCCAAGACTCGCAATTGCAGCAACGTGTCACGGTGGGAAAATTTGGTGCGTTGGTGGTTTTGAATTTTGCATATTCACAACAGTTAAACTGTTAAATTTAAAATTCAAATAATATTTTCATTAAAAACCCATAATATATCGTGTCGTATTTAAGTTTGGACGCGAAATATTTTGTATTATCTATATGCCGATTTAAGGGCTTGATATATTTATAAAAAAAATTTCCATTATTTGTGATAGAAATATAAGGTACAAGGGATTTTAATATGCAAAAAAGATTTTTGAATTTTTTCTTTTTAGTGTATATTTAGATCTGTCAACTTGGTCAAAAAAGGCCATTTTTCGGTATAGATGGATCTAAGGAGCCAAAGACGGAAGAAACTAAGAAAAACGAAAAACATATATGAGATTCGGCCATTATGGAATGCATTCTTCTATGTTTTCATAAAATTCACGTTTCTGACATAAATATTTGTTGACCTGTGTTATTATTTGATATTAAAAATACATGTTACAAATGATATATGCAAAATGATCTATAATCTTTGGAATATTCTCGAAGTCGCACGGTCAGTCAATTTGGTCAAAAAAGGCGATTTTTTCGATATGGAGGGAGCAAATTCTCCGAAGGCGAAGGATACTACAAAAAACGAATATATATGAGATAAGGCCATAATGAAAAAATATTTATTTCAGTGCCAAAAACTTCTTTTTTCTGACATTGATATCGCCCTGTGTTATAATACCACGATTCCATTATTATAAATATTTTTACACCCCTGATATATATAGTAAAATCAATTTTCAGGATTTAAAAAATTCGTTAGAGCTTTGTCAAATTGTGAGAAAGAATAGTTATAAAGAATGCATGTAAGGCCAAATTGAAATATTTTTCCGTATAAAAATGAAAGATTTTCCTATGCCATTTATGAAAGGAGAAAAATACGGTAAAAGTCATTTAATAACTTAAACAAAACGCCGTTATTTAAAGAACATACAAAATTAAATAATGTATTCATTCAAGTCTTCAGATGAATATTTTATTTATTTTATCTAACTTAATTTTAATGTAAGTCGACAAAATAAAAATACGGAGAAATTTGTTATTTTAAAATATAAATGGGCCTTTATTAATATTTTCATGGATAGCCGTTATCTAAAAAAAATGTTCAATTTTGTTATTCTTTTATGGATAAAAAATAGTTTATAATAATTTTTTGTTCAATAAATTTGATCAATATTTAACCTATTTAACATGTAATCATAAAATAATATAAATGCTGATATTGAGCGCGCTAATAAATCTTAAAATATTCCAAAGAAAAAGATATACTTATAAAATTAACGAAAAAATGGTAACAGGAAATTAAGAAATTACAATTTTGATAAGCCATGTTATTTTGTTTGCAAATAATTAGAATTAAAATGGACTAAAAATAAATTATATTAAATTTATAAAATATTTAAAATTGTATTCTATATATAATTGGCAAAATCATCATTTTATATACATTTCCCCGGTCCTAAAAAATAATTTGTTATCAGCTAAAACGTTTTTCCATTTGTGTTTTATATGGTTATTAAATAGTTTGTTCCGAGAGTTAAAAGTCGGTCCAGAACGAGGCTTGGGGTGGGGTGAATTAGTAATTTTTAGCAGATAACATGGTTTTATACTAAAATATTGGTAAATGTTCGTTTGTGAAGCGCCAATAGGCCACGGACCAAGCCTGTAGTTTTCGATCTATGAATGTTATGACACTTATCGACAAATAAATTCACAGTATACCCGTACAATTTGATCTACTTTGAATAATTTAACGTTTGTAATTGATTATTATAAAGACTAATTAATAAAGCTAACAAATACGGTTCTTTCAATAAAAACCTAAATCTACACAGTACTTTTTATCACTAAACATATCCTATAAGAAATTTATTATAAAATTTTTATAATAATTATTCTACCATCCCTTATTAACAAGGCCAATAAGAATAATAATAAATATTAAGCAAGTATGATTACCTATTTTTCTTGTGTGAGAATGCACCAATTTCTTAAATCAAAAGTTTTTATTGAAATCTCGTGTGAAATTTGTAATAATCAAAAAATAAAAGAGCAAAGTATATGGGTGGTAATAAAATCAGATATATAAAATTAGATCATATTACAGCCAAAAAACATCATTAATTAATTTATATCTCAAAAGGCCGTTACGTGATAACAGAATTTCACTACATTGTGATAAATCAATTTAATTAAGTAACAAACTATATTCTATCAATCAATTTTTACTAAGACATATATCAAGCTCTTACATTAGCATTCAGATAATACAAAATTTTTCGCGACCAAACTACGACATGATATGTTATCGTATAAAAATATTATTCAAAATTTATATTTAACAGTTTAGCTGGTTTAAAAAAGCAAAAAAAACAATTTCAGTTTATTTTTGTGAAACTTTTTTATTTTTTTTGACATTTCTAAAATTTTTAATATTTATAGCTGAATAACTTAATTTGAGAAGAAAATCGGTAAACGGATTTAAGATCCTTAAGGTGGCAGGTTTGATATTTGTAGTTAGCTCATATCTTGAAAATATTTTGACATATGCAAAAGCTTAAATTTATAGCCTATGTCACACTAAAATTAACTAGCCCATACCAGCGGTCCAAACCTAATCAAAATTTAGGCCAAACACTAACCCTAATTAACCCTAACCCTAATTTAATTTTAACACCAACCCTAACCCTTAACATCACACGCCCTAAGATTAACCTTACCCAAATACTAATCTAATATTAACCTACCAATTTATTTTAAAATATACAAGCGGCGCTCGTATATTACTATTAAGCCAAAAAGACCTAAATGCTTAAATGCGAAATATATTAAAGGAGAAAGGGAAAATGAGAGCTATAAAAAAATAATGGGGAAGCTTAAAGAGCAGATAAGGGGTAGAGGGTCAGTGTAAGTTGAGTGTAAAAGTTCAATGAACTTAAAAATAATATTTAATAGTCAGATTTAAATAACTAGAGTTCTAGTAAAGCAAATTAATCAATTTTTTCATAACCGAATGCGTGAGACTATACTCTATCCAACGGCCATTTTTGTTTTAAAGTTCAGAAATCACTTTTTTAGACTTTAAAGTCATTTTAAAATTTTTTGGAGGCATCAGTAAAAAAACTAAAAGCGCCATCGTGATCTCCAAAATTCTAAACAAAAACATGTAAATTGTTTATGTTGTTTTTTTCTGTTATCCAGTGTTATCCAATTGGTTTCGATTAGATATATATTAGTTTGAGATTAAGTTTAAGTTAAGAAATTGTTAGGCTAAGGTAATTTCAAAATTAGAGCTAGATATTATCTAGTTTAGGTTGAAATTATTGTTATCAAATCAAATTATATACTAAATTTTGTGTGTGAGATAAATTAATCATATGCATGTAAAAAGAGAGAGCGATTGTAGAAGAGCGATTAAAGTATATGGCAAAGATTGAAGTATGTGACTGTCAAATTTTTTTGGCATTTTATATGTTAATTTAGGTAATTGCATGGTTTTAATAACAAAATTTTTTGACATTAATTTTATAAGTTATATTTTAAACCTGTACCAGCAAAAAAGCATAATATGCCATTAAAATGTTTTATTCTCAAAAATAAAATGTTTAACATTTAAGATCCTTGCGCTTGTTGCAGCTTTATATAATGATAGCATTTAAAATTTATAATAAAATTTAAGACAAAATTAAAATTCTTTTTTTAATATCTTTTTTTTTTATTTTGCCAAACTAAGTTAAAATTGCTTGTTAAAAAATAATTTTTAATTATATATTTATTAAAATATATAAGCTTGAAATTGTGGTAAGCTCGTATTCCACCGTGCAATTTTTAACATACACGATTAATTTATTCACGGCAATCAAAAAAAAGTACATATTCTTTGATTATATAATAAAATTTTATTGGTTTTAAAACGTTAAGTTAAAGAAACCTTGAATTGGAATTATTCACATTTTAGCGTTCGTGTTAAAATCCCACCTAGCATAATTTTATTTTTGTTTTTAAAAAAATCTTGACATACATTAATTATAGTTATGTAGATAAATATTTTTGTTTTAACACTGCAAAGTTTGAAAGCACATATTGGCGTAATTTGTTATACTTTTAATACATTAAGACAGACCTTAAAACATACGTTCTTCATTTATTCATTGAAATTTCAGAATGGGTTTATGTAAATGTCCTAAACGCAAAGTTTCCACACTTTTTTGCTTCGAGCACCGAGTCAATGTTTGTGAAAATTGTTTGGTAACCGATCATTCGCAGGTTTTTGCTTACACCTATAAAAATGTGTCTTTGACAAATTTAATACATGATTTAATTAGTGTGTTGTGCAATCCTATTTACAATGGCTGCAAGACAGTGATTATGATGCTTCATGTTTTCTTTGCTCACAATTATTATCACAGCAGCCCACGATAAGATTTCTTTGCCTTCGTATTACATTTATTATATTTGTTTATGCACATATAATTTTAAATAGAATGTGGGTCTGGTATTGCTTATTTGGAACTTTGAGAAGAAATTTGTTTATTTGTCAATTAAAATTTGAACTCTTTTGTATCTAAGCTGAATAATATTCTTTGATATAATAAGGACCAAAAATCTTGCATTGAAATTGTTGATTACACTGGACAACAAAATTTGGACGACTTTAAGCATCATTTATGGAAACAATTGTTTTTGGTCAAGTTTTGGTGCTAATTACAAATATGAATTCAGAATTTTAGCCAATGCTTTAGATTTTTAATTATTAAGTGTCAAAGTGGAGATTTGATTTTTGGGCTTTTATATCACAAAGCGTATGGGTAGTAGCAAATGTTTAAAAATACATTTAGATTACCAAAATATTTATTATTAATGTAAGGCATTTTAATTTTTTTTCCTAATACTTAATTTTTTTTTATTTTTACATTTTTATAAAATTAGTGGTTTTTGTCATAAAATTTGTTTTTTTGATCCTAAATAACTTGAAAGTAAATTGCTAATACTTTTAAGCTATAACCTTTATTAAATAGGTTTTTTATGAGGAATCTGAATATGTCAATAGATTTTTTAAAAAAATCAATAGTTAAGGAGATTTTTTAAATTATTTTCTGAACTGGACGCGGCTTGAAAAAAATTGGAGGCAGGGAAAAAACTAAACCCGGTATTGTTATCGCATGAAAATTTTCTACAAAACCTTCTAAAAATCGTGTGTGTTGTTTTTTTGTGTTGTCCAGTGTATTATTTAAGCACAATCTTGAAAATGCTGTCTTAAAACTTTTACATTCTAAAACAAATTAATGTTAAATTGTTAGCTTAAGACCTATAAATAAAAAATAAGAAAATAAATGTTTAATGGTGGCACATATATTGTTTACTGTCTATTGTAAGTTTTTAATTAATTTTGTTTTTTTAATAATTTTTTTATTCATAATGATATGATTATTTGGTTGTGATAATATATTTACTTATAGATAATTTTCACATAAATTGCATTGACAATCATTTCTCAAAACTTCCCAAAAATACTGCCCCCAATGGTTGTTTGTGCCCAGTGTGCAATGAATGCATATTTTTTTCTAACAAAGTTAAATCACCATTAGCTGATGATATTAGAAAACAATTACAACATTCATTTAAGCACACCAAATTTCCTTTCAATCTACAAATGGTTTGAAATTTTAATTTAATTTTTAATATTTTTGATAATTTTATTATTTAATTGTGATTTTTAGTTAATTGTTCAATAAGGTAATGGTGGTTAATTACATTTTATAATTAAAAATATCTATAGATAAGCTCTGATGTACCATCAGCCATAGTGGATATGCAGGAACCTTTTGAAGGTTTATATTTTTGCAAATGATTTTACTGTTTTTTGGTTAGATATTGTAAACTTAATCAGGTAATAGGGTTATTAAATTAATGAATTTTTTCATTATAATATTTATTTTACATAATATGAATTATAATGTGATATTATTATTAAAATGTTATAATTGCTCAAAATTGTCATTAGAATTTATTTATTTTATTTATTTACTTATTTGTTTAATTAATAAAATATTTAGTGCAAAAACAGACAAAAATAACCAAAAAAGGTGATTTTATAAAACCGCCAGTGTTATCAAATGGATTTTCTGGTTCTACTGATGCAAGGCTTCACCACAATTACGCAGTGCCCCCAAACGAAATGCATCATCACCATACTTACAATAAAAGTGTCAGAGATATTGATGTCTCTGGATTTTTAGATAAACCATCATTGCTCCTAAATGGTGGCAGCCCGTCTATCCAAAATGCTAAATCTGCTGGCAACGATGATTGGGAAGACAAACATGACAAAGCCGGCCAAACTACTGCGCTTGGAAGACGAATGAAATTAATCCTACGACGCATGACTTATGACACCTTGACGTTACATTTTTTATTATTTTTATTTTATATAATTTATTTGTAAACCATGCTGCAATATATTTGATCAAAAGGTTGATTTGACATAGGTCAACAAATATCGAAACGAGATTGTTATGAGAACATAAAAGAATGCAACCCCATGATGGCCTACTCTCATATATACTTTTCGTTTTTCTTAGTTTCTTCCGTTTTTAGCTCCTTAGATCCGTCTATAACGAAAAATGGCCTTTTTTGACCAAATTTACAGATCTAAATATACCTTAAGAAGAAAAAATATAAAAATCTACATTGCATATAAAAATTCCTTGTAACTTATATTTTTAATCACAAATAATGGAAAATTTTATTAATATATCAAGCTCTTACATCGACATTTAGATAATACAAAATATTTCGCGTCCAAACTTAAATACGACACGATATAATATCGGTTTTTAATGAAAATATTATTTGAAGTTTGAATTTAACAGTTTAACTTGTGTGAATATTCAAAAATAAAATTTCAATTTATTTTTGTATTTGAATCTTTTTTGTTTTTTTGACCTTTTTTTCTAAAAATTTCAATGTTTATACCTGACTAACTAAGTTTGATTAGGAAAAACTGTAAACAAATTTTATATTCCCTAGGCAGGTTTGATCTCTGTAGTTAATTCATAACTCTCATAAATGTTGACCTGTGTTATACAGTCAAATATTTTTTCACAAGTAAAAGTTTTCATAAATAAAAGAATGAAGATATCCTGGTTCACCATCTTTTGTCCTTTTTTTGTAAATTCAACTGTATAAAAGTTGCTAATATGACAAAAGAAGACTTATTTGCTATTTGAGATGGAAATATTTTTGTTATGAAATATAAAAAATTAAATTTTGAAATATAGTCTAAATTACATAGGAGTATTTAGAACAATTACAAAAATGGAAATTTTATTGCATTTTAGATAGTTAATAATGTTTAAAATAAGTTATTTTCATTTTTCGAGACTCTAGCCACCAAAAATGTCTCACTTTTTCTGGTGTATATCCCAAAAACGGAAAAAAGGAGGAGTAGTAAAAAAGTAACAATAATCTATACTAATTTTTGTCGGCCTGTGTCAACATCAATTAAATATTTATGCATATTTGAATAGCCATTTTTTTATTTTCCCTACCAATATAGAGGCCGTTCCACTTCAACTCGTAAAATCCGAACTTATCTTTTGTTGGCCATTCTCGCAGCCCTCCTTGTCGCCCTATTTTATGTCGTTATTTACGACAGAGACCCAACTACCCATTTAAGGAATCACACCTTGCTGAGGAATGTTTTCAACCCCAAAGGAGCGGACGATGAATATGGCCCCGATGCACAAAATTATAGAGCCGTAGAACAAGATTACCTTAAAAATCCAATGCTAGATCCCAACAACAACCCTAATATACATGTTCGGAGGAGAAACTAAATTATGGAATTGCGGTACTAATACGGTTCGAGTTAATTTGATCGGCATGGAATAAAATAGTTTGCGGATTTTGGAATGGCCAAATTTTTTAAAACTGTCGTATATCTTTTACAAATATTTGCATACATGTTCATATTTATTTTATTTGCACCATATTTTTTTATTTTGCTGATCGGGGCTATTTTTAAACTTAAAAAGCACATCGATATTTTGTTTTTATATTAAACTCACCCCTATGATCCTAAATTTATAGGTAATTAAAAACGTTTGCATGTAATTTATTGAAGTCCAATATATTTTAAATACATGCATTGTTTTCATCTTTAATGGGAATATTTAAGAATTTAGTATTATGTATTTTATTTAAATTATTTATTTAATAAATAATATGTTTTTAGATTTTGTTGATTTCTATATCTTATTAATGTTTTGCATGATTGCTAAATCAGTTTTTGAAAGGTCTACAAACATGTATAATTTGGAAAAGTTTAAAACTACAAAAATAATCTACATTATAGTCTTATCTCTATTTTTTTTTCTTTTTCAAATTATTAATGCAACAAAACCCCTACAAATCCACGCCATTCAAAACAATTAGCCAAATTTGGCCAATATTGATTTTACGACCTTGAGAACCATTAAGTAAAAAATTCTATATTGAAATCAGACTTTAATTGTTTAATTTAAATTTCAAATTTTTAAGGATACCAAGCTTCAACATCGTTATTTAGGTTCTGCAAAATATATTTGACCCCAACTATGAGACATATAACCGGTTTGTTAAATATTGAAGTTAAAATTAAACAGTCTTTTGTTTTGTAAGTAATAATTTCTTTAAATTTTTTATTAGTTTTTGAATCTCTTTTGTTTTTATAATAATTTATCTTAAATTTACAATGTTGATAGCTGACTCGCAAAGTTTGAACATTAAAAACGGTAAACGAATTATATCCCTAAGAAAGTAGTTTGAACTCCAAAGTTAGAACTGTATTATTTTCAGTAATAATTTAAATGCAAATAATTAAATGTTTGATTCGATTAATGACCTCTTTCCTAATTGAATATTTAATTTTGAAATCTATTTTTTCTGGTTAAATATGGCAAGGCGTTTTGATGTTAGTTACACTATAATATTTTAAGTGTCTATCATAGCCATTTTAAACATTACACAGGCAGGATTTATAAGCTACCTACAGAGATCAAACCTGCCATCTTTAGGATTTTAAAATCCGTTTACCGTTTTTTCTTCAAAATAAGTAAGTTAGCTAACATCGCAACTTTTAGAAAAATTATCAGAAAAATGAAACAAAAAAATATTGAAAAAAATTATTTGTGTATTTATAACAATTAAACATTTCAATCTCCAAATAATATTTTCATCAAAAACCGATTATATATTGGGTATTTAAGTTGGGGTGCTAAATATTTTGTATAATTAAAATGTTAATGTAAGAGCTTGAGTGGAAGTTTTATTTCTTACTGTTTGATGTAAAAAATATAAGTTACAAGAAATTTATGCATGATAAAAAATTCTTGAAATTTTTTTTTTTAGGATATTCTCGAGGTCGCAAATCATTTGTTACACATTTTGTTTGCCTGCAATAAACATAAATGACAGACGAAACTCAAAACTTCAAATTGTTGTAATAATTTTTTTTTAAATTTAGTCAACAAATCAATTTTTTATACTTTTAAAAAAAACTTTTCCATAAAAACTTGGGCGCTAGATTTTTTAACCCATGTGAACCAATATAAATTTTGGACAGCCTGATAAATTATATATACCCGGGTGATATTTCAGTGCTTAATCTCACTAGTTTTAGAAAAAGCAACTAATTGCAATTTGATTAGCGACTCTTGTTTTTTTGAGTTGAACAAGGAACAAATAACACTGGTCGACAAGAATTTTAGACCAACAACCTGAAAAATGTTTCTAGTGCAGTTTTTTTTGCTGAACATCATGGTTTTTTCCGTTTTTTCCTACCTGATCTGGTTTTTATTTTATTCGGTGTTAAAGTTGCCAAAATGTGCATTTTTGGCACATTTTGACCTTAATTTACACCATTAAAGAATAATAAATTATATTAACTTTTTATATTAAAAAAAAGCTGAAATTTTTATCTATTCAAATATATAATTATTTTTTTTGAATGTATTTTACTTTTTTAAAAAAACGAAATTTAAAAACCTACCTTATTTTATTTTATTTAATTTCTAGACCCATTGACGCCTTCGATGCTGCTTATGCATCGCTTCTTTCTTTCTCTCTCTCTCTCACTCTTTATTTCTTTATTTATTTGTTTAAAAATTTCTAACCAAACATATTTTTCGTCATTCATATTCTTTAAAAAATTCCTTTTTTAATTAGATATTATACTTAATTTGATATAAATGTTACTGTTAGTTTTATATAAAATATAATTCATTGTAAATAAAAACAACTGATCACAAATGTCCAATAAATAAAAAAAGCCTTAGTCACATTAAGTGTTTGGGCTCAATTCGACCACCTTTGAGTAAAAAAAGGGTTTTTTACATTAAAATTCAAAAGTCTTAGTATCTAGTTCTGAATAATTAGGCTTAAACAAAGCCAGAATTTATATGATTTTTTCGGTATTAAGGTATTTATTAGTGCCCGCGAAATATTAACATTTATATAGAAAATTTATAAAATGAGATTTCAGGGTAATTTCAAAGCAGGCCCGACCGATTCTAGTTTCTCCATTTGGGGTGGCAAAAAAAACTCTTGGGGTGGCAGTAAAAAAATTTTTTGCCGCCGGGCATCTGGTACTAAATTTCAAGTTTCGAAATTTATTTAAATAATTCGATATTTATATAGGGCATAAAAACGTCAGGCCAGGCTAAAACATTTTTGTTTCGGGCTGGTTCAAATGTAAAAACTTTTAATACTGGTTTCGACCCGTTGAGGGCACTTATACAAAGTTTAATTGCTTAATATGAAAGAGACGTGAGCAAATACACATGTTTTTCACAGTTAAGGGGGCGGGGGCTAAACAATTGCAATTAACTCTTTTTTACACATCTAAACGAATACAATTTTCATAACTTTTGGTTAAACTAAACCAGCTGATGTATTATAATTTTATCGAAATAAAAACAATTAAACTAAAAACTATTAAACGAATTTAAATGACTCAATTAGAACTAATTAAAACAAAAAAAAATAGTAAAAAATTTTTTCCGTCACTTTGTAGGCTTAATTATACCACAAAAGTTAACCAAAAATGAAATTTAACCCAAAAAAGAACCAAACTAACTTTATAAAATAAAAAGAAATTGAATCAAACAGAAAACTTAACACATACACTATAACAAAAAATAAAGAGAGAGAGAGAGAAAGAAGCGATGCATAAGCAGCATCGAAGGCGTCAATGGGTCTAGAAATAAAATAAAATAAAATAATATAGGTTTTTAAATTTCGTTTTTTTAAAAAAGTAAAATACATAAAAAAAAATAATTATATATTTGAATAGATAAGAATTTAAGCTTTTTTTTTAATATAAAAAGTTAATATAGTTTATAATTTTTTAATGATTAAGGTCAAAATGTGCCAAAAATGCACATTTTGGCAACTTTAACATCGAATAAAATAAAAACCAGATCAGGTTGGAAAAAACGGAAAAAACCATGATAATCAGCAGAAAAAACTGCACTAGAAACATTTTTCAGGTTGTTGGTCTAAGATATGAAGTCATAATTTGAATTAGTCTTAAATTATAACAACAATGTTAATATACAACTTTGTAAAAATTCGTTAAAAAAGTTGTTTAAAAAATTTGCTCTTGATAAATGTGAAGTGAGAACGCACTTCAAATCAACACAAAAAATGAGCTTCTCAAGAATTGTACTTTGAAAATAGTTTTTGCTGAATCCCTAAAAAAGAAAATCAAAAAACCGAGTTCGTTATCGTTTTTATTTTAAGAGCGCTTATTCAAAATTGATTTGTAGAAATAGAAAAAGTTTTTATCCACTTGTAAGGTATATAGTTTTTAGGGTAATTAGAAAAATTTTGAGACCCTGATATATTAGGGCTAAAAAATAATAAATGGGCTTTTTTTAACAAGTTTTTGAGTTTTTTTCTCAAATGCCCACAAACACGTGGGCATGGCAAAAGAAAAGCCCTTTTTCTTGCTTAAACAGGGGCATGTTTAAAAAAAGCCCCATTTCTTTAAAAAAAACTCCTAGGAGCTTTAAAAAAAATAACCACCCATCATTATTATAAAGTTAAAATCAAAATTTTTCGAAATTTTTATAAAGAAAACAAACAATGGGCTTTTTGAAGCTCTTTTTAAGAGCCACTTTTTGTGGGGTTTGCCCCTTTTCTTAATAAGGGCTTTTTTAAATTCTTATTTTGGCCCTTTATTCGTAGCTCCCTTTCTTTTT
Organism: Acutogordius australiensis; assembly: GCA_030555515.1. Lineage (NCBI taxonomy): Eukaryota > Metazoa > Nematomorpha > Gordioida > Gordea > Gordiidae > Acutogordius > Acutogordius australiensis. The sequence continues at coordinate 13,802,091 of CM060245.1, forward strand.
TTATGTTTTGGGGGAAAAAATGAGCCAAAGTTTTTGCTCATTGTTTTCCCAGCACTGGATATATTGCGAATTTTTTTGTTTTCTTTTAGAACAAGATTTCATTTCTACATTTTATTATTTTAATTCTTTTGTGAAAATAAACGTAGCCATTTCAATTCTAAATTCTACATTTTTTTGTTGCTCTCAATTTGAAAGTAATTTAATATAACACAGGTCGACAAACATCAATGTCAGAAAAAAGAAGTTTATGAAAAATTGAAAGCATACATCCCCAGGGTGTCCGTTTCTCATAATTTCTTCCGCCTTCGGCTCCTTAGATCCGTTAATATCGAAAAAACGGCCTTTAACCGAAATGACAGATTTTGCGACCTCAAGAATACCGAAAAAATTGAAGAATATAAAAATCTCTTGTAACTTATATTAATCGTTTCAGTATATCAAGCTCTTATATCGGCATTTAGATAATTCAGAATGTTTCGCGTCGAAACTTAAATACGAAACGATATATTATTGGTTTAAAATAAAAATATTATTTGAAGTTTAAATTTAACACTTTAGTAGTTGTAAATATGTAAAAAAAATTCAATAATTTTTTTGAATCTTTTTTGTTTTTTTTAAACTTTTTATAAATATTTTCATTGTTTATGATTGACTTAGTAAATTTAATTAGAAAAAATGGTAAACGGATTTGATAATCCCTAAAATGGCAGGTTTGATCTTTGTAGTAAGCTCATAACTCTAAAAATTTTGTTGACCTGTGTAATTAAAACAACAAACGGCTGTTTAAAAATTTTCTAATTAAGTTCGCCATCTGAACGGACTCAATAATATTTTAATTGTTATAAATATCTGGATGTTAGGTTTAAATGCTAGTTCTTATTGACTTCATTCTTTTTTTAAAAAAATTCACAAATTTTGAAATTCCAAAAATTAAAAAAAATTAAAAAAAAATTTTTTTTTAACTTTTTCTTAGAAAAATTATTTTAAATGGTAATAATAAAGATTGGCGATTTTTAGTTAAAATATGTTAAATGGTCTTTAAATTTTTAAAAAAACTGAGTGAAGTCGGCGTCTTAATTTAATATATATAATAATTTCGACAAATGTTTTATTAAATAAAAGAATGAAATAAACATCAATCTTAAGTTTTTTACTATTTACACATAATTAGGTAAGAAATTACATATAAGAAAATATAACATATTAAATTTACCCACAAAATAGCTTAAAAAGATTAACTGATAAAAAAAATTGAGTCTTTGTAATATTAAAACATATGTAAATAAATATTTAATATTTTCCAACTAAATAAATTAGCATCTAGCTATTTTGTTTATAAAATACCATTGAAACTTTAAAAATCAGATGGCGTCTTTTAAAAATTATGATTTCTTCGTTACACCATAGCAATCTTTTGTTTGTTTAAATATTAATATTTCAACCATAAACTAAGATATTTCATAAAATATTCATATTTCTAGCTAAGTTTTTATTAGTTTGGCATGTTATGCTAAAAATTTATATTTTACGATGTGGACAGATAACTTAATAATTAAGTTCAAAATTAACTACGAAATTAAATTAGCAATGAGTTTAGTGTAAACATTATTCTTTTTTGTTAAAATAAAAATTGTCTCTTATGTTTTGCATTACGAGGCGCGTTTAAACATGAGAAGTTTTTGTCTTTGATATATTTTTTTGGCAAAATTTATCTCAAGTCTGAACACGCCCTTCCGCTCCCAAATTACTAAATGATTTTTGAAAAATAGTTAGTAAAAATAATAAAATTGGTCATATACCAGGCTTGAAAAATTATTACCCATTTTTTTGAAAGGATTCATAGTTTGACAATAATCGATATTTTTTAAGTCAAGAATGCAAATTTGATAGTATCTGCCCTATTTTATTTCCGAACAAAGTAAATTGGGGTAGCGGGTACTTTATGAATGATTGTTTTTTTTAAAGATATAGTTATTGATGTAAGGGCCGTATATCTCCGCGATACTGAGTCCCAGGGCTTTCGACTTCGTCCACGTGTCTCACGTATTGCGGTTCGGTCTCGGCCCCCAAAGGTCCTGCACCTCCCTTCGGTGAATTCAGGTTATCCCGCTCCCCGCCATCACCGTCAGAGCCTTCCATCAGCATGTGGCTCAGGTTGAGCTGAGGAATCTCGTAAGCAATTGAAAGCAGCAGAGCCATGAAGAGCAAACCGATCAGCAGGAAAACTGTAAGAAATTTTTTGCCAAAAATATATGTCAAGTAAAAAAAGATTTGTTCATTTTTACCATTTTTTTACTGTTAACAATTGTCAGTGATTTAGATATGTAAAACCAGTTTTGTTGTTATGAGGCTTAGAGTTATTACTCAAAACAAAGGTCCCCTATATAAATAAGTTAAAGTTTAAGCAACAAGTTTTAGACATATTGAGTTTTTTCGAGAAAGGGGTCGATAAAATAATTATTTCGTCAAATTTTACATTGCCTTGTAATACATGAGTCGTTTTAAAGGGTCCAATATTAAGAAATTAAAGGATGAAAATATAGCCCATTATAAAGGTCACAAATTTAATTAGGCTCTTGGTCGTTTTTTGTACTTCAACGCAAATAATGAACTTTTAAGTCCCATCTATTATAATATTTAACTATTTAAAGTAATTTGCACACAATATATAATTAAAATGAATAAATTGTCACCTGTCACAAGAACTTTGTACAAGGCTCTAAGCTTCTGTCTCGGAGCATCCCCAGGCAGGTAATCACCGTACCCAATCGTTGTCAACGAGATAAAGCAGTAATATAGCGAATCTAATTAGATGGTTTATAAAAATAAGCGCCTCCTAACATTCCGCAAAACATTACACCTATTTTTAAAATGCAAATAAAACCTTGACCAAAACATTATACCGTTAAATTAATTGTTAAAAGTTTGAAATACATTTTGGAATAAAAATGAAAATATTAGGATATGCTTGTATAAATGTGGTATTTAAAATAAAAAATTACCCAAAAAGCTCCATTTTTCAATCACCGAAAAGATGATAGCGGGAATAATGAAAAATGCTATCAGCACAAACAAGATGAGCATCCCCAGATGTATTAATCGAATCTTGTGGGGCTGATACTTGTGCCCGTATTTCCGATTGATCCACTAAACAACAGTCAATTAAACATAATTAAATTTGTAATTATTATATCTCCAATCTTTTATCCCTTTACAGAATTTAAGTCATGATTAAGTGAGACCTGACCCAGAGCCAACCAACCACCTAGGTCGCTAATTTTTCACTTTAAACAATTTGATTAGGGTGCACTGTCAAATTAAAGTAGGGACTTCAGCATTTAAAAAAATAAAATTTTACCTTATAGCTAAATCGGTAAAAATAAACCAAAACTCAATAAATATATCACCCTATAAATTGAAGGTTCTAAGGCCCATAACCTTAGTTTTATCAAGTTTTTAGATCGAAAGTAACCATTTTATTTCATAAAATGTAAGGGTTAAATTTTAGAGTTTTTTTTATGAATCTCATGCCCACCTTTTATCAGAAAATAGCTAATGTTATTTTACCTCAAAAATTATTCATATGCGTTTTGATTTTTATAATATTCGGTTGGCATTATAATAAGGCTAAAATGTTTACTACTGTAAAACTGAAAAAAATTCTTTACCTATACTCTGTGACCATAGATATCAAAATAGTTAAGTCATATGTTAATATATCAACTATCTTTATTAGATGAGTTTTTTTGAAAGGAGCTATGCACAATTAAGTTATTTTTGTGGAAATATTTATCTCAAGAGCCCTTTGCTATTTTAATATATCCATATTTAATGTAATAATTAACTTTATAAAGGGAGCGGCCTAAATTCACATTGTCACGCGAAAAGGTATAACGCCTTATTAATGCATAGGAGAAAAATTTATATTCCATTAATTCTAATGGGTTATAGTTTTTTTAAATTTCACCTAAAAAAGATGGGATGGAAAAAGACGTCTTCAACCAAAATACATTAAAAATTAAGATACCCCAGCTCTGCTCTAAAAGCAATACGGCGTAACAGGCGACAAATGCGGCCAAAAAATCAATATTTTTGTTCTTTTCTTTTTCCTCAAAAACTGACAAACTAGGCCTGTCGGTGCATAATATTTCTTATAAATAATGTGCCTTCTTTAAAAAAACTATGACACTGATCTACTTATGACGGCTCTAAAATGCTTGACATACCGAGATAGGTTAGGGTAACCAATTTTTATTGCATAATCTATTATATACACCAGAATTCAGCGTCAAACCCTCTGCCACTAATAGGTTGGATAACTTGCATCTAATATAGAAATTTTGCAGGAAAAAAATTTTCATATTTAAATAAAAACTTCTTTTTTACGTAATTGCAATATAAATTATTTATCGAGATAATTATAAATATATGTCACTTTTAAATAACCTAAATAGGCATTTTTTTTTATAATCGCTTATACCATAACAAATTTGAGGACAAAGTTAAAGAAATAGAGCTGAAAATTTGCTAATGATCATTTTTTTTCCCCTCCCTACTTAGTCAAGGTGCAGACTATTTATTTAATTTTTTAATTTCATACTTGATCGAAAATGCATGTTTTTTTATGGCGCCAAGACGTTGAAGCCTTATAATGACCGTTAAACCATGTGTTTCGAAGGTACTAGGTAGAATTATGTAGTTTCAAAAATATCATTCGAACACCGTTATTTCAAGGTAATAAGAGGGCGATATAATCACTTTTAAGGTGTAAATCACGCCAGGGGGTGTAAACAGCCCTGAAAGGTTACCTTTAAAAGCCGATTCGTCACGTTTCCCAACCTTTCCAACAAAGCCGTTAGCAGGATAAGTGTGTACGGGATACCGATCAGGACATAGAGGATGCAAAACACCTTGCCCCACTTAGAAAGCCTTGCCATATGTCCATATCCTAATAAAATAACATTTCACAATTAAATGGGTTTTTTTTTGATTTTTTTTGCTTAATTAAACCGTACATCGATTACAAAAAATATGGATGTGTAACCCCAATTCTTCAAAAAAACTTAACTTATTATTACACAGGTCAAAATATCAATGTCAGAAGCGTTAATTTTATGAAAACATAAAAGAATGCATTCCCCTGATGGCTTAATCTCATATACATTTTTCGTTTTTTTTAGTTTCTTCCGTCTTTGGCTCCTTAGATCCGTCTATAACGAAAAATGACCTTTTTTGACCAAATTCACATATCTAAATATACCCTAAAAAGAAAAAATTTAAAAATCTTTTTCGCATATAAAAATCTCTTGTAACTTATATTTTTAATAACAAACTATAAAAAATATTTTATTAATATAGCTCTTACATCGGTATTTAAATAATCCAAAATATTTTGCGTCCAAACTTAAATACGACACGATATATTATTGGTTTTTAATGAAAATATTGTTTGAAGTTTGAATTTAACAGTTTAACTAATGTGAATATGCAAAAATAAAATATTTCAATTTATTTTTGTTTTTGAATGGTTTTTTGACCTTTTTTTATAAAATTACCAATGTTTATAACTGATTAACTAAGTTTGATGAGACAAAACGGTAAACGGATTTGATATTCCCTAAGATGGCAGGTTTGATCTCTGTAGTTAACTCATAACTCTCAAAAAAATTATGACCTGTGTTATCTCTTAACTTTAATATTGTTGTGCAAAGTATTTTTTAAAGGTAGCCATTAATTGTAAAAGACAATTTTTCTCTGGAATTAAATTAACACAATTAACTTGTTTATATTGTGTCAAGCTAATTTTTTAAATCGTTTGTTTTTCCATAAATAATATTCACTTTAAAAATCTATAAAAAGAATTCAATTTCGTGTTATACATTATAATGCAAATATTCCCAAAATTTGAATTGTTAATTATCACAATTTTAATATTCAGTTTAATAATTAAGAGTTGAAGTGTGCTAAGGTGTGTACCTATCTCTCGTATGTAGTTGGTCAATAATGAAAATTTAAATATTATAAATCACTAACCTATGGTCGTAAGGGTCGACGCGGCAAACAATATACCGTGTCCAAAGTTCCAACGAGGGTTGGTTTTCACGTCGCTAAATACGGTTTCTCTAACGCCTCGATCGTTGGAAAGGTAGATTTTGCTAACGAAATCGTCCAATTCAGGTTCTTTATATCAATTATAAAAATTATTGTATAATTACTGATATCACGACCACAACAAACAAATGTAGGGTATGGATGCGTGAACTCAAAATCTAAATTGAATAACAAAGTAGATGCATGAAATGGTACATTACCTAAATATATTGTCAAACAAACTCTCCTTTTCATCAATCAATTTAAGGCTAAGAGCCTTTTATTCTTCAACTGATTTAAGATTTTTTTACCGTTTTATTCCTTCCAAATATTTCTGGCGTTTAATAATTAAGCTATACATTTTGGTGAAGAAAATGTCTCGGATTCTGTGGGGTCATATGTAAATAAAACTTCTTTAATGTTTTTATGAAGTTACAGGCTTGTATTGTTCAATATTTAAAACCTTGCTACAATTAAGGCCCAAACCCAAGCCCGGCTTATTTTACCGAGTTCTTAAAGTCAGACGACCTTGAAGGCATGTAACTTGGGTCTGTTTTACAAACCAGTTAAGCAGCGTTGAGCCTGGTTAGTAGTTTGATGGGTGACCATTAGCGAATCCCAAAGTCGTCCATTTTACTGAGAGCCCAGGCCTAAACATTTATCACTGGCACGTTTTAAATCTCATTTAACTTCGCAAGATAAGGTATAGATTTAAAAAAGGCAAAGCCCTGAGGAGTAAGCCGTTGTATTAGGGAAAAGAGGAAATTCCTATTACCTTTTTTTTATTGTGTTCTTACGCGAGTATAATAATAACGCGCCGTCATAACCAGCTATTTAAATATAAAACAAGCAGCGAACCTTTTATTTTTGTCACCAACAATGTTAAAACAGCAATAACGTTATAATCAATAAATTTGCACAAAGAATCTAATAATAGTTTTAAAACAGGAAAACCCCATGATTTTAAGGTAATTTCGGACGATTTATGATGCAAAACAAGGTATAATTAGGGCAGGGCATACAAATTTTCCGTATTTATGGAATTTGTCCATAATGGCAGTGCTGGCTCAACTCACATATATGTATTTAGTAAAGGTCGCATTTAAAGTTGTTTCATTTTTTTTTAATTTTTTAATGTTTATTTATATCAAAAAAGTGGTGTAAATTAGGGATTGGCATCTTTTATAAAAATTCGTTTTATTAAGATATATTCGTAGATCCAAAAAATAAATCAAATTTAAGAGTGTCAGAAGAAAAGGCAATTATTGGGACTGTGTTTTAATAATTTTTTTCAAAGGACGCCATTCAGGTTTTTATTAAATTTTATAATATTATTAAGAAATGAATTATATTTTATTTTATCATTTCTTATAACTTTTATTTCAAATAAAGTAATTGAAATGTTAATAATTAAGATTGACGACATTTTGTAAAATGCGTTTTATGCCAAAAGAAATTTTTTTTGAATTTTAATTTTTTTTGAAAAACTGAACTCTGAATGCGCCCAAAGGAAATTAAGTAATAAAACATATAGTTTTTTGGTAATTGATATATAATACAACGTCTTAGCCTATGAAATTTTTGCAAAGATAAAATATTAAATATTGCGATTTTTTTTAAACCGTTATCTTAGCTTATTTGGCCAATAAATATTCTAGGGCACATGTTAATTTATTTTTAAGTTTTTTCCCAAGTTTCTTAAACCAGCCAGGATTATAATTATTTTTATGTGATTTTTAAGCTATACTTTTTGACTTTAGTAATTATATGTAATCTAATATCGACAAAACATTTCACAGAGTGATGTTTATTAATTATAATAAATCTTTAAATATAACTTGCAAACCAGTTTACCGTTTTTTTTGAATCGTGTCAAAGGCTGCGGGCTAATGCTAATTTCAAAATTGTAAAAAAAAATATTTTTGTTTGAAAAATGAGGATTAATTTTTTTTGGTTATTTTAGGATATGCCTAAGAAAAATTTTTGAAAAAAAAGTTTTTTTCAAATTTTTTCTTTGAATTTTTGAACTTAAATGTTAATCAAATGCTCAATTTTTTTCTTTAAAACTTTTTTTCCACTAGCTGCAGCCAAACTTCCGTTATAATTTGCGTTAAAGTTTTAAAAATGCTTTATTTGAGACTTAAAAACTAGGCCATATCAACAATGAATAAGTATTTATTTAATGCTATATGTTTCAGATTATATGTTGCAAATGTGTTTTTAATTTTACTACTTTAGTTTAAACGAAAATTAATAAAACAAACCGTCTTAATTTAAGAAACAGAAATATAATAAAGTCTGGCTATCTAAACATTTAGTTTAAATTTGGACATGTTAAGAGAACATATAGAGCCAAAATAATTGTAAAAAATTATAAATTATTTAAAAGCATTTTTGTGAGTTTGTCCAACCTTTACATATGAAAGAACCGTATACAGTCTAGACATGTTTGAACAAAAGTGCAAATAAATTTTGAGAGAGGGCACAACTTTTTAATTATATAGGTAATTATTACACCAACCCAAATTTTAAAATTGCCGACATTATAAATTAAGAGAGTTCAATAAATTTACGCAGGTTTTATTTCGAAAAATTCAATCCTGCTGGAAAAATTTACATAATCAATAAGTATTATAATAGAATTGTCTTGCCAATATACGTTTAAGGGCTATTTTTTTAAATTATTCCCTTTCATATAACACATTTTTGCAAAAAGTTGACAATCTTAGTTATTAGCTAAACACTTAAGGGCACGTTAAGAATTCAACTTTAAGAAAAAAATTAAAAACAAAAAAAATAAATATTGGTCGATTAAAATTTTCTTTAAGAGGGTTAGAAAGAAGTCTCGTTGAAATGATTATCAGCTATTTTTACATAGTTAGTTAAAAATTTACTAGGAATTTCTAAATACACTTAGAGCAACTGCTCCAGTGTTTGAAAATATTATGGTTAATAAATTTCGATGTAATACACCCAAATTTTAAATATATTGAATTTTAAGAATTTTTATAAAATTCTTGTGAAAACGAATGAAGTCTGAACTCCCTGAAATAAATGTTTTTTTAATACATTAGAATAAATTTATTTGTAAAAATTTTGAATTTTTATTAAAATTTTAAACACGCTCTAAACTGCATGGTCAAATAAATTATAAAAAAATTTGAAAAATATGACAAATTACTTTATTTTTTGTAATTTGAAAAGGGAAGTTGTAGCTATTTAATAGATAATTTAGTTGATCAGGTGGTACTAAGTTTTACACCAGCTAACAATGACTTAGTACTCAACTAGTTCGAGTTCTAATATCACCCATGTTTTAACATTTTCACATTTACTCCTAATAAAGTTCATATTCAAAATTTTGATTTTATGGAGCCTTGTATGGCCTTGAAATCGTTACATTAGTTGGATGGACTGATTTGCCTCGAAAACCCAAGCGCTTATTTGGGATATCAGAAGGAGGATACCTTTAAAGACTGTTTGGCTCGTCGTTATCGGCTTAAATTTTTTTGAATTTAGGCTGGTCGAGATATAACCCTCAAGCACCAGACCGGACGGAAATGTTATCTACGGACAACTAATTCGATAAAATGTCACTTGACACCAATTTATTGAAAACAGACGTCAATACTTAGTATAATTTCATAAGCTTTTTTGCCATAAGTTAGTTGAAAGGACCCCTATACTCCTTTCTTTTTTGTGCTCTTTTTAGCCGTATGTAATCCCTATAGGTCGCCGTGCGCTATAACATATACAAATGTATTGCTCGGGTTAGATGGGCAAAGTAAAATAGAAATTTATTTTAGTGTAGTCTGTTTAAAATAAAGACAGTTATCGCTTAGATGTTTAAACAACATATTGATTTCCTAAAAATTTGTATTGTATTTGATCAGGTGTGGCATACATATAGGAAGAAATTCAGACTAGTTTTCAAACCCTTCTGATAGATGTGTGCGAATTTTCACATCACAAATGATCTTGAATTTGAGAAAGAAAGAATACTCCGCCAATGCCCTATAATGTGTTTGGATATTTAATGTTGCAAGGTTAGCACCTAACAATCAAAAAGGCACCCTAGTTTTTAAAAATTAGTTTCTTTTATGTTCGCCAAACCAGAGCTTATAAAATTAATATTGATTTTGCGTCAAAAAAATTATCTTGCCTTAATTGCATCGTCTCCCGATTTTTAGCGAAAGTTGTACCTCCTGTGACTTACAAAAAACTTAAAAACTCTTCCTTTAATATTCAAAATGTTTGTCATTTAGACCTTTGGGCTGTCTTTTTATAAAATCGCAAAATGTTGGATAATAAATGGTTTCAAGGATAAAAATAATATATGTTTGAGCCCATGTGCAAAGTGATTTTTGTTTTCGCGAAAAAACGCAAAATTTGTAAATCCTATGCATTTCAATTGAGAGGAGAAAAATCGTTCAAAGTAATTTCATATATTTGACAAAACGCCGTAACTGAAACATTTACAATAAAATCAATATTAATAAATGCAATTAATTTAAGTACATAGATGTAAATTTTCATATTAATTATTATAAAACGTCAATAATTTTTATGTAATATTTCAAAACTTCACTTTCCACGTGGCCTAATATTCAAATAACACTGGACAACAAAAAAAATCCCCCCCATTTTTTTGGGGGTTTTGGTGGGTTTTTAAAAAATTTAAAAAAAAAGGTAATGCAAGTTTAGTAGCTAACAAATTAATACAGAGATGTTCGGTTAAACTAATAAACACACACATCCATTTTCTGTGAAAATGCTTGGGTATCAAAATTTGAGGAGTCGAAGCGATATACATACCTTATCTTATCACTAGGGTGACTGAAGTCAAGGCTCAAAGGGTAAAAAATTATTAGGAAATATGAAATCGTAACTACCCCATTCGCACTCGCACGTTACAATAAAACTAACGAAGACATATTGTTCCTCGGGGAATTGGGAAAAACATGACACTTTTCAAATTTTTAGTTTATTATTACTTTATATCAACATTTTATAATGCACCGTCAAGAACAGAGTGGTGTTATGATTAATAAAATTATAAGGGGCTCATTATCGCTTAATAAAATTTCAAAGCCCCCGTAGAATCGGCATTAATGTTTAAACTGGGATATTCTGGCCCGGCTGGCCTGTCTAATTTTTCAACTTATACCCGGCCCGATCCAACCTCCGTTTGCCCACAATTTGGTCTTTCATTTTAAGACCCCGCCCGAAATTACAAATACGGCCTGAAAAATTTATATTGTAAGCTTTAAACTTTGCTTTAAAATCCTTTAATAAAATACAGAGTGTAGAAGTAATAACACGTGATAATTGTGAAAAACAAGGGAGACACAATGAGATATAAAAAATCGACCCGGCCCGAAGTTCTTTTTTAGGCCCGGCCTAATCTATCCTAAGGGCTAGGTGGATTTCCTGACCATGATATCTAATTGGCATAGGTTTAGGCAGAAATTTTTTTTAAGGGTTTAATTAGCCCGCTCGGCGGCAATTGAGCCAAATATTTTAAATAAAGGTTAGGCCATTTGATTCTGAAAGGTCAAAATGGCTATTTTTGAATAGCTAGTCATCTATACAAAAGTTTTCGTTGTAAACTAACATTAGAATGATAATAGAGATTATTAAATTATGTGCAAACTATATACAATATTTGTAAAATTAGAAAATTTAAATTAAACGTTTTTTTTAATTTGAAGTTTATTGTGAATTTAGTTTAGTGAAAAAAATGTATTAGTGTATATTGCATGAACCAATTTTATAAAATCCTAATTTTTAAATGATATTCGTTACAATATAAGGTATACAAAATAAAGTAAAAAATTTTCAGTAGCTTTTAATTACCTCTTTAAATTAGATGTAAAGTAAAAAGTAGTAAATATGAATATCCAAAAAATTATATTTTCGATTTGTTTCACTTTTAACTGTAAATATAAATTGGCAGGGATAAAATATTGGGTTGGGGGGTGAATATGAGTTTCCCAATATATGATATGCACATTAAAATTTTCAAAAATTAATATTTTAAATTAATCATATTTTAGCTATGTCGCAAATAACCTTTTGCAACTTAGTTTTGACTAAAAAACAAAAGCCGAGGTTCATATTTTAGAGCCCAGGGTAGAATAAAGGCAACTCCTAGCAATTAAGGATTCTGACTTATTTAAGTTAAGTGATGGCTGAAATAAGTATGTTAATATCAAATTAATTGACAATTTAATAAAAAAAATTGACTTGAAATTTGATTTTAATAAACGAGGAGTATGATTTTATCTGAATAGAACGGCAAAAAAGACCAAATAAGTGTGAGATCTTTCAGTTTAATCTCTGTCCAAACCAAAAGTATCATATTAATTAAATACAATCAAGATAACACTTAAAAAGTTTTTGCTGATTTTATACTAAATAGGACCAAATATATGAATGAATAAACAGTCTTTTCTAAAAAGACCAAGACCAGAGCTGGGAAAAAGCCCATTTTTTTGGTTAAACTCAAAAATTTTTGTTTTGCAAAAATTTTAATGACTTAAATAAATAACTATAAATAGATACAAAAAATAAGCAGAAAATTTTAAATCTTATAAATATTTACTTGGGTGCTGACTATTTTCTTAATTTCACAAATTGAATAAATGTGTTTGGCTAAATGGGCTTTTTCCCAGCTCTGATTATTATAACATGGTGAATTGCGAATTTGTAATTACCTGTCATACAATTCCTATGATCGTACAAGAAATCCTGATACACTCGTTTAAGCGTTTCCTTTCCCCGCTCTTCTTTGGGCCTTTCTATCCGTAGGAATATGGCTGCACCAAATAGCAAGTAACAAAAGTAGAATATGATCGCAATCACGAGCCTTACGGTACTTCGTCGCATCGGGGTAGCCATGAATATGTATTTGGAATTTGCCCTTACTTCTTCTTAATAGGTTTGTTAATAAATAATTTTTGTTTCTACAATTTAAAGCGTCCGCCTAAAACTTTTTAATGGAATGAATGATTCAGCAAAAAAATTATATAAATTTTCTACAAATGTTTTTACAGGTAAAAATGTATTTATGAGCCACGACGATACCAAAATTTTTTTCCAATACTTTTTAACTAATTTATAGATGGTTATAATTTTTTTTTCTAATTGTTTATGTTATATTTCACTCAATCTCGCTTTAATCAATATAATGTATGGGATATGGGCGGATGGGCTAGCAAATACAGGTGTTAATTTATAAGGAGATGAATATTTTTTATTGGGGGGGGGGGAACGTGGATAAAATTGCTTTTTAAAAATGTTTAGGAAACGTTAAAATTTTCATACGAAAAATCGAAGACACTGTGAGGCACTTTCTACTCTGTAACTTCTTTTTCCAATAAAATCCTTTTTAAATAGTCCTATAAAATAAAGTTAAAAAATATATAACTGACACAATATTATAGTGAAACCTGATGTTATAGTTATTATTATAAATTCATTAAAATTAATGATGAATAATGCCTTTTTATAAAATTCATCCACCCTTTTATTCCAAAATATATAGCTGATAAGTGTTATTGATTTATTTTAGTGATCACCTTTTAAGGGCCGAAAATGAAAAAGCTCTAAAATATAGTTAAATTCCGTAAAAGCTTGATGAGCCAATAAGTTTTTAATTTAATAAAATTGATTAATGAAACTGTTTCGGGGTAAAGGACTGCAATGCACACTTAACAAACCAGTTTATGTTAGCAAATTTTTTTATATTTAATTGCCGAGCTAGAAAATGAAAAATTAAAAAAAAAATGGTAAAAAAAAGAGACTGCACAAGTGAGACAACACAAAAAGTAAAAACAAAACAAAAAAATAATCAATACTTTTTGTGAAGTGAAGAAGGCGACACAAACTAAGTTATTAATTGATGTAAACTTATATATAATGTCTTCGAGTCTGGGTCAGAACAGAATTCGACAAACCAAATATGATTATCTGAATATGTCTACGTTTAAAATATAGATATACGTGAGCGATCCAATAAAACAAAACTAGTAAAGGTTTTTCTATTATTTAACATTTAAAAATGCCATAGTGACTTCTTTAACGTGGGCTTTAGTACCTTAAAATATTTGTCACTATATGAAGTTTATTACAACCATCGATAGTAAAATAGTTGGTCGCATGAAATTTTCCCTATTTAGTTTTTTAATTATATTAATATATCTATATCCATACATACATATCTGATAATCATTTCCAAATCACTTTTATAAATCTATAGTTTAACAAATTTTCAAACCAATATTTTTTTTTGAAAAATTTTAAAATTTTTACAAAAACGAATGAACTTTGAACGCGCCCTAACGGGAAGGAAAGAACAAATTAATTTTATTTGCTTTTCTCTGAGCTTAATAAAAAAATGGTAAGAATTTTTGGGCAGGGTTATTCGGTGTAAATGAACTCGTGTAAAATGACCTTTTACACGAGTTCATTTTACACCGAATAGTGCTTTACACGAGTTCATTTTACACCAAATAGTAAAAACGCTTTTCAATATAGAAAATTTTTTTAGATTAGAGGTTTCTAATGTAACCTTTTATAAGGATTTCGAATATATCATTGAAAATTTTCCAACATGTTTAGTTTTTTAAAAAATGCGATTTTTATGACTCACTAAAAGAAGGGGATTAAATAATTACAAAGTTATTCGTTAAATTCTGCTATCAAAAATTTTGAAAAGAATTTTATTGTACTCGCAATATTTAATTAGGGCATTTATATATTCTGTTAATTTATGTTAAATATTACTATCAAGCTTATTAAATATTTGATATAAATATATCGTATGTAGCGTAACAGGCTAATAAGCGAGAGTTCCGTAACAGGCTAACAAGCTAGAGTTCCTGGGTTCGAATCCCTGCAAAAACATTTTTTTATTTTTTTCAAGATATCTACATAAGTCAGCATAACATTTGTTTACATATTTACAGCTGATTATTCCATAGATTGTATATTTTTTGACTTATCTTGTTGTACGTGTTTTATTACATGCAATCAACAGAAAAATTGACTAAATATAAGTACACTGTTATGCTGACTTAGAGCACGTGCAGAGTGAGTTTTTATTTTCGTAAAATTTTCAAAATTTTGAAAAATTTTATTTTGTAACAAAACACAAATTTTCAAAAAGTCGCCAAAATAAATATATACACATAAAATGCTTTTTCTAAAATAAAAAATTTTTTTTTTAATTTTACGAAAATAAAAACTCACTTTGCGTGCCCTTATGTAGATATCTTGAAAAAATAAAAAAAATGTCTTTGTAGGGACTCGAACCCAGGACCTCTCGTTTTTAGCCTGTACGTTGCACATTAGGCAATGCTCTCTTTAATTTTTGACGCACGATTTATATATTTATAACAATATTTTAACTGACATTATAAATTTATAGTAATATTTCAAAATAAATGTAATATGGAAGATATAAATGCCCTTTAAATTAAATTTCTCAAATAAAATAATTAAACTCATTTTAAAATTTTAGATTGGCATAATACAACGAAAAATTTTGTAATTATTCATTAACTTTCGTTTAGTGACTAATAAAACTTTTAAAAATTTATTAAAAAACTTTAAGAGTTAGAAAATTTTCAATTATAAATTCAAATTCCTCATAAAAAGTTACAAACTTTAATCTAAAAAATTTTCCTATATTAAAAAGCGTTTTTGCTATTCGGTGTAAAATGAACTCGCGTAAAAGGTCATTTTACACGAGTTCATTTTACACCGAATAGACCTGCCGGAATTTTTTTATTTTCTTGGGTATCACAATGCATAAATTATACATTTTTTCTGGACTTGATTTTTAATATCATCCTTCGTAAAACATTAAACTTTTTATAATTTATAAATATTTTATTATTAAGAGCTTAATTAATAACAAAAATAGGTTTTGTTAATAATGAGAGTCCGTGAAAAACATGGCCTTTATTTATAACGAAAATAAGTTTAATTGTTAACAAATCCTGAAAAACAAAAATGGGCTTTATTAATAACGAAAATAAAGTCAATTAATAACATAAGTCCTTGGAAAACAATATGGGCCTTTATTAATAAGGAAATTCAAGTTTGTTGATAACAAATTAGGCCTTTATTATTATAAACTCCAAAATCTTATTATAGAATTTGTTGTTTTAATTATAAAAATGTTTTTTGTTAATTACGAAATCGCTTTTTATTAATTACATATACAATTTACTAATAACTAAAAATTTCTTGTAAATGAAACTGCATGGAAATGACTATTTGATTTAAAAATAATTAATTTATTTATTTTTAAGCAAGGTGGTAGATATAAAAATTAATTAAGACTAAGGATGTTGCATATAAGCACTGGCCTATTTATCGATCTTGACCATGCTGGGTTGTTTTAGTTTTCAAAAGTCCACAGTCATTCTCCCGAAGTCGCGAGGGGCTTTAGTTTCTTATCTCCAACGGCAAAAAAAACAGTATTATCTTCCCGGAATTTATTTTAATATGTACTACATCGATTTTTACCTTCTTCTTTAAAATTTGCCGCAGCTTAATTAAAGCGGGCCAGGTTAATGACACAGACACACGTGAATTTTATTTTTCTTCAAAAACTTGAGACAGTCAGCTGAGCCTCTCCCCCTCTTTCCACATGAGTCTTAACAAAAAGTTTTGATCCCTCATTCACAATCTTTTTGCGCCACTTTCCCAAGTGCGACCGGGTTGGAATTTAAATATAGATTAAAGAAAAACCATAAACCATGAAAAACACTTAGCGGTTTATGTTTGCAAACATATATATAAGGAAGGTTATCAAAATACTTTATGATATTTATTTCTTTTTTACACGGATTTCGATATGTCGCCTGTTTATACCAGGACCGGTCTGTGCCACTTCGGGGCGCTTAAACGATTGGTTTTTAAACGCATAAAACAAATATTTTTTTTAATATATAAAACGGGATTAATTTTCAAAACCTTCCATTCTCCCAAGCATAACTTATATTGCCCTTATGACCGGTCTGATTTATCCAAGCATTTTTCGTAGGCAATCAAGCAATTATTCCTTGTTATTTTTGAGAATGATTAAAATATCCCTTAATTTAAACAATGTCAAAATAAGTGAAAATCTTTTATGTCACAGGTTGTTCATTTTGCAAGCGCGAAATTAATAAAAATGTATTTTTGTTAATTTTTTAAATATTAATTCAATTCAATTAGAGATCTACAATGTGATAAAACACCGTATTTCTATTCCCATAAATCAAACCGACTACGCTGAATAAATTTTGTATTAAGTTTTTTAACCCCGATATAGATATTTGCAACAAAACTATACACGAAAGTTTTTATATAGTTGATTATACCGTGCCTGACAGGTGCCGGCCCAGTCAAATCGGTAAGATAGATTTGCCCTAGAAAAATTGAATTTTTTGAAATAGGGGAAAAGTGTGAATCTAGGACCTCATACCTTTACCCAAGGGCGCCATAAGCGTTTAAGGCTTTGACTCTTTTACTTTGAGCATATCATGGGTTAAATAGTTAGATTTGCTCGCACTCAAGCAAAGTAGGTTTTTGGTCTAAGCGCTTATGGTCAAATTGTTTAGAGCTTACTGCTTAGGCCACTTAGTAGCTTTAAAGTGGTTACACGTGTATCCTATCCGCCCAAAACTTAGTTTTTTATATGAGATCCGGCTTGAATTTACAAATAAGGCCCTGTATAATAAGCTATTAATTTTGCTTTTAAGGGCACGTGCAAAGTGAGTTATTATTTTCGTAAAATTTTAAAAATTCTGAAAATTTTAAAAATTTATTTTTTTTCAAATTTTTTTCGAAAATTTTTTATTTCTGAAAAAGCATTTTATGTGCATATATTAAATTTGGCAACTTTTTAAAAATTTGCGTTTTATTTCAAAAATTTTTTTTTCAAACTTTTGAAAATTTTACAAAAATAAAAACTCACTTTGCACGTGCCCTAAAATACAGATATGTAGAAGTAAAACCTTTTATTGTGTGATTACACAGGTCAACAAATATTTATATCAGAAACGTGAATTTTATAAAAATATAAAAGAATGCATCTTCGTGATGGCCTAATCTCATATGTGTTTTTCGTTTTTCTAAGTTTCTTCCGTCTTTGGCTCCTTAGATCCGTTTATGACAAAAAATGACCATTTTTGACCAATTTGACAGATCTAAATATACCCTAAAAAGAAAAATTTTTTTGGCATATTAAAATACCTTGTAACTTATATTTTTAATCACAAATAATGGAAAAAGAAATTTATTACTATATCAAGCTCTTACATCGGCATTTAGATAAAAATATTTTGCGTCCAAACTTAAATACGACACGATATACTATCGGTTTTAAATATATTATTTGAGTTTGAAATTAACAGTCTAACTATTGTGAATATGCAAAAAATTTTAATTTATTTTTGTTTTTGAATTTTATTTGGTTTTTTGACCTTTTTTTCTAAAATTTTTAATGTTTATAACTGGCTAACTAAGTTTTATTAGGAAAAACGGTAAACGAAGGTTGGATCTCCGTAGTTAGCTCATAATTCTCAAAAAATTGTTGATATGTGTTATAACATAATTTTAACTTGTCACTAATAGTTTAAAATAATAAGGCAAAATCAGATATAGCTCTACCCGTAAATTTCTTTAAGTGCCAATTTCCCACCCGGCCTGTTTTTTGGGCCGGCCGGCATTAAGCCAGGTATGATTTGTCCGTTAGGTGACGCCCCATAGCAAACCTCTAACAAAGCCTAAACATAATTTTTTCGGATAATTTAGATTAAAACCTTAATCATATAAAATTGCTCAGCGTCTCCACACATTGCTTAGGTTGCTATGGACGAACGGCCTGTATAAATGAGAGATGGTTGAAATTCACTCATATGCCACAATCATCAAATTGGTTTTGTTTAAGACAACAACGAGAGGATCAAAAGAAAGCAGTTTTTACCTTTTTTTTTAAATTTTCCAGGTTAAAAAAAGCATTTTATATTTTGTGTGATGCCTTATAGAATGTCTTAGGGTTAGCATGTAAGTTACTACTAAATCCTAAAATATGATTGTATAAAGATTAGTTAGCAAAATAAATCAATATTAAAGGATTTTGTGGTAAAAACACGACACACACACGCTAAACCTTCTTTCTTAATTTCCCAATAGTAATATCAAATAATTTTTGGGTCATCTATGTTTGCGCATTATTTTTCAATCAAATTTGTAAGGGGTACCTTTCTAACGTTAACTAGTTAGAATTAACGGATATCGTTATATATTAACATTTTTTTTAATATTACCTTACCATAGGTAACATCTTGCAAAAAATTAATTCCCTCTGAGCTGACCTCTTTTTCCAGGTAATGTGTTCCCCCCTTTTTTTTACCTTTAAAGCTTAACAATTCATTTTCTTTTTTTTTTGTAATATTATTCCTCTTTTTTCTACATAAGGGTGCGTTCAAACTCGTAAAGTTTTTTTTGAAATAAAATAATGAAAAAATTTTTCAGAAAGATTTCCCAATTTATATTCAGCTCTCAGCACAATAAACACTTTAATTATTTATTTCAAAAAATTAAAAAAAGTTTTTAGAATTTCAATGATTGGAGTTAAAAACTTATTATTTATGCCCTATTATTATATAAATTTTTAATTATAGGCGATTGAGACCGAGGGGGGAGGGAGGGGTGAGTTTTGATGCAAAGGCACAAGGTATTCCTTTTTTGGTTTAATTAGCAAAAAATTGCGAAATTTAGTATAAAGCCCCCTTCCTTATAGGGATTATTAGAATGGTGGGTTTTTGTCATTGCAAATTCCCAATTACCTTGATTAAATATGACAGATTAATAACCTTTTCATGTAGCTTCCTTCTTAGAGTTAACGACATTAAGGTAATAGATGGAATTATTAGTTAGTCACTTGATCCCTAATTAAAGAAAGCAATGTTTAAGGTGCTGCGTTAATAAGCATGTAATGAAGCCTTTTTCTACAACGGTAAAGGGGGGGCTGATGTAATAATTTATTTTTCATTAGGGCTACCATTTATTTTGCACCCCCCCCCCCCTTTCCCCCAAAATGGTAGGTCGAGCTATAATATATATTTAAACGCTTATTCATTCAAATTTTAATTTATAAAATCATTTGCACATAGATAGTGTGAAGATGTTAATGTCATTTAACATTATTCATAAAAAGGTCGAAATTTTAAGATAATGGCCCTCTGCGCGGAACTTTAATAATTTATAAAAGTCTGAATTTATAAGCCTGGCATAAACAGGTTGGTCATATCCTTTCCGATACATCACCATCAGTTTATTAAAAATTCTCAAACGACTCTATGGTCCAATTTTTGATGATAATATACAGAAGAAAAATGGAGCTGTTTATAGAATTATCAAGACAAGTAGAGCTGTTACCGGGGGGGGGGGGGGGGGTGACTGGTGAGGGCCCTTTTATCCGGCGGAGTTTTCTGTTTTACTAGTTATTTTGATTAAAATTGCCTAGCCCACCTCCCCCTCCTCGCCCAAAGGTAATTAGACATTGCCA
Source organism: Acutogordius australiensis (assembly GCA_030555515.1). Taxonomy (NCBI): domain Eukaryota; kingdom Metazoa; phylum Nematomorpha; class Gordioida; order Gordea; family Gordiidae; genus Acutogordius; species Acutogordius australiensis. The sequence goes on from CM060245.1 coordinate 13,822,750, forward strand.
GGTTAGCCGTCTAGTCCATCTATAATGGCTGGATTCTTTAATTCATATGTGCACATTAATTTTTAACAGCATTATAAGCTATGACACTTTTTCTAAATTGATCTTAACTAAAGAATAAGGTTGAGAGCCTTTTTTAACATAATTGCTTTAAGCAATTAATAAGTATTAAGACGACACATCATAAAGGTTAATATTTTGACACACTTTAATTAAGTTTATTGCGCAAAATTGTTGTTAATATTTTCCTCGCTCCAAGCCGGATCAGGCCCAAAATGAAAGACATGCCGACCAAAAGGTAAAGAGGGCTAAGCCTAATTTTAAAGTGTGGAAGGCGGTTTGGGCCCAGCATTAGAGCAGCCTCCATAACCGCGAGTGATATAGTGAGAAACTTGTAACACGCATGCTAGCTACAATGAATCCGTGTGGGACCTTAATTTTAAACCTCTCTAACGTTAAAGTTCTACAACTAAAGATTTTGTTTTTTTAATACTTCAAAAAGATTACGTATACTTTCATTAAAGATTAATATATTATTGATGATACTGTAAATATAGCAAAAGAAAAAATTTAAAAAATGGCTGTGCTATAATTTTCCTTAATATAATAAATATATCATTGAATAAATTGTGTTTTTAGATCTAATAAAACATTTTTTGTAATTAAAATATATTGTAAAACTTAACAATTTTTGGCTATTATTAAAAACTAGACAATTAATATATGATTTATAGCATTAATAGTACAAACCATTGTTACTCTAAAGTAAAACTATTAAGAAAAAATATATAAAAAAATTTAGCAACATCCAATAAAGGCTATATTATGATTTTTAACATTAAATATTGACCATAGGGATTATACGAACTTCTAATTTCTAACTATACTTCGCCGAAATTTTTATTACTAATGTTATTTGTTTATATTCAAGAATAAGGTCACAAAAAAATATCAAATGTAAGATGTGTTGGGCCTCTTGCAAAATAAAATTCTAAGGTGGGCGAAAGCCTGCCCCCCGGTGAATGCGCGCACGAAAAACGGACCAGGCTAGTGGCACAGCAGGTTTCGGGCATGGACGGCCGTGCCTGAGTTAGATAATATAATTACGGGCCAGGTCAAAATTTTATATATCATTTTGCCTTATATGTATTCTACTGATAATCTTAAAGGAAAAAATTAATAGCTTGCTATAAAGTATTTTCTGGCCGTGTTTATTAACAAGGGCCACCGGGTCTAAAAAAACCAAATTTGGCCGACTACCTAAACTTAAAAATTTGTCGGGTGGGCCGTGCAGGAATACGGCCGAACTCTAGTGGACCCCCCGGTAGTACTCGCAAGTAATCCTGATTAATTTAAATATAATTTTAAACTTTCTTTTTAATCAAAACAAAATCCATTCCATAGGTCGAAAATATTATATTTAAATGAATTTTAAGTGCACCCAACTATAGAAAACATTTATTTTATATATTGCACATGGCAAACAATTTCACAAAGCAATATTTTATGATTGTGATATATTTTAAATATTTCATGCAAACCAGGGCTGGAGAAAAAAAATGTGCTTTTTTTAGCAAGTTTTTGAGTTTTTTTTCACAAATGCCCATAAACTCGTGGGCATGGAAAAAGAAAAGCCCCTTTTCTTGCTTAATAAAAGGGGAATATTTAAAAAAGCCCCTTTTCAAAAAAAAACTCCTAGGAGTTTTAAGAAAAAACCCACCCATCATTATTAAAAAGAAAAAATCATTTTTTGATTATAAAGTAAAAAAAACAAGTGATTTTGTGAATCGCTTTTTAAGAGCCACTTAGGTTTTTTTGCCCCCTTTCTTAATGAAAGCTCTTTTCTTATTTTGGCCCTTTATTTGTAGCTCCCTTTTTCTTTTTTTGGGGAAAAAAATGAGCCAAATTTTTTTGGCTCATTGTTTTCCCAGCACTGATGCAAACCTTTACCGTTTTTTGATATCTCGTCAAATTTCCGTTATATTTTGCCAAATAAATATAATTAAAAATGCCTCGCTTTAGACTTAAAAATTCAGCCCTAACAACGAATCTGATTTTTTTTAGTAAAAAATATGCAAAATGTTCCAAATTTTATGTTGCAATTTGCATTTTTTTTTACCCATTTCGACACTTAACTAAGAAAACCCTTAAAATTTAAGATACAAAAAAATTTATTATTAAATCTAGCTATAATTTTCAATTTGGACTTATGACATCTTATGGAGTCAAAATCATCAAAAAAATCATAAATTTTTTGTTTTTAAAACATTTTTATGATTGTGGCAGGCACGATTCTAGACCCTTATGAAGGGGGCAGTGCCCCCCCCCCCAAAGTTTTTGATTGCCTCCCCCCCCCCCAAATTGAATTTGCCCCCCCCCCCAAATACATAGTAATTTTATGTTTGCCCCTTCCCCAAAATTGAATTCCCCCCCCCCCTCCCAAATTTAATTTTTTCTTTTACATAATATAATTTAAAGCTCCGCCAAAAATATCTAAAAAATATTATTAAAAATATTTACATTCATCAACACTTCTTATCCGCTAGAGAAATCAAACTAACACAGAAATTATTTCTGTTGTTATAAGATATATAGAAAAATTTGATTTTACAGAAAGCTTTATTGAAAGCAATTCATAAATCTAATGCCTAAGAAATTTTCTCACTTGCCAACAATCTTGTGATAGAATATAATCTAGAACCAAAGAACCTGATCGCACAATGCTACGATGGGGTGAACGTAATGCCCGGGGATAAAGGTGATGTTCAAGTGTTTTTAAGCTAAATAGCTGGACAACGTGTCCCGTATATTGACTGCTTTAACGACCGATTGCATCTTGTTGTAGATTGTCTTGAAATTTTAGTTGAAGGGAAAAATTTTTTAAATATTTATTCTTCCCTTCATAAATTTTTTAACATTATGCAATCAAGGAAGTTAGTGAATGCGGGACCATACCCCGGCTGTTGCCCCATCGGTGGTGCGGTCACTACGACGCCATTTTTTTTTAAAAATTACATGAAAATATTAAATACTCTTTTTAAAATAATAATTTTTATATCTTCAGGTCACAGGGCCGAAGCGTCGAGGTTTTTTGACCATATTTATAATCATCAATTTATTTTTTTGTATTTATCATTTGAAAAACTATTTTATTTATTAAAAATAATTAATGATAGTGCAAAACTATTTAAGTTTCTAAAACTTTTGATTTACACCATTGTTTGTTAGAAATTAAACAATTAAGAAATACAAATACATTTAAAGATTTATTAAAAAACTGTTTTTATATATAATACTTTTTTAAATGACAGTAATTTATTTATAGATAAAAAAAACTAAACCTATAAATTTTTCTGATTTTTATTTATTTTATACTCATAAGTTTGAGAATAATTTAAATTTAATGATGAATTAAAAAGTATTTATTTTAATATTATGGATTCTTTTGATAATAGATACCGATAATATTTATTTAGAATTTAGATTCCCTTTATAAATTTGATTATCCTTTTTTTAGATATAAATGAGCCTCTTTTAAAAATAAGTAATATTGATAAAAATTCACTATTAAAACAAAGTGACTTAGCCAAAAAAATTCAATAAGATTAGTAATTACAAAGAATGTGTTACTAATAATTTTGTTAAACTTTTATATAATTATAAAGATGCGTTTCCTAATCTATTTAGCATTTTTTCTATAAGTTTGTTATTTGGCTTTTTAACGTCGAGTTGTGAGGCCACATTTTCAAGGAAAATAACTTCTAGTAGGCTGGCAAGTATTGACCTGGGTAAAGGTGATTTGGTTTTTCTAGGATACGAAAAATCATTAACTGGGTCGTTGAATTTTAATGAATTTTATAATTTAATCAAAACAACCTCTAGTATAAAATTATTAGATTAATACCATACACTGCTTATAATCAGCTAATTATTGATATTTTAAGACATGCTGCAATTTTTTTTATGCGCACTTAACGTTAATGTTCATGTTTTATTTAATTTTTTTTATCTAATTATAATTATTAGCTATAAATAAGGGCACGTGCAAAGTGGGTTTTTATTTTCGTAAATTTTCTAAATTTTGAAAAAAAAATTTTGTAATAAAATGCAAATTTTTAAAAAGTTGCCAAATTTTATATGCACATAAAATGCTTTTTCTAAAATAAAAAATTTTTTAACAAATTTTGAAAAAAAAATAAATTTTTAAAATTTTCAGAATTTTCAAAATTTTACGAAAATAAACTCACTTTGCACGTGCCCTAACCAGTGTTTTTTCATATATATTTTTCCAAATTAGCATACTTATACAATTTGTTTTCATGATAATCAATCTTCATATTTTTATTTTTCATGCGCATTGATACCAAATGATAAAATTATACTTACAATTGATTTCCAAATCTCATATCTTTTTAAGCAATTGATTTTAAAGAATACAATTAATTTAAATTCACATATCCAATTTGTAAACGCAATCATTTTTTTTTATTCAAAGAAATATAACAAATTACTATTAATTTGTTAAAAATAAAAATTTTGAACATGGATTCAATTGTTGTACATGTATATTTTTTACCCCCCCCAAAGTGGAAAAGCTAATCGGGCCTGGATTGTAGCCAACCAATACATAAGAAGCCATATATTATACTTAACTTTGAGCATGTTTAAATAAATTTAAACAAATTTTATGGGCAATTGTTTTTATTGCAAAACCGTATATGTAGTCATTATTTTTCCCGAGAGTTAAAAATTATTATTATATTTTATTTTTGTGCCCAGTCTAACAAATTCCACTTGTTTAATCTCTATAGTTTGTAACCTAACATTTCTAAATTTTTAATCCAATTAAAATCTCCACATTTGTATGAATTTTTTAAATAAGCTATATTCCTAAATATTTAGATTCATGATAGGAAATTTATTAAATTTTATTAATAAACCCTCTAGCCATAAAACACAAATTTTTTTACAAAATTCTAGTAAAACCTATTGTAGAACCTTAAAGATTGCTAAATTGGGAAAAGAATTAAAATGAGGCTTAGATAACATTAAAACATAGGAAATATAGAAATGGACAAAGAAAAAAATTAGGAAAATTTTCTTAAAAGGAGCTTTACTGCCACGCAAGTTTAAAATGTTTATTGGCAACACCAATAGCTATTTGGCCGAGCTTAGTTTTGTAAATTTTAACTGTAGTTAATAATGACTAAAGATTGTTTGTTTATGTTTATTAACCCACGATTAGCACTGTGAGGTCCATATGGACCCCAACACACATTTTAAATATCTTTAAAAATATTATATAATAATTATGGGTCATTGGATTGGATCTCTGCTATAAACAATTTAATTATATTTAGCTTTTCTAAAAGGGCAATTGGCCTATTATGATGTTCGGGCAATCTATCCCGTTAAATTTTTTATATAAAAGTACGTTCAAATTTAAGTTTTCATAAATTTTTTAATATACAAAAAAAAGTATATTTTTAAAAAAAGTTATTAAATTTGTGCCATAAAAGTGAATTTAAATTCTTCCCCATATTTTTAACTAATGATAGCACTTGGCATTTAAGGGCCATTCTCATATATTTGTAATTTTTATACTTTTATTGTGAGTTGGTAGTTTTTATCTATCAATTATTATATTATTAAATCATATACCAACATCCTATATTTGAAATATGTATCTAAAGTTTTATCAAAACAATTATTAGAATTTAAAATCTATGTAATGCTCCATATAATAAATTGTCTGTAATTTTATGAGATCGTGATAGAACAAATTTTTTGCAAAAATGAATGAAGTTTGAACGCGCCCTCCTTAAAATGAAATTTTAACATCTGGTATTAAATGGCAGAGGCATCTCGTTTTAGCCTCGAAAAAAATGTTAGACTTTTTTCTCTAACTTTTTTCTGTGCACGAGGTATTAGAGCTATGATTAAATGTATGAATTTTGAATGAAAACTTTAGGCGCTTAAATTGAATAATGAATTTTGTGTTGTTGCACATTCTTGTAAATTCATTTGATATTAACTCTTCTATATAACTATATTCTTATTTTGTTATAATTTCTTCTTCTACTAGATTGTAGACTATTATAAAATCCTAGCTAAGAAACTATATTTGCCAACAATTTAGCCAAAACCGTTAAAGCATTTAATTTCAAGGCAAACTTTGTAACAACTATCTGAATATTCTGGTAAATTCATTTTATATTATCTCTTCTATATAGATTTCATAATTTGTTATAATATATTCTTCTACTAGATCATAAACTATTATAAAATCTTCCTAGCTATTTAGCCAAAACTATTTAAGCATTTGATTTCAATATAGCAAACTTTGTAACAACTATTTGATCCTTCTGGTAAATTCATTTGATATTATCTATTCTATATAACTATTATCTTATTTTGTTTATAATTTATTCTTTCTACTAGATTATAAACTATTAATCTTCCTAGCTATTTAGCTAAAACCATTATAGCATTTAATTTCAATATAACAAACATTATATCAACTATTTGATCATTCTGGTAAATTTATTTGATATTATTTATTCTATATAACCATATTCTTATTTTTTTTATAATTTATTCTTTCTACTAGATTATAAACTATTATAAAATCTTCCTAGCTATTCAGCCAAAACTATTTTAGCATTTAATTTCAATATAGCCAACAAATTCATTTGATATTATCTATTCTATATAACTATATTCTTATTTTGTTTATAATTTATTCTTTCTACTAGATTATAAACTATTAATCTTCCTAGCTCTTAGCCAAAACCATTATAGCTTTTAATTTCAATATAGCAAACATTGTAACAACTATTTGATCATTCTGGTAAATTCATTTGATATTATCTATTCTATATAACTATATTCTTATTTTGTTTATAATTTATTCTTTCTACTAGATTATAAACTATTAATCTTCCTAGCTATTTAGCCAAAACCATTATAGCATTTAATTTCAATATAGCAAACATTATATCAACTATTTGATCATTCTGGTAAATTTATTTGATATTATTTATTCTATATAACTATATTCTTATTATTTTATATTGAGAATTTTATAAGGTATTCTTATTTATGATAATACTGTATATATGTGGGGTGAAAAGATATGGTAAACTTTATAATCATGGCCACCGCTTCCTTCCTCTTCTTCTTGAACTTTGAAGATGGCTATCTTTACATACACCATCTTTTTTAAACAATTTATACTCAAAATTTTTTAACAAAGAAATAAGAATTTTTGTATAAAAAATAAAATTATTCTTTGAAAACTCTCTTTTTTAATATTTTTAAAAATATGTATTAAATTTAGCCTTAATTTATGTATTTAAAAAAATATAGATGGATGACTTAAAAAGATCCATTTTACTTTACAAAATGTGGGTTACCGGCTATCAAAAGGAAACAAAATACTATACTTGTGAATGTGGTGGCAAGATTGGAAAAAAGAATGAGGTCATCTGGATATTAACTAGCCATTCACAAGATTGTTTACAAAATTACAAGGAAGTTAAAAACTATCAACTAATTGGAAGTATTGTTTAAAAATATACATACTAGAAATTTAAGTTTTTATTGATTTAAAATTATCACATACAAATTTATAATATATTGCTTTAAAGATTAAAATTCTGCTTTTTTGTAATTTTGAGACTCTTCTAAACAATATATTTTAAATAATTGTGTTATACATATTATAAAGACCGTCTTTATCCTGTTTTTTATTGTTTTTTACCCGGTAAAACCTACGGGATTTATTGTCGTTTATTTAAATTAATTAAAAGGATTTTTAATAATATGTGCGGTTTTAATACTGATAATTTACAACGTATTTTTATTGATTTTGAAATAGCAACGTTTTCCGCTTTTAAAAAAATTTTTAGGGAGAATATAATTAGAGGTTGTTTTTTCCACTTTACACAGTGTATTTACAGAAATATTCAAAAACACCTTATAATGTATTATAAGAATCCGGAATTTAGCGAATTAAGTGAATGCCTCTTACGCATTATGGCAATGCCATTATTAAAACCAGATGATCGAGAAGATTTTGAAAATTACTTAGATAATATTCAACTTAAATACTCTCATCTTGCTGGGGTAGAAACCTTTTTTGATTATGTATGGAACACGTGGCTCAAATGCGGAGCCACGTTTCCCTACACCCTTTGGTCGCATTTCAACACGCATGGGGGAAGGACGACCAATGGGTGTGAGGGGTTTCATTCGGCTCTAAATAAACGAATTCATCCACACCCTTCATGCCATGACCTAATCGATATATTAAGAAAAATTGATGATGAACAACGATTTGATTTTGTTGCTTCAGATTTTGGTTATAACACGGTTATTAAGAAAAAAAAATACGAGTCCATTAAAAAACAAACAATCAACTGGCTTTATTTATATAATCAAGGGGGGGGGGTTTATTTTATGGATATTTTATACCAATTAAGTCTATTACTAAAAACATACTAAAAATTAATTTATTATTTACCAAAATTTTTTATTTACGTTAAATACTAGGTAAATTATCATAATGCCTAAGAGGCATTCACCCAATTCGCTAAATTTCGGATTTTAATAATACATTACAAGGTGTTTTTAAATTGTAAATACACTGTGTGAAGTGTAAAAAGCAGACGGTCTTTATAATATGTATGAATAATGTATGTTTATAAAAGTTTTTGCGGCCAGTAAAATCTGGTGACTCAAAAGTTAATATATTATTATTAACGTCTATTCAATTATGCATTTGCAATTACCGTTTGTTTAATATGTGATTTATTTTTTTTTATATTTCATATTAAAGGAATTTCAATATCTCAATTATGCATTTGCAATTACCGTTTGTTTAATATGTGATTTATTTTTTTTTATATTTCATATTAAAGGAATTTCAATATCTCAATTATGCATTTGCAATTACCGTTTTTTAAATATGTGATTTATTATTATATATTTTTCCATATCAAAAAAAATATCTCAATTATGCATTTGCAATTACCGTTTTATAAATATGGGATTTATTATTTTATATTTTTCCATATCAAAGAAATTTTAATATCGCAAATATTTGCAATTACCATTTTTTAGATATTTGATTTATTTTTTTATATTTTTCCTTATCAAAGATTTTAATATCTTAATTATGCGTTTATGCTCACCGTTTTATATAACATGTAATTTTTTTTAATATTTTCCCATATCAAGAATTTTAATATCTCAATTATGCATTTTTGCTCACCGTTTTTTATAAAATGTAATTTTTTTTTATAATTTACGATTATGAATATTTATTATCATTATTTGTTGCTCATTACTATGTCATAATAATCTAGTCTTTTTATATTAATAAATATATCAAATGAAATTTCATATCATAAGGGTTAAACTTACGAATGCGAGTTGGAAATATTAATAATATACATCAGAGCCGAAACATTTAATAAATTAGTCATGCAATTAAACAACTAAGTCATCAATCAACAAGTCTGATCCGATTAAACTAAAATACGTAGCAGTGGTTATGATGCCAAGTTATAGTAATTAATTAAGTTAGTAAATGATTTTTAAATCAAAGAATATATCTTCGAGGTGTTTTAACGATGAAGGATAACAGAATTAGTATGTAAAATCAGTGAATTAATTTACTAGGACAATAATAATGATAAATTTTATCTTTATAAAATATCTATTTTTAAAATAATTTCAAATATTTTTTTTTCATAAATTCTTTTAAAAATGTTTTACTAGACCTAAAAACACTATTTTATCTATAAAATTTAATCCATTTAGTTTATTGACAAGATTTGTTTAAAGAAACATAGAGAAATGAAAAAATCTCATAGATTTTTTTATAAGATGTGTCAAAAAAAATTGTAATATACATACGATAACCTATCTTAGTTTGTAATTAAAGAGCACGTATATTTCTATAAAATAATTAAATGGGTCATAGCTACTAAATTTTTGAAATTATAGTGGTTTAAAACTGGGGCGCTTATGGCCTTGGATACATTGCCAAAATGACTTTAAAAAATTTTTCTCTCTTTTATACATAAGATTTTATACTTCGCGCTTCTGGCTAAAGAACAAAATTTACTTTGCAAATACCATTACGTCTATAGACGGGTTAAAAGAAAGGTAAAATGACACTCAAATACCCAGATTCGTTACACACGAGAGCGAGCTTCAATTATAGGGTTAATAAATTGAGACTATTAATTTATTGCTATACTGTTTTTTTTCAATGCGCGGATTGAAAGGAGCCTACCATATCTAGTAGACTTTCATGGATATTTATAGCTATTGTCGTGCCGTACTATGTCATTTAGAGCCGCAACAAAACTATCAAAAAATTAAATTAGAGTTAAAAAATTTGTTTTAAAACTTCTAAATGTCAAAATTTATCATTTTTAATTCATTGATTGGCATAAATCATCAAATAATGTTGCAACATAAGTCTTATCTCAAAAATGATTTTATATACAAATCTACAACAATTGAATTTATTGTTGCGTTATTGATGCAAATACCCTTATATATCCATAATAAAATCATTTTTATGGAGAAATAAAATTAAAAAGATATGACCACATACATATATTATTTAATGACAAAGCTTAAAAAAAATTGCGTGAAAAATTACCAAATTATTAACAGACTTATTTAAAAATATATTGCGTTTAGAACAACCTAAATTTTAATTCCACATAAACTTAAAAATGTGGTTTTTATATTATATATATATATTAAACTGTGACAGAAATTGAATATACAGTACAATTACGATATTAATATATTTTTTATATAAATTTGTAAAGTATATTAGTATTCAACTATGTTATATTAAGGCAAAAAAATCAATATATAAAATATTAAAAAAAAATTTACTTTTTCACATTTTGGCATAAATCATTAAGGATAATTAATTATTTTAACAAAAATATTCTATTTAATTGCTTATTATTATTAACTTTCATATTTTTAATTTGTTATATCCTCGTGCCAATTTATATTTGTCTTATTTTAATTTTCGACTCCTAGATAGGGAATCAATGGCAGAAAAAATGAAACATCCCGAAACTACAGGTCGAATTCCCCGACCTCGCCAAATGAGGGGGATGTGTGCCAGCTATTATAAATTAATGGTGCCTCTAGGTGTATTTGTGTCCATGCTAGCTGGCTTAGAATTTTGGCGTCGAACGGGCCGTAAATCTAAACGTGATTATGCTGCGTTTTACGAGTAGGTGAAAATATATATTATTTTTATATTAATTATGATGAATATCATATTTTATGTAGGAACTATGATCCAGATAGAGATTACATTCGGATGAGAGAGGCAGGTGTTTTTAGAGCGGCACCACCATTGGGTCATTATAAATTAAAATATTAGTTTAATTGGAAATGATATATAAATATGTATTTAGCATTTAATTTAATTTGCAAATAATGATTATTAGGCTTCAATGGTAATGGAAAATATTTGTAATAGGTTTTGCACATACGAAAATATAATAAATTCTATATATATCAACTATAACATAGTATTGAATGTTAAGAATATGTTTACTACCTAAATTTTTTATTTAAGGCAGTGAGTAGGCTCACATAAGATGTAAGGTGTGAATACAAATTAAAAAAAAAATGGTATTGTTTTTATAAATTAAATTTCTAATATAACCTTAATTTGTTTATTAGGACTGCATTGAAAACAATTAATTAAATAAAATTATGATAATATAAAATTTATACAAAAAAATTTATTTAAATTTAATATATGTTTATTTTAAATGTGGTTAAGTATATGTTTTAATCACTTGCAGCAGCTCAATGCATAATTTAGGCATATATTTGTGCTGATTGGTAATTTATACATTAAATGAGCACGGTTAGTGTAAAATTCTTTTTTGGTGTACATTGTTCAACCCTACTAATCTTTATAGGCTATCATATTACAGTTGTAAATTTTACTTGGTGCTCATACACATGCACAAATTAATTGTTTTTTTAAGGGAATAGTTAAATTATTTGGTTCAATTATTTACTATAAAGGCTAAAAAGATTATTTTTAACTTTATATTGCCTAACAAATAAAACAATTTTAGTTTTTCAATGCTTTTTATAAAATCTAGTAAGTCAGGCATATTTTATACTATATGAGAGGTTGTTTAGTTAAACATTTATAATTAAATATTAACTATAGCTTAATTTAAAGATTATGTGCTTTAATATATTAAATTTATATGTGTTTGGTTATCCCCCTAATTCCACATAATTAATTTAAGGAAAATATTTTATTGCCCAAAAAGTTTTCAAATGAGGTTTCTTTCAAAGTTCATTCATTTTTTTATAATTTTAAAACAATAATATTTGTTTTGTTGCAATATTTTAGATGCTAAATTAATGATACCGTATTTTACGGATAAAATCAGCCATGTAAACTTGATAAATTTAATAATTTTTCTGAATATATTTGGAGAAATTGGTTGGGGGAAATCTTAAAAAACGGTGCTACGATTTTCGATGTAATTTTACAAACTTATTAGAACTTTTGTAATTCATGAACTCCTAACGTGCCCTTTTGTAATCAACCAAAAAACAGTCCTTTCATCAATTTTTATATTATAATTTTATAATTAATTTTGATGCATGCTATATTCCTACACTTGGAGCAATTGCCTTAAAGTGCGTTCAAGTCATTCGTTTTTTTACAAAAAAAAATGAAAATTTAAAATTTGAGTTTTTATATTGAAAATTATTATCCATTTTTTACAATATTTTTTAACACTCGGACGTTGCTTTAAGTATATTTAGTAATATTTATAAAATCTTATCTAAAACATAAATGATAATCGTATTAGCAAGATTTTTACAAAAATTCTACCTAGAAAATATTTAACATTAAACCAATATTTTTAGAAAAATTTATAAATTTGAATGAAGTCCGTAGGCGCCCATAAGCTTGTTTAGAAATTTTATTAATTATAAACATAGCTAATAGTCATTTCAAAATTTTTTTAAAAAATTCTAGCCTTTAAAATTTTCGAAATTAAACCAATTTTTATTATAATGTTTTTTCTAGAATTGAATGAACTTTAAACGTGCCCATAAAAATCGATAATTATATCCCATTTAAATTAGATGTAGGACAAACCCGAGATTACAAAAATCAAAGAGCTCAAACTCGGTTTTATTTTTTAGAATTGGAGGCGAGCTCACACACTTTATTTAAATCTTTCAGCCATTTTTATTTATTAATTTTGTATAGAGTGGTAAATTATGTTTTTTTAAATGAAATTGTTTTAAACTCTTTACAAAACTCTTTATATTAGCGCGCTCAGAATTTTTTTATTTTTTGGAGATTGAAATTTTTCTTATAACAAATATTGATTTAATTTAATGTAGCCATAGAATTAAAAAATGTTATGGAATATTTATGAAATTTAATAGAGCAAGATGTAAAAAATTATATAAAAAACAATGAATATTAATTTTCCATGTAAAAACCCAAAAATTATTAAAATTTTATGCAAAAAATGAATGAAGTTGAAACTATAATTCAAAAGAATGGGTCTGTGATGAGTTGCGAGCTCATATTTGATTATATACAAAATGGGTGCACCAATTGGAGCTTAAATATCTGAATTAGCAAAACATAATTAGCCGTTGTATATTAAAAATTTTGCTCTAAAGGGCTATGAATAAAATTTAGCCCTTCATTATTTTTATTCGTCTAGATTCAAAAGTCCAATATCACATTTATCTTTGGCTATAGTTTTTTTTGTATTTAATTCGACAAAATTAGGAAAAAGCGAAATTTTTTGTTATTGTTTGACTTTGAACGCGGTTGCGAGATGTAAGGTTTTCTAAAAACATTTGGAAAAGGCGTTTAAAAGAAGTTTTGCTCATGTCCATTATTTTAGGCCCTAATAAAAAGGTTACAAATTGCATACGGCTATATAAAAAATTTTGTGTCATCGTATGTTTTGAGAAATGCTTTTAAAAGTTTTGGTCGAAGCATCGAGTCCGCACAGATATTCAATGTAATGAAGTGGATCGCCCCAATTAAGGTGTTGTTTGTTGTTTTCCGGATATATTTTTAGCTGCAGCACCGTTTCAAACGTTCCCATAGATTCAATCTACATCATTTAAAATTATTTGTATTATTTATAAATGGGCGCGTTCAGACTCATTTCATTTTTTTGGAAAATTAAAATTTTATTGGAATTTGTTAAAATTTTATTTCTTTTTTTAACATTTTTAAAAAAATTTTCTTTCAGACTATTTGAATGCTAATAACAAAAATGGCGACTTTTTGTTTCATAAAATGCGTTTGTTAAAGGTAAAAAATTTTAAATTTTTAAAGAAAATGAAATGACGCGCCCTTTTTTATATTAAAGTTAGAGACCATTTTTGAAACTAATAAAGTTACAAATGGCCCCATAAATATGTCAATATTCAAACTAGATATAATTATAAAAAGTTAATAGGTTATGCTCTGGAACCATAAGTATAAGCGTATAAAATAAATGATATTTTGTAAAATAATTTTTTTTTTAGTTTAAACGCATCACACTTTTATTAGAAGGGCTCAAGCAATACAGTTAATTGGATTTAACCCAATTAATTTAACTATTAGTATTATATAAAAATATTATAATGCAAGAGCACTTCAATTGTTAGATGTAAAGCTTTTCGATCACCGGATTTAGTTGGTTCGTAGGATTCGGTGTCTCAGGGAAGACCTCAACCGGACAATTATCTGGGTAATTTTCATTGACACCGAGGAATTGAAGATTACATTTTTTTATTGTGTCGAGCTGAGAAAAGGAAACGTACCCGTGATCGATTTTGAAATTACTATATTCGTAATTAAATAAAATATAATAAAAAATCAAAAGCCCCCTTCTTTGATAAGTTAATTATTCTTATTTGGATCCATTATCACCCCGTGTTTTTTTTGGGCTTGTTTCAAGGCCTGATCCGGTCCTATTTAAAATTTTAGCGCAGTTTGACCTATCTCTGGGCTGATATAACAATTTTAGCCTTACCACAGGGTATTTATTTAAAATTTTTAATGTTAATAATTTAATTGATTTAACTATTTATTAATTTTATATATAAGGGACGTGCAAAGTGAGTTTTTGTTTTCGTAAAATTTTGAAAATTCTGAAAATTTCAAAAAAAAATTTTTTTTTTAATTTTTAAAAAAAATTTTTATTTTATAAAAAGCATTCTAGCATACTAAATTTGGCAACATTTTAAAAATTTGCGTTTTATTACAAAATTTTTTTTTTCAAAATTTTAAAGATTTTACTAAAATAAAAACTCACTTTGCACGTGCCCTAAGAACCAAAGCTTAATCGCTCATGGAGGCCTCAAATGAGATGGTGTGTGGGGATGGTTTTTTAGTAGGCACATTCTTAAGCCTGCATATACCGTTTAATTTTTCAGATTTTCGGGCATCAGTGCGAGCATATACTTTTATCATAATTTTAATTCAATCTCTTACAAATTTATCTCTTTTTCTGGGAAATATCTATCTTTTTTAAAGATCCTCTAATCCCGTTTATTAATAAAATAGCTTTAAGATAATATGAGCAAAATTTTTCACCCCACAATACAAAAAATTATTTATATTTAATAAAGAAGGTTTAAATAGTTTACTTAAACTTTTTTAGTTTCCCCCAACCCAAACTCGTTTGATTTTTCGACTTGTCCTGGCAGCTGCCTCGTCTGTCAAACGAAAAGCTCCAAAAATATTTATTAGACCTAAGGGCACGTGCAAAGTGAATTTTCATTTTCGTAAAATTTTGAAAATTCTGAAATTAAAAAATTTTTTATTTCAGAAAAAGCATTTTATGAGCATAAACTGAATTTGGCAACTTTTAGAAAATTTGCGTTTTATTTCAAAATAAAATTTCTCAAAATTTTGAAATTTTCACAAAAATAAAAAGTCACATTGCACGTGCCCTAACAAGAAAATAAACTAAACCTCATCCGGCAACTTTCTGGCTTGAGAAGTATGAAAAATTCGTAATTAGTTGCGGCCCGTACTTTCAATGTCGTAGGCCTCGCAAACCGGCTCCCGTCGTGTTTGTAATAGATCGGCAAATACCTAACGCCCTCTTCGCCCGCCCTCAGTGGTTTATTAGAGTCATCTGCTCCTATATTAGTTTTAACTGAATAGTTACCCGCCTTAATAAAACCACCTCCCGACTTGCGAATTTGCGTTTGATGACTAGATATGGAAGCGGCAATTGACTTTTCGGCGTCTATGGGATTACCTAGCGATCTAGAAGGAAATGGACTCGGGTGTTGGGAATGTGATACCGTAGTTGATGTAAGAGATTTTGCCACCTCCCGGATCGAAAGCATTATAGTTACGCGGACCGCCATTTATATTCCACTCGTTTGGTAGTTGGAGCTTTAAAACGATTTTATTTTCGGTAAATTTAGGAATTAATGACCTTACGAATAAGCTTGCACAGTGCCAATTTCAATAAACATCATTTACTTTTATTACTAAAAAGAAGAGTTTTTTTTATAGGTAGAAAAATGTAAAATTATAATGGGATGGTCATTATGCCAAATAGATTTTTTTTTAATATGACACCTATTGTCCCTGGCTAATATTTAATATATAGGTCCTTTTAAAAATAAGCTCCACAGTTTATTTAGGAAAAAAACCCACGATGTCGCGAAAAAAACGAAAGGCGAATTTATAAGCCAAATATACCAAATAGTCCAAAAAAATCAATAATAAATCTCAAGACGACTTCCCTTTTTTTTTAACTTTGAGTCGACAAGGCATTATAAAATTATGTAATATTTTTATGAATCTTGCTATTACATACACATCTAGAAAAATTGGGGCTTGCGTAAGTGCATTTGAATATATTTAAGCCTTTAAATTTTTTAAAATCACTTGACCTAGTAGACCTTGTGGATATAAGTATTGGGCTCCCGAAAGGAAAATACTTTAATAATCCTAAATCTTGTAAATATTTGTAGTATAAGATATATGAAATATGTGGCCCCAAATGACGATGTAAATTCTTGTCTGTTACCTAAACCTTTTCATACATTAAACCATGTTTTAAATATATTACTTCCTCCTAAGAATGCCGATAGCAAAGTGATTTGGGATTTTGAAAATATCAGAATTCGTTAGTCGGATTAAGATTTTTTTCCTAATTGTCGAAAATATGACACGATGGTTTTGTTACAGGCATTGGTAATTATTTAAAAGGGTTTGCATATATAAATAGGAATATTGAATTAATATATATGTCGTAGCTTAATATAATAAAGAGGTTCGTTTAAATAAATGACTGATAAAAAAAAACAAAATTGGGGGTTAGAGTCAAAACCCTATAAATAATCCATTTCCATAATAAAAAACTTGTTTACAAAATGACACGAAAACAGGTGGCAAGCGGAGTAAGCTTTAGAAGCTGTCTATTTATAATTAAGTCGCTTAATTGGATAAATAGGCATTGCAATTTGGAAACTTAAAACTCTTGATTATAAAAACGCGAAAAGACCGAGTTAATTTCTTAATCCCGTATAAAATGAAAAAACAGTAATAATTATTCAAAACTTAATAAAACAAGTGGGTAAAAATTTAAATTGGGCCTCAACAATTGGTGTAAAAAATTTGAAATTGGATTACGTTCCCAACACCCCTTCCTTTTTTCCCAATTATACAAAATTTAAATGAGCGAGGAATATTGTCACACATATATTACAATAGCCAAAATTTCAGTTTTTTTGTTATTTATTTTCATTTAGCTATAAACAGCTTATAATTCCTTAATGTCATCGCCCGATAATAGAGTTTTCACCGGTTTTTTTTTCCATAAACATGGTCTAGTGCCCGCATTGTTTACGGGCCATCGACAAAATTGATGGGGCCGTGCTGAGGATTATTGTTTTAACATAATCTTGAAACTTTTTTTGTTTGCGTTATTGGTTCAACACAAACTGGTTATGGAGTTTCCCTAAATATGATACGGGAATAAATATTTGTAAGAATGCTGCCTCATTATTTCCAACGGAACGCCTCATTATTTCCAACGGAACACAAAACGGAACATAAAATATCGGCCCGCAGTATGAAATGAAATATTACGCACACCGGAATAGGCTCAACGCTAAACTGGTACTCCCTGGCTATTACCCATCCAAATAAAAGCTACGTACCGATGCAGATTAAGCACGAAGACAAAACACAACCAAAGCCTGCAGCTTTTTAATGTCCTTTAATTTGTTAAACTTGATGAAGTCATATAAAATAACCTAAAATTAATTTGTTTGTTTGATCATATCGGGCGGGAAGCTACGAGGGCCTAATGTTCGGAAACGGACGGGCGTGGAAAGATTTTGGCTGGATTTTTTGTTCGGGCAAAAATTATTTAATGAATCAGCAGTCGCACGGCATTAAACGTCATGTCAAAGAAAATAGCTGGTTAATGTCACTGACAAAATTATTGAATCGACGTGGCATCCTGTAATTAAAAGGAAGCATTTCCACAACCGGATTTTGTACACGTTTTTGCCCTTTATGTTTTTGTTTCCAAGCTATGTCATATTTTATTAGTTGATATTGTTCCAGACTATTTGTTCGTCAAGTTGCATTTTTTTTTGTTCGGCAAAATTTCAATCGCCAATTTAAAATGTAAAATGCCTATACCGTTATTTAGATTGTGGCAGCGTTTTTAAAATATTCCTTGGTTACGAATATATGTTATGCTGTTAAAAAACTATAAATTTTTTATGAAATATGGCTATGCCATTCTGGTAATTACTAGACTGCCGTGGAATTCCAAGAGCATAGACAATATACCGGGCTATTTTAAGCTTCACATCTACTTGCAAGGCAACTCTTTAACCGACATATTACTCCTTGAAGTGAAAGAGTTTAGCGTATTTAGTTATAGAAAAAAAAAATACAATAAATTACCGTAAAAAATGATAACTCGGGGAAAGCAGGACAATGAATTTTATTATTAAAAATGACTTAACAGTTTTTATGCCAAAAATCAGAATTAGTTATCATTCTTTAGCGAGTAACTATTACCTCTGTTATATAAAAATATTGAATTTAAAGAGCATTAATTTTAGGCAACCTTATAAAAAAATATAATAAGAATAATAGATTAACGTTGGGGTCGCCTGTTTTAAATACTATAAAATTAAATTTATTTTTGGAAGATAAAAAAAATGCTATTAACTATATTTATTTTAAAATGGAACAAAATAGGTAACAAACAGCCTTATAAACTAAGTTTAAATTAACTTACTTAAAATAAACTTTTCCAATTAATTTTATTTTGTTAAAAACATTATAAAAAGGTCAAACTTGATTATAAGCAACAATTTTCAATTTAAAATTTACAAAAATAAAACCTTATTGCCCTAAATAACAAATACAGATTCAGAAAGAGTTTGGTAAATATGCTTACTTTATTAGATAGTACTCACAATTTTTCAAACGAATACTAATATATTAATAAGTTTTTTTTCAAATTACAAATTATCGATTAGGGGTTTTTTGAATTAATTATTATTATATGTCACCTATATTGAGTGAAATAATTAAAAACTTATGCTTTTTTTGTATAACAAAGCAATAAATTACACAGTTCGACAAATATCAATGTCTAGGTTAATGAGAATATAAATATATACATCCCCATAATGGCCTTATCTCAAATATATTTTTCCGTTTTCCGTAGTTTCTATCGCCTTCAGCTGTTGTCCATATCGAAAAAATGACCTTTTTTTACCAAATTGACAAATTCTGCGACCTCGAGAATAAGAAGAAAAAAATTTAATTCTTTTTTTCATACAAGAATCCCTTGTAACTTATATTTAACATCCCAAATATAAAATTATTTAGTATGTCAACCTCTTACATCAGCATTTAGATAATACAGAATATATTGTGTTAAGCAACACGACAAAATATATTATCGGGTTTTAATATATTATTTGAAGTTTGAATTTAAAGTTTAGCAGTTGTGAACATGCAAAAAAAAATAAATTCAATTTTGTTTTTGAAATTTTTTTTGACATTTTTTCTAAAATTTTCAATGTTTATAGCTGACCTTCAAAGTTTGATTACACAGGTCAACAATTTTTTGAGATTTGTAAATTAACAACAGAAATCAAACCTGCCATCTTATGGAATATCAAATCCGTTATTCGTTTTTCCTAATCAAATTTAGTTAGTCAGTTATAAACATTGAAAATTTTAAAAAAGAGGTCATAAAACTAAATAAGATTCAAAAACAAAAAAATTGAATTTTTGCATATTTATAGTTAAACTGTTAAATTCAAACTTCAAATAATATTTTCATTTAAACCCGTTAAAATAATGTGTCGAATTTAAGTTTATACGCGAAATATTTTGTATTTATATGCCGATATAAGAGCTTAATATATTATTAAAATTTATTTTTCTATATTTGTGATTAAAAATATAAGTTACAAGGGATTTTTACATGCAAAAAAGATTTTTAAATTTTTTCTTTTTAGAGTATATTTAGATCTGTCAATTTAGGGGCCATTTTTCGTTATAGACGGATCCAAGGAGCCAAAGACGAAAGAAACTAAGAAAAACAAATAATATATATGAGATTAGGCCATCATGGGGATGTATTTCTTTATGTTTACATAATAATCACGTTTCGGGTGGGTCTGAAAAGCAAAATCCCAAAAAGCAAAATCCCAAAAAGCAAAATCCTAAAAAGCAAAATCCCAAAAAGCAAAATCCTTAAGTAATAAATCATTTTTTGGCGGGAAACTTGCTTTTTGGGATTTTGCTTTTTGGGATTTTGCTTTTTGGGATTTTGCTTTTCAGACAAAAAATTTTTTTTTGTTTTCTGGCATGTGTCGGTGTTTTAAGGATTTCTTTGATGTTTTAAGTAATTTTTTGGGATTTTGCTTTTTGGGATTTTGCTTTTCAGACAAAAATTTTTTTTTTGTTTTTTTGGCATTTGTCGGTGTTTTAAGGATTTCTTTGATGTTTTAAGTAATTTTTTGGGATTTTGCTTTTTGGGATTTTGCTTTTCAGACAAAAAATTTTTTTTTGTTTTTTTGCATTTGTCGGTGTTTTATAGATTTCTTTGATGTTTTAAGTAATATTTTGGGATTTTGCTTTTTGGGATTTTGCTTTTCAGACAAAAATTTTTTTTTTCGTTTTTTGGCATTTTTCGGTGTTTTATGGATTTCTTTGATGTTTTAAGTAATTTTATGGGATTTTGCTTTTGGGATTTTGCTTTTCAGACAAAAAATTTTTTTTTGTTTTTTTGGCATTTGTCGGTGTTTTAAGGATTTCTTTGATGTTTTAAGTAATTTTTTGGGATTTTGCTTTTCAGACAAAAAATTTTTTTTTGGCATTTGTCGGTGTTTTATGGATTTCTTTGATGTTTTAAGTAATATTTTGGGATTTTGCTTATTGGGATTTTGCTTTTTGGGATTTTGCTTTTTGGGATTTTGCTTTTCAGACAAAAATTTTTTTTTTTGTTTTCTGGCATGTGTCGGTGTTTTAAGGATTTCTTTGATGTTTTAAGTAATTTTTTGGGATTTTGCTTTTTGGGATTTTTGCTTTTCAGACAAAAAAATTTTTTTTGTTTTTTGGCATTTGTCGGTGTTTTATAGATATCTTTGATGTTTTAAGTAATATTTTGGGATTTTGCTTATTGGGATTTTGCTTTTCAGAAAAAATATTTTTTTTTCGTTTTTTGGCATTTGTCGATGTTTTATGGATTTCTTTGATGTTTTAAGTAATTTTAAGTAATTTTTTGGGGATTTGCTTTTCAGACAAAAAAAATTTATTTTTGGCGTTTTTTTGGCATTTGTCGACGTTTTAAGGATTTCTTTGATGTTTTAAGTAATTTTAATTAATTTCTTGGGGATTTTGCTTTTCAGACAAATTGTTTTTTTGTTTTCTGGCATTTGTCGGTGTTTTATGGATTTCTTTGATGTTTTAAGTAATTTTTTGGGGATTTTGCTTATTGGGATTTTGCTTTTCAGACAAAAATTTTTTTTTTCGTTTTTTGGCATTTGTCGGTGTTTTATGGATTTCTTTGATGTTTTAAGTAATTTTAAGTAATTTTTTGGGGATTTTGCTTTTTGGGATTTTGCTTTTCAGCCAAATAAATTTTTTTTTTGGCGTTTTTTTGGCATTTGTCGACGTTTTAAGGATTTCTTTGATGTTTTAAGTAATTTTAATTAATTTCTTGGGGATTTTGCTTTTCAGACAAAATTTTTTTTTGTTGAAACCCCCCCCCCCCCCAAGCTTTAAAACTTGCTACGCCCTTGCCCATGATGGCCTTATCTCATATATATCTATTGTTTTTCTTTGTTTCTTGCGGCCTTGGCTCCTTAGATCCGAGCATATCGAAAAAGCCTTTTTTGACCAAAATGACAGATCGAGAATACCCTAAAAAGAAAAAATTTGAGAATCTCTTTTTCATAAAAAAATCCCTTGTAACTTGTATTTAACATATCAAATAATGAGAAATTTTTTTTAGTATATCAAGTTTTTACATCAGCATTTAGATAATACAAAATATTTCGCGTCCAAACTTAAATACGACACGATATATTATCGGTTTTTAATAAAAGTTTTATTTGAAGTTTGAATTTAACAGTTTAGCTGTTGTAAATATGCAAAAAAAAATTCAATTTATTTTTGTTTTTAAATCTTTTTTGTTTTTTTTGGCATTTATTCTAAAATTTTCGATGTTTATAGCTGACTAACTAAGTTTGATTAGAAAAAACGGTAAACGGGTTTGAAAATCCCTAAGATGGCAGGTTTGATCTCCGTAGTTAGCTCATAACTCTCAAAAATTTGTTGACCTGTGAAATTAGTTAGGGTCTATAGAAATTAAGCACACTTAATTAATTAATTAATTTGCAGCATAACCTTACATAAAACAACAGAATCTCTTAGTAAACTAATTATCGTTAACCCGTGATCGGGTAAGGAAGGGATCTGGCGACCTGTGACATTGAGAGTGTAGTTGAAGGACCTTTTAAGTCCTTGTGGCTTAAAATTAATCGTACAATTACAATCCAGATATCTTTTTATATTGCACTCTTATTAAGTATATTTTTTGTCTTAGGGCACGTGCAAAGTGAGTTTTTATTTTTATGAAAATTTCAAAATTTTGAGAAATTTTATTTCGAAATAAAACGCAAATTTTTAAGAAGTTGCCAAATTTAATTTATGCACATAAAATGCTTTTTCTGAAATAAAAATTTTGAAAAAAAATTTTGAAAAAAGTATAAATTTTAAAAATTTCAGAATTTTCAAAATTTTACGAAAAAAAAACTCACTTTGCACGTGCCCTTAATAAATTAGCTTTTTTTTACGAACTTGACAAATGGCGAAGTCGTTGGCTGACTTATGTTGATGCCAAAATATTCTGATCAATATTTATGGTAAAATTTTAGTCAGATTATTTAAAAAAAGAAGTTTTTTTCGATATTGAAATAAGTTGTCGTTAGGCGAAAAGCGCTTTTAGGCAAAATTATTTTCATTTTAGAAAAAGTGGGGCTACAGACCCTTGATGTGTTTTTAAGCCTTGATATATCATAATACACAATAATGTTGATTATTGTCCAGCCCGAAAAACTTGTAGTGGAGGAGACCCTTAAGCCGCGATTGGTACTGTGGGGTTTTTAGTATTTTGAAGATCTTCAAATATATTATATTTTATTGGCCAAAACTTTGTGACTTTATTTCTTAAATATATAACAAAATAAGTAATTAAAATTTAGTCTATGTCTAATAATAACATTTGTTTAGAATTTAGAAATTGAATTAGGGGCCGTATAAACTCCACATGTGAATCATAAAAATTTACTTAGAAAATCAAAGAAATACATAAAACACCGACAAATGCCAAAAAACGAAAAAAAATTTTTGTCTGAATAGCAAAATCCCCAAAAAATTACTTAAAATTACTTAAACATCAAAGAAATTCATAAAACACCGATAAATGCCTAAAAACAAAAGAAAAATTTTTGTCTGAAAATCAAAATCCCCAAAAAATTTCTTAAAATTACTTAAAACATCAAATAAATTCATAAAACACCGACAAATGCCAAAAAAACAAAAAAAAATGTTATGTCTGAAAATCAAAATCCCCAAAAAATTACTTTTACTTCAAACATCAAAGAAATACATAAAACACCGACAAATGCCAAAAAACAAAAAAATGTTATGTTTGAAAAGCAAAATCCCCCAAAAATTACTTAAAATTACTTCAAACATCAAAGAAATCCATAAAACACCAACAAATGCCAAAAAACGAAAAAAAAAATTTGTCTGAAAAGCAAAATCCCCAAAAAATTACTTAAAACATCAAAGAAATCCATAAAACACCGACAAATGCCAAAAAACGAAAAAAAAATTTTGTCTGAAAAGCAAAATCCCCCAAAAATTACTTAAAATTACTTAAAACATCAAAGAAACCCTTAAAACGTCGACAAATGCCAAAAAAACAAAAAAAAAATTTTGTCTGAAAAGCAAAATCCCAAAAAGCAAAATTCCCAAAAAATTACTTAAAATTAATTAAAACATCAAAGAAATACATAAAACACCGACAAATGCCAAAAACCAAAAAAAAAATTTTGTCTGAAAAGCAAAATCCCCAAAAAGCAAAATCCCAAAAAGCAAAATCTTAATAAGCAAAATCCCAAAATATTACTTAAAACATCAAAGAAATCTATAAAACACCGACAAATGCCAAAAAAACAAAAAAAAATTTTTTGTCTGAAAAGCAAAATCCCAAAAAGCAAAATCCCAAAAAGCAAAATCCCAAAAAATTACTTAAAACATCAAAGAAATCCTTAAAACACCGACACATGCCAGAAAACAAAAAAAAAATTTTTGTCTGAAAAGCAAAATCCCAAAAAGCAAAATCCTAATAAGCAAAATCCCAAAATATTACTTAAAACATCAAAGAAATCCATAAAACACCGACAAATGCCAAAAAAAAAATTTTTTGTCTGAAAAGCAAAATCCCAAAAAATTACTTAAAACATCAAAAAAATCCTTAAAACACCGACAAATGCCAAAAAAACAAAAAAAAATTTTTTGTCTGAAAAGCAAAATCCCAAAAAGCAAAATCCCAAAAAATTACTTAAAACATCAAAGAAATCCATAAAACACCGAAAAATGCCAAAAAACGAAAAAAAAAATTTTTGTCTGAAAAGCAAAATCCCAAAAAGCAAAATCCCAATAAGCAAAATCCCAAAATATTACTTAAAACATCAAAGAAATCTATAAAACACCGACAAATGCCAAAAAAAACAAAAAAAAATTTTTTTGTCTGAAAAGCAAAATCCCAAAAAGCAAAATCCCAAAAAATTACTTAAAACATCAAAGAAATCCTTAAAACACCGACAAATGCCAAAAAAACAAAAAAAAAATTTTTGTCTGAAAAGCAAAATCCCAAAAAGCAAAATCCCAAAATATTACATAAAACATCAAAGAAATCCTTAAAACACCTACACATGCCAGAATTTTTTAAAATTTTAGAAATGTATTGCAACTGAGGGCAGTTTATATTTTATTACTTCTTATAGGCATTAATATATAATTTTAGAAAATATGTAAAATTTTTTAATCCTTATTAAAATCACTTATATTTATTTTCCATCCCAAATGAGAAATAAATATAAATATGTTAAGCTTTTATATATCAACATTTTTTTTATTTAGAATAAGTTACCCGAGCCTATAGGACACGATAATTTATAAATTTTGTAATAAAAATTATTTTTGAATTAATCAGTTAAGCTGTTTCACATATATAACGATTTTTTTTTGATATTGTGTTTTTTATTCTTTTTTGATTTTTAAATATTTCTTTAAAATTTTTTAATGTTTATAGCTGGCTTAGTCTAATTAAAATAATGGGTAAATAAATAAAATCATATCTTAGGTGTCCTTAAAGTTAGCTTATATCAAAAATTTTGACGAGCAGTGTCAAACGATGGTTGAAAAAACTTTATTTTTTGAAATACATTATAGCTAACAGCGGCACAACAGCGTCAAAAGCAAAAATTAGATTTTGTAGATTTAATATCTCGTTGGTATTAATGGAATTTAATGATAAATTATATTGTTAATTGCTGAATATATTTAAATGAGATAACTTTAATCTAGAATCGGTAATTATTGAGCTGAAAGTACTTTAATTAAGGAGCTCTACAAATATTAAAAAATTAAGCTGTAAATTAAATATTTTATTCCTTAAATATAAATTACAGTGAAAATTAAAGGCGCGCTATCGATATTACTAGTTAATCATTTAAAAAAAGCTATTTTAATATTAAGTGTTTTTTTAAATATGTAATTTATGAGTAGGGGTTTATACCTATTGCAAATTAAAAAGTAAGCAAAATCCCTAGTATTTATTCCTAGATTCAGGCATGTTTGTTTTAATTTTGGTATTGTCAACACTTACCAATTTATATGGAGTTGGAGGACAAGATGTTGTAGCTCTAGCCATATATAAGCTTTTTTGGAATATAGGGGTTAAATTTGTGACTTGTATACCCGCCTGCTGAGGGATGGCGGAAACAACCCCGCGGCTTATCCTAGGCTTAAATGCAAGATCTCCACCACACGCCTATTAAATTTGTTTATTAGAAAATTTAGTTTAATTGGCTGCGACTAGTGGAAAAAGTTTTGACAAAATATAATCGCACGCATTTGAATACCATTACGCCTAGTGTGAAAATTTTTTAAAAAATTGAAATTTAAAAATAAAATTTTTTTTAAAAAATTAAAATTTAAAAAAAAAAAATTTTTTTTTTAATATTTTGTTAGGCTGCGGCCAATGGTAAAAATAGTTTTGACAAAAAAAAATTGCACGCATTTGAATAACATTGAGGCGGCTAGTGTGCAAAAAATTTAATAAATTAAAAATTTTTAAAATTTTTTGAAAAAAATTTTTTTTTTTATAAAATATTTTGTTAGGCATATCCTAAAACAACCAAAAAACCTATATTCTCATTTTTCGATATTAGCCGCTAAAAATTTTTTATTTTAGAAATATTTTCTTTACAATTTTGAAAAAAGTATTAGACACAGCCTGAGGCATATCCGAGAACGACCAAAAAACCTATCTAATTTTTAATATTAGCCGCTAAAATTTTTTTTATTTTATAAATATTTCTTATACAATTTTGAAAAGAGTATAGACCGCAGCCATTGATGCACATTCATTTATATTTTGAAGACACTTAATGTTATGAACATATGAATCAAAACCTACACATGCTGTTTTTTGAGTAGCATATGTTTAAGCTCGAATCTTATATTACGCCCTGGCTTTTTTCATATTTAAACAATTATATTAAAAATTTGAAGTCGGAAGATGTAAAATTATCACTTTTTAATGGGCAAGTAAAACTGGGTAATTTGGATCTCAAGTTGGATGCATTGCAGAAAGTTTAAATATTTTTATTTTTTTTTAAATAAGTAACGTTGTTATAATTTTTGTTTGTATTTAGGAAATTAATTTTCCAGTGGAAATTATTAAAGGGCACATTCATGAATTGGTAGTTAACATACCTTACACTTCTTTGTCTACTGAGCCTATAGTTGTTAATCTAAATTTGCTGGAGTTTACATTTAAAATATCTGATAACATTAAACCATCAAAACAATTAAAAGGAGTTGAAATTATTCAGGATTTGCAGTTTGCTCCAACCTCTCAAATTAATGCTTTGTCTAGGGTTGGTGGTTTATGCCATGATGATTATATTTCTGATAATGATGCTCTTTGCACAAAAAACAAATTAGGAGTTGATAGAAAATTTTCAAATTATTTAGATGACATGATGAATGATAATTTGATTCTTAACTCATCAATTGATTTTATAGGTGATTTTAGCAATTCAAAAGCCCCTACTTTTGAAACTAATGCTGATAATAAATATATAAATGGTGGATGGTGGTCAAATGTTTTAAATAACGTGAAATATACATTCAATAATGTTGTACTTAAATATGTTGAAGATGGAAAGACCAAAAACTTAAACAATATAGAAAATATGGATAATTATAACCTTGTTTTTACTTTTCATATTAAATATGCTGAATTTGGCAACACAGATAATTTTACAATATTTCAACCATCAGTTTTAAATAAGGAAGAGAATGAAAATATGGATAAAGGTCAACCTCTCTTTGATCACTTGAAAAGTGTATCAAGGGGGGCTACAGCTTTTGCTCCAATACCAGTATTTCCCTCAATTCTTTCATGCCCTAATATTATGAAATCTTCTAATCAAATTGAAAATCAAAATGTTCTTTTTGTTGATAAAAAAGGCTTGAATAACAATAGTAACAATAAATTTAACCCTAATTTAATAAATGTTGACAGCTCTAAATACGAAATAGATACAGGCACTATAAACTCAAAAACTAACTCATCTCAAAAAGGTTTTTCATTTTCCTTTCCATTTCATTTGCCATTGACACCTAAGCTTTTCTCAGCTATTTTTCCTAACAACCATCATGAGTCAACACAAGATACAAAAGTATTAGCTGAAGGATTAAAAACATATTACAAAAGCAAAGCACTTTTAATCCATGATCTGTCATTAAGCTTAGATTGTGTTTACTCTAAGGGTGAGGATCAATTGAAAGACAATGGAAATTTCTGTGATATTGCAATGTAAATTTTATTATTCAATTATATCTAACATATAAGCTTATACTTATCATATATTATTTTTAATTAATTGGACTAATTAGATTTCATTTACATTAATTAATAATGCAAAAGGGTGGGTAGAAATGGTTAAATTTTTTAATTAAGTTACATATGTAATTGATGTGGTTAATCAAAAATATAACTAGGTATTGCCATTACCAAGAGCCTGTCTTAAAACGTTGTGATTTAACTGTGCTATTTACCTATCTTGACCACATTAATTCTACAAAGTCTTCAGAACCAGCTAGGCCACCCTCACTTCAGACCTATATAGGGCTTCAAGATCTTACCATTTCGATTACAGATCACCAAATACATTTAGTTATGAGAATGATTGACCTATTGATAGCCATAATTAAAGGAGACCCATCGTCTAATCAAAATCTTGAAAAACATGGAAATATGAATGATAAAAATAATATTAACAATAAGAAAAATAATGATAACGATAAGAAGTATATCAACGTAGACAATAATAATTCCGAGCAAATGTTAGAACTTAAACCTGGGCTAAACTTGACCCTAGGTGATAACCCCTATAGTACTATCGACAAAACGAACCCCCGTTGGACAGATTGGGCTTTTAATCTATTTCTTGAAAATGATAAACTACTTGAACCTAATAGACATGACATGGACCCAACTGATCCTCAGTCGAATAAGCTAAGTAATGATAAGAGGCCTAACAAATTTTCTCAAATCGAAAATGGTATTCTATATATAATTTTCTGAATATTCTTTGGATAAGACTATTTGATATTTAATAAATTTTAATTTTTTAAGATACAGAATTTAACGAAAGTAAAGAGCCAATAAAACGGGACCAGAAATTTTTGCTTACCCTCAACAATATTGATATTGTATTTAAAACAATGAATGTTCATCCAGTAGATACACAAAGGTACTACATAAGAATAAATTATAAAGAGGCTTTCTTTGAATATAATAATTTATTATCTATATGTTTTACAGGCAACCTGCTCCCTTTAAAATCAGATATACACCTTACCTCCGAGCTTCCATCAACAATATGAGCCTTAAATTAAAAAACGTTAAATCTCGGTCCGAAAATTTTAAAAGTACATTTTATTTACGGTTTCAATTTGAGATAACTGCAAATAAACTTTTACCTAAATTTTTTGATATCTATTTAGCTAATTCGGATTGTGGTTTGAAATTGACCTGCTTATGTCCAATTATAACCCTAAACGCCATAACTGCCAATAATAAAGAGACCCCGATTATTGAAACTTCTTCACCCATTGCAACAAATTATAGTATAATTACGTTATTATATAAATATTCTTTTATACAAATTTTTTTATAAACGCAAATATTAAAACGCAACTTATTATTTTTAGTTTATCGTAAGCCGTGTCCTAATTTGTATCTTTTTTCTTTTTTCTTGTCTAAAATTCGTATAAACTTTTTGTTCTATTTGCACCAATTAAATTTGCCTTCTTTTATTTAAAGTAGAGGAAATAATAAGGTGTTGATGGTATTTTATAGATTTGAATATTTAAATTATGAGTTTATTAACAAGCATTGTTAAGGATTTTTTAAATTTATTTTTGAATGTACATTTATTTTGTTATATTAATGAGTTCTTCATACAAATGTTTCTACAGAAAAATCCAATTTTTAAAAATCCCAAAAATTATGGAATCTGTAAAAATTTTCTAGAAATCATTTCTAGAATAATCAACATCATCAACTAAAAATATATAATTAGAAGCGGACGAACCTGAGCAAATAAAAAAAATTTCAAAAATTTAAAAATGTTTGCTTAAACGAGGAAAATTACAAAATAGGACACGGCCTTACGTATATTTGTTATTAAATAGAATGTTTAATTAATTTTAGCTCTCAACTTTCCTCTAAACGAGTTGCAGGATTTTCCTCATCCCACTTGGGATCCTTACGATATTGCGGCTGAAACAAGACCGGAGTTCCTTTTTTTCAAATACCATTCTTTTCCCGATCCCAATCTCATCTCACAATCTAACTTGTTAGCGAAAGTTCAAGATCATCCTGATTTTTTAAGTATATATTTGTTAGAGCTTATTAACTTCTTCCCTAAAATTGACCTATGTATGGTTAAAGTTGTTGTGTCATTATAGGGCTTATTAAAGTTATTACATAGACATATAATTTTAAAAATAGATATTTTTATTATGCGTTTTGCAATCGACAATTATAAACAAAAAACTTAATTTTTATAAGCAAAATTAGATGATATTTTACTATTTTATTTTCTAAACCTTTTTCCTATTGAGATATAATCTTATTATTTAGATTCATGCAAAGAAGAATGTGCTGTTTTTTCAAGAAAAATTAAATAAATTGAATTTTAGCTCAATATAAATTAAAGCTAATAAAATTTCTTGCGTCTTTACTTTCAAATGGCGAAATATTAACGTATTAGGATTGAAATTTATTTTTGTTTATTAATTAATTAAATATTATAAACGGACTTGATTATTTTTTAGTCTTTTAATCTAATTTATGCTTTGTTATATTAATGATTTTAGCCGACTTTAAAAAGCTAAATTACGAAAATTGATTATAAACTAGTTTCGATCTGTTTGACTACTTTATTTTTTCTAAAAATTTGTTGACATGTGTAATTATCAATCTATTCAATTAATTATTTATTAACTGACAGGTGAAACTAGCAGATATAACTTTCACTTCAACTCAGATCATTTTAAGTTTCACTTAAGGCCACACACTTACAAAATACTAGAAGCCGTTTACCAATACATAAACGTGAATTATTCCCACACACCTTTTTGTAATGCCGAAAGCCCCGATACCAATGGAATATCGAAGTATGTCAGTCCATTCCCTGCCTACACCTTACCGCCCTACATTAACGACTACCCTTTAGGGGAACCACTCCATTGTGGACAATCTTATAGAGAGCTTTGCGTTTATTTTCCCAATGCCACTACGCTTGTCATATACGATAATTACAATGTAGTTGCGTTTTTAACTAATCTTTTTAATGGATGCGGTATCCAATTTGAGAGCCGCAACATGCCTTTTGGAATTCAAGAAAACCCAACAAATCTGAAATTTGATTTTCAAAATTTTAAAATCCAAAAATCTACTCATTGGAATAAATCATACGTATCTAATAATACATTGTCGCCAACCACTGGCGAGATTCATAGCAACCAGCATTCTAATTCGATAGTACCATCCTCATTGCACCCTTGCTACCTGATCGAACACGATTGGGAAGTAGGGGCAGATTCAGCAACTTTAAACTACGATTTTGGAGATGGTTAGTCTTTGTTGCTATATTGAAAAAAATATTTGGTATAATTACACTGGACAACAAAATTTGGACGACCTTAAGCATCATTTATGGCAACTAGATTAAGTTTTTGGTGCTTATTTCGAATATGAAACCAAAATTTTAGCCAATGACTCAGATTTTTTGTTATTCAGTGACAAAGTTAAGATTTTCCTATTCTCGGGGTATTTAGGGCTTCTATATCATAAACCGTATGGGTAGTAACAAAAGTTATTGAGATTACCCAAACATTCAGTATTAACGTAAGGCGTTTAAATTTTTTTCTAATATTTATTTTTCTTTTATTTTTATATTTTATAAAATTAGTGGTTTTCGTCATAAAATCCGTTTTTTAATTCTATATAACTTGAAAATAAATTGCTGATAATTTTAAGCATATTTTTTAATTTTTTTTATGAACTTTGGACGCGGTCTAAAAAAAATTGGAGGCATTGGGGAAAAAACTAAAGATATCGTTTTCGCAAGAAAATTCTCGAAAGCCCTCATAAAATTGTTCATGTTGTTTTTATGTTGTCCAGTGTTATATATAAAATTTGTAATATTATATATGTTTGCCATCATGTAATGATTTTTGTGGTGCATTTTGATATATATATATCTTTAATATCATAAACTAGGTGGCGATATCGAAGAGCAAACTATCGGTCAAGTCAATTGTAGCCACTTTTCTTACCTGCGTAAAACTAATCAGTTTGCTCGCATCCTATCTAAACCTGAATATAATACAGATACAGCTGATCACAATATTAAAATTAATTATCACGAGGAGTGCAACCAAAACATTGGAATTTTTGATGGGAACCTCCGAATCAATAAAAACACCTCAGGGTTTAGTAAAACGTCACCTTGCAATTTAGATTTTTTACAAGGTATTATAGGAACATTTTATTAATAATTGTATTTAATTGCCAATAAGTAAAGAACGCTCTTTTTTTCGGCATTTAAACATTTATTTAACATACAAGCTAAAATAGTAGCACACTACATTGACTTATACCTGGGCAAAAATTACTGGATGCTAGAAAATTATTTTTTGTTTGCCTTTTGATCATAATTTTTTTTAAATAATATTTAGGGTATTTGATTTACCTATCCAAGGGCAATGATTGTATATCAAACGATTTCATACTTTTTGACGCAAAATTTCGAAGTCAAGCGGCGTTAATATTAACTACTAAAGAGACTACTTCCCAAAATTTAAGTAAGATATTTGTTTTTTTTTTACCTTAAATACCTTGTTGTTTTAGCTATTAAATATCATTTCGACATTTGTGCGTTTAGAAACAATGGTTGACTGTTATATTGGAAACTGTAAATTAAATTTGCCGAATGACGAACTGCCGGCCTTGCTAAATGAATATGCCCAATATATAAAAGAATATAAAAGTTAGCTTTTTCATTAGCATTTTATTGTTCAATTTTATTGTATACATTTATATTGATTTTTTTTATAACCCGAATAGCCCGCAACGAGCAAGAAGGCGATACAACTAATAAAATATACAAAGTATATCTCCTTATATAAAATTTGATATGTTTGATTTGATTCGAGAATAATTATTTTTATTTACATGTAGCTAAATTGCTCAAAATTTGAAACGAATTACCGTGTCCCCCCTTTAACTCCTAACATGCTCCCAAAGTCATTTATATTGTCGATGGATAATTTTGACCTTTCTTATTCGCCAAAAGGTGAATTATTATATTGTGATGGCTTGACATTTCTATATTAAACATATTAACAAAATCATTTTGTATGCACATTTGTAAATATTCCTACTTTTGAAGTGTCATTCTATTTGATAAACAACATTATTTAATAATCTAGAAATGGCGGTTAATTCAGCAGTCAGCCTAGTTCATCAACCTGAGAGCCAATCAACTCAGCAACAACACATAGTTTTGCCGTTTACTTTGAGCTTTAATAAAACGATTGCCACCTCTAGCATTAACGTTTCTATACTCGACTGCTTGAATATTGCAATCCCAGTGGAAACTGTAATGTATTTTTCAAACTTTTTGGCTAAACACCCTTCAAACTTAGATATTAATATATCCTAAATGTTAATGACATAAAAAATATCAATGAAACAAGGAGTAAAGCATAAAAATGGTGGACTAATCATATATAAATTTAATCATATTTCTTCAGATAATTATTTTTTAAGTTTAAATACATTAAAAAAGGTTTAAACTGTATTCAATAATATTTTTCGAAAGTCTTAGATTACCTATTAAATTTTAATTTTGCTAAATATTTTAGGTTTAATAAAATGTTTTCCACTTATTTTAAAAAAATAGAAAATAAATTTGATTTAGTCAGCATATTTCAAGATTAAATTTTAACATATAATTTATATACAAACTTAAATAATCTTTTTTCCTAAGGTATTTTTAACACCTGCCCTATTTAAATGCCTTATTTTATACTGACAAAATCTTGTAATAGAATATATCTTCAAGCTAAATTTGGAAATTGATTATGCGCGAAACACTTTTGCAACCATTTAAATTTAAGATTTTAACTTTTCATAGTTTGGGTTATTGTATATCTTATTTTTATTGTACCAGGTACCTTACTATATTTACATATACCAAGATATGCTTAATTTATGGTATAAGTGTCCGAAAACCTACCCTGCTGAAAAAGATGAAAGAGGTAATTAGTTATTTATAGCGTACTATTTTTAGAAAACGTTTTTTTCATCCATTTGGAATACTTATCAAAATGATTTTTAAAATATTAAATATATAACTACGTTTATTTTTTGAAATACAGGACCTGGTAAAATTAGAGTTAGCGTGGCTTTGTTTGGACTTTTGCTTCAAACCAACAAGACATCATTTGGCTTTTACCTGAGAAACACGATCTATACGTGCATCAATAACTCGTCGCACGAAGCCCATGAAGTTTTACTAAAGATACACGACTTGGGAACAATTAATGATTCGCCCCAATCAAATTTCATGGATATTAAATCGAAGTATTATGGATATTATTAATTATAAGTCTGTGATGTGTGCTAGATATTGAATTATTCATAGTGATTTTATTATTTATTAATGTTTCTAGAGCTGCTATTTTTTTTAACTATTTTTGCAGGGAAGATGATGCAATATATGCCTTAAACATTAATCATCAAATTTTTCAACGTGGTTGCTCCTACGCTAAATGCTCAATATCTTCAACAAAGCTTCTACACCTTGAAATTAATATGTCAAATTTATTGGAAATTTATTTGCAATTAACCACTGTGTGCCAGGATTATTTGGACATGTGGATGAAGAGTAAAACCTTAAAATCCATGGTACCCCCTTGTTTTGAATATGAAACCAACTCCATATATCAAGATTGGATTTTAGACACATTAACAATGTATTTTATTGCACCAGACGCCCATAATCATGGCCACAATTTGCTAATAAATTTGAATAAGGGTATAAAACTTACTTTTATCGACAATGGTCGTATACCCACTTTAAGTTCTGATTTTAATGCAATAACCCTGGAGGTTGATTCAATCTTTACAGAAGCAGTATGCCAAAAACTAACAAAATTTGTATTTAAAGATATATCTTTGGTGTCCTATGCTGACATTTCTGATAGCTTATGTAAATATACAAATTACAATGACACCAACTTCAATATAACCTCATTTTCTCAGTTGGATATCTCTGTCACTAGAGTTGTTGCCAATGATCCTACAAATTCTAACTCATTGGCCTTTGAAATATTGAGTTCAATTATGTGCGATTCATGCTGCGCCAACGACATAGAAGATGTTAAATCACCTTTGCGCATTGAGCTAAACGGGAATATTCTTCGATTGCTTAATAATTTATATATAAAAACAAATAAAATTTATTGTTATCAAACCTATTTAGCAAATATGTTGACCCATTATACTCGTCGATCTTGTGAAAAAGAAGATGTCTGCTTTATAAAAAAATCGTCTGCTTTTAATCATACCGAAATTTCATACAAACAATTTATGAGTATAGTTGAACATGAACTTAGCCGATCTGTGATATACAAATCCCATATTCACAACACTCAAGTTTATTTAAAATTAACCTTTGATTTAATGTCTTTTATAATTAAGCTGCTTACTGTTATATTATATATTTTTTATTAGAACAACATTGCTCATATTGACATTGATTGCGCTTTTAACGTTCCCGAAATCGAAGCGGTTTACAAATTTAAAATTTTAAATAATACATCCAATCATCAACATGACCAATTTAGCTATACTGTAAATATAAGATCATCGTATATTAATTACCATAAATTGTATAAAACCAATGTAATTCCAAAAACATTAAAGTTGTGGTGTAAAAAATATTACATTTCCTGTCAAGATATATCGGTTCTTTTAACTGGAAAAAATATGTCAGTTACACCATTATTTCTGTCCAGCTGCGGGAAACAGACGACTGTTAATGCCTCGAGTCGATTTTCAAAAAATAGTTTATCTTTCCCGTTTTGCGAATACATATTTAAGACGACTCAAAACCAATCTCATTTACAATATAGCTCTAGGCAACCGTTCGTAATAAATATTAACTCTGCTCTTTTAATCGATGTAATCATCCCTTCTTTCA
The DNA here is from genome assembly GCA_030555515.1 of Acutogordius australiensis. NCBI lineage: Eukaryota > Metazoa > Nematomorpha > Gordioida > Gordea > Gordiidae > Acutogordius > Acutogordius australiensis. Next base: position 13,859,458 of record CM060245.1, read on the forward strand.
AAGATTTTAACAAAATTTTACGCCCGAGCGAGGAATTCGGCCATATCAAATTGAAACTAGAATTTGACAAAGGATGCCAGCTTTGTTGTGCTAATGCCCCAGTTACCATAAATGTCGACGTTGAAAGGTGTGAAATTATGTTGATTAATAATAGCCCTTGTGAAGTAAACAGTTTGAACATGACTAAAACGCCAACTTGTTCGACAATACATATTGTACTATTTCAATTAGGATTCTTGACTGGTGATATATTGCCGCAACAATCAAGTATATTTTTTTTACAACTTTGCCAATTTTGTCACCCTCATTCCCAAGTTCTTATGAAAAACATTATATATATTGTTTTTTTATAGTTTTTAGCTCAATCAAACAATCCAAAGCAACGGCTAAGCTCATTAAACTGACTACTGCTATAAAATCTCCTCACAAAGAATGTCCTCCTCGAATTTTGGCCTTCTTCTATGACACATCCTTCATTATTATGAATACCATACCTTTGCCTTATTTTCTATTTCAAAAGCCATTAAATCACAATCTAAATAACAAGACATCGTGTAAAGGAGGTGATGATTTTGCAAAATTTTTAAATTATCGACCTCATACGGTTACACTTATGAATATCGGCAAAACTGTATTTCCAAACAATCCCAATGTCGAATGTGCAGAGATAAAATTACATTTACCTAAATCCCATATAATGTTCGGACAGGAAAATTATTTAGCTCTTCATCATACTCATAACGTATACCGTAAGGCATGTAAGCAGGTAACTTATTTGTTCAAGGCCCAAAATTTATAATGGCTAAATTTTTATTTGTTGGGGCACTGCAAAGTGAGTTTTTATTTTCGTAAAATTTTGAAAAATTTTATTTTGTAAATAAACGCAAATTTAAATAAGTTGCCAAATTTAGTTTATGCACATAAAATGTTATTTCGGAAATTAAAAAAATTGTTAAAAAATAAAATTATTAAAATTTTTATAATTTTCAAAATTTTACGAATAGAAAAACTCCATTTGCACGTGCCCTTATGTAAATTTATATTTAAATAATTTATGTAAAGATTGAGGAGATAATAGCTCGCCAAACCTTAAAGACAGCTTCGACAAATATAAAGGAAAAGAGTGATTACTATGTACAGCGATACAATTTTACCGACGATTTAAGGGATGAACGCAATGGGTTTAGCTATGAGACTCAATCAGGTTTTGTGTTAATTCTTTGATCTTTTCCCCATTTTAAAAATATCAGAATTACCTGTTTTATGTTGTGCAACCACTTAGTGGCCTCCTTGGGCAGTAGTTCTCCAACGATATTTTTAAAAATAAGGGCCCGGGCTAAAAACCTCGCCGGCGCGCGGGCGGAACGAATTATTTTTTTCTCCCCCCCCCATAATTATTTTCTTCCCTTTGAGGGTTAAACCCCCCCAAAAAGTAGGGCCCCCCTAGGGGGGGGGGGGGGGGGGGGAAAAAACAAAATGGTTGTTTGTTTTTTTTTTTTTAATTAAAGAACGTCGATTTTGGCTATTGCTTGTTTATTAACCTCATTAGTTACAGTAGGGCGATATAACGTGGTTTTTAAAAAAAGAAATATTGATTTTTTGATATTTGATTAAAGCTTAACAAATTTGTAGAATCGTTGAATTAGGTTTTAGCTTATTTAAAAGCTTTCTCAATATAATTTATTAATGGTATTTGTTAAGATTTTGAAAACATATTATTTTTTCCAGGTCCAATTTATCTAAAAAACTTTTTGAGTTTATTTTGACTATTTGATTTAAACTTTAATTTTGTTTATTACAAAAGATCTAGACGATTTTGTGATGATCGATAACCCTAATCATGACGTTGACCTCGGTGGCACTTCAAAATTGCCTGACCCTCTCAAAATCAATTTTGCTGAAACATCTCATTTTACCAAATTTCTATATAAAGGTGCTTATATTTTTTTTTATAAATGGGGAAAAAATTTTGATTTTCAAAATTTAGTCTATACATAGAAAATGGTTATAGGTTAATAAAAACGCTTATTAAAAATTATGAAAATAAGTAAAAAAAATTTAAATTATACTCAAAATGATGTACATATAGAAAATTACGCTTGTAGGGCAAAATGTGTGTATTAAACTTACACCTATGACTATTTAATGTTTTGGGCGCCGTATTTTAGGTACTTGATTAAAAATTTATTATCATTTTTATCAAATATTTATCAAGTAATAGTTAAATGTTTTGACACATATTTCCTATTAATATAGGCAAAGGTAAAGCGGCTAACAATTTAAATACAGAAGATGGTCTTGTAAATAGTCATATTGTTTCGCAAATGACTTGGCGTTATCCCGAGAAACGGGCCATTAAAACGGTAAATATTACACCTTTATTTAATATATCTTAAATTTGTAGCCTCAGTAACAATATGTACTTGAAAATAAAATTAAATTTTTTTTTGTAATATAAATGCATTACGATGTTTAAAGTCGTTTTAGATATTTTATAAATTTACGAAACCTTATTTGCGTTTTTATTTTGTTAAATATATTAAATAAAGCCTTCCTTTTGATCATGAACGATGTCAAGCATATATTTAACTCTTGCAGCTGAATTTTATTATATTTAGCATAATTGATTATTTGATATTTTTTTACCTTTTTAGATACGCATCAACCCTCTGCCATTTTGCCTAGCTTATTCACTAGTTGATAATCAAAATTTGACATGCAAAACCATTAAAAGTGATAAATCGTTTGGACCACATAACTCCTATTCTACCGCAAAATTTAAAATCGAATATTTGAACCCTATTATGGACATTAAAGCGCTTGCTAATGAATTAGGTAATATTAATAATATAAGAATTTAAGTCCGGAATCATAATATTTATTTAAGAATGGTATTTTCCGGTATTAAACGTATAATAAATTATATATAAAAATTAAAATATACAAAATTTTCATGAATTTAATTCTCTTTGTCAATAAATAATAAATAATTAAAAATAGAATGGAATGGTGTATCCCATGTGTAAATATAATAATTGGATATGGTCAAAAAGTTTATTAAGATGGTGGTATTAGTATGAGAAATAATTTAAAAAACACATAGAGTACGTATTATTACAAAAATAATGAAAAATTTCAAAAGGGCACAAATTTGTTTTTAATTAAATTACGCTTATTATTTATATTTATTAAAATTATTTAATTAAATTAAAAATGGTAACTGATTATTAAAAAAATTAATTAATTAAATAAAAAATGGTGATTATTGATAAAATGTGAAGTCGCTTTATTTAGAATGAAATTATAATCAATTTTTCTATTTAATGAATGGGGATTATTTTGTATAGAGAAACTTTCTATTTTTCTTTTAAAATTGTTTTGTTCAACATTTAAGATGTGGCGTAAGATTTAATGAGTGAGAGGTTAAAAGGTGATGTTCTGCTAGAGCTGATTAAAAAAATTGGTTGTTTTTTTACAGCAGATTCGTTCTTTAGTTCTTATATTTAAAAACCGACTAGTTTGACCTATGCAAGAAAAATTACAATTATTACAATTGAAGTTATAGACACAATTAGATATATTTTGGTTGTGTAAAGTTTGTTTTATAAATTATAAGAAGATTTAGTGGGTTTAAAAAAGGCAAAATTTTTTAATACATGGCGTACATTCTGGCTTAGGTGGTTAATAAAAGGAATACAAATATTAGGAAGATTAAGATTATTTTTTAATATGGGTAAGTCTTTGTTCTCGGAAATTATGTTTTTCGTGTGCGAGGATGTAGATGGGTTTTTATCGTTTTCGGATGTGTCTTTATTTTTGTATAGATGCTGTAACTCAAAACTTTTGGATTGTGATGCCGGTTGTATAGGTGTATTTTTTGTTTGTAAAATTTTATTTATTTCTTTTAAAATTGTATTTAAATTATAACCCTGATTTAAAAATTCAAATAAAAGTGATTTAGTTTGTTGACTTGAAATATGAAAATTACTGGGTAATAAAAGTGTTCTTTTAAAAGGTGTGTAAATTACAGCATTAAACGATGAATTTATATGGTTAGAATTTATGTTTAAAAATGGTGAGTTAGCAGTTGACTTAGTAAAAACAGAAATATCTATATTGTTATATATTAAATTTCTCGTTAACATTAATTTGAGAAACAAAATTTGACAATTATTTTCTTTTTCACAAATAAATTTAAGCTCAGATGCATTATTAAAATGTTTCAATAAATTGTTTATATTTTCATTTGAAATTATTAAAATATCATCAACATAACGATTATAAAAAGTTAGAAAAGTTTTAATATTCGAAAAATATTTTCTATATATCTTAAAACAATTTCGCCTACATATTAAGACCAAGGAGAACCCATTGGCATACCAGAAATTTGTTTATAATATACATTGTTAAATTGTAAAAAAGAATTTTCTGTTGCAAAGGGTTTTTATATTTTTATAGTTTCAATATCAATTAAAATAAAAATAATCTAAGTTTTTTGATATAAACCAATCGATAGCTTTAGTAGCTAAGGTCGGGGATATTGAGGTGTAAAGAGAAACAACGTCAAATGAGGTTAAAATTTCTTTTTTTAATTTTAAATTTATAATTTTATTCCTCAAAATAAATGAATTTTTTATTGTATGTGTATAATTATTGTCTATTAAGGGGCGAAATAAATTATTAAGGAATTTACTTAATTTATAAGTTGGAGATTGGCAATAACTAACAATTGGTCTCAATGGAATGTTTTCCTTATGTAATTTAGGAAGTCCGTAGATTACAGGACAAATGGGATTTGTTGGTTTTAATAAATTTAATGTTTTATTATCTATTTTTTTATTAATGTTTAAACGTTTTAATAGTTTTAAAAAAGTGGCTGTAACTTTTGAAGTTGGATTGTATTTTTGTATTTGGTATGTGTTAGAAACGTAGCATTTTATTGTTGTATTCGTTAAGATTCATTATAACTGGTATATTTGTTTTATCTGCTTTGGTAATTAATATATTATTATATTTTTTAATATTATTTAAAGTGTTTATTTCTTTGTTGTATTTAAAGGTTTTTTTATGAGATTTATTAAAACTTAGTAAGCTATTATATAATTTAACTCGAGTTTGGGCATCGGAAGTTGGTATAACAGATTCCGCTTGTAGGGAAATATCTTTAAACGGTATTTTATTAGGCTTAGGTGAATATTTTAATCCTTTATTTAAAATATTAATTTCGTCGTTAGAGAAGACATGGTTAGATAAGTTAACAAATAAAGGTTTTTTATATGTTAGAATGAGGAATTAAATCAATGGATTTCGACCTTAAAATGTTTAGTTTTAAATTATGTTTTTTAATGAGTTTTGGAATTATTTTAGAAATTTTAATATTTTTTTTATATTCTAAATCTTTTATTTTTATAAGAGGTAAATTATCGTACCAGTTTTCCATGCTAACTAATAATTGTTTATATTTATTTATATTTTTATATGATTATTTAACCTTTCTTTTAAAAGGTTTTTAACGTAATTATCTCTTATATTTAAGGTATTTTTATTAATTAAACTAAGCTTAGGAACAAGACTTTTTGGAGATAAATTTTCATTAATACAAATTCTTTTAAAAGTTTTATGATGTAGATGTTTCTCAAGTTAAAGTGAATATTTAATGTATTTTTTACAGTTAGATTCAAAATTATCCATGTTTAAAACTTATTTTAAGGTGGTTTTTGCTTGTAGTGAAAGTATGTAAATGGAAAATGACAAGGAATTGACACTATTCATATGTGGATTATAAGGTATAACGTTATTAAATGTATATTGAGTTTTGTAATTAATAAAAACCATAGCGTTGCGTAAAATTTTTGAAAGTTTGTCTCATGGTAACGATGTAGTAAAATATGGAATAGGGGGTTGGGGTAATCATGAATAATTTAGAATTATATAGGAAATAGGTGTTAAGGATATGGTATGTAGTAAAATGTAAATTGATTGATTGTCAATTTATCGGAGTAGGTTGAGAAAGTTGAATTTTTCGTGTTTTGCTTGTAAGAAAAAGGTGTAATTATAACAAGATAGTCGTACGTATTGAAAGAAACTGATTACAAGTTTTAACCTAATCCTTTTTCACTACCAAGTTTGTTCATTGTTTCCTCTATTTCGAATTATTGCCAACATTAATACATTCCCATAATCAAACCTTTTGCTCCTTATTTAACGCTGCTCGTTCTACAACAAATACTTTAGCCTTTTCAGCGTGCCATATAAATTGAGAGTTAACCGATTTGTATTTTTACTACATACCATGTCGTCACCACCTATTCCTATACAAATCTGAATTATTCATGCACCAACCCCTTACCAAAGTTATTACTTCGTTGCCATAAGACGGATCAAAAAAGCTTTTTACAACGCTATTATTTTTACGCTCTACAATACTCATACCTTCAACCATACGATTATCTTGTTATAATTACACCTTTTTCTTACAAGCAAAACACGAAAAATTTAACTTTCTCAACCTACTCCGATAAATTGACAGTCAACCAATTTACATTTTACTACATACCATATCCTTAACACCTATTTCCTATATAATTCTAAATTATTCATGATTACCCCAACCCCCTATTCCATATTTTACTACATCGTTACCATGAGACAAACTTTCAAAAATTTTACGCAACGCTATGGTTTTTATTAATTACAATACTCAATATACATTTAATAACGTTATACCTTATAATCCACATACATCATTTTCCATTTACATACTTTCACTACAAGCAAAAACCACCTTAAAATAAGTTTTATACATGGATAATTTTGAATCTAACTGTAAAAAATAACATTAAATATTCACTTAAACTTGAGAATCATTTACATCATAAAACTTTTAATAGAATTTGTATTAATGAAAATTTATCTCCAAAAAGTCTTATTCCTAAGCTTAATTTAATTAATAAAAATACCTTAAATATAAGAGATAATTACGTTAAAAACCTTTTAAAAGAAAGGTTAAATAATTCATATAAAAATATAAATAAATATAAACAATTATTAGTTAGCATGGAAAACTGGTACGATAATTTACCTCTTATAAAAATAAAAGATTTAGAATATAAAAAAAATATTAAAATTTCTAAAATAATTCCAAAACTCATTAAAAAACATAATTCAAAACTAAACATTTTAAGGTCGAAATCCATTAATTTAATTACTCATTCTAACATAACTTGTAATAAAAAACCTTTATTTGTTAACTTATCTAACCATGTCTTCTCTAACGACGAAATTAATATTTTAAATAAAGGATTAAAATATTCACCTAAGCCTAATAAAATACCGTTTAAAGATATTTCCCTACAAGCGGAATCTGTTATACCAAATTCCGATGCCCAAACTCGAGTTAAATTATATAATAGCTTACTAAGTGTAATTAAATAGTGCCAGAACAAATTTTAAGAAAATGATGATTTTGTACAAGGGTAAAAAAGTAATGATGTGGTAATAAAATTAGATCAAAAATATATTATAGCGCCGAGCCGTTACTTGTGATACATCTAATTTAATTAAGAAACAAATTATATCGTAAATCCATCAGTCACTAAGACACCTTACCCTATACAAAAGTATAGCGTAAGCCATCTGTATCAATTATAAAAATTAGTGTGAATGTGCGCAGTCGATTAAATCTATTCATAATTGTTTCTATCGTAGCAATGTATTCTCATAGTCTTGAGGTTTAGATTTGTGGTTACCGTTTTGGTTGGGCATCGATTAATAACTATCCATACGTGGGCATTGCAAGGTTTGGTTTATGTTTAAAATTTTTACTTTAACATTAATTTTTAATTATCAAGAACTTTCTGAAATCATACAAAGGTGGTTTTGCTTTGCTTTCAGTTAAAACGGTTTTAAATATTTTTATAATTTATGCTTCCAACGTAACCCTAGTTTTATAATATATGCGGCTGATTTAAATTTTACTTATTTAGTATGCCGACTTAATTCTTCCGTCATAGCGGGTATATCACCGTCAAGCGGGAAATAAAGACTTTGGGCATAATTTAACGTTGGTTTAAATAAGCAACCTATAAAAGGAAAAATATCATACTAAACACTCTGGACTGTCCACTTGCCAACTTCGGACAAAATGTCACGGTTCTTTATGCTTGATAATTAAAAAAAATTTGAAAAATAAAGATTTATGTTTAAACTACGTACAATTGGCGATATTCATATTTTTAATCCATAAGGATTCTATCTAATTATATAGGCAATTATGCTTCCCTGTCCACTGCTAAAAATTGTTTTGACCATATAAAGCCTTTTATTAATATATTTCAGTATTTGGATTGAAGCAATCTTTCTTATTTATCATGCCATTACTTAAATAATTCTTTTGAATTTTATATTGTACGTGCGAACCTTTTAAAATTAAATGGTAAAAACTTGGGTTTTAATATTACTACCAAAAATCTTAGCGTCCGACGCAACGCTTTAATAGCATGGCGAGCGTCATAGGCTGAAAAAATTGGAAACTTGCCAAACCTAATTGTTTGGCGAATTTAATTATCTATGAACAACTATTGTAAAAAATTTTTCCATGGTTTGTATATCTTTATTAAGAGTTTATACCATCACGAATACAAAAATTATGGGTGTTTGAAAGTTTTCGAAAAATATACTGGATACTTTGTAACTGAATAGTTACAGTTACTGTAAACTTTTCCTAAAACTGTCGGATGTGTTTAAAATTTTCATCGCCGAGTCAAATTTTTATTATGTAAATCTGTCCAGATGCTAATTAAGGATAGGCTTGTGAAAAATCAAGTTTGCTAAAAAATTTGGCACCTGCAAAACGTGAGCTTATTTCATCAAACCTTGGTAACGGGTAGTTACTTTTTAAAATGACAATGAAAAATAACGTAAGCAAAGCAACGACTCTATAAACTCAAAAAAAAATAATTTTCTACTGTTAAATAGGTTTAAAAAAAATAAATTTGTACTAAATATGTTAAAATAAAAATTAACTTTTTAATTAACTAGTACATTTGTAAAAAAAAATATTTACCTGTAATGAATAATAATTTTTAACCGTAACCAATAAAAATTTCACCATTTCAATATCTCAATAAAAATTCCACCATACCAATCATACACGCTATTCGGTATCCTACTATTTTTATTGGATTTCGATCCTGGTTAGAACACCAATATTTGTGGTGCCGAGTAATATAATTATTTTTGATAAATTTTAACGTAAAATGTAAAAGTAAAATTGTGTGTTGTGAGTGAAAAATGTCAAAAACTAATTGTTTATATATTGTATATGTTAGGTTAAGAATCATGCGCTATCTTCTTTTACTCCTGTAATAAATCTAGTTGGCCAAGTAGTTAATCATTTTACTAACACAAATTGGCAAGAAATATTTTCAACGTTAATATAAATTTTATTGGCTTGTAAGAACTTGGATAACAATATCTGAATTATGGCCATGTTATAACTCAATTAACTCAAATTCATATTATTGATCACATTTGGCAGAGCCAAGTAAATATAAGATGTATTGATCGTAAATCAACAAAAATGAAATAAACGACTAAGACTCAATTTTATTTCTGGAAAAATTTTGTAACAAATTTAGGAAAATGATGATTTTGTACAAGGGTAAAAAAGTAAAGGGGTGGTAATAAAATTAGATCAAAAATATATTATAGCGCCGAGCCGTTACTTGTGATACATCAAATTTAATTAAGAAACAAATTGTATCGTAAATCTATCAGTCACTAAGACACTAAGTTTTAATAAATCTCATAAAAAAACCTTTAAATACAACAAAGAACTAAACACTTTAAATAATATTAAAAAATATAATAATATATTAATTACCAAAGCAGATAAAACAAATATACCAGTTATAATGAATCTTAACGAATACAACAATAAAATGCTTGATTTATTAAACGTTTCTAACACGTACCAAATACAAAAATACAATCCAACTTCAAAATTTACAGCCACTTTTTTAAAACTATTGAGACGTTTAAACATTAATAAAAAAATAGATAATAAAACATTAAAATTATTAAAACCAACAGATCCCATTTGTCTTGTAATCTACGGACTTCCTAAATTGCATAAGGAAAACATTCCATTGAGACCAAATGTTAATTATTGCCAATCTCCAACCTATATAAGTAAATTATTTAATAATTTATTTCGCCCCTTAATAGACAATAATTATAAACATACAGTAAAAAATTCATTTATTTTGAGGGATAAAATTATAAACTTAAAATTAAAAAAAGAAATTTTAGCCTCATTTGACGTTATTTCACTTTACACCTCAATATCCCCGACCTTAGCTACTAAAGCTATCGATTGGTTTATATCAAAAAACTTAGATTATTTTAATATTTTAACTATTGATATTAAAACTATAAAAATATTAATAACCTTTGCAATAGAAAATTCTTTTTTACAATGTAACAATGTATATTACAAATTTCTGGTATGCCAATGGGTTCTCCTTGGTCTTCATATGTAGGCGAAATTGTTTTAAGATATATAGAAAATAAAATTTTTTCGAATATTAAAACTTTTCCAACTTTTTATACTCGTTATGTTGATGATATTTTAATAATTTCAAATGAAAATATAATAAACAATTTATTAAAACTTTTTAATAATGCATCTGAGCTTAAATTTACTTGTGAAAAAGAAAATAATTGTCAACTTTCGTTTCTCGAATTAATGTTAACGAGAAATTTAATATATAACAATATAGATATTTCTGTTTTTACTAAGTCAACTGCTAACTCACAATTTTTAAACATAAATTCTAACCATCCAAATTCATCGTTTAATGCTGTAATTTACACACATTTTAAAAAAACACTTTTATTACCCAGTAATTTTCATATTTCAAGTCAACAAACTAAATCACTTTTATTTGAATTTTTAAATCAGGGTTATAATTTAAATACAATTTTAAAAGAAATAAATAAAATTTTACAAACAAAAAATACACCTATACAACCGGCATCACAATCCAAAAGGTTGAGTTACAGCATCTATACAAAAATAATGACTCATCCGAAAACGATAAAAACCCATCTACATCCTCGCACACGAAAAACATATTTTCCGAGAACAAAGACTTACCCATATCAAAAAATAATCTTAATCTTCCTAATACTTGTATTCCTTTTATTAACCACCTAAGCCAGAATGTACGCCATGTATTAAAAAATTATGCCAATGTATTTTTTAAACCCACTAAATCTTCTTATAAGTTCATAAAACAAACTTTTCACAACCAAAATATATCTAATTGTGTCTATAAATTCAATTGTAATAACTGTAATTTTTCTTACATAGGTCAAACTAGTCGGTTTTTAAATATAAGAACGAAAGAACACGAATCTGCTGTAAAAAACAACCAATTTTTTAATCAGCTCTAGCAGAACATCACCTTTTAACCTCTCACTCATTAAATCTTAGGCCACAAATCTTAAATGTTGAACAAAACAATTTTAAAAGAAAAATCTTAGAAAGTTTCGCTATACAAAATAATCCCCATTCATTAAATAGAAAAATTGAATATAATTACATTCTAAATAAAGCGACTTCACATTTTATCAATAATCACCATTTTTTATTTAATTAAATAATTTTTTTAATAATCAGTTACCATTTTTAATTTAATTAAATAATTTTAATAAATATAAATAATAAGCGTAATTCAATTAAAAACAACATTGTGCCCTTTTGAAATTTTCCATTATTTTTGTAATAATACGTACTCTATGTGTTTTTTAAATTATCATACTAATACCACCATCTTAATAAACTTTTTGACCATATATATCAATTATAATATTTACACATGGAATACACGATTCTTCTATTTTTTATTATTTATTATTCATTGACAAAGAGATTTAAATTCTCGAAAATTTTGTATATTTTACATTTTTTATATATATGTTTAATACCGGAAAACACCATTCTTAAATAAATATTAATAATAGCTTAATTACATAGGTCAACAATGAGTTGTGAGCTAACTACAGAAACCAAACTTGCTATCTTAAATATTAATATCTCCGTTTACCTTTTTTTCTATTCAAACTTTGTAAGTCAGCTATAAACATTAAAAATTTTTGAAAAAATGTTAAATAAACCATTTTTTTCTCTTATTATCACCACAGTTAAACTGTTTAATTCAAAAATAACATTTTTATTAAAAATCGATAATATCCTATTTAGGCTATGATGCAAAATATTACGTATTTTCTAAATGTTGTTGTAAGAGCTTATACTTAGAAATTTTATTTAACATTATTTGAGTTAAAAAAATATGTTACAAGTGATTTTGATGAAAAAAATTTTTTTTTGAATTTTTTAGGATATTCTCGAGGTTGCCAAATCTGTCAATTTAAACGGCTATTTTATCGATACGTAGCAAAATAGCTGAAGAGAAAGAAACTTTGGACAACGGAGAATATATTTGAGATAAGGCTATCATAGGGATCATTACATTTTAGTGTCAAAAACTCATTTTTTTGGCATTAATGTGTTATATGTAATATACAATTAATTATAAAATTTAATGCCACAATCAAGACAATTGTTTTTGTAATCATTCAAGTATTTTATATTTTCTTTTGGTAGTTTAATTTTATTACATAACAAGGTAAGTAAATAAACGTAAATTTTTATTTTTTAGATTTTATAACTTGGTTCGAATACGACCTAACAAATTCCCTCCTTAATGACAACAGTGGACATTTAGATGTGGATATTAGCATTCCACAAGGAAACGAAGGATCTCCAATAACTGTCAAAATTTTTACAGAAACCTGTCATGCTAATATGAATGGCAACACTGAAGCCTTGGCTGCTGCCCCTAAAACCTTACGTATAGAACCATTTGCAACTTCTGAGGACCGTCTTTCAAACTCTCTACACGCTGATGTATGGCGCGTATCCATAATTTTGGACACGTTTAATTGCCCACAAAAATTAGGTGGTACCTTGCCGGCAAATGAAGATATCTACAAATTTAATTCCCCTAATAAATTTCACGTAGCGTGTATGACTGTATCACCGATGGCCCTTGCCGGGGCCATTATCATTGACTCCACCGTTTTAGTTAGGTCTCTCAATGACAATACGAGAAATGGGTATCTTTTAATTTATGATGTATCTTAATATTATCCTTTTTTTTTCAAATGGTGTTGCGGGAATATACAAGGATTAACAAAATGTTGACACAATAAAACTTGGACGAAATAAATATTACCAACATTTTTAAAAGGATATACATAAATTAACCACAACATTGCTGATAATACAAACTTTTTACATTTCTTTTTTTTTATTTATGGCTAGATTGGCTACTTCGGAGTTTGTTGGAGACAATAACAAGAACACTCCTGATCTAAAAATTAATCTAGAATATTTGAAGCTGTCCCTTATTGATCATGGGTTTTCATGGATCTCGGCAATAAATCATAAACGGCTTCCAACTTTAAAATCGACCTTATACAATGGTAAAAACTATATCTTGAATAACTTATTATTTTGTTAATTTTGGATAGAATATTTTTGCCTCTTTTAATTTTTATGGGCATAATACAACTTTATGCAAGCCTAAGGTTATTTTGTATGACGACATTTATATTTTAAGATGCAAAATTAGCCGTATGTTGTTATTATTTATTATGTTTTTATTTTCGTTTTATATCCTAAATCGTTGGTAACCTAAATAGGCGAACGATATTTATAAATAGAGTAATTTTTGTATTAATAAATTTCAAGATACAAATCTCTTTGTACCTTTATTTTATTTCCGTTTTAAATTTTTTTAGCATATAAAGCTAACCAAAATTTGAGGTTTAAATTATATTCCTTTTTCCTTTATTCCATCCATTTAGAAATGAGAATTAATGAAAATTTAGAAGTCGTAATGGTTAATGCTCAAGATATTTGCATCACGTTGCAATCGTCAAAAAAAAATTTGCAATCAACTACTGATTTAAAAACATATATAAACAATCTTGGTTTGTATGCCCGAACATTGGATAAGAATTATTTATTGGTGATCCACATTTTATTTGTATTTTTTAGTTTTATCAAATTATTGTTTTATATTCAACATTTACTTATTCTTACTATTAATTTTCTATATAAGCATAGTGATTGTTTTTTTCGTAAAGAATATTTTTTTCAAATATTATTAATATAACGTTAAGGTTCCCCTTTTAAATATCGCTAACCTCCATGCAAATTACCATTGCGAACAATCCAAACATGGTCTTACTCGAAACGAAATAAAAATTTTCGTTAGAGCAAATCAACAAAATACAACCACACTGCTTTCTCCTCGTCTTAAAAATGAGTTTAAATTAGTTGTTTCACCTGATGGATACAAAAGTTTAATAAGATACTTCGGGGCATGGAAAATATACCAAAATTTATCGCAATATAACACTAAGGTTAATAACAATAAATAACTAATACTTTTTTATAACATGTTTATTGTCAAAAATCAAATATTGTATGATGCCACTTTCTCAAATGCTTTTAGATGCAGCTCCAAGCCCTTCCATGTCAAACTATTATCTCAAATTATACCTCAGATGTTTTGTGGATTAAACAACAAGGTATCTTTTGTACAATAAAAGTTAGCATACGTTTTTTATATTTAATTAATTTTATATTTATGTTATTCTTAGGCTCTTTGACATCCCTTATCCACAATCCTGCCTTAATATCGCCCCCAGGCAAACCTTCAAAATATATGTCAAACGAAATGTCCGGAAAGTCTTTTGAAACTCTTACGCAACACAAACTGTTACCATATACTTCCCTATCCTACGAGTACAGCATTAATTTAATATTTAAAATATTATATCATTTTGTCTTTTTTAGATCAAAAATATATTTGTTACTCTTATCGTATCAGATTTTTAAAAAAATATTTATTTTTTATATTTAAAAAATTAATAAACATGATTTTTTGTTTTTGTTCTTTTTTAAATTTTTAATCATTTTTTTGTTTATAGATAGACCTCGCAAAGGTTGTTATTTTTGAGCTCTGAATAGTAAGCTTACCCGTTTGCATACGTGGCAAAGTTTAGTTATTTTTCAAACAAAATTTATTTAAAAAAAATTTGTGTAATAAACGCATTTTAGTAAAAAGTTGCTTATTTTAATTATTAAAAACACTTTTACTGAAATAAAAGTTTTTGAAATTTTTAAAGATAAAAAAAATTTGAATTTTTAAAATTTTAAAAGTTTAATAATGTGAAAACACTAAAATATGGCCTAAATTTTTAAATTGAAAAAAAAAACAATTCTTTGAACAAATTAAAATTTAATATACTCAAAAATTTTACAAAACAAGACAAATGATTTTATCAGTACTTAATGGCTTTTGATATTTATCGATAATCGTCGTTATCTTTTTTTAAAAGAACAAAAAATATACTATTTGCTATAATAATTCTTTTATTTATTACCCAGTTTGACAAAGAGTTATATAAACTAATTTGTGAGATAAAACCTATTATAAAGATTTTTAAATCTGTTTACCCTTTTCTGGTCTAACTTAAAGCATTAAAAGTTATCAAAAACTGTTTAAAAAAACAAATGATATCTAAAAACAGTTCATATATATAAACGTTAAACCGTTAATTTCAAATAAATTTTTTTTATTTATTTCAAACGATAAAAAATTAGGTTATGTTGGAGTGCAAAATATTTTGTAATGCCCTGGTGACGTAAGAGGTTGGTATACTTAAAATTTTTATTTCTCGTTATTTCTGAAAATTAAAAGTTACATTTGATTTTAATATGTTTTTTTTTTATTAATTTTTACATTTAAATCTCGAGGTCGCAAAAACAGTCAATTTTGCCTAATTTGACCATTTTTTCGATTACATCGATTCGTAGGGCCTTGAATTATTGACAATTTGAAAAATGAATAAATATTGGAGATAAGGCCATCAAGTAGATTGTTTTATAACAGATTCTTAAATCTTTATTAACATCCATATTTTGGTAAACTATTTAGTTTTTATTCTTTGGTCTAAAATAAAAGCACACAATAATAAAAATTTAAGGGGCAATTTTTTGTTTTGATCAATGAAATGTTATAATTGAGTTTCAAATATATTTTCAAACAAGTTTAAAGATAAATTGAAACCCTGAAGATATTATTGATCTGAACATGAAAAATATCTTTAGCAGTGTAATTCAATTGATATAAGTGCCAAAATTATATTCGTTTCATCTTTTATATAGTCATAACTTTCTCCAAGACTTGATGCTTCCTTATCAAATTTTATACCTCGTTACTGACTCAAATTACCAAAATAATGAATGTAATTGGATTAAAATAAGAATTCCACCTTTCCTTGACAAAGACAATGCAAATTCAGTTACTCAGCAGCATTACACTCAATTTGACCTAATTTTCCGACCCATTGGCAATTATTTGAGAGAGGTAAAGAAGATTCAATATGGATAATATTTTAATAAATTTATTCGTAAAATATTATTTAATTTTAAAAAATTATAAACATCGCCTGTCATGTTAACTTTTATTTAATATTTTTATTTCTCTATGTATCTTTAGATAATAAATGTTTTTAAGTTTATTTCTATAATGTCTTTTAATAAAATGTTTTTAGTGACACTTAATATTTACAGATCATGATAGTGGCAAATTTTGTGATATTAAATTTGACACAATGGAATTTTACGATTGACCCACGTACCGCCAGTCCAGGTGTTGGTAATCAATCTGAAAATTTTGATTCTCAAATTAGGGCATCCTCAAACGCTATTACATCGCATAATTTAAATCATATTTCATTGGAGGATGTCTTACGTATTAAAATACAATGTTCATTGATGCCCGGTGAAACCTACCTTGCAAATCAAAATTTTGAGGATATTCAACTCATAGGTTTAATTTTTTAAATGAAAAAAAATTTTAAAATTTTTTAAATTTTTTTTTCCCCCCCCCCCAACCCCGGGGGAAAAAAAAACTTTCTTTAAAAAAATAAAACCCTAAAAAAAAATTAAAAAAAAAAAAAAAACACAAAAAAAAAAAAAAAAAAAAAAAAAAAGGGGTTTTTATACATATAATAAATAATAAACTATTGCCCTTTAACTCTTTTTTTCCCTTAAACAGATGTTTTAAACTACAACGGTGACAAATTATCCAATAATAAGGTCAATTTCGCTAGTGGAAAAGTCATATTAAAATTTAATATACGGCAGGGGAGCAACTTGCCCACCGTCCTAAATGTTCAACTTAAAGTATGCGTTACATTTGATCAAGTGAGGGATGCAAGTAAAGCCATTAAACGCCTTGCGTTTGTATTTCAAGCGCCTATAACATTTGAATTTACCCTTGGTCGACTCATTTTGGACGCCTACAGCCTAATTAATCAAAACGAAGTTCGGCAAAGGAATTCCACTATTCTTGATACTTTGAATACTAATCAATCGCAGGATAAATATTCATATTTATCGAATCTGGAGTCACCTAATTTGTCGTTTTCTGGAATGAATGCATTATATAACAAAAACTACCAAATATACATAAGACCGTTCAATATTTTTCCTGACGAGAAACAGCCTGATTGGCATTCGCTTGATTTTGCAGACTCTGAAATCATGCAGGCAAATTATCTAACTTTACGATCACCAATTTATTGTATTGATCCCACAAAAATTACATCTAACTGCACAGAAACAATCCAAATATCTATTGGGTAAGCTGAATTTCTTGAATATGATAAAAAAATTTGCGAGTCGTGTATTTATACCTTAAAGATATTTTATGGACCGGATATATTAGCCTTCGACCTTAATAAATTTTAGCTCTGCTTGTCAGATGATATAAAATTTTTTGGCAGCCCGTTAGCTGATTTTAAAATTTTTAGCCCTTCCTTAAAGAGTTAATATTTTAGTTAAAAATGATTTGATTTTATTTTAATCTTGAATAGAACAAATCAAATAAGGATTAAAATGTTATGAAGAAATCTGAAATTATAACACAGGTCAACAAATTTTGAGAATTATGAGCTAACTACAGAGATCAAACCTGCCATCGTAGGAATTTTGAAATCCGTTAATCGTTTTTTCTTCAAACTTAGTAAGTCAGCTATAAACATTGAATCAATTTTTTTTTGCATATACACAACAGCTAAACTGTTAAATTCAAACTTCAAATAATATTTTTATTATAATGATAATATATCATGTCGTATTTAAGTTTGCACGCGAAATATTCTGTATTATCTCAACCCTGTTTTAAGAATTCTTGATATACGAAAAATTTATTTCTCTTTGTTTGTAAAGATAAATATAAGTTATGAGGGATTTAATGTGAAAAAAAAATCTTGAATATTTTTTTAGGGTCTTCTCGAGGTCGTAAAATCTGACAATAGCCATTTTTTCGATATGGACGAATCTAAGGAGCCGAAGGCGGAAGAAACTACGAAAACGGAAAATATCTATGAAATAAGGCCATCATGGGGATGCATGCTTATACGTTTTTATAAACTTATTTGTGTGACATTGATATTCGTTGACCTGTGATATATATTGGCCCTGTCCGCTCGATCCATTTAATTTGCCGGTCTATCAGTCCTAATGGAAAACACTGTTTAACAATAATATTATTATCAAACTTAGCAATCCAAAATACAATTCATTCATAACCGTTCCACAAACCATATACGAAAACTTTGCTGCGGAAAGGGAAACCGACATAGTTCAATCATTCCTTACATCCGACGATATCATAGCGCTCCTGACAACGTTTCCTCCCATCGTAGCAAACTTAGTTGCTAATCCATCCTCAACTAATACACCTTTAGGGCCAACGCCTATTGAGAGTTGTTATACAATACCCACGATGCCATCGAGGGAATCCATTTTTATGCACGACTTTTCGCTAAAGGGGTATTGTTTATTTATATTACTAATAATGAGGTTAGAAATTAGTCCAATCGTATATACTATATGTTGTTGTTGTTGTTTATTGCCCCAATCGTATGTTGGCTGTAAGATCCAGTTTAATAGAATTATTGTATCCAACGAAATTAGGGGAGTGAGAAAAGATATGTATTCTATACGAAATAGTTACTCCACGACGTAAACGCGGTATCATTAGAGTCGTTTATACAATATTTAATAAAGTAGAGCTACATATTGTCTTTTGTCAAACTTAAAAAATATGTAGTGTAAAGAAATGTATTTTTTAACAGTGACTTCTTCCAAAACTACCCGCTCTACCTAAATCCACTTAATATGCATTACGTATTGGACGATAATGATCATTTAATAACCATACCATCGTCCAGTTGTCCCAGCTTTCACAACGATAACTCATCAGAAGAACGATCATCTTTGCCCATGCCCAATAAAAATATAACCCTAAACGTTGCGGTTAGAAAAAATGCTCAATTTTATAAAGGCGAAACGTTGCCCGTTTTACAGCTGAGCCCACTTACACTAACCCTGCAGCTTTCAACTTTAGTTGTAAATGACACTCAACAAACGTTATATTTGTTTTGTGCCCAGAGTTCTCATATCTTTCCCATTCCGGCCATGCATTGTATTTCACTTAACCTGGAAGACAAATCTCTTGTCGAAGGACAAAATATCATGGTAATATCGATGCCTATGTAATTATTTAAGTTGATTTAACGTTGGATATTTACAAATTATTTTATGTTTATGATGAGATAATCATTCAATGAAATATTTGTTAAATTTTTACATAAATATGGCAAATTTAATTAATTTAGGATTGTGCCTTCTACAAAATTGGCATCAAAAACGAAACAACAGAGTCACATAAGGATGATCGAGCGGAAGGCGAAATTTATTTTTCAGGTTCACTCATGGTTTCACTCAAACGTGGGGAGGAGGATGCTTATGATCCTAGTATTAAAGGCGTGTTACTTGAACATGGGGTTACGCATTTGGAGATTCTTTTTGAACATGATCAAGTACTACTTTTCCGTAATTTACAGTTTGAACTAAATTAGTTTAGCTATTATCAGGTGTATGGAGAAAAAATTGGGGTATTTGCAAACACCAATTTTGAATTCGCAACTAGCTGCTTTTATTAGATT
Source organism: Acutogordius australiensis (assembly GCA_030555515.1). Taxonomy (NCBI): domain Eukaryota; kingdom Metazoa; phylum Nematomorpha; class Gordioida; order Gordea; family Gordiidae; genus Acutogordius; species Acutogordius australiensis. The sequence goes on from CM060245.1 coordinate 13,879,618, forward strand.
TATCATAATGTTGTGCTTATACTGATCATTATTTTTATTCAATGTTTTTTGTGTATCACAGATTATTGCCTGCCTCTTCGCTTAATTTTTGGATTAGTTAAGCGAAAATATTTATTATGTAATATTATTAACATTCTTATTAAGATTTTGCAATTGACGGTTCAATCTTCAACCATTGATTCTGGCACACGTTTAATTTCAATAAAAGATCGATATCGATTCGTGTTTCCCTTACTACATCCTAGTCAACTATTGGATTCCGATGGGCATAAAGTCCATGACGCTTTGCACGAATGTCCTTCGAAGCACAGCCCTTACGCAATGCAAGCAATTTCAAGTGCAATAATGCCAAAACCTTTTGATTATGCGATTGAATATGCACTATTCAGATCAAATCCTACCTTAATGTTTGGCAATCAAACGCGCTATTCCAACAAATCTTTATTAAGCAACGCCATTTTTTGCACCATTAATCGAAACGTTAGATATTTCCTAAAATTAAAAACTAAGCATTTTATTTTATTTGACTTTCTTAAAGGCTTAAATTTTAGACTTTTAAATATAAAAATATATCTTTATCACAACTATCCTTGGTTTTACAATTAAATATAATTTTATTTTTTATATATTTAGGATCTTACAAACGCAATGGGGATTGTCCATATTAATAAATGTCTAGAGTCAGATCATCATATTAATACCACCTGCCACGATTATTTCATCGATATCGTTTTCCGATTTAAGCAGTCTCAACAAGTTGATTGCTCTAAAAACTCTACAACGACAATCATTATACGTGTCCAGAATTTAACAAATACCCAATATAACGATCGGAATTATGCTGACGAGGTTGGCAACAATACTTCAACTTTTTCACGCATTCAGTGCTACAAATCCAAATTTACTAATCATGACCGAGCATCAATATTCGTGACAGGTCATGAATCGATTTTAATTAAACGTACTTTTGCGCTTCCTTTAAAAATACAACCAGAGAATTGTTTAGGCGAGGCTCTTAGCTCGTTAGACATCCTTTCTTACAGAAATTGTGTAACAATTTTAATATATTTTCTTTAATAACTTCAAATCAACCATTCAATAATGATGAGGAGCTACAGAATTTGACATCAAATTTGACAACTAAACCTAAAGGGTCAATCCAATATTTTAGCCTTGTTAGGCAACCGATTATTCCATATGTATTTGCTAACACGATAAGTTCACGCTCACTACTCCTATTTCATAGTTATAGTATCAACATCAACCCAGAAAACTTAGGTATAATATTTATTTTATAGCCATGTTGTAGAATGTTGATGGGAATAGAGGCGACGGATGTCTTCATATTGAAGTGGTGTGTAAGTCCAAAGAAGGGGTAAGTAGTGTTGCCATTTGTATCACCAATATTGTGATAATACCTCCACGAACGAATACGCGGCAACATTAGAGGCCTTTATTTTATATAATATAAGAGGGGCAAAACTATTTTAAATTGTAAATGACGATATTTAGTGTTATTTATTGTGTTTTTTTAATTTTAATTTGTGTGTTACAATGTACAGCACAAATTTTAACAAGCCTTGGAAATATAATAGTGTATTTTTAGGATTTAATGGCGTTTTAGGTTTTATCTTTAAAAAAAATTTGGAAGTTGCACCTTAAGAATCAAAAATCCTTAGCAAGATTATTTTTAATAAGTAATATATAAAATAAGGGTGTATGAATAGTAACATCTTTTACCTCTTCTACTTAATAAGATTGAACAAATTATATACAAAACAATAACGATTTTTCAAATCCTTGCTTTTTACCTATATTTGGTTTATGCATATTCCTTATTACCCCTCTTCATGTCGAAATTATTCAGCAGAGAAAAGGAATATGTATGAGCCACATCATATTTTAACAGAGCGGCCCGCAAATTGAATTATTTAATTTTTGATTCTATAAATCATAATTAACCATTTTTAATACGGCACGTGATCAAAGTACTATTTGATATATCCATTTTTATTAATTACACTGGACAACAAAATAAAACAACACAAACGATTTTTTGAGGGTTTTGTAGAGAATTTTCTTGCGATAACGATCCCGGTTTTAGTTTTTTTTAAGGCCTCTAATTTTTTTAAACCGCGTCCATAGTTGAGAGAAAAATTCAAAAAATTTCTTTTACTTTTAATTCTACAAAAAATATATGGCATTTTCAAATTTCTTATAAAAAAACATATCTAAAAAAGGTTATTAAATAAATTTTTAGCAATTTCCTTTTAAGTTATTTAGGATCAAAAAACGGAGTTTATGACAAAAACCACTAATTTTACAAAAATAAAAAAATAAAAAAAAATTAAATTTTAAAAAAAATTAAATTTTAAAAAAAATTTAAACCCCTTACCTTAATAATGAATGTTTTTGTTATTTAAATATATTTTTAAACTTTTGTTACTACCCGTAAGTTTTAGGATATAGAAGCCCAAAATACCCCAAAAATTGAAAATCTCAACTTTGACACCGAATAACTAAAAACCTGAGGCATTGGCTAAAATTTTGATTTCATATTCGTGATTAGCGCTAAAAACTTGACCAAAAACCATAGTTGCCATAAATGATGCTTAGGGTCGTCCAAATTTTTGTCCAGTGTTATTTACCTTAAAGTTAAAGAGTTAATCATCAATGGTAAAAATGGAACTTATATTAAGGTGTAGTGTTTAATCTTTGCCTATTAGATTTACCATAAATCACTCTATCTAATCTAAGAAATTTTTTACCCAATAAAAAGGTTGCACAGTGTAATTTATTTTTATGTTTTTATTGTGTTTAGATCCATTTACTAACATTGATGATGTAGACTTTCCATATATTATACCATGTATTGATCCACTAACCCTTTCACACATTAAATCAAATACCAAATCGACAAATGTTAAAGCACCTTCAAAGTACCCGAACGCCAAATTTTTCCAATTGACATGCATTCCCGAAAGTACCGTCATTGGCTTTGAACCCTTACTTTCAAGCCATAGAAATGGTAATTGTTTTTAATTTTTTAATGTAATTTGAGGTGAAATGTATTATCTTAATTTTATACAAGAGTTTGCTAGTTATTTTTTTTGTTATCTTTAAGTACTTTTTATTTGGTAGTTTCATGGGAGCTAAAAGCATAATTGTGATTCACATTATATATTTTTAGATTTAAACCATTATAATTATAATTCAAACGTGAAGGATGCAAAATTAGATGAACGAGATTTTTTGTGGTTTGGTGTTTTGGAAACTATTGACGATCGCATGCAAATTGCTTGGACGAAGGGTTAACCTTAAATTTTATAACTAATTTTTGATATTAAAATTATACTTTTAACCATATAGCCTTTTTGACAAATTTTAATTATAAGTTACTTTCTTTTGCTTGTTGTTATTAATGTTTGCATTCACAATAGATCCACTGATTGTTTCTTCCACTAATCAACAAACCCTTCCAATCAACAAACGCAGCCATACCTTAGAATTACATCCATTTGCCTGCACATCCAAAATATTACCATTAAAAACAAGCTCTAAAGAGATACAATCAATAACTATCAATATTAAATTTCATTACCCGTCAATATATTGCTTATTAAAACAAACGCCAGATATCGCAGAACCTCAATCAACTATAAAAGTCACTAGTCCCAAATTTGTTGAAAATACATCCGAAACCCAATTAAATATATTGCTCAATAATGTAGATGTATCTTTTTGCCAATTGGGCTATATGCCTACTGCTTCATCTAAGCTTCCATTCTTAAAGGAAATCGCGATTTTACACTTAAATCAATTTCAAGCTTTATGCGCAATGACTCGTACATTGTCCTCCAATTATTCACTCACTCACCATGCGTTTGACCTAGCTGTGAACGGAGTTACACTGCAAAATGCAATTATCAGCAACCTGCCTAAGCAAATTATAAGGTTAGGTCAGGACTCGAACAATTTGCAGCTTTTATCGAGCGATAAGTCAAACATGGTAAGAGAAGATAGCTTCCTCACTGAGCTGGTAGGCAATTTAAATGGTTTAAGTGATCAATGTTTTGACTTTCCCATAGTATTTCAAACGTTATCACCAGCTAATAAAACTATTATAAACGGTGATCCCAAAAGCTATGTTGGGCATCATGATGTTTGTCTTAAAAGTGTTCTTTACCATTACGAGTATCAGCCTTACCTCTTAACCATGCGGTGTTCTACAGAATCTAGCCTACCACTGGCCCCAATGGCTTCTCATTTATATATCTGTCGTAGTTTAGAACTTAACGTACCCTCTACCCTTAGACTTTATTTTGAAGATAAATATTGGCTCCATATGCTGAATGATCACGCGCCGGCCTACTGGCCATTCTCATTCGCTACATCTATGACCAATTCTTACCCAAATTATAGTCATACACAAACAAACTCATCATCACAAAACACTTCGGTCACCCCGTTTTACTTAAATATAAATTCGTTATTGTTGCGCGAGTTTCAAATTTCGGATCTGAATCTGAAAGTAGCACTTAGGTTCCATTACGGTAACTTATTTGTTTCGTCTTCATCGTCTTGCAATACACCCATGACGCTTCCACTACTTAAAATAACAAAGGGTCATTTCGGGCTTGCCCTGGATTTAAGCCCTTTTGGAATTGGAATGACGTCTCTTTTCACTGCTCTATGCACCAAGTTGGCTGGATATGTTATTAAACGTTACACCTCAGACATTTATAAAAATGCAGGTTGGGGTTTTTTTTATTTAAATATTTTGTCGTTAGCCATTCATGTTTTCATTAATCTTTTAAAATTTTCTTATTTTATTCACATCATTTTTTGCCATATAAAAACTAACATTCAGCATGGATAATTGGATCTCTCGACCTGATTGGAAGTCCAGCTATACTCGTGAATTCATTAAAAGATGCATTTATGCGAGAATTCTATACGCCAAGCAATAACTCAAACACAGCCTACGAGACTAAAGCAAACTTAGGGACAACTTCGATTTATAGAATTGATCAAGTCCCAACTAAACTATTCCGCATTCTAACTTCATGTATATTTTTATCTATAAAAAATTTATTATTCACATAATTCCATTAACTGCGCAATAATTTTCAAATTCTTTTTATATTAATGCTAATCATAAATTTTTCTAGCAATTTTTGTGTCCCTGGCAAATTTTTGTGATGGCCTTAGCCGAAACCTTGATCTCATAAGCTTTGACTCTGAACACGTTCACTACAAAAGCCAACGAAGGCTTCAAAAACGTCTCTCTGATTCGATTGAGTTTAGCCATAATAACATGGTAAAATTCTTTAATTGCGTTATCCCAATTAGCTATTCAAAGATATATATATTATCCTTATTAAATTTTTAGCTCTCGGCTAACAAAACGTTACTTGCTTCATCTAATAGTTCAACTAGCACCATAAACCTTAACACAATTAACAAAATGCGTAAGGACATGGTCTATGGCGTAAGTGGACTAGGATTCAGTCTTATAGGTGTTTATAATTATTTTTGCTATGTGCATTCTGTTATTAAATTTTGTGCGACATATAAAAATCTTCAAAATCAAATATTTTCTTTGATTGCGTATGCTTTTTAAAAGACTTTTTATAAATCGCCATTTTGATCTCTAAAAACGGCTGGAAACTTGTTATTTGTATATTTTTCTTTTTGTTTTCGTAGCTGCAATAGCAGGTATAATAGACGTCCCTTTGAAGGAGTTCCAGGCATATTTATATGCAAGCCCTCCGTCATCTATACATCCTTCAATAAATTCGCAACTTTTAGTTCGCAGCAATATTCATAACCGTGGAACGAGGTATACGCTTGTTTATCTTGACTTATTTTATAATTAATTTGTTTTAGCCCTAATTTTTTGTAAAATTGCATGAATATCATCTGTTTCTAACATATAGTAGTTTTATGTTTTTTGTAATTATTTAAGGCTTTACTCAGCTGATGATATGGCTCTGCAGACAAATGCAAACCGAATGGCTTCCACATCGCTGACCAAAACTCTCATTGTAGGTATCGGAAAGGGACTTATTGGGGCAGTTGTTAAACCACTTGGGGGTGTGTCTGAATTCGTGGCATCATCGGCTCATAGTAAAAATTCTCATATTGTCAAGCTATTTATTGTTTATATGTTTATATATACCTTTATAAAATGGTCAACTTTTTTTAAGTGTAAATTGAAATATATAATTGATTTGTTTGCACAAGGCCTGCTCAGTTTGATTGGAGCTTCCGTAAACGAAAACTCTGACTTTGTTTTACGAAAACCGATTATTTATATTCTTGAGGACCAGGAGGGAATGTTTCACAAAATTGCTAATTTATGGATAACCTTACTAAACAGGTGACACATAATATCCGTTCATTTTATTGTTACGCCACCTCTTTTTTCCTAACACATGGTTCTGCTTAATTTTGTGACATTTTCTAGCTCCACTAGTACAAAAATTAGAACACAGGACTGTTACCTTTTCAAAATTAACGATGTTTTTTCCGCGACCAAACAGAAAAATGATGGCGAAGATACGAATAATAACATTTCTTCCTCTGTGTATTTTGGCGTTGTCGTGTACTCGAAGCATTGCACTAATACATTTGAAAATTGCCATAACTCCGGTTTGCTAAAGATAAATTACATAACTTAAATTTGTATTTGTTTTTTATATAACTTTAGTAAATATTTGGAAAAGTGTTTAATCTATTAAAGTTTAAAACCTGTGATATTTCGGCCCGGCCCGCTCGACATGTTTTACAATTTAAGCCGGATCCGGCCCGGAATTTGGCTATTTAATTATAAGTCAGGCCTACCGGCCGAGTTTAAATATGAAAATCCGAAATTTTTTTCAATCCAAGCTAAAATTAACATTAAATTTTTGTAGAGGTGATTATTTTTTATTTCCCTAAAAACTAATAATTTGGAGGGCTGAATATCATAATTTCTTCGCTGCCCACATGTATTAAAATCGCACTAAATGTTGCAATCTTTAAGAGGCGGCGACTATTACGGGCGGTTTTAGGGTAATTTCTAAGAAAAATTTGGGCTATTTGTTTTTGCATGGAAAAATGTATCTAGGTTGCGTATACAATACAGCCTTTATTACATTTGGAATAAGCGAACACAATGTTTTAGCAGAATTTGTTACTTGCATAGCAGACCTCTACAAATATCAATGTCCAAAAAAAGAAAGTTATAACATATAAATTAAGTGATATCCAAGGTGGCCTTATTTCTTATATAATTTTCGTTTAAAGTTTTTTTCACTTTTGGCTATTTATTTTAGGTCAATATCGAAAAATGGCCATTTTTGACCAAATCGATTGCTACCTTAAGAATATTTTAAAGGGAAAAATTCGATTTTTTTTGCATATTTATTTTGTATTTTAAATAATGAGAAATAAAATTTTTAAGGTATGTCAAGCTCTTACATCAAAATTTAGATTATACAATCTAATAAAATTTTAATACTAGAGTTAAATTGAAAGCTTGAAGGTATGTACAACTTAATTAATTTTTGTTCCTAATTTAAGAAGGTAGTAGTAATACCCTTTATCGTGTATTAAAAAAAATTTTTTAATAATAAAATTTTAAAAATAGGGCAATTAATATGAGATTTAAAACTTTGGCCCGATCCGTAATTCCATTTTTCAAATTCAGAACCGCCCCTCCCCCCCTCCCCCGGTCCGTTTCAAATTGTAATACCTTAATGTTGTAAAAAAACCTTAATCTTTTACTTTGATTTTTCAGAAAATTTATAAAGATATTTTATCCAATGACCTTTTTCGCCGATTGGCGTAATTCTTAAAAAGTAAAAAGGGTGTTTTTACAAAGACCAGTAAAAAATTATCATGGACCCTTAAGGCAAGATAATTTAGTTGATATTTAAACAGACGTGTTGCATTATAGGTTTGAAAAAATTCAAAACAGTTTCTTAGTTGAATTTTATGTTGTATCATTCTTAATTGATTTTTATGTTGTATTAATAAAATTTACAAAAATTCATTTTAACCAGTCCATGATTGGACTACGAAAAACGGAAAATATATTAATATTTCTTAACTAAAATGTTTTGATATAGACTTCCCCTATTTTCCCATTAATTATTTTCAGGTCTATATAGTAAAAAAATAACTAACTAGCTTTGACAGAAATTGGCAATAAACATAGAAACTTGTTTTATTCAAATCTAAAAATTTTCATATGGTTTTTAAGCGCCTTTAAACATAATTAAAATCAATTTCGCTTGCGAACGTTTTGATATGAACAATTTATTAAAGTGTAATTAGTTGATATATATATTCGTCTATAAAAATTAAAGTGCTCGACTTTGATCTCTATTAACTATCATGTAATAATAATTTAGCAACAAAAGATGAATAATTAATTCTTGGAATTTAGGTTAATTTTTCACTTTTTGTTTAATTGACATATTAATATAGTTAAAAATTGAACATTCCATCAATTATTTAGTTATGTGGGCACGTTGTAATTTTGTATGTTTATAGCCGAGATAAAAATAGTTTGAAGTTGTTTTATATCTTTCAAAATGCTGTTTTCAAGCTTAGGGTGACATATTTTTTACCAATATATTATTGTATACTAACTACAGGTCAATTATACGTTTTTCAATGCCCTGAACCTGGAATGCACCCATCGCAAATATACAATTTATACGAATTACGCGTCGATGGCGGTCAATCATCGAGTAACAACTTCGTAGAAACCAAAGATCTTACTGATATTAGTTATGACAACACGGAGAGTATTTGTAATGATAGAAGACACCGCCTAACAATATTAGCCTTCGATGAAAACGCTTATGTGAAAGGATGCTCAAACTTTGCTTCAGATCCAGTTACACAAACAATTATTGTATGTTTTGTTTATGTACGCTTCTATTAAATTTTTTTCAGAGTATTTAAAAAAAATTTTACCCACTTTAGGCTGTGTCTTGTTTCCTATTTTTTTCTAAGAATACTAACTAATTATGGTGTAAAATTTGCAAATTTTGTAGTTCAATATTTTTGCTAAAAATTTTATTTTATAAGAAGTGTTAGTTTCCTAAGATCTGGTTTTTGTATAATCACTTTGTAATGCCGAATTAAAAAAATATTTTTTAAGTTAGAAATATTGGACAAATTTGTGGCCTATTACGTTTTTATATTGCAGCGAATGTCCTATGCCCTGACAGGTATGCTGTTTCTTTTAAAGGATAGCAAGGGGCAATTTTTTAGAAGGTGAATGACTCTAACCTTTGAGTGCCAGGGTTGTGAAGCTTGCATGCTCTAATAATCCCGTGAATGCGGCGTCATTTCAATTATTGTATTGGGTACTTAATCCTGTCGACTCCAGGGGTTATGGACATCGGCGCATAGAAATTTCTATGCTCTTTACCCAAAAAATGTGCACCACATAATTCAAATAATATTAAAGAATACGCCCTCTTTTTTATGCTTATTTCATAGGTCAACAAATTTTGAGAGTTATGAGCTAACTACGAAGATTAAACCTGCCATCTTAGGGATTTTCAAATAGGTTTACCGCTTTTTCTGATCAAAAGATAGTCAGCTATAAAAAAATTTGGAAAAAATGCCAAAAAAATTAAAAAGATTTAAAAACAAAAATGAATTTTTTTTTGCATACAGCTAAACTGTTAAATTCAAACTTCAAATATAACTTTGATTTAAAACCGATAATTTATTGTGTCTTATTTAAGTTTGGATGCGAAATATTTCGTATTATCTTAATGCTGATGTAAGAGCTTGATATACTAAAAAATTTTATTTCTCATTGTATGATATGATAAATTTTACAAAGGATTTTTATATGAAAAAAAAGATGCTTAAATTTTTTCTTTTTAAGGTTTCAATCTGTCAATTTTGTCAAAAAAGGTCATTTTTTTGATAAAGACGGGTGTAAGGAACCAAGGCCGGAAAAAACTAAGAAAGACGAAATACATATATGGGATAAGGCCATCATGGGAATAAATTCTTCTATGTTTTTGTAAAATTCACGGTTGTGCCATTGATATTTGTTGACCTGTGTTTTAAGACATGCGTAAAACATCTTAGCGCCAAGTAAAAAAAAAGCTTAATCAATATAGATAAGGAAATAAAAATAACATTTTCTGAGCTTGGATGTGATTTAATTTTTTTAACATTCATTTTTATTCTTAATACTTGCGCCTATTTCTATCTGTTATATATAGCACGAATTAAAGACCCAAAATGAGTCCCCACGTTTGAAAGGTCTCTTACGCAACGCTTATTTGGCACATAATTTGGAAGGAACGCCTAAATTACTTGGTGCCGATCGACACGACATTCCATATTCACCCATTTGTGAAATGGAATTAAGCAGCATTGATATAGACTTTATTTTTAGCATTTTGAAAGAGGCCATAACTTCAGACTTATTTTAGTCTGATATTTTACATTTACAAGTTTCTCATAATTTAATTTCATTTATTTTTATCATTTTCTCATGTGAGATATTAAAGAGGGCCAAACATGTTCTTTTACAGCACCTTGCTTTCGTGTTTTTCACTTCAATATTAACGTGATTTATTGTGGCATTTCACTAATATATTATTTGATTTTTAATTATTAAATTATCCGGTAAAAAAAGTTTATAGTAAATTATATGTTGATAAAATTATACATATTTTATTTAATATATTTTATAAAAAAAATAATTATTATATTAATTGTTTTACAGCATAGGTCGACCAAAAAGGCAACTGTTGATTATACTCAGCTACAACTTTAGCTCTATTTTTTTTACCTTTTCATTAAATTTAAAGTTTAAATTAGCAAATTAGCTTTGCAGATAACACAAACAAATAATTGAAAAAGTAAAGTACCTAATTAATCAGAACAAACCTACTTTAAAAGTTCCAACTTTCCCCCCAAAATGATATAAAGTGGCATTTGCGATCTCCAGACTCTAAAACAAAAAATTTGAATATGTTTTAGTATTAATTTTTAAAATTGGGAAATTTGAAATTACAGGATGGCAAAAAATCAGACACGAAAAAAGGCTTTTGGGCATTTTACGTTTAAAGTCATTAAATATACTCCATTTTTATGGATTATGCGTTTTTATACATTTTTAGAACCAATTAACAAATTAAGAGATGGCTTAATATTAAGCTCTGCGCCTTTTTGTGCCATTTCAGGCTTTAAAAAAGTTACACTATTAAAGAGTACTATTGCGAGAAAAGTTGTATCTAAAAACTTAGCTTTTTTGTAGCGTATACATTAACTCAACTAATGATGTAAAAGTATTAAAAATGTGTGATTTTTTAAAATTGTTTTTAATAGCTTTACTTATGTAATCAATTAATAAACAATCTATGTTATGATTAAGGCATTTAATTAATCTTATAAATTTGTTCTTGATGATATAAAATGATTACTAAAAATGTTACCACATCAATTGCCATTGACTTAACTTTAAAAATATATTTAAAGTTTACCTAATGAGTTAAAAACTTTTTTTTATAAATGAATGTAAAATTATTTAGAAAAACTTGTAAAAACTTTAAAGACTAAATATACAATTATATATAAGAATTTAATGTGCTGGGATATGTGCATACTAACCGCGATTTAATTAGTTTTTCTATAGATTTGAAGGACCAAGCTAAACACTCGTCGCAAAAAAATGAGGCATTCTTTGAAAAATATTGGTGGTTTGATTTTTCAGATGAAAAAAATAGGTTTGTACTAAATACATGCAATTTGAGTTAAATAATTCGAACAAGTATACGTGTATAATTTTTGAAAAAACAAAATGAAAATCTGTAATTTTTGAAAAAAGAGTTTTTTTTTCGAAATTGTTAAAAAAAATACTAATGTATTATATAATACTGCTGCAATCCATTAGTATAATTTAAATAATTTCCACAATTTTTTGATTTTATTCAATTGTTTTTGCCTCACTTTCAGTGGTACCCTTTAACTCTAGAACGGCACTGTTGGGTCCATATGGACCCTAACATATCTTAAATATATCTTCTAAAATAATATATTATTGACTTAACTATGACTTTTCTTAAATTTTAAATAATACGTATTGGTCGAAATAATAATAGAATTTGTTTATAACTAGAAGGTATAGGGGTCCTTATGGCCTCCACATTGACTAAATGTTAAAAACAATGGTATAGTTTCAATGTAAATTTAACTTGCTAGTAACATTGTGGGGTCCATATGGACCCAACATATCTTAAAATTTGGATATCCACGATATTAATCAAGGCTATTTTTTTTTGCACAGAATTTTGAATATCTTCAAAAATGGGTCAAATTTTTGTGACTTTTTTCTTTAATATATTAAACAAAACTAGTAATTAAAATTTGGTTTAAGTTTTATAATAAAATTTGATTAAAAATTAGATATTAAATGGTAAGTATGGACCCCAAACTTTCAATTTTTATGTTGAAAACCATGATACTATCTCGATGTAAAATTAAACCGAAAAAATTGCAAGATTTTCTCTATAAAATATTTAACTTTTAAGTTGAGAAAAAGCCAAATAATTTTTTATTTCATATTATTTTTTTTAATGCTTTCTGAAATGTTATACCAAACCTAAAACCTTAATCTTAATGAGAATAATAATTTATTAAAATAATTTAATTAATAAATAATGGGAAATTAAAATCCCCTTTTTATAAATTTTTCTGATTGGGAACACTCTACTATAAGCGGCGCATTCACATATTAAAATACAACAGTTATAAAATTTCCGTTTTTATATTTAAATATAAGATACTATCATATGATATTAAAGGTTTATAGCTATTGAAATTACCCACACTTTATCACAGATATAGTAAAAAAATTACAAAAGTTATAAAAAATGGTGGTTTTTTGACAGACGAATAGCTTCTTTTCATACAGATTATCAGAAACACTTTAATATAAAAATAAAAATGGCGCATTACATAAATTATCAAAATATGATAATTATTTCCTTAAAAATTTCCTAGTTTACATTATGGATAATAGTATATGTTTTTTACGTATTTTAAAGGTTGATAGTTTTTAAAATCAACATGTTAACAGAAAAGGTATAAAAAATTATAAGAATGAGCGTTACAGTGTGTCTAGTTGCATGCTAAATAAAATTTAAATTTTTTATTTTAAATTAGTGCAAACGTATTCTTTTAATTTTTTTATATATTTAAAAAGTTGCTAAAATTTGACCTACTATAATAATTTTTATAAAAGATGTGCTGGGGTTGGACCCCACAGTCCTAATCGCGGGTTAATTAACTCTTGAATTTATAGAGGTTTTAAATTTGGGTTGGTCCAGACTCTACTGTAGCATTTGTGTTATAAATTTATCACCCTAATTTTTACTGTGGTAACCAGGGACGTATTGAGGGGGGGGGGGGGCAAAGGGGGGCCGTTGCCCCATCTAGAAATAGCTTTTTAATTTTTTTTGTGCAATTTAACGCTAATTTTTATATATTAAACAGAAATCGGAATATATGCTGGTATATTTATTATTTTTTGGCAATTTTGCGGCTTTATAAAATATATTGTACAATTATAATATCAAAATTTAGCTTAAGTTTTCTGAATTATCATTAAGTACTATTATATGTTTTTGTCATAATAAAATAAACATGTAATATACAATTTAATAATTATGTTTCATAATTATAAATGTTTTATCTATTAAAAATATAAAATAGTAATATACTTTTTGTTATAATAATTAAATTTTTTATTTTACTATTGAATTTATGCGCCTAGTGTTTAAAAATATCTTAAGCATAATCTAATATGAAAATTTTGATAATTATTTGTTAATAGGCTACCCCATATTAATAAAATAATCTTCAAATTTAATATATTAAAACTGATGTTTTTTCATCTGATTTTTTAAATCTATGAATACCGGTAAACAGAACAAAATTTTGACTATTTCCACAAAAAAACCAGAGAAAATGAGCCCTCTAAGAAAAAAGTATATTTAAATATTATAATTTATTTTATAATTAATATTTATGTATCTTTTGGTTGATATAAACTAATTGATTTTGCAATTAAATATATATAATAAAATGGTTTCATTAAAACAACTGCTATATTAACTATAACTATAGGTCAATTTAATATCAAAACAGCAATTAAATCTTAATTTCTTTGTTAAGCTGTTTGATATAAACACCAAAATTTAACACCAGGTATTCTAATACAATGCATTTCACTTTTATATACTTTTAAAGAAAATCAAACTAGTCAAAACTTAATACTTAACCTATTAATGCCAAATTCGCATCAAACCTTAGAGTGGTTTTCAATACTTAGAAGAATATCAATTTCTTAAATATTTTTATTTTCTTTTCTAAAATTTTTCTTGAATTTATGTCATACATTAATTTAATTATGATGCAATATAAATAAATATTTTAAGCTAGTCATAATATGATTATTCATTAAACCACATGTAATTCATTATTTTTTCTCCTAAAATTTTTTGCCCCCTTTAGAAAAAGTTCTGCCTACGTGCCTGGTGGTAACAATTAATGTTGAATTAAAACACAGGTCAACTAATATCAATGGCACAATCGTGAATTATATAAAAACATAGAAGAATTAATCCACATGATGGCCTTCATATATATATATATTTTTTTTTCTTAGATTTTTTCCGGCCTTGGGTCCTTATATCTGTTCACATCAAAAAAATGGCCTTTTTGAGATCTAGAATACCTTAGAAAGAAAAAATTTAAAAATCTTTTTTTATATAAAAATCCCTCGTAACTTATATTTATTATCTTAAATAATGAGGAATAAAATTTCTTAATATATCAAGCGCTCACATCTATAATACAAAATATTTCGCGCCCAAACTTTAATACGACACGATATATTATCGGCTTTTGATAATATTTTATTTGAAGTTTGAATTTAACAGTTTAGCTGTTGTAAATAGCCGAAAAAAAAAATTTCAATTTATTTTTGATCTTTTTTGGTTTTTGACCTTTTTTCCTAAAATTTTTTAATAATAACGGACTAACTAAGTTTGATTAGAAAAAATGGTTAAAGGATTTGATTTTCCCTAAGATGGCAGGTTTGATCTCCGTAGTTAGCTCATACTCTCAAAAATTTGTTGACCTGTGTAATATAGGCAAAATGAACAACCTATGCACTTATTTAAAGTTGGAATTTAAGTTAACTATTGTAAATATGCAAAATAAAAATTTCAACTTATTTTTGTTTTTAAATCTTTTTTGTTTTTATATGGCTTTTTTCTATATTTTAATGTTTATAGGGTACTCGGAACTCTTTCATAAAAATGACGTCATTTGTACAATATCTGTGATGTACAATATCTGTGCTTTTTCTTGGTTCAAGATCAATCACCCTTAAAAATTATTTTATTATCATATACCATCATCATATATATGAAATATGTAAATTAATTGATTTGGTTAAGAATATAATTGCTGTATTATGAGGATATATTTCATGCGCCATTTTGCTTTTTATAGCAGAGTTACTACAATCGTTTATAGCTAACAAACTAGATTTGATTTAAAAAAATAAACAGATATGAAAATCTTTAAGATGGCATGGTCTCCGTAGTAGCTCTTAACTCTCAAAAATTTGTTGACCTGTGTAACCTATGGTTTTTACCATTTTCGGTAATTCGCCGTTATTCTAAATCGTCCATGTGCTTTTTTTTTCAAAATTCTATAATTTCATCACAAGAAAGTAATAACTAATTTAGCTCTTCATTGTTAAAACAATGTAATTATAAAGATGATTTGATTTTTTTTAGCCTTTAAAGATATTTTAAAATTTTTATATATTATTTAAGTTATATGCTGAATATTATTGTACCATTCATTATTTTTGTCATACCTACTATATGTATGGAATATATAGTTTTGCCATTCACAATAATTTAAGATACAAGTGTTTAATTTGGGGTAAATGAGCATTTGTTGTTATGTCATTGTATAATATTTTTTATATAAAAATTATTTAAGCTGGGTAGTGAGTGCATATTATTACTAATTTTTTGATTCTAATCTAACCTAATTTAACTATTTCAACTAGATATTTCTTTACCTGACCTATATACCTAATCTTTAAACCATATTTTATTTGTTTTGTGTTTATTTTTTGCAAGGCTTAGTTTTTTATCCAATGCCCCAAATTTTTTTCTTTATGAGCCTTAAAGATAAGTAAAAATATTATTACATTGCTAACGTTTAAACGTATTTAAAATGTTTACCCTTATAACTTTAATTGATCAAAAAATGAATTTTATGATAAACCTTTGAATTTATGAAAATGAAAGATTTGCTTTATTGGAATGTATTTTTTGTTAATTAAATTCTGTTTTAATTTTTGTTTTTACATCTTATGTATATCCTAAAACCGTGAAAATAGGAAATACCATATATAAATGTGATCTATAAGGAAAATTCAAAAATGCTAGGTTGATTCTACTTGTTTGATATAAATTAATTAATATTATTATTATATTAAAAACTGAAATTCATGCATGGTCAGAATAATACAGTACAGTTTAAATTCTCACACACATAACTATTGTGTGTGATCTTTTTTTAAGTAATTATAAAAGGTATGTTTAACTGGACTAAAACAACTAACAAAATTTTATTGATTTTTTACCTTGTCCTAGCCACTTCTCTACTCTCATCTCCTAAGTCATGTTTTACTTGAGCCTGAAAGTTTAATGCCCTTTTTGCTTTACTATATGTGTGACCACACAAGTATCTAGCTTAGGATTATTTATATATTTTTCCCAATATGTTTAAAAATCTTGATTTTTTATAACATAAGCAAAAATGGTATAATAAAATAGTACATCCCTTCTATTTTTTGTGCCCTTATATTATTGATTTAGGACCAACCTATGTTTAGGATTTTTTGTTTCTTGAATTTGACAATATTACAGAAATCATATTTTGTGCCATTCATTGGGTTAGAGCAGTCAGTATATGTAAACATGGTCATGCTTCTCTCATTCTTTATATAAAATACTAAAAACGGCTTTTATTGACTGTCACTTATGCGAATTTACTTAAAATGACTGTAAGACACAACGCTTTCATTAGAGTTCAGAAAAATTCGAATCCGGTGCGTGCGACATATTTTTAACTTAAGCCCGGCCCGAAATTTGGTTCTCCGTTTAAGTGATCTAGCCCGAATATACAAATACGGCCCGGAAATTTTATATTGCTAGTTAAAATTTTTTACTTTAAAATTATTAAATACTGATTGTGGAAGTAATACCCTTTATTGTGTAATAATCCATTTTTCATTGTTAAATATAGTTAAATAGAAACGAGACAAAATGGGAAATCGCCTCGGCCCGTAGTTCTTTTTTTTTTAATAGGGCCCATCCCGTCGCCCTATTTAATTTCGGCCCGAGCCCCGACTTTGATCGATAGCTTGCATGCGCCTAAGGTCTTAAAATGTGAATCCTGCCTAAATTTTTTAATTAAAATCGGGCTTCATAACCCGGTGGTAGTATGGTAATTTAAACATTCTTATAGAGTCAAATTGTAAATTACCAAACATTGAGCTGCCCTTACCTAGCATTCCTCTTAATTTTTTTTTGCAAGTTTGGACGCGACCTATAACTACTATATTTTAAGATGACAACACATTTCTGAGCATCTTTCCTACATTCCATATACACATAACATGCGCTACAAAGGTGAAAACAGTATGTTCATTACGCTAATTTCGGTCAAATTTTTTCCTTCCTCCTTCCTTATCTGTTTCATTTCCTTAAATTCCTCGTGCCCCCTCCCCTCTTTACTATTATCCTTTCCCGACAATCTCGTTAATTTGATGACGTTAGCACTATCGTAGTACATTGGACATTTTTAATTTCACAATTATGGGAATGTTGTATTTTTTTAATATAATTCTTTGGTAAATCATTTTTTTGAAAATATGGTCTTAGTTATGTAGTTTTGTGATGATGATAATGGATGAGAGGCATTGGAGAGAATCCGTATATTTAAATGTAGTTTTGGCTCCGTTTGGTGACACCTCGCGACATGTGGCGAATTTGAGGTTGTTTGGCAATTGCCAGATAAACCATGTGTCGTTCATATACAGTTTGAGTTTTTATAATTTTTTTTTGAAAGATTATTAAATTTTAGAACAAATTACCAAACGTTTAGTCAAAGATTGACATTCAACACTATTTTTTAGTGTATGGTTCATTAAATGTCTAATATCTCTTTTTCGAAATATATTTAGGAGAGGGCAAATAGCAAAAATTTTAACAATTTAATAAAATTATGTTATTATAGCTTTTGTTTCGTAAAATACATGTTGAGCAAGTCCAACTCCGACCAACACTATGTGTTGATAATGATGAACTGATGGGGAAAAAAAGAATGGAATACATTATATGACTTTAAACGTAAAATGCCCAGAGGACCTTCTCTCGTGTCTCATTTTTTCCCTTTCCGTAGCTCTACGTTGATATTAATATTCATATTTTATTTTCTTATATAAATTGCTATTATCATCATTACAATGGATCCGCAAATTGTTAGTTGTTAATGGAATAAACATTTGTAATGTTAGTATAGCAGTACATCATCAAAATATGCACTTTCAAGAAAAATGATATGTAACTGTTATATCTAAATAAAATGGCCTAATTGAAAAAATTGTTAAGATTTTATTTGTTTTTTTTCGCGCTATTTCCAATTGCATCAGCGTTTTTACTCTGGACAGCTTATTATTGTAATAATTTTAGGCCTTATTACTCTTTTCATTAGTCTATGTGAACGTTCAAAGTTTTCAAATGTAATTTTCTTTAAAAGTCAACATGAGTTTAATTGACCATTTCATCATTTTATGTAAATATTTTCGAACCCTTCAAATATTTATAGCCTACAGCTCTAACCCGTTGTCAAGTTACATTTATATTTGTGATAGTGTCACGAGAATGGCATTTTAAATCAGTCAAGCGAAGCAATATGAATTTTGTTTATGTTTTCAGCTCAGAGTGATCAGCTCACCCTTGAGAGATTTTTAGTTTGAACAGGGACTTTTGAGTTGAATGAAGAGAGAAATCTCTTATAGTCTGAACAAATCACATTTATTTACTCTTTATAAGCAGACACTGGTTAAAACTTCGAATTCGATAGGTGTGCGAGCTTACCTCAGATAAACGCCAATAAAACATTTTAGTTTGATTTACCCAAGTATTGTAACCTTTGATCTGATACAATTAAATGTTCATTGCATCCGTCCTGTTTTTACCCTAACCAATTGGCTTAAGCTATAATCTTATTACGAAATGACAAAACGTCCAAAATATCCTAATTAAAAATCAATAGCTCCTATATACACACAGCTTGTGAAACTTGCAACCTTATATTTTTTCACGTTGGTTAAGGGCCTACTTAATTTGTTTCTCCCCGAAATGGTTTGCTCTCGTCCTGTGACTTTTGTTAACGGCTGTGTCTACACTGGGATGATTTTTTTTGGTTAACATTTCTCATATTTCAAGTTTACTTTATAATGCGTACATAATTAACGTTTAAATTTTAAACCAAGGGCGCATTCAAAGTTAAATTATCCTGTAAAAAAGTATAGAAATAATTTTTTTACATAATTTTTAAGGATTTCCATTGCAGAAAAAGTATTTTCAATGCTAATAATTAAGTTTGGCAAGTTTTTAGCTAAAAATTTCGAAAATTTTAAAGGCATAATTTTACGTTAAAATCATTTTAATAGAAATTCCTCACCAATTTTATTGTCTCCCGTTTGTCGTCTTTCCTTCCGCTCTAGGAGTTTTTCCTTCTTCTGAGTAAGATCCTTTTGTGTTGGCGCCCTTATAACATTTTTAGGTTAATGGAAGAAGAGACAATAGCGCTCTCTCCGCTAATTATACCGTTAACAAGACACCAAAAATATTGCATTATAATTTCCCAGTCGCCGCCTTAACAAAAAACCTATTAACCTATTTTTGGAATAGTATTGTTTTGCTTCATTATTATATCTTCTCAAATTGCTCTATAACCTTCTTTTAAAAAGTATATTTTCCTAGCCCTAATATTGTTGAACTTGTGCATCTTCTAACTTTTAAAATTTATAAAATTTCTTCTACCTTCGTTCAATATTATCATTGGAGGAGTTTTTAATTTAGAAATTTAAGATGTGAATTTTATAATTTTTGCTAAACTTGAAAAACACACTTACGATCAATTTAATGTTTCTTAAAATTCAATTTTGTTTAAATAGTTATAAATATTGTTGTTTTATCGCACCAAAAAAATCATGGTCAATTGGTCATCAACTAAACGGTTTTTTCAAAAATTCGATTTTACGCGCATTTTTTCGTGTTTCACACATTAGCCACCGACCGAGTCCTTGAAATATTTACTTATCACAATAGTTCGATTATTATTATTATTAGCATTCTGTTAATGTCCAGTTGAAACTTTTTTTTTTTAAATCTTAAATTCTCTATGGCACCGGATTGCGTAATTAGCATGTAAATGTGTTTGTCTATTTGCTTTAAATTTTTGAATGGCCTAATTTTAATTAACTCATATGCCTCGTAAAACCCTAAATTGAACGATATCTTTTTAACTTATATTTTTAGATAAGAGGCTCAAAGTTAAGTTATTTTTTTCTCTCCTACAAATTTTCAAAAATCTTTATTTTAGCACTCCTTAGTGCGGGAAATTGGGAGGATTTGCAATGCAAACATATTTGTAAAAAATGTGTTTGTTTTTAAAGAAAAACTTTTTTTTCCAAAAATTAACACAACTTTGAACGCGCCCTAATTTATATGTTTATACTAGATGATAGTTCTGAAGCTGCTTTCGGCAAAGCCACCAACGATTTGATCAGCCCATCTCCTTTATGATGATTATCTACATGCCCCGGGTCCACGAGGAGTATTGTCTCTGGTTTGATATCCATTGGAGTTGACCCTCATTGGATATCACCTAATTTTGAGGCATTTTTCCCTCACACAGGTAAGTTCGATTGTGAGCAATGACATCATGCCTCACCTTTGCCATCCTCACCATAAGCTCCATCAATAAATTCAAACTAAGCATTTACGCTGCCGGCACACTCATTCTCTTCAATTACTATTTCGGCTTTTTCGATTACTACAATCAACAAAGCTTCGTCAAGGAGTTCACCTGGTGGGCTCCCGATTTCGTATTTGCCTTTCACTCACCGCCCTCTTGTTCTTCCATGACATGCTGTGAGGTCAATCAATTCAGTGCCGTAAATTGGTCCTCCTCCCAAACCAAAGAAAATCCATATTGGGACCGAAAAGACAGCTATAATATGCAGCAGCAGCAGCCAAATTGTAGCTCCCCACAATTCCCGGGGCTTACTATGGAGATAATTTTTCACGGTAACCTAACATCCCTGTTTCAGGCGCCTCCTTTCGCCAACACCGGTGATGATCGAGTGCCCTTTAATTGCACCGGTTCTTTCTCTTGTACCCCGGATAACTACTTTAAACGGGCTTACAGGCATACGTACGTTGATTACTACTATTTACCACCTTGGCCTAATACATTTTCCCCTAATTTTACAGCCTCACCTACAATAGCTAATAATACTCAACCAAATATTGCTGCTGTAAGCGTTGTTGATCGAGTCAATTACAATATTTTTCCGGGCGAATTAAAATTACGATACGCAATTCATAAACGTTGGCGCCGTAAAAAGGCAATGTCGTCCACTATTCCAATTGCCAATTCTACCCCTTTATCCCCCCATAATGTGATAACTTCAAGCCTTACCCTACCACCTCAATCACCAAATGATGATCAGGAAATCATTTCCGATAATAGTATTTATAGGGGACCAATACATAGCGGTAGTCAACCGCCTGACAGTGTGATTAGAAGCAATTCTATTGTCGTTAATCAGTTTAATCTAGGAAGTGCTAATTTGTCGAGGCAAGATTCTCCAAACACGGGCATTCCCACAAATTACCAATCTCCTACGACTCCTCCTTCAATGGCTATAGAGTTGACTCTTCTAGTCAAAAGTTCGCGACAAAACGTTGAGCGACGTAATGTAATTCGTAAGACCTGGGGTGCCCCTACCTTTTTACGCTTCCATAACGGGGACACCCTCAAGGTGAGGTCCGTTTTTTTACTCGGTCTTACGCCCGAGCTATGGGACGCTACTCACAATCCCGAAACTTCATCGTTTTCCATCCCTGGACGCTCTTCTAAATCTAAAATACTGTTCTCTAAAAGTCATCACCCTCAAAGAGTTGATGCGAATGAAAGTACTTATAGCGATATCTCACGTGAATCTACTGGTGTATTGCGCCGAGTTAGCCGGCATAAAAAATCGCTGTCTCCTTCGAATCGTATACGTAAAAGGGTATACCTTGAGCAACCTGCTAATCCTGATCAAAGCAATAGTCCTCGGACCAACAAAACCCTTTTTGACAGTATTGGTAATTTTAGCCAGGAACCTATTGGTTTATCAGATTACCACACATCTCATATTTATCAATTGGAAAATGCAATCGCTACTAATAATAATTCTCGAAAATATCAAAATTCTCAACGCAAATCTCAAAAATCACTTTTTTCTTATCCCGCTTCATTTTTTGCCATTGATTCAGGGTACGTTTCTTCACGCTGGTTATCGACAAAATTCTCAAGTGATTATCATAACCATCAAACAGGGTCCCTCAATAAATTTGCCGGACCTCCCAAGCTCCCCCTGACAGATTGGGGGGAAGTCAAGGAACGGGAAGCTCGGCTTACCCCAATTTCTGAACGAAAACGGCTCGAGCTGGAGCACTATTACATGTCTACCTATCCACCCTTTTTGCTCCCACCTGGGTATTGATATATCCAAATTATTTTACTTCTTCACTTTTTATCTGTGATTTACACAAATTTACGTTAGTATTTAGGAAATTTGAAAAAAAAACAGAATTTTTTACATTTTGAGTGTCAGCGAAAACATTTTCGATGTTGATATGTAGGTCTTGAGCTAAAAACAGTTTTGCGAAAGCTTTGTGGCCCGTTTTTAACCTTCACTTTTATCATTTTTTTAACTCCTTTATCCGTATTTATTTAACGTTTTGTTACCCTTTTACTATTTGCTCAGGGATTTAGAAACAGGTCAACAAACTTGATGTAATGGTGCACAACCGTCAATTTATAATGTGTTAAAACATAGAAAAGACTTTTTATAATGATGGCCTAATCTCATTTGGATAATTTGTTTTTTAGTTATTCTTTTGGCAATTTGGCTATCAAACTTTATAATCCGTCCATATCGAAAAAATGGCCTTTTTTTACCAAATTGAAAGATAAGATCGAGAATACCCTAAAAAGAAAAAATTTAAGAATCTTTTTTTCGTATAAAAATCCTAACTTATATTTATCATCGCAAGTAATGAGAAATAAAGTTTTTAGTACATCAAGCTCTTATATCAGCATTTAGATAATACGAAATATTTCGCGTCCAAACTTAAATAAGACACAATATTATCGGTTTTTAATAAAAGTTTTATTTTAAGTTTGAATTAAACAGTTTAGCTGTTGTAAATATGCAAAAAAAAAATCATTTTATTTTTGTTTTTGAATCTCTTTTGTTTTTTGGCATTATTTCTAAAATTTCCAATGTTTATAGCTGACTAACTTTGTTTGATTATAAAAAACTGTAAACGGATTTGAAAATCCCTAAGATGGCTAGGATCTTTGTAGTTAGCTCATAATCCTTACTCACAAAAATTTGTTGACCTGTGCTCTTTTAAATACAGGTTAGTCCTGTCTTACCGAAAACAAGAATTATAGGTGATTGATAAAACACATCAAAACATTGTTCGTGTTGCATAAATGGAATCTTAGTTAAAGCATGGTACAAATTTTTTATAAATTATGGATAATTTCTTCTTTAGCCAATTACCTTTGGCAAGTTTGACTCTAATCCTTTTGATTAAATATTTTTATTTATATTTTTAACTACGTCAAATAATTTTCAAAGTGCAAGTTCCCATTAGAGGATGCTTAATTAATATTTTTTTATGGAGCTGTGAAGTCACATTGAATTAAATATTGACAATCAATTTATAGACAACATCCTAATCAAAAGTTTCTAAAAGACCATTTGGAATGCTGGTGCTTTGTATAAATGTTATTTAAAAAATTCAAGTTTTAAAATCAGCAATTGTTTTATAATATTAAATTAATGAATTTTATACAAATCAATTTCTTTCTAATTTTAATGATTTTTAAAATCATGCGGGTTTTAGTTTTTATTTAAGGGCTAATTTTGTAATTTACATATTTCACACAGGTCAATGAAATATCAATGTTTTGATTTAAAGTCCAATTACAATTTAATTGCATTTTTAGGTTGGATCCTTCTTACCTGTACAGGGAAAACAAGACTGATGATATCATTTTAGGTGACTTCGTTTGGACCATTAGTTACAATAACACGATCAAAACATTGCTCGGGCTTAAATGGTATTTCAGTTCTCGCGGACCAGACGCTTTCAACAAAGGAAATAATTCTTCTTTAACATATTATAGTCCGGGATTGATTCCTCCTTTTAGAATCAAATACAAATTTGACGATCACACTACGCCAAATAATCTGCCCGGTGCCAATGTGCCCCAAATTGACGATCGGTTATCGATACTTTTACATGCGAGATTGAACGAACGTCCTACATTCACGAAATATGCAAAAATGAAATTTCAATTTAATTTGTTTTTGATTTTTTTTTTTTTTTAATTTAATATTTCAATTTTATATGTAACTACGTTTAATAAGGCAAAACGGTAAAGGTTTAACATCACCTAATGATGGCCAGGTTGATCATTGTAGTTCCAACACCTAATTCAAGGAATTGTTGACATGTGAAACTCAACTCGAGTTTTATAATTAAATTCTTTATTTTAGTATTTTTGTATACTTATATTATTCTGTTAATCAGTTTTTAAACTATTTTCAATGTTATGTGAAAATTTTTAGATTTGTAGGTGGTTTTAACTTTTCTCCAAAATAATTAGACAAAGGGGGTTTTGATGTTTAATTATTTTACTACATTAAAATAAATTTATTCATCTAGAAATCAATCACCTTCTCATCAAAACCAAACAGCCAAAATTGATAGCTACACTATTTACTCTACCCCTAAAATCGAACCCGCCATCGAAGCAAACGAACCTAAAGGCAAGGATTCCTCGGCCGTTCATAAGTTTGTGATGATTATCGACGACGACTATTACCTTTCAATCGTGAATCTCTACCGCTACATACGGCATAACCTCACCACGAACCCTAAATTCTTTACCGACCCGACGGCCGAGTCTTCCTTCTACTACGATAGACCCACTATCGAACCCGTCAGCCGGTTAAGGTTTCGCGGAGGTAATTTTTTTATACATTTATATATGATTATATTTTGAAATGTATTAGCCATATTTGATTGGCAACTTTAAAAACCTGTGAATTATTTTACATCCACAAAACTTGAAAATTATTTTCAATAAAAATATTTATAGATATAGTCACTAATTTAAAACTATTTTACATTTATTAGTAAGAAAATTTATTACTTGAACAATGAGAAATTTTTTACTATAAAACTTAATATAAAAACTAAATGTTCAAAATAAATTATATTTATATTTTTTAGTCTTTGAGTCTTAAGGTCGCAATAATTGTCCCTTTTGCCTTTTTTACTAATTATGAATGTTTATGGCAGGCTGAAATCATGATGAAAAAACGGAACAAGGTTACGGACAATTCTTTTTTAAATCTTACATTTTTGTAGGCTTGTGTTTAAATAGCTACCCATCTTAATTTTCATTATACGTGCCAGGGTTTAAACGACTTCGCGATTACTATAATCGGCATCACCTTCGCTTCCGCTTAAATTCACGGTCCGAAGGGGATCACCAAACAGATGAGTCTTATAAACACGGCAGTGATGCGTCTACTCATTCCTTTGATAATAGCTTAAACGGGCCAGCCGTTGGTCTTTCCATACACTCCCAACAGAATCTCAATTCGGGCGACAAAACTCGCCGAGGTGGCAATAAGGATAAAACCAGCGATATTTATCGATCATCTGTTGGCACCGATCCCACAATGACAAACAATATAACGAACAAATTTTTTACGAATGTTTATTGCGGTTACGTGTTCAAAGCGAGCATGCCCCACCGGCTAAGGTCTTCCAAATGGTTCATTGGGCTCGATACGTACCCCTACGACGTTTACCCGCCATATGTGACCGGTGGAGCTATTTTGGTATATTATGTGATTACACATACACTTATTTTTATAACTTTACAAATTACAATATTGTTTTACAATTTACTATAACACAGGTCAACAAATTTCAATGTCAGAAAAAATAAGTTTATGAAAATACAAAAGCACACATCCCCTTTATGGCCTTATCCTATATATATATTCCGTTTTTCGTAGTTTATTCTGCCTTCGGCTCCTTAGATCCGCCCCTATCGAAAAAATGGCCTTTAACCAAATTGGCAGATCGAGAATATCCTAAAAAGAAAAAATTTAAGAATCTTTTTTTCATATAGAAATCCCTTGTAATTTATATCATCTTAAATTATGAGAAATAAAAATTTTTAGTATATAGAGCTATTACATCAGCATATAGATAATACAAGATATTTCGCGTCCAAACTTAAATACGACACGATATATTAACGTTTTTAAATAAAAATACTATTTGAAGTTAAAATATAACAGTACTGTTGTAAATATGCAAAAAAAATTCTAATTTGTTTTTGTTTTTGAATCTTTTTTGTTGACATTTTTCTAAAAATTTAAATGTTTATAGCTGAATAACTAAGTTTGATTTCAACGAAAAACGAATTTTTCTAATATGGCAGGTTTGATCTCTGTAGTTAGCTCATAACTTTCAAAAATTTGTAGACCTGTGTAATTGAAAAAAAATTTATTTGCTAGTTTGGTTAATGTTTTGTTTAATAGCCATCTATTTATTGGCTTCTCGTACGATTATTTCGCTGACTAAGCTGGTTTATATTTAGATTTGAGAGTTTCGCAAAATTTTTAGCGGCAGGTTATATCAAATATAATGTCCCTCACATACTCCTCCTATGTGGTGCTGTAATATTAGGCATGAAAATGCAACAAATAGGTTAGGGTGAATGGAACTCTTATTTTAGACCATATGAATTTGGGAGAATATATTTAATTTAGGCGTTAGCCCATGGGTTATTTTCTTTCATTATTACATTTTACTTTGCTTGTATTATCAATGATGAGATTAATGTTCGAACTACACTTGGTTTTAGTTTACAAAATGCTTCTCAATATTTGTATGTTACAATTTCATTTTTTTGACAGATGTCTCACGATGTCGCATTGCATTTTTACCACCTTGCACCGTTGACCAAAAAATTTGTATTTGATGATATATACCTTTCCATACTAGCTCTCAAATTAAAGGTTATTTCATATTTCGTTAATATGTGTATGTTATTTATGCATTTGGTTTTACCTATGTTTGAACTAGTTGGCCGCATACCTTATATTAGGGAAGTGCAAAGTGAGTTTTTTTTTTTAATATTCTTAACAATTTTTAAAAATATTTTTTTAAAAAAAACCAAACTTTTAAAATAGTTAAAATAATTTTATTTTTAAAAAAAATTCTTTTTTTTTAAAAAATTTTTTATTTTTTTTTATATAAAAAAAAATATAAAATTTTATAAATTTTAAAATTTTTAAAAATTTAAAAAAAAAAAACCCACTCTTCCCCCCCTTACACAGGTCGACAAAAATAAATGAATGATCAACGAAAATTATGACACTTCAGGGAAAAAATTCACATTAAGGCCTTTTTTCTTGTGTTTTTTCTATTTTTCCCGAAATTTTAACAGAACTATTAAAAAATCGAAATTGGCCAAATGCAAAAATGATTGATTTTGTGTTATGTTTACACTAGTAACTTTAATTTAATTTTAAGTATATTAAACTTTTCATCAACGTATATGTGATAGAGGATATCTATCACCCCAACCTAATCAGGACCCCAGGTTTTATAGGTTTTGAAATAAGAATATTAGATAACAGTTTAGCTGATATGTTTTAATAATATGTTTCGATATTTTTTTGTTTTAAATTTTTTTTCTATTTTTTAATATTTTTTTTCAATTTTAATGTTTTTAACTAGCTTACAAAGTTTAATTAGAAAAAACGGTTAACGGATTTGAAACTCCGTAAGATAGCAGGTCTGGTATTCAAGTTAGCTCATAAATTTCTAATATTTGAGCTTTAGACCCTTACACGTTTAGTAATTATATTTTGTAAAATTTTTAAAATTTTTACATGGCAACTTTTTGTATAAAAAACAATGTTATAGTTGCCCTAATAAAATAGTTTTTTATCATTTTTTAGATAAATCCAATCCACAATCCGGATTTCGTTCTTTTTCCCTCGCGGAATCCAGAGGTGGATTTACGCCATAAAATAGCGTCCCACGGATTTAATGATCCAGAAAAATTGTACCGCCTTTGGCATCAACTCAATAACCGGACGACTGTACTGCTCACCGATATAGTTTCAGAATGGCGTGATATTGAGAATTATTAATAAGAACCCGAATTTTTTCTTAGTGCTTCCCTTTAATATGTAATATATATATTACATCTTAAATTCAAAATGACTGCTAAACATGACAAAATTCCGATTTATGCCTACTCAAATGTAATTTATTTTGTATTAATTTTGCCAAGTTCCATAACACATTTGCCTATTTACGGATGTTTTGGAAGAGATTTAGAAAAAATAATAAATATTTTTATTAACAAAATCTTGGGAAGTAATTTTGTAAAATCTTTTGTTTTTTTTTTGTGATAAGCAACTAAATTTTACTAAATCTCCAAATTAATTTGATGTTTAAATTAAAATTTTTTATTTAAATTGTGTAAAACAGCACTAATGTTGATATTATTTCATCCTGTTGCCTTAAAATCTAGGTTATCAAAGGTGCTTTATATTGTTGAAATATTAAACTACCTTCTATTTATAAATTATAAGTTCTCCAATTATATTTTATAACGAATAATATTTTTTTATGCCACTAAATTTATATTTTTATACTCTCAATATCCAATCTATTTTTGTGCTTATGACTTTTGTAATATTTCATTGTGCATACCACTTTATTTTTTGGCTTCTACTTTTGTAATATAAAATTTTGTGCCCGTTAGCTGCAATTTTCTCAAACTAATGTTTGTTGAACCGTTAATTTTAAAAATGTTAAATAATAATTAATTAAAAAAAATTGTATCTTTATACACATTTTTTGGACAGAGTTTAACACTTGGAAGTGGTTCTTGCCGCGTTACATTTTGTCATATTTTTTTTCCTATCTAACATATTTATATATTATAAAGCTTTATGCATAAACTAGTCAATTTCTATCTCACCAAATATCCAAAGCAAAAACTTTACAGCGGCTTTTTTTTAAATGCATATTTTTATTTACATATAGAATTTTGGGCAAACTCTCTTCTTCAATTGTCAATGCCATTAAATATTTATTATACTAAAAGCAAAAGTTTCTTTTTTGTCTACTTAATAATCGTACATCGATTTTCCTCTAATTATTATTTTTCGTTTCTAAATTAAAATTGACGAACCCAACCTAATTGTAAGGTAAACTTTTCTAATTAATGTATATTACTTTATTATTATTCAGCCTCAAAAATGTCATTACATGTTTGCTCATATACAAATAAACATTGTCAATATTTTTTTATTAACAACTGTTTTTTAACTTAGTTATTTATTACGCAAGGCTTTAAAAACCGGAAAAAGTTTACTTTTAAGGGCGCCGCCCGCGTCTTATAATCAGTATTTTTTTTAACAATAAGTAGCTTCTCTAAAGCACAAAAGATATTTCTAATGATACAAAATTTTTAAAAAATTAAAAAAAGAATTGCTTGATTTAAAATTGATTTTGCGACGTTATGGTGCCATTTTATTTGCATTAAGAAATTTTATTGAAAATGCCTGTAACCTCAAAATAGTCTAACTGACCCAATAATCACCTATAAACCTGAAATTACCCCTATATACCTAAAAAAATTAAGGTGACGTATTAATATTTAGCTACATTTGGGCGTTCAAATTTTACCTGTAAAATTTCGTAATATTAGGGATAATAAAATATATGCAATGCTCAACAATTAAAAGGACAATTTTTTTATTCAAAATTATTCCACAAAAATTAAGTTTTTAAATAGTCTCTCATTTATGTTGATTTTTAGCTCGGCCTGAGCTAAATTTTTTCGCAATTGAGTGCTTATTTAAATTCAAAATTGTGAGAAAAATATATTTTAGAGCTTATGGTTTCCAATTATGATCATATTTTCCTAAGAGCCAACTCCACAAAAAAAACGCTTATATTTTCGAGTGTATTGCGGGTAAAGGGAAAAAGTCACTTATTCTATTTCACTGGTAGTGCAAAATTGTGAGAAAAAAGTGAGCTTAAAAAACCTGTATTATAAAATATTTATCATTATTTTACAAATTGCTAAAATTTAAAATTTTTTGGTTAATTCGTTGCTGTATGATTATTACTTTTAATTCAGGTTCTTTTAAGTACAGGTATGCAATAAACTAATCTGCAATATAACCTCATCTTCCCGTTCCCATTAAACTTCCAGCCTTAATGCTGCAATCAGAAAGTCAAACGATAAAATATAAAAAAAGTCACGTTTTTCGATCTTTATTCGAGAATAATAAATAGTAATACTTTTTTCTAAATAAAAATAAATTGCAACCTCATATTTTTATATTAAAAATTTTAATATGTTTTGCGCTCTAACATCCACATTTATATTATAAAAAATGTTCCTTATCCAAACTTATAAATGGCATGTTTTTATCGGGATGAAACAATAATATTATTTTATTAAAAGTAACATTTTAGTTATTTTATATCACCTAATTTTTTTTATATTGTTTTTTGTTTTTGAATCTCATTGTTTATTTTTTTTACATTTTTTTTTATAACTTATTAGAGTATTTAGCAGGCTTATAAATTTTGACCATACGGTATACTGAGTTACATAGCCTTTATCTAATTAATTAGTTTATACTGTAAAATTTGTCGAGCAATGTTATTACAGCTTAAAATTTAACAAATTTATTAAAAAAAAATATATGGGTTAAAATTTAATTAGTTGTTAGCATGAAAAAAAGTAATCACTTCGAAAACGTCCTACATATCGATCGTAATTGATACTAAAATTAAAAAAACTAAGCTAACCTATTTTATTTAAGGCAAATCACTGCTAAAAACCCACTGCCAAAATTTTTCAGCTAGGAATGGTGTAAAAATGAAGAATCTGTTTAGTCATTTATTTTTTTTAATTAAATTAAGGCGCGTTCCCGGTTCATTTATTTTTTTTTTTTTAAAAATATTATTTTTTTTTTTAAATTTGTTATAAAATTATTAAAAAAGTATTTTTAATGTTATTAAGATTGGCGACTTTTGTAAAATGTGTTTTATGGCATGAGAAGCAGATTTTCAAAATTTTTTGAAAACCCGAATGAACTCCGAATATGTACAAACATTAAAGCTTTAAATGTTTGAACATAGGCTTTTCGTGAAGAATATTTTTAGGGTTGAAAGGTGTTTGCTAAGTGCCAATAATACTTAGTAGAAATAAAAAAAGTTAATATTTATGGTATTTATTAAAAGCTTTACAAGCTGTAAATTAAGTACCATGTTTTGTTTGAATACATTGACTCAATAAGTAGCGGAAAAATGTGGTGTTATTAGAAAATGTGAAATATTTTCTTAAACTATAGGCTCGGTCCTTAAAATATCAAGGTCGGACGACATTGAGCATATGCAATTGCGTTGTGTGTTATGCAGCTTTAAGCCTGTTTAGTATTTTGATAGGTGACTGCCAACAAATCTTAAAGCCGACCATTTTCGGTGCTTAGGCCTAATCAAATCACCAACTTGATAAGAGGCAAACCCTATTAGGTTAGCCCCCCCCCCCCCCCCACGGGGAAAAAGATTTGGTGTTCTTATTAAATCACAGGTTTTTTACCCCAAAAGCGTTTTACAATGTTTTTGCATCGTATTATTTTAAAAAATAAGCCCTATCCAATCATGCATTGATATAACCAAGCGCACAAATATTTGATTTCTTCCATTCCCAGGTAATCGGCAGCTGATTTGCACCGTTCGAGCGTGACGCTGTCCTCAATCTCAAAACTCGACGTGTAAATGAACTTAATAACAATGGCAAATATCTCGGGTTTGACACTGCTTTCGAGCAAATCGTAGACCTTGATGTCCGCGTTTTTTAGTACCGAGTCAAAGAAATCACTGTAATTGATAAATAGAAGTGTTGTTATTGAGCAATTAGGAGTGTGTGCTGGCCGTTAGAATGGAGGAAAAGATATCAGCAAACTTAATCTTTTTTATAACCATAATGATCACAATAAAATTTCTTTAGCCTCCTTGTCAGCTGGTGCTCCGGGAGTTTTTAATTAAAAATGCAAAAATAAAAAATATTGCTACAATGCAAAAAGCTATAGGGTAAATCAAATACAGGTACTTTCTTCTAAGCCTAGATATATTTATTTATATTTTCCAATCGTATATTTAGGCCAGACAAAAGTAAATTTATAGAAGACTCAGGAATAATTGTCATTTTTTATATCATCTTTTCAAGTAACTCAAAAAAATTAACGGTCAAACAAGTTATGTGAAATACCTGTGCATTTTTAGAAGCAATTTGTGAGCCGGGAATAATTTGTTACCGATTTTAATGAATATATCCGGATTTCGGATATTGCCTTCGTTCCATAAATAATCTATATACAGTTTGATCATGAGATTACTCATCAACAACATTTATGGAACAAATCATTCTAATTTCTGTAATAAGACGTTGATCGAAGGTTTCGAGCACAATTATGAATATGTTAGGCCCTATACACAGCTTTCTAGCTATAATGCAATATAAATTAGGAAAAACAAAATGTGCATCGATTTTTAACTGATATATATCAAATATTAAGCCAAAATACATACCAGCCTTAGTAATGGACAAATATGCTATTTTAAATATGATGGTGCTAATTTATATTACCAAAATAAAATTAGTTTTACACTGAGCTTTTAAAACTTGTCTAAACAAGTTCTTCTAATTTCTTGCTACAAAATACCTTTTGAATGCCATTTTTTTTATAAACTCTCAAATAAATTTAAAGATATTTATAAAAAAATACATAGTTTAACCGATCAATATTTGAGAATAAGCAAATTTTTTCCTCCTAAGTTTTTGTAAAAATAAAAAATGCTGGTATTAGATGACTTTATGTGACTGATTGTGAAAGTTGGAGTTGTATTTTAAATTTATTGGCCTAAAAATTAATGTGGTAAATTAGTATATTAGTAGCTCAAGTTTTAGAATTAATCACTGCTACCATAAAAACCTATACGCAGATTTTTGCCTTGTTTAAACTTTTTAAATTGGTCACTTTTAATAAATAGTATTTAAATAATATCAATTTGGCCCCAAAAAGTCATTATTGACTAAGTGTCACAATTTCCTATAATTAATCTGACAAAATTAGATTACATTTTTTATCTTAGATCAGCTAACAAATATTTCCTGGAATAGAATTACATTTTGTTCTGCAATAAATATTTTACGTTCACCCGTAAATATTTGTTTTAATTAAAAAATCATTAATCTACAAAGCGTATCTCCTCCGTCCCTTTTTCAAGGTTTCTCACTAATTAGCATGTAAATGAGAAATTAAGTTTTTGCCAAAAATAAAAGGTTTCAAATGGGTTCAATAACAGCTTATGATGATTTAGATGTCAAAATCCAGAAATTTTGGTTTAGGCATCGCCGCACATGTATATTTCAAATTTCCTCTTCCGTCCTCAGCTTACTTGGGAACTTCATAGCCTTTTATTGCTTCCAAAGGGTTCTTGTTCGTATGGACTCTTGCGACATCCCAGAATTCGTGCAGAGAACACTCAAATATCCCGAAACAAAGTTTCGTCAGTTATGTGCCTTCTTCAAAATATTTCCTACATTAGCTGTTAAAAAACCCAACCAGGTATCTCCGGAATCATTCTATAACTTATACCGGCCTCGTAGCTTTCGCACAAAAATTTCTATTCCTTCGACGACGTGTGGGACCGTACAAATTATATGTCCGGGCATTGATTCGAAGTCTAAGCCACAAAACACTTGTTCAAACCCGGCAGTTTCACCAAGCAACTTGTGCACCAAAAAGCTTACCCGAGCTACTACGAGTTCGCATCTCGGAAGCCAGAACCATTCTCACAATTTGAGTTTTCGATTTAACGTGTCGGGCTATTCAAAGCTTTCCCTTTGCCTCCTAGCTTCCGTGTTTTTCCTAAACTCTGTGCTCGTTTTCCTAAATGTCATCCTCACCGGGTGCAAATGTTTACCCTTCCCCCTAACTAATCTCTACAAGCCCGATGTTCCACACCTCCTGTTTGATAGAATTATGCCCCTAATCCATGATATGAGTCCTTCATTGCGACTCTCAAAGTATTTTGTGCATTTTCACATACCGTTTACCACTTTGGTATTTGTATTTATTCATCTACAAAATTTTTGGATTGCCCTTGACCGTTAATTCTGCTGTCATTACTTCAGCATATACCAATCATGGTCTGCAAGCATAAAACCAGCCCTGGGTGCTACAGCTGCAACTTTTATCATTTTACTTTTGTTTATAATGCCAAAAGAATATTTTGACGTGGTACAGCACAGATTAGTCAAATCTAAAATGACTATTCAGATTTACAATCGAACCATTTTTAATCAATCACAACAACATGATTTAATCATTTACCAACTCGACAATTACACTGTAATGTCAAAAGATTTCACGAAGGAAGTTCAAGATTATTCGCATATTACTACAAACATAACTATATTGAACCAAACACTTTACACCCATGTACGTCGAAGTTATCACGTTATAGGCTACCCTTGGCTTATACTAGATTTTTTTCGCGACATCTCATTCATTTTTGTCCCGTTAGCCATCGGGGTGTGCTTACTCTTTTTCATAAGGTGGACACCGGTCCTTACAAATGAATCCTGTCTAAAAAATTCTACAAGGACTCGAGGATCGATTAGAACAATAGCGACGGCCAGCCTGACTCTCAGCTCCGTTAAAAGTGCCGCCACATATTTTAAGTTCCCCATCCTCGTAAAGCACGGCACAATGGCCAATAGTCGGAGAAGAAATAAGCATAAACAACAAATGGGTGTTAATCAACAAGGTTGCTCATTTACGGCAGGTTGTTTCATTACGGGAGATCGAATCATGGCTTCATGCATTCTCGCGTTGACGCGCACATTTGGCTTTTCCAAGAAAGGACATCACAGGTTGCAGATTCGCGACAGTAAAGGATACATTCGCTTTCTGCAATTATATTTCCTTCTCAGCCTTTTTACGCTCGTTCCCCTGGTGGTGGGTATCAAGTGGATCAAATTCAAGTACAACGACGGCATTATATTAGAGAGATATTACAATTTGTACGATGTCCTGTGTCAATTATACGTCGGTCTCCCATTTTACCTAAATTTTATATTTAACAACTCTTTCAAAAACTTTGTAATATATGCCCTCAATTTATGAAAATTTGTCTACAGTGAATATATCATGGATAGGAATATAACCATAAAACTTATCAAACTTTGGTTTTAGTTGATCTAAACATTTTTGAGCGTAATAGTTTATATTTAAAACTGCATTAATTTTTATTTTAGGTTAATATGATGTTCAAATCACTTTTAAATAAATATTGACATTATATTTAAACATTTTTGACATTATTTTTTTTATGTCCCATTTCAAAACTCATGTTTGTGAGTGATATTAAAACATTGAAAAATTATTAATAAAAATTTTTATAATAAAAAATGTCTACCACATCTTGGGACACCATTAATGCGCTTGTTGCAACTTTTTATGATAGTTTTTAAAATTTATTTAAAACAAATTTACTAATATTTTATTAATTTCTTTACCATGTCCAATTATTTTCCTTTTTTTACCAAAAATTGAGTATGATAGCACCTGTATCAAATGTAATTTGGCATTATTGCCTTAGCGGAAGCGCCATTTACACCGGACAACTTTTGAACGAGCTTAAGCATCATTTACTGTATCTATAATTCTTGGTCAAGGGTTTGGTGCTGAATACGATTATTAAATCAAAATTTTACCCAATGCCTTAGGTTATTAGTTTTTAAATGTCGAAAGTGAAATTTCAGGGTTGAGCTTTTCTATTATAATCTAAAGTTAGAAATGAAAGTTATAAATACATTTGCATAAAAAAAATATTCATTAATAATGTAAAGCGTCTAAATTTTTTTTAGAAAGTTTGATATCCTTTTATTTTTCCCGTTTGTGTAAAATTAGTTTTTTGTCATAAAATTTATTTTTTGATTATATCGCTAATATTCGAAATTAACTTTTTACACCAATTATTTTAAGGAATCTAAATATGCTAATAGATAGAATTTAGCTGTATTAGAATGATTATCAATTTTTTTCTACATTTAAACGCAATATAAAAAAAATTTAAGGCATTGGGAAAAAGTAAGCTCGGAATTATATTCGCCTTCATAACCCTGTAAAAATTGTTTACATTGTTTTTTAGTGCAGTGTTAAAGAACGCGTTAAAAACACTTTTTAAAGATAGGAATTCCTAGTGTTTACTTTTTACAAAAAAAACAAATTTTTTACAAGACACGGTTTTTTGCTGAAAAACAAAATAGTATATAGAATTATTTGCAGGGGCGTATACAGAAAATTTTTAAAGGAGGGCAAGAAATTTTTTTGTAGGAAAGAAACTACAAATTTAATTTATTGATATTTTATTTGCAAAATTAATTTTTAAGGCTGTATATTTTCCAAAAAATAGCAATTTTATTTATTTATCCCCTTTTATATGTTTAATATAGAAATTCAACCCCTAAATACATCATAAAATTAAAAAAAAATTTAAAGGGGGGCAATTGCCCCCATTTGATAACCCCTAAATACGCCCCTGATTATTTGTGTTAAGAACATGTAATTCCTATAAAATTTTAATTTATAAATTAAAAACAGAATGTGAAGTATAAATAAATAGGGAAATCATGAGAAGGGTTTTATATTGAGGGAAGCTCATCGCCCACCATCCACATCATGTACCTATAATCACGTACCCAACCGCGAATTGTATAGGAGCAAATTTATTTTTTTATTTTTTTCCTCCTAATAAATTGAAATGTACAACAATAACACTAATATGAAATTATATTGATATCTCATCTATATAAAAAAGATTTAATGTTATATATAAATATGCAAAATTCCAATTTTTTAAATTTTGCTTTGTGCCAAACAAAAATTTAGTTGATTAAAATTTTATAAAGCACTTTTACAATAAATAAGCAAAATTTATAGCCTTAAAGCTAGCATAGTTTCAAATGTTTAATGATTAGAAATTACTATTAATATAAATTAACGGCTACTTTATACCGTTAAATGCATTAAACAACCTTAGGGTCGTATGTTATTAGCTAATTTTTAAACACTTAAACAATTAAGAGCTAAAAAGTTAATTTTTTTTAGTTTGCGTAATCTTGACTTGAATACTGGTAAAAAAATTAGTTTTTTAATTCAAATTTTCAAAAAATTCTTATTTTGCCAATTGTTATAACAGCCTTAAAAATGCTAAAACAAACCAAGTTAAGATTATTTTTTTACAAATTAGCATTAAACAAACTAATTTTATTTTTAAAGTAGCATAAAAAATATTTTCTTACCAAATACTGCCAATACCTTGAAAATATTAGAAAGAATTTTAACTTATTTTTTTTTAATTTCATATATTTTTTTATAGGATTTAAAATTAATATGTTTTGGAATATTGTAGCTCTTAGCTGCAACTAAAAATAAAATTTTATAATTTGTGCAACTTATTAGATATATGCAAGACTGTTTCTATGATTGAGACTATTGAAAAAAATAATTTTGGAGAAAGAGAATTAAACGCATTTGATCAACTTTAAGATGGCCCGTGTAAAAAAGTCTCATCATTTTTATATTAATTGTTAAATTTTTTTTTACAATTTAAAATTGGTATAAGGCCTCGCAATTCTACAACCGCCTC
>CM060245.1:13918087-13951973 GCA_030555515.1 Acutogordius australiensis
GTAGTACTTCGGTGCGC
Source organism: Acutogordius australiensis (assembly GCA_030555515.1). Taxonomy (NCBI): domain Eukaryota; kingdom Metazoa; phylum Nematomorpha; class Gordioida; order Gordea; family Gordiidae; genus Acutogordius; species Acutogordius australiensis. The sequence continues at coordinate 13,918,105 of CM060245.1, forward strand.
TTAGATAATCGGTTTTAAAGCGCCTAAAACCAGGGCTGGAAAAACAATGAGCCAAAAAACTTTGGCTCATTTTTCCCCCTATAACATAAAAAAAGAAAGGGGGCCACAAATAAAGGGAAAAAATAAGAATTCAAAAAAAAGCCCTTACTAAGAAAAGGGGCAAAAAAAACCCACAAAAAGTGGCTCTTAAAAAGAGCCCCAAAAAGCCCATTTTAGGTTTTCTCTATAATAATTTCAAAAAATTTTGATTTTTCTTTTATAATAATGATGGGTGGGTTATTTTTTCTTAAAGCTCCTATAAGTTTTTTATGAAGAAAAGGGGCTTTTTTTAAATATGCCCCTTTTCTTTAAGCAAGAAAAGGGGCTTTTCTTTTGCCATGCCCACGAGTTTGTGGGCATTTGGAAAAAAAACTCAAAAACTTGTTAAAAAAAAGCCCATTTAGTTTTTTTCCCAGCCCTGCCTAAAACACATATTTATGCTAATAGTTTAAATGTAAATTATTATCACAGCCTTCCACTTAGCGTGGATTGCCCTCCCTTACGACCGGAGGGTTTAGAAATTTTAAAATTATAATATGTATTTTTTTAAACTAGTTTTTCTTAGATTTGCTTTAATTTTTGATTACATGATTGATGCAAATTGATTTAGGTTTACTTATGCTTTTTGGAGAAAATTTTAGTTGTTTCTAGTAGGAAACGAAATTTAGGAAGCAACAATGTGATAAACACTCTCTTTTATTCCCAAAATAAAACTGACTCAAAATGCTTTATTTTAACTATGTAGGACAATAACTAGGTTAACACAAAAGTTTTTACGTGGTTAGATTTTGATTCAGGCCCGGTAAATACGGGTAATATAGATTTGCGAAAAATCTTAAACTGCTACAAATACGGTTTACGAATTTAAGACCTCATACTCCAAATTAAGAGCCAAATTAGTTTAGGGCTTTGACTTAATCCCGAGCAAATCAATATTGCACGGGTTAGATAGTTGGATTTGCTCTCACGCAGGCTAAGTAGGTTTTTAGATTTAGCTCTCAGGGTCAATTATTTAGAACCTACTGACCAAGTATGCCACGCAGCTTCATGGTTGCACATGTATTCTATCCAAAGAAAAAGACCGCTTATGTACGAAATTGATCATCAGATACATGCGTGTGTGAAAGGATAATCTCTTTAAGCTAACTGAGACTTATTTACGGTAAATTTACCATGATATCTTTAATTAAAAATAATCTTTAAGGGTGGAAAGGGGGGGGGCGGTGGGAGTGGGTTTAAGAAAAATTACAATAACTTTTATTTGATATTTGTTAGTAACGTTAAATGCATTTTCCACCAATCAGGCCCCCACCCCTAGCATATAAACTTGATGTTAAAAATGGTATTGAAATAAGCGAGAGATAGGGCCTTTCCTTACATCGACATTAAAGACTGGGCTGTTATATTCCAGCCCTACCCAACATATTTTTCAACTTAGGCTCCGCCCGAAACTTAGTTTTTCATATGAGATCCGGCACGAATTTACAAATAAGGCCCGGAAATTTTATAACAAGCTAAATATTTGTTGCTTTAAAATTATCAAAATACACAATTTAGAAAAAATATAATTTACGCGTGATAATAAATTCATTGTAGTTCTTGTTAATAATAGTTAAAATAATAAGGCAAGATGAGATATAAAAAATTGGCCTGGCTCGTAATTCTTCAAACTTCAAGGCCTGCCCGGCCTGTTATGAACAGTCCTACCGGCCCGCCTTTTGGTCCCCGGCACAAAGCCCGGCGGGATTTGTCCATTGAGCTTTGAGTACCCCATAGTGAACCTCTAAAAAATCCCAAAACATAAAATTTTTCTGATAATTTAGCTTAAAAACTTTATCATTTAAGAATTGCATAGGGTGCCCAAGCATTGCTTAGATTGCTATCGAAGGACCCCTTGATCCTGTAGAGAGATGGTTGAAATCAACTCATTTTTAGGCCCCAATGTCTAGGGTGAGATCTTATTTAATATCATATTGGTTTTCTTAAAGATAAGAACGAGATGATAAAAAAAAGCAATCATACTTTTTACAATTTTTATTCCAGGTTAAAAAAAGCATTTTTTAATTTGTGTGATGCCTTATAAAAAGTCTTAGGGTTAGCACGTACAGATGACTGCAGCCTAAAATATGATCGTAAAAAATTGGTTAGCAAAATAAATCAATATTATTGACAAATTTTACAAAATTAATGATACCACTAAGGATATTGCGGTAAAAACACGACACACACACGCTAAACCTTCTTTCTTAATTTCCCAATAGTAATATCAAATAATTTTTGGGTCATCTATGTATGCGCATTATTTTTCAATCAAATAGGGGTACCTTTCTATCGTTAACTATTTAGAATTAACGGATATTGTTAATTATTAACATTTTTTTTTAATATTACCTTACCACAGGTAACATCTTACAAAAAATTAATTCCCTCTGACCTGACCTCTTTTTCCAAATAATGTGTTCCCCCCTTTTTACCTTTAGAGCTTAACATAAATTCTTTTCTTTTTTTTGTAGACCTGTTTGATTCCTCTTTTTTCTACACAAGGGTGCGTTCAAACTCGTACATTTATCATGATATTAAAATAAAAAAAATTTACAGAAAGATTTTCCAATTTATATTCAGCTCTCAGCACAATTTAAAAAATTGAAAAAGCTTGTGGAATTTTCTCAATGATTGGAGTTAAAAAATTTATTATTTATGCCCTATTATTATATTAATTTTTAAATAAAGGCGATTGAAACCGAGGGGGGGGATGCAAAGGCACAAGGGATCCCTTTTTTGGTTTAATTAGCGAAAAATTGCGAAATTAAGTATAAAGCTCCCCTGTATTATGGGGATTATTAGAACGGTAGGTTTTTTGTCATTGCAAATTCCCAATTACCTTGATTAAATATGACAGATTAATAACCTTTTCATGTAGCTTCCTTCTTAGAGTTAACGACATTAAGGTAATAGATGGATTTATTGGTTAGTCACTTGATCCCTAATTAAAGAAAGCAATGTTTAAGGTGCTGCGTTAATAAGCATGTAATGAAGCCTTTTTCTACAATGGTAAGGGGGGAGGGGCTGATGTAATAATTTATTTTTCATTAGGGCTCCCATTTATTTTGCCCCCCCCCCCCCGCTTCCCCCAAAATGGTAGATCGAGCTATAATATATTTAAACGCCTAATCATTTAAATATTAATATATAAAATTATTTGCCCATAGATAGTGTGAAGATGTTAACGTCATTTTACATTATTCAATTAATTTTTTAAAAAAATCAAAATTTTAAGATAACAATCAGTCCGGACTTATGCGCGGAACTTTAATAATTTATATGAGTCTGAATTTATAAGCCTGGCATAAAAAGGTTGGTCATATCCTGTCCAATACATCACCATCAGTTTATTATAAATTCTTAAACGACACCTCTATGGTCCAATTATTATTGATGATAATATACAAAAGAAAAATGGAGCTATTTATAGAATTATCAAGACAAGTAGAGCTGTTACCGGGGGGGGGGGGTAAAACTGGTGAGGGCCCCTTTATCCGGCGGGGTTTTCCGTTTTACTGGTTATTTTGATAAAAATTGCCTGGCGCACCTCCTCCCTCCTTTCCAAAAGGTAATTGGACATTGCCAGGTTAGCCGCCTGGTCCATCTATAAATGGCTGGATTCTTTAATTAATATGTGCACATTAATTTAAAACAGCATTATAAGCTATGACACTTTCTCTAAATTGATCTTAACTAAAGAAAAAGGTTGAGAGCCTTTTTTATCAGTGCTGGGAAAACAATGAGCCAAAAGCTGTGCTCATTTTTTTCAAAACATAGAAAAAGAAAGGCGGCTACAAATAAAGGGCCAAAATAAGAATTCAAAAAAAGCCCTTACTAAGAAAAGGGGCAAAAAAAACTCCACAAAAAGTGGCTTCCGCTTATAATAAAAATCTTAAATTTTCGGGTATATAACTGTTTTGCGTCAAGCATTTTTTCCACAAGGGGTAAGCAAATCTAAACAGCGCATATTTTGGCTTCTCAGGTATATTGTCAAAAGCAAGCCTCTAAATTTATCGAGCTGGGTATGAAAATGCGATTACTAACGGGCAGCTAAATCATAATAAGTAAGACGGTTTGGGCGGGAATATAACGTCCGGTCTTAATTCTATAATAATACGTTTTTGGGTTATTTAGATTTTTTATTTTCAAATTCGGCAGGAGATTTAAAATGATTTTTAAATATTAACAATATATTTCAATAAATCACTGAGTGTCATTCAACCATATTTCTTTATTTGTAATATGTTTTAATCTTTATTTGACCCACAAAATATGTAAATTGGACCCAGGGCTTTCAGCTCTAATTTAGAAGTTTTTATGAGGATACAAGATTAATTTATTAAAATCCAAAAAATGTGCTTTTCATTTTATAAAATTTTATTTACCCCTCAAAACAAATGTCCACTTAAATGTATAATTTTAAATGAAGAAATCCGATAATATAGCACCCTGATCCTCTTAGAAGCCCTCCACATTGCGATATACTTTTTTTAAATGATTTGCCTACAATCACATTAGAGATTAAAGTCAATAACCAAAAGTCCGGCCCCGGCCCGCCAGGAAACAAGGGCCAGGACGGGTCAAAATTTATAAGGGGCCAAACGCGGGGCTTAAATATAAAAATGGAAATAACGTATGCTCTATTTGTAACTATTAAAGGCCTAAATACGATAAATATATTTTTACACGATAATGTAACTTTTACACTCTCTTTTTTAAAGAAAACTTTTTTGAAAATTTTCGGGCCTTATTTTGATTGGAAGACCTTAAACTTGAAAAAACAAATTTTGGTGTTGGCCGATCTGGCTGTTTTGCCAGAATTTGGCCCGATTAAGATGCGCGCCTTCAAAAATATTCAGCGTTAACTTAATATCGTTGCGCTTTTGAAAATTTTAGTGTAATTTATATTCTGCACGTTAGAGGTTTCGCGCAAGTTTAAGATACCTCAATTCTTTACAAAATAATTGGGACGATTGGATTCAGGATTCGTGCTTTGAGCCTTCATTGGTGTGCTTTTGGTAACCAAAAGTTTATAGATTTTAGTTATGTGGGGAGTCATTTTAAATATTGGCAGGGAATCCAAAAAGATTGTTAAAATATTTATATTAGATATACTCCAAACTTGAAATTAGATTGAGCCTGTAGTCATTCAACCGTATTTCTTTATTCTTTTAAAAAAATTTAATTCTTAATCGGTCCACGAAATATATATGGGACCAGAATTAAAAAAATTGTAAGTAAGGTCTAAAGCCGGTTCATTAACTGGACTAAAATCGGAGATATATAACTTATAAACCTTCCATTAACTCCAATATTGCATTTTTAACGGCCAGCTAGACAGGGAATGCCCTAATATTAACAAAGGATTAGATAAGGCTTATATAAATCTTAAAGTTGTAAATTTTTTATTATTTTGGTCCTCCTAAAAGTTCGACACCTGTGCGCTGTCCTAATTCATTTTTCTGCACTATTTTAGGAGACTTTTGCGTGCTCTTAATATCACCTATGCGTTTTAAGGCACCTTAATATGTTTTTTAAATACCTGTTTACATTTGAATCTTTATTGCATTAAGATTCTTGGTGCATTTTAAGTCACAGATACATTAAAGAAATACCTCGGCTTTTTTAGAGTCTTTCGCTTAATTTTAAAAACAAAAAAAATGCGCGGGTTTTATAACATTAGCGCACTTCTGAGGGTATCTAAAAAATCTAAACACTTTCAAATGTGCAGTTAAAGCGCTTCTAAATACACCGGTCCGCGAATCTTTAAATCTTTAGCACTATTCTAACCCTTAACCCTAATTTTAAATTCAACATGACCTCTATTCATTACACATTTCATATTCTAAGCATAAAAATCAAAAACGTCTAATGATTAATATTTCAAAATTTATTATATAAAGTTCACTATTTGTCCCTATTTTGCAAAAATTTCCGGCGGAATATAAATTTTGGGCGCTGAGGTCAAGTCCAGACAATATTGCGCCGGCGAAAATGCGTTTTGGACGTTGACTATACGCCAATTAATATTCCGCGGGCGGAATAGCTTTGGACGTTGAGCTCAAGTCCAGACAACATTCCGTCGGCTGGGTTTTGGTCGACTATACGCCAATTTATATTCCGCCGGCGGAATATAAGCTTTGGCGTTGAGCTCAAGTCCAGACAATATTCCGCCGGCGGAATATTGCGTTTGGGCGCTGACGTATATATATTAAATTAATAAAGATCAATATATAACAATAATTTTAGATATATTTTAGTACTGTTTAACCCAATTTAATAATTTTCTATTTATCTTAATTACATTTTAAATTATACGATGTGACATCATAATTAATGTTAAATTTTTTTTATTGAGAATAGGTAATAAAGGTACGCATGCATGAGAATGAATTGTAAAAATTGATATAATAATTGCGCATTGAGACAATCACTAATGTTTTTTTATAAGAAAAAAGAACCTTTTAAAAGCACATAAAATTGTAGGCAAAAAAGCATTACGTTATAATTATTTAAAAATATATATGCTTAATTTTACAATGTATGAGCAATATTTCATGTATTAATTGCTAATTAAATGGTATATAAAACAGCGAAGATAAAAAGTTAAAAAAGGTTTTATAAAACAATGGTCATTCATTATATTTGAAAAAAAAAACAAGGCGAAATAAAAATTAAAAATTTAACTTTGGATATTTATATCAAATGTTTATTTATATGTGAAGGAATGGGAAAAAGCCGAGGTTTTAAACAAACTTTATATATATTTTTTTTAATTTACGAAAGAGCAGGAAGATAATAAACAAACCTTGTGCGACTATATTTTCAAATTATTGCTCAACCCGCAAATGTTAGGGTGAAAGATTTGTAACGCGAATGATACAATAAGGTCCACACGGACCTTAATTAAACCTTTATAACTTTAAGAGTTTATTAGCTATGAACATTCTTTTTTTTATTTTTAAAGAAAAATACGTGTTCTTAAATCATACACTCATACGTAAAACGTAAATTTATTTATCGAAAAGTAAAAAAAAAAATCAAATTGGGAATTTTTTTTTCTCATTAGATAAAAAATCTAGTCAATCAACTAAATGTAACAATATTATCAAATAGTGTTTTTTCGTCTAGTAAAACATTTTTATAGAAATTAATGAAAAAAATGTCCGAATAAAAAGTTATTTTTGACTATTATTTACCTTTAAAACTAAATATTTAATATATAAAAAACAACAATTCTCATTATTATTACACAATACAAACAATTTAGATTGTTAATATGTAAAACTATTTATAAAAAGATAAGAAGAAAATATGTCTATAATTTTTTTTGGAAATTTACATTAAGGCGATATTATGGCTTTAAAGTAAAATTGAGAATGTGTTGTCCAGACCAGGCACGATTCTAGACCCGTTTTGGGGGGGCAGTGCCCCCCCAAAAGTTTTTGATTGCCCCCCCCCCAAAATAATTGAATTTGCCCCCCCCCCCAAATACATAGTAATTTTATGTTTGCCCCCCCCCCCCCCCCCCCAAAAAAAAAACTAAATTTGCCCCCCCCCCCCCCCAAAATACATAGTAATTTTATTTCTTCCGCATAATATAATTAAATTTGCTCTGTCAAAAATATTTAAAAAATATTATCTTAAAAATATTTACTTTTTTTAAAAGTGTTTTTATTCATTAATACTTCTTATCCGCAAGAGAGATCAAACTAACAGAAATACATAAAAAAATTTGATTTTACAGAATATATTTGTGAAACCAATTCATAAATCTGATGCCTAAGATTTTCTCAGTTAACAAAATCTTTTGTTAGAATATAATCTAGAACCAAAGAACCTGATCGTACAATACTACGATGGGGCGAACGTATTGCCCGGGAAAAAAATGGTGTTCAATTTCTAAGCAAAATAGCATGTCCCGTATATTCACTGCTTTAACCACCGATTGCATCTTGTTGTAAAAGATTGTCTTATTTTAAGTGAAGGGAAAGATTTTTTTGATAATTTTTCTTCCCTTCATAAATTTTTTCAACCTTGCAATCAAGGTATTTAGTGAATGCGGGACCATACCCCGGCTGTTGCCCCATTGGTGGTGTGGTCACTACCTGCCCATTTTTTTTAAAAAATTACACAGAAATATTTAATACTCTTTTAAAAATTAAAAATAAAAAAACTTTTATATCTTCAGGTCACAGGGCCGAATCGGGGTTTTTTGACCATATTTATAATCATCTATTTATTTTTTTGTATTTATTTGAAAAATTATTTTATTTATTAAAAATAATTATAGATCAATTTCAATGCAGAACGATTTATATTTCTAAAACTTCTGATTTAATACACCATTGTTTGTTAAAAATTAAATAAAAATACATTTGAAGATTTATTCAAAAATTGTTTTGATATTAATATTTTTTTAAATGACAATAATTTATCTATGGATAAAAGAAAAACTAAACCTAAAGATTTTTTTGATTTTTATTTATTTTCTACTCATAAGTTTGAAAATACTTTAATATTAATGATAAAGTAAAAAGTATTTATTTTAATATTATTGATTTATTTATATTTTGATAATAGATTTTTTACCGATAATAGTTGTTTAAAATCTTTAGATTCCCTTTATAAACTTGATTAACCTTTATTTTAGATATAAATAATTTAGAGTCTCTTTTAAAAATAAGTAATATTGATAAAAATTCATTATCTAAAGAAATTGACGTAGCCAAAAATTTTTTTAATAAGAAACTTAATAATTACAAAGAATGTATTACTATTGATTTTGTTAAAATTTTATATGATTACAATGATGCGTTTTCTAATCTATTTAACATTTTTCCTATAAGTTTGTTAATTGGCTCTTCATCGTCGAGTTGTGAGGCCATATTTTCTTCTTTAAGAAGGATAATAACGGCTGACAAGTAGTGACCTGCTTAAAGGTGATTTGGTTCTTTTAAAACACGAAAAATCATTAACTAGGGGCGTTGAATTTTGATTAATATTGTAATTTAATTAAAATCCTCTAAGATAAAATAGTTTGATGAATACAATACACTGCTCATAATCAGCTAATTATTGCTTACTATTTTAACATGGTTGCAAACTTTTTTATGCGCCTTTAACGTTTATGTTCATGTTTTATTTAATTTTTTACCCTAATATTAATAACTAGTTATATATAACCAGTGTTTTTCATATATATTCTTCCAAATTAGCATACTTATACATTTTGTTTTCATGATAATCAATCTTATATCACTTTTCATTTTCTAAAATCCAAAGTTTTATATAATTCATTTTTATCATTTTCATGCGCATTGATACCAAATGATAAAATTATACTTACAATTAATTCAAATCTCATATCTTTTTAAGAAAATTTTAGTGAAAACAATTAAATTTAATTTATATTTAATTTATAAATTCATTTTCTTTAATTTAGGAATATAATAAATTACTATTAATTTGTTAAAAAATTTTGAACATGGATTCTATTGTTGTACATGTATATTTTTTGCCGTGACCGAAGGTCAGGGCCAATTTTGCCGCCGAAGGCGGCAAAAAATTTTTTTCTGCCCCCCCCCCACGAGTTTTTTTTTGCCCCCCTAAAATGGAAAAGCTAGAATCGGGCCTGGTCCAGACGAACTCTTCATATGAACAGAAAAGTAAAACATCTCACGGCTTTACTTATGCGGAAAAGCAAGTTTTAATTAACTAATTTAAGACGAATATATAAAATGGATGGACGATGCTTCTTTAGATTGAAAAAAAATTTACATGATTTTGACAAAATACAAGTCAATTCTGTTAATTATAATTGCAAACACTAAAATCGAAATATTAAGGCACGAAAAATCGTATACTTAACGAATTTAAACACATATAATTATATAATTTATTATGGCGACGAGATAACAAGGTTTTAATATCTTCTACGTCTCAACTATGTGCTTGGGGTCATATCTTATTTTTTTTGGTTGGATGATATGTCAACATTATACTGGGGAGAAAATCAAAATATGAAAAAATTCAACTGCTTTTCGCGAATTTATTTTTCTTTTAGCTTTTTATGATATTTTAAAAGTTTCTTTATTCATTGTCGCACCAAGGAATTAAGTTTTGACAATTTCTACAAGCATTAAAAAATATAACTTCCCAAGACTCTTATTTTTTGGTTGTATATTCACAACCATACATTTAACAGTAACACAAAGTTGTGCGTCAGTCGTTCAACCACAAATTTCACTGTGAACGTGGACATCGTGCCTGGCACCAAGCCGATTCCCTACGCCCGTGCGATTTAGACGTGAGCCCTAACTTTGCGTCCCACAATCGCCCATTATGCCTTTGCGATCCCTGTATTCATCCTTTTTTGACCTACAAGTATATCCAATGCACCCTTGAAGAAATTATGTACGTTCGTTCTTTTGCGCCTGAGGTTATGATGATGTCTTGATAGATAGATAAATAGGCCATTTGCATACACATGATTAGATTTTAAGGCGGTTTTTTTGAATAATTTTCTTGGGTGTCCTAAAATTACTGTGTCCGCCACACATATTTGTGCCAAAGTCTGTTTTGGATTACATTGAGCTATAAGTACCATGAATACAAAAATACATATGAATTGACGGATTTATTTATATCGAGCGAAAACTTAATCAGAAAAAGAAATATTTGTGGAATCTTTGACAACTAAAAGTAAGTAAGTAAATGAGGAGCATTCCAAAATTAGGAAAATTTTGGTTTGAAAGAAGGTAGCTCCTATTGTAATTCTTAGAAGGTGCCCAAACTGATGCCACCGGTTGAGGTGTGTTTATCACACTTTAATTTACACAAACGCCAAGGAGTTTAATAAATATAAGTTATAAGATGTAAAAAAACTGACAAACCACACTAAAGTGATCAAATTTTTCATAGAAAATGGTATGTTTAGGTATTTTTTTTTTAATAATTAGTTCATGGCAATATCACGAGACAATTTATGTAATTTATGTTTTATTAGGTTTGTGCCTTAACCTTGAGGTCATGTACGCAAATCGCTAACGTTTCCATCACATATTAAGGCCGCCGGCTCTTTAGTGAATAAATAGATATTTTAAACCCTTCTAATGTACATGGGAATTTAAAAAAAATACCAGGTCAAAATTTTGTGACAAGCCATAATGTCGTATTAAAATTTTGATTTAGGCAATTGCACCAAACATCTTAAATGGCGTTTTGGTAACATCGTGTCACCAATAAAATAGGTTATACATATTGACAAGCTATTATCGACAAAAGATATTTAAGTTCAGTCTAGATCATTTGTTTTTCGTGTCAGCACAGTTCTGAGTGTTATCCTTGCGATCTTTGTGCAATGTACCTTTTGTACGGCATTTTATGATTAGAGCTTTTTAAATATTTGAAACATCTAACATCTAATTAACAGATTTTTTTGTTAGAATTTAAAGACAAAACTAATCTCAATTGGTTTTGCGTCATGTAATAGTTAATGATTCTTCATCTGACAAAGCAACCGGCTTTAAAATCAAATAAATTGAGCGATTTCTACATAAAGGCCATATCAATTAATTAATGTGACACTCGTTCAACGGCGTTTTCGCCTATTCAAATTTGACCTTAAAATTAATTAATTAGTAAATTCTGGTCAATTAACGCGTTTTAGAGATTATATCTATAATGAATAAAATTACAAACCTCAAAATATAACATTTGTAAATTTTTTTAATTGTATTTGAGATTTGAAAATAATAACTTAAATACCATTTAAAAATGTCAATTAATATCTTGTTATTCCTTACAAGTTTAGTGACTCTTTTTCCAGAACATTTGTTTCAAGGTAAAATCAATTGTTTAATGCTAACTTTAAACCTCAAAAGTGCCAGTTGGGTAGGCAAAATTAGTAAAAAAAAAATATATACCAAATAATAGTTTTATATGGTCATATCAAAATCAAAGTATAATTTCATATTACGAATTTTGATGCTATCTCGCTGCTATCTTGGTAAGTTAAAGGATGAAAAAAGTAAAACTGGCTACCACCAGCTTAGAGCCATACGCTAGTCCGTTTTCATTCTTCCGAAATATAAATATATAAAACCGAAGGATTCACGGATACTCATAGGCATTTATTATCGTTTTGTCAAAAATTATAAAATTAAAAAATATAGAATAAAATATTTGTTTTTAAATGAGATTTTTCAAATATGAGAGACTTTTTTACATATAACAGATAAGACTATTTGTAGCAAAAACCTTAGTCTTAAGATTTTACGCATTTAATTTCACAGGTCAACAAATATTTGAGGGTTATAAGCTAACCATTAAACCTGCCATCTTGAGGAACAAATCCTGCCGTTTAATATATTCTAACTAAGTAAGTCAGCTGTAAACATGATTATATAAAAAATGCAAAAAAAACAATTTTTATTTTAGGGCATCATCGAGGTCGCATTGTTAAAATATCTGTTTTTTGGAAATGGACGGATCTTAGGAGCCGAGGGCGTAAGAAACTAAGAAAAACGAAATATATATGAGAAGGGAAATATGGAAATGTATTCTTCTATATATAAAATTCATTCTGCCAATGATATTTGTGGACCTGTGTTATAAATAGAGCGTCATTTTAAAAAGTTTCTATTTTTTGAACGATATTTAGCAAAACCACTCAGTATTAAATTTATATTTAGACGATTGTCCACCTACCTGGTTCCCTATCTCAGTTAGCAACACGTGTTACAAGGGTGTTCTGGATCGAACATCATGGAACGAGGCCAAGGAAAATTGCTGGACCTTTGGGCGCAATAGTGGATTGGTTCTCGTTGACAACGCGGCCGAAGTGGTAACTAAGGAGCTAAAAAAAATATATGACAAAATATAAGATTTCTGAATATAATGTGTGTTTAGGAAGGGGTTGCGGTCAAACATACAATTTCTGCTGATATTTTTTTGAAGATTTTATTGCCAATGGCCGGACAATTAATATCTATATTTTTGATTAAAAAAATGTTTTATTTTTGATTAGGCGGGAAGGAGGTGGAGATCTATGGTAATTTTCATTACGGAAACAAATATTATACATGTCTCTTTATGAAATAACTGTTTACCTATTGGACATTTAATTTTTATGGCTTACCAACTTATTTAAATATATATTATCCTCTAATTTTAGGTTCTCCTAAACTCTAGCCCTGATATGTGGTTAGCAGATGAAGTGAGCAGGTAAAATATTTTTCTTTCATTTAATGTTATTTTCCACAATAAAAAAAACATCTTATAATAACCAAAAATTGAAGTTTGCACATTTAATTTCATACATGTTTTGTCAAATCCAACAAAATCACAATATTCTGCCGCCATAGATTTTCCCCATTCTTCTATCCTTCAGGTTAGTTGAATCGGTTCCGGCCTGGCACGCCTTGACCCAAAACTTCTTTTTAGAGTTCTTACAGACAATAGTCAATAGCAGGAAATCTAAAAATGAAATGAAAACATTTAAATTCTCTTTTCTATTACAGCTCGCCGGTTACTCCATTTTGTAAATCCGATAATATGTGACAATTAAGCTGGCCCCGGCACCCAAGGGGATTCGAGTCCCTATATACACATTTTTAATGAGAACTTTACATTGTAGAAATTTTTTTCCGCAGGTGTAAATTGGAAAAATTTGCCTGAGTTGCATATTTAATAATCACGTAAAATTACAAAAGGGCACTTTCGCAATTGTATTGTGGTATCAAAATGGTCCACATGGCCGCCAAAAAAATATTTCCAACCTTATATTTTGATTCCTATTAATTTGTTAAGCACGAAATGATTTTTGTTCGGTTAATTGCGATTTCTACTAACTCATGTTTAGACTAATATTTGAAGATATAGATCTTTAATAGGATGGAAATCAACCTAAGAGACTATATACCCAGATAGTACCTTTGCCAATTTATTCGTCGGGAGGCAATATTTTTTAAGGGGTTTTTAAGGTTTTAAAGGTTACTGGAGTATTAGAACGTTTTTCACGCGTATTTTTCTTTCTCCCATCATCCAAAGTCCACCGAACACATGTGTTCACGGATTCATCGCTAATTTTGTGGTCAACGTTTCGACTGGGCCCTGTACAGATTTGCTTCCCCACCTGTGCGAATTGGATATCAGCCCTAACCCCTGTGTTCCCCAACCACCAACGGTACCCATACAATCCTTGTATTTTGCACATCCAGTCTTGAACTACAAATACATTCAATGCACACTCGAGGGACTCAACTACGTGCGCGTATGCGCTAAAGGTATAGAACAATTTCGCTAAGAATTTGTTATGGGCGTTAGAAAAAATTTATGAATACAGGGATGACCCCGTCTTAGTCAGATTTTTCGGGATATTCTTTTTTACCTCAAAATTTTTATATAGATCTGTCTGGGCCAAGGAATTTGTTGAAAAAGCTTATTTACTTCTTGCACATTCCAAATAATAATTTTATACTTTTTTGTAATTTCTTTTAATTTTGAAAAATAAAAATTAACTGGAGCAGATTGACTAATAAGACGAAATTATTTTCTCATTATATGCTTTTTCGAAAATTTAAGCCGCGAATCTGTATTCGTGTCTCTGATGGATAAAATAATTCTGAAGATGCTCATCAAAAAATTAACATTCTATATGATTTTTGTTTTCAAATAACATTTTTATACGACTCCGATTTGCCTGTTTTTTTGGAGAAAACAAAAGTTTATTTTAAACGTGATACACCAATGTCATAATCTAGATCAAATAATTTAATTAAACATGATCAAAATAAAATGTTCAAATTTCCTATTTTAAAATTATGTAAAATTATATTCCTAATCTTGTTATTGTGATACAGGTAGCGTTTGGGATCAAAGCTTGTTAACCTGCACACACGATACGACAAAGAAAAGGAAACGCCGCGGTTTGTTTGATAACACAACCGTAGACATCAATGATTTAGAATTAAAATCTAATCAAAGAGTCAATATTTTTGCAAATTAGTGATCTATATTAATTTCTTACATAGTGTGTATGTATATTCAATTAGAAATGTGACAATAATATTCTATATATCAATATAATTGCCAATAAATTAAACATTTTAAACAATTTTCAAGACGCGAAAATTTGTGGGCCAATTATAATTAGGAAATGGGGGCACTGGAGGGGTGAGGGAAGAGTCTAAGCTCTAAATTTTTTTTGTCAAATTTACGTTTTTTACAATTTCAAATTTCGAAAAACAAATATAAACTGCATCTAATAAAATGTCTAATCATTTTCAACATATCAAAGAATTTTTCATAGGTCACCCTTATAGTAGTCAGCTTTCCTTAGGCTCACTAATAACAAATTGTAAATTTTTTTAGATTTAAAAGTATATCAGGGGATTTGAGCTGGGAAAAAACCCATTTTTTGACTAAACTCAAATTTTTGTTTTTTGAAAATTTTATGACAGATTAAAAAATTCAATTATTAATAAATACTGAATATAAGCAGAAAATCTTAAATTTTATAAATATTTTCTTTATTATAGCTAAAACCCTTTATTTTTTCTAAATTTCAAAAAATAAAAAAATGAGTTTGACCCTAAAATGGGCATTTTCCCAGCTCTGGATTTGATGTGTTATAAATACACAAATTAATTCTAGCTCTTCCTCTGCTTCAATATTTCTTTCAGTGGGTCGGACGATAGAATGTTTGCTCTGTGGAGTCTGGTTATGGGTCACTACCAATAAATTTAAAAGTTGTACTATTTTTAGAGGCCTAAAAAACTTGAATTTGAACGGCGTGAGTTAAAACTCATTTAAACCAGCGGAATTTAGGCTAGAGCTTAAAAGAGGTAAGGTCCAGAGCCATTTTTGTAGGGAGGATATGTTTTTGGGGATACTAAAATACCCCGTGTCATATATGCCTGTGGCTATTGCATTTATAGTTATTTTAAGTTTGAAAATTGCGGGTTGAATCTCAAAAAAATAAAATAAAATTGTGGTAAAATCTAATTCTATTTGAGGTGGGCGGCATTGATCTAATAGGCAGGGTGGCAACGATTGTATATCATAATTCTGAGAGTTTAGACTAAATTCTAGGTGCCTGGCTTGTCTTGAATCTGTAAATCTGCAACGACTGTTCTTCTTAAATATGGCAAAACCCTTTAGTGTTTGTCACCTAAAAATGAATAAAGTTTGGTAGAATTTGACCCCACAGATTTTTTAAATTTTTATTAGGGGAAAAGGAAAAATATGGATGTATGTTTATTAAAAAAACATTGGGAAAAAAGGTTTTGAAAATTAAAAGTAGCAGTTTATACTGATAATAATTTGCTGAAAATAATAACGTTTGTTTCTTCAGCTGATTTAAATGATCAAACGTAATTTCCCCGATAAGGTTTTAAAATTTTTGAGCAATAATTAGCCTCAAAAAACATAATCTTGCCTGTAGATTTTTTTTTTGACGACGGCCATAAAGTTTTTAACAGAATGCTTATAAGCCAGTTAAGAGTTTTTTTTGGCTTTTAAACTCGTGCAGTTTTTTCAATTTTTAATATTAGCCGACGCGAATCACTGCTAACACGTTTATCGATTTTGCAAACACCCTTCCAATTGAGTTATATATTACCATTTTAAGTAACTTCTCCACCAAGTTGGTTCCCCTTCCCGGTCAATAACACCTGTTACAATTTGTTTCCTAAGCCTAGGACCGAGGCCAAAGCTCATTGCTGGATATTTGGTCGATACAGCAGCATACTTATATTGGATAAAGCAGCGGAAGTCAACCAAAGCCTTCTTTTACTTAGAGGGTGATTTCAAAGGTAAAAAATTATAAAATTACAAGGAAAATTATTAGTTTTTACAATATTTTCTCGGAGCAGTTGCAATAATTTATTAAAAGCATCTTGGTAAATTTACATCTAAATTTATAAAAACGTTGCTGATAATCATTTCAACAAGACTCTTAAAAAATTTCTAACCCTTAAAAAAGCGTTTATGGACTAATATTTCAAAATTTGAATGAAATCTGGTGTCTTTATTAAAACAAATCATAATTTCCTATTTGAAAATAATAAAATATTATTGTTTTAAGAATAAAAATAAAATTTGGTTACATTTTAAGTTTTTATTTTAGTTGTTAATGGCATAAATTGTATGTTCAAGTGAAAAAAGTGTGGGCCAAAAGGGAAAAATGGGATTTATTTTATCGAGCTAATCGGTAAAAATTTCTTAATAATTTTAAATTTTAACAAAAAAGCCCAGAAAAAATGGAAAAAAGCTTTTAACCCCTTTTCATTTGATGTTTGAATGGGGTTCATTTCCATTAATCACAATATACTTCCAAAATGCTTAAATTTCAAAAGTATTTTATTATTGTACACTTGCATATGTAAATATTTTATTCCCTTATTACTAAGAGAGAATTCATTATAAAAGTCTTTTTTTACGAAATAAATCTTATATTTTTTTCTTTTGGCTCTTAGAGCTTATTTTAAAAAAAGGCCCTAACTAAAAATCATTTAAGAGCTAAATCTTTTTTTCCCAGGTCTTATTTCTAGTAAAAGGTAACAACCCTTTTTTATTTTGTGTCTCCTTTTTTAAAAAAAAAGGTTTGTATAAATATAGTAAAATGCGGAAAGAATATACATCTTGGAATTGAGCTAATTCTATGGTACACCAATGGCCCAAAATTTGTTTTGCTAAAACTTCATTAATATGAAATTATACACTATTAGGATTTTTAACTTTATAAAAGTCTATGAAATAAATTTAAAATATAATAAGTGATCAATATAATTAGAGTTTTTAAAATAAAAGACAGAAAATCATAAAAAAAAATTAATTGTTAAGTTTCAACGTTATCTAATTCTTCTCGTATTTTTATTTTTAAACGTGTTGGGTTTAGGGCTAAAAAAACAATGAGCCAAAAAACTTTGGCTCATTTTTTCCCCTAAAACATAAAAAAAGAAAGGGGGCTACAAATAAAGGGCCAAAATAAGAATTCAGCCCTTACTAAGAAAAGGGGCAAAAAACCACAAAAAGTGGCTCTCTATAAAAAAGCCCCAAAAGACCCATTTTATGTTTTCTTTATAATAATTTCAAAAAATTTTGATTTTTTCTTTATAATAATGATGGGTGGTTTGTTTTTTCTTAAAGCTCCTAGGATTTTTTTTTAAAGAAAAGGGGCATTTTTTAAACGTGCCCCTTTTCTTGAAGCAAGAAAAGAGGCTTTCTTTTGCCATGCCCATGAGTTTGTGGACATTTGGTAAAAAAACTTAAAAACTTGTTAAAAAAAGGCTATTTAGTTTTTTTTCCCTGCCCTGAACATAATTGCATTGCTTTGAGCCATTAATAAATATTAAGACGACACATCATGAAGGTTAATATTTGACACACTTTAATTAAATTTATTGCGCAAAATTGTTGTTAATAATATTTTCCGCTCTCTCTAAGCCGGATCAGGCCCAAAATGAAAGACAAAATAAATGATCGCCGACCAAAAGGTTAAGTAGGCCAAGCCTAATTTTAAAATGTGTAAGGCGGTTTGGGCCCAGCATTAGGGCAGCCTCCATAACCCGCGAGTGATATAGTGAGAAACTTGTAACACGCAAGAATCCGTAGGGGACCTTAATTTTAAACATCTATAATTATAAGGTTTTATAACTAAAGATTTCGTTTTTTAATACTTAAAAACTACGTATACTACTTTCATTATAGATTAATATATTAATGATGATGCTGTGAATTTTATAGCAAGAGAAAAAATCTAAAAAATGGCTGTGCTATAATTTTCCTTAATATAATAAATATATCATTGAATTAATTATGTTTTTAGATCTAATAGAACATTTTTTGTAAGTAAAATATATTGTAAAATTCAACAACAATTTTTGGCTATTATTAAAAACTAGACAATTAATATATGAATGATTTATAGCATTAATATAGTACAAACCATTGTTACTCTAAAATAAAACTATTAAGAAAGAACATATATAAAAAATTAATCCAAAATTTTTCAATAAAGGCTATATTATGGTTTTTAACATTAAATATTGACCATAGGGATAATACAAACTTCTAATTTCAAACCAGGCCCGATTCTAGCTTTTCCATTTTAGGGGGGCAAAAAAAACTCGTACGGCAAACACGTACAACAATAGAATCCATATTCAAAATTTTTTAACAAATTAATAGTAATTTATTATATTCATAAAATAAAAAAAATAATTGCGTTTCTAATTTGGATATGTGAATTAAAATTAATTGTTTTCACTAATATTAATTGCTTAAAAAGATATGAGATTTGGAAATTAATTTTAAGTATTTTTATCATTTGATATCAATGCGCATGAAAATTAAAAATATGATATATATGAAAGATAAAAATGAATTATATAAAACTTTGGATTTTTGAAAATGAATAGTAAAATAAGATTGATTATCATGAAAACAAATTGTATAAGTATGCCAATTTGGAAGAATATATATGAAAAAACACTGGTTTTATCTAACTAGTAATTAATATTAGGGTAAAATTAAATAAAACATGAACTTAAACATTAAATGCGCATAAAAAAATTGCAACCATGTCTTAAAATAGTAAATAATTAGCTGATTATGTATGAGCAGTGTTTTTTATAAATCTAACAATTTTATGCTAGAGGTTGTTTTGATTTAATTATAAAATTTATCAAAATTCAACGCCCCAGTTAATGATTTTTCGTGTCCTTGAAGAACCAAATCACCTCAACGCAGGTCATTACTTAACAGCTAGAAGTTATTATCCTTCTTAAAAAAGAAGTGGCCTCACAACTCGACGTTGAAGAGCCAATTAACAAACTTTTAGGAAAAATGTTAATTAGAATAGAAAACGCATCTTTGTAATCATATAAAAATTTAACAATCAATAGTAACACAGTCTTTGTAATTATTAAGTTTCTTATTAAAATTTTTTTGGCTACGTCAATTTCTTTAGATAATAAATTTTTATCAATATTATATATTTTTAAAAGAGGCTCTAATTTATTTATACCTAAAATAAAGGTTAATCAAATTTAAAAACGGAATCTAAATTCTAAATATTTATCGGTAAAAAATTTATTATCAAAAGAATCAATAATATTAAAATAAATACTTTTTTATTCATAATTAATATTTAAATTATTCTCAAACTTATGAGTAGAAAATAAATAAAAATCAGAAAAATCTTTAGGTTTAGTTTTTCTTTTATCCATAAATAAATTATTGTCATTTAAAAAGTATTAATATCAAAACAATTTTTAAATAAATCTTCAAATGTATTTTTATTTCTAAATTTATTAATTTCTAACCAACAATGGTGTATTAAATCAGAAGTTTTAGAAATATAAATCGTTCTGCATTAAAATTGATCTATAATTATTTTTAATAAATAAAATAATTTTTCATTTAAATACTAAAAAATAAATAGATGATTATAAATATGGTCAAAAAACCCCGATTCGGCCCTTTGACCTGAAGAAATAAAAGTTTTTTTATTTTTATAAGAGTATTAAATATTTTTGTGTAATTTAAAATAAAACAATGGGCAGGTAGTGACCAGGCCACAAATGGGGCAACAGCCGGGGTATGGTCCAGCATTCACTAACTACCTTGATTGCATCATGTTGAAAAAATTTATGAAGGGAAAAAAAATTATCAAAAAAATCTTTCCCTTCACTTAAAATTCAAGACAATCTTTTACAACAAGATGCACAGTGAATATACGGGACATGGTGTCCAGCTATTTTGCTTAGAAATACTTGAACACCACTTTTTCACCAGGGCATTACGATCGCCCCATCGTAGCATTGTGCGATCAGGTTTTTTGGTTCTAGATTATATTCTAACAAAAGATTGATGACAAGTGAGAAAATTTCTTAGGCATCAGATTTATAAATTGCTTTCACAAATATAAAGCTTTCTGTAAAATCAAATTTTTCTATGTATTTCTGTGTTAGTTTAATCTCTCTTGCGGATGAGAAGTATTAATGAATAAAAACACTTTAAAAAAAGTAAATATTTTTAAGATAACATTTTTTAGTAATTTTTGACGGAGCAAATTTTATTAATATATGTGGAAGAAATAAAATTACTATGTATTTGGGGGGGGGGGGGGGGCATCAAAAACTTTTAAGGGGGCACTGCCCCCCAAAAGGGGTCTAGAATCGTGCCTGTTTCAAACTATACTTCGACCAAATTTTTATTACTAATGTTATTTGTTATATTCAAGAATGAGGTCACAAAAAAAATATAAAAAATGTAAGATGTGTTGGGGCTTTTACAAAATAAAATTCCAAGTTGGGCAAAAGCCTGCCCGGCCCGAATTAGCGCACAAAAAATGGACCAGGCTAAAATTTAAAATTGGAGTCAAAATTCGGGCATGGACGGCCGTGCCTGAGTTAGATAATATAATTACGAGCCAGGTAAAAATTTTATATATCATTTTACCTTATATGTATTCTATTGATAATTAAAAATTATAGCTTGCGATAAAGTATTTTCTGTCCGTGTTTGTTAACAAGGGCCACCGGGCCTAAAAAAACCAAATTCGACCGGCTACCTAAACTTAAAAATTTATCGGGTGGGCCGTGCAGGAACACGGCCGAACTCTAGTGGACCTCGCAAGTAATACTGATTAATTTAAATATATTTTTAAACTTTCTTTTTAATCGAAACAAATCCATTCCATAGGTCAAAAATATTATAATTAAGTGAATTTTAAGTGCACCCACCTTTAGAAAACATTTATTTTATATATTGCACATATCAGCAAACAATTTCACAAAACAATATATTATTTGTTTATGATGTTTATTGAATATTACATGCAAAACAGGGCTGGTGAAAAATAAATAAATGTGCTTTTTTTAACAATTTTTCCACAAATGCCCATAAACTCGTGGGCATGGCAAAAGAAAAGCCCCTTTTCTTGCTTAGAAAAGGGGCATATTTAAAGAAAGCCCCTTTTCAAAAAAAAACTCCTAGGAGTTTTAAGAAAAAATAACCCACCTATCATTATTATAAATAAAAAATCAAATTTTTTGAAATTATTATAAAGAAAAAAAAAACCATGGACTTGGGCAAGAGCCACTTCTATGAGGTTTTTTCGCTCCCTTTTTTAATGAGAGCTTTTTTTGAATTCTTATTTTGGCCCTTTATTTGTAGCTCCCTTTCTTATTTTTTGAGGGAAAAATCAGCCAAAGTTTTTTGGCTCATTGTTTTCTTAGAATTGATGCAAACCTTTACCGTTTTTTGATATCTCGTCAAATATTCGTTATATTTTGCCAAATTTTAAATATGGTAAAAAATGCCTCGCTCTAGACTTATAAACTCAGCCCTAACAACGAATTAGATTTTTTTTTGTAAAAAATATGCAAAATGTCCCAGATTTTATGTTGCAATTTGCATTTTTTATTTTACCCATTTTGACACAAATTAACTTATAAAACCCTTAAAATTTAAAATACAAAAAAACTTATTATTAAATCTGGCTCTAAATAATTTGGACATATGACATCTTATAGAGTCAAAACCATCAATAAAAATTATAAATTTTTTGTTTTTAAAACATTTTTATGATTGTGGCCAACCATTACATAAAAAAACCATATCTTATACTTAATTTTGGGCATGTTTAAATAAATTTACAAACAAATTTTAAGGGCAAATGTCTTTATTGCAAAACCGTATATGTAGTCATTATTCTTCCAGTTTTATATTTTAATTTTTTGTGCCCAGTCTAACAAACTCCACTTGTTTAATCTCTATAGTTTGTAACCAAACTTTTCTAAATTTTTAATCCAATTAAAATCTCCACATTTTTAGGAATTTTTTAAATAAGCTATAATCCTAAATATTTAGATGTAATAAAAAATTTATTAAATTATATTAATAAACCCTCTAGTGACCATAAAACACAAATTTTTTACATAATTCTAGTAAAACCTATTGTAGAACCTCAAAGATTAATAAATTGGGAAAAGAATTAAAATGAGGCTTAGATAACATTAAAAGAATAGTAAATATAGAAACATTGGGCAAAGAAAATTAGGAAAACTTCCTTAAATGGAGCTTTACTGCCACGCAAGTTTAAAATATTTATTGGCCATACCAATAGCTATTTGGCCGAGCTTAGTTTTAGAAATTTTAAGTGTGATTAAAAATGACTACCGATTGTTTGTTTATGTTTATTAACATACGATTAGCACTGTGAGGTCCATAGGAACCCCAGCACATATCAAATTTTAAATATCTTTAAAAATATTATATAGCAATTATGGGTTTTTTGGATTGGATATCTGCTCTAATTAATAATTTAATTATATTTAGCTTTTTTAAAAAGGGCAAAAGTTGGCCTCTTATAATGTTCGAGCAATCTATCCCGTTAAATTTTTTATATAAAGTACGTTTAAATTTAAGTTTTTAATATAAAATTTTTTAATATACTAAAAAGTATATATTTTTAAAAAAAGTTACCAAATTTGATTGCCATAAAAGTGAATTTAAATTTTTCCCCATTTTTTTAATTAATGAGAGCAACTTGGCATTTAAGCGCCATTTGCATATATTTGTATTTTTTATACTTTTATTGTAAGTTGGTAATTTTTATCTATCAATTATTTTAATTATTAAATCATATACCAACATCCTATATTTGAAATATGTATCTAAAGTTTTATTAAAAAAATAATTATTAGCATTTTTAATCTATTAACTCCATATATCAAATTATTTGTAACTTCATGAGATAGTGATATATCAAATTTTTTTTAAAAATGAATAACTTTGAACGCGCCCTCCTTAAAATGAAAATCTAACATCTGGTTTTAAATGGCAGAAAAAGTGATACATGCCGAGACTACAGGTCGAATTCCCCGACCTCGCCAAATGAGGGGGATGTGTGCCAGCTATTATAAATTAATGGTGCCTCTAGGTGTATTTGTATCCATGCTAGCTGGCTTAGAATTTTGGCGTCGAACGGGCCGTAAATCTAAGCGTGATTATGCTGCGTTTTACGAGTAGGTTAAAATATATATTATTTTTATTTTTTAAATTTTAATGAATATCATATTTTATGTAGGAACTATGATCCAGATAGAGATTACATTCGGATGAGAGAGGCAGGTGTTTTTAGAGCGGCACCACCATTGGGTCATTATAAATTGAAATATTAGTTTAATTGGAAATGATATATAAAAATATATATTTAACATTTAATTTTATTTGCAAATAATTATTAGGCTTCAATGGGAATGGAAAATTATTTGTAATAGGTTTTTTGCACATACAATAATATAATAAATTTTATATATATTAACTATAACATTGTATTTAATGTTAAGAATATGTTTCCTACCTAAATTTTTTATTTAAGGTAGAGAGTAGGCTCACATAAGATGTAAGGTGTGAATATAAATTCTAAAAAATAAAATATGGTATTGTTTTTATAAATTAAATTTCTAATATAACCTTAATTTGTTTATTAGGACTGCATTGAAAACAATTACCTAAATAAAATTATAATAATTTAAAATTTATACAAAAAAATTTATTTAAATTTAATATATGTTTATTTTAAATGTGGTTAAGTATATGTCTTAATCACTTGCAGCAGCTCAATGCATAATTTAGGCATATAATTATGCTGATTGGTAATCATCAAATGAGCACAGTTAGTGGAAAACTTTTTTTTGGTGTATATTGTCCAACCCTACTAATCTTTATAAGCTATCATATTACTGTTGTATATTTTACTTGGTGCACATACACATGCACAAATTAATTGTTTTTTTAAGGGAATAGTTAAATTATATGGTGCAACTATCGACTATAAGTACACTAAAAAGATTATTTTTAACTTTAAATTGCCTATTTGTTTTTATACAAATAATTTAAACAATTTTAGTTTTTCAATGCTATTTATAAGATTCTAGTAAGTCAGGCATATTTTATAATATATGTGAGGTTGTTTAGTTAAACATTTATAATTAAATATTAACTACTTAATTTAAAGATTAAGCGCTTTACTATATTATATTTATATGTGATTTTTGGTTATCCCCCTAATTACACATAATTAATTTAAGGATAATATTTTATTGCCCAAAGAATTTTTTTAATGAGGCTTCTTTCAGAGTTCATCCATTTTTTTTTATAATTTTAAAACAATAATATTTGTTTTGTTGAAATATTTTTTAGGTGCTAAAATAACGATACCGTATTTTATTAATATAATCAGCCATGTTTATAAACTTAATAAATTTAATAATTTTTTTAAATATACTTGGAGAAATTGGTTGGGGGGAAACTGAAAAAACAGTGCTACGATTTTCGATGTAATTTTACAAACTTATTAAAATTTTTGTAAAATTTATAAACTCTGTGCCCTTTTGCGATCAACCAAACAACAGTCCTTTCATCAATAAAATTTTATAATTAATTTTGATGCTATCTTCCTACACTTGGAGCAATTGCTTTAAAGTGCGTTCAAGTCATTCGTTTTTTTACAAAAAAAAATGAAAATTTAAAATTTGAGTTTTTTTATTGAAAATTATTATCCATTGTTTTTACAATATTTTTTAACACTCGGACGTTGCTTTAAGTATATTTAGTAATCTTTATGAAATCTTATCTAAAACTTAGGTGATAATCGTATTAGCTTTTTACATAAATTCTAATCCTAGAAAATTTTTAACATTCAACCAATATTTTTAAAAAAATTTAAAATTTGAATGAAGTCTGTACGCGCCCTTAAGCTTGTTTAGAAATTTTATTAATCTATATAAACATAGCTAATAGTCATTTCAAAATTCTTTTAAAAATTCTAGCCTTTAAATAATTTTTCGAAATTAAACCAATTTTTTTTTAAAATGTTTTTTTCTAGAATTAAATGTACTCTAAACGTGCCCATAAAAATCGATAATTATATCCCATTTAAATTAGATGTAGGACAAACCCGAGATTACAAAAATCAAAGAGCTCAAACTCGGTTATATTTTTTTAAAATTGGAGGCGAGCTCACACACCTTATTTAAATCTTTCAGCCATTTTTATTTATTAATTTTGTATAGAGTGGTAAATTATGTTTTTTTTAAATGAAATTGTTTTAAACTCTTTACAAAACTCTTTATACTAGCGCGCTCAGAATTTTTATTTTTTGGAGATTGAAATTTTTCTTATAACAAATATTGATTTAATTTAATTTAGCGATAGAAATAAAAAATGTTATGGAATATTTATGAAATTTAATAGAGCAAGATGTAAAAAATTATATAAAAAAACAATGAATATTAATTTTCCACGTAAAAACCCAAATTTCAAAATAACTAAAATTTTATGCAAAAAATGAATGAAGTTGAAACTATAATTCAAAAGAATGGGTCTTTAATGAGTTGCGAGCTCATATTTGATTATATACAAAATGGGTGCACCAATTGGAGCTTAAATATCTGAATCTACAAAACATAATTAGCCGTTGTATATTAAAAAAATTTTGCTCTAAAGGGCTATGAATACTTAGCTATTCATAATTTTTATTCGTATAGGTTCATAAATCCAATATCACATTTATCTTAGGCTAGAGTTTTTTTTTATTTAATTCGACAAAATTGGGAAAAAGCGGAGTTTTTTGTTTGTTTGACTTTGAACGCGGTTGGGAGATGTAAGGAAACATTTGGAAAAGGCGTTTAAAAGAAGTTTTGCTCATGTCCATTATTTTAGGCCCTAATAAAAAGGTTGCAAATTGCACTCGAATTTGATATATAATTTTTGTGTCATCGTATGTTTTGAGAAATGCTTTTAAAAGTTTTGGTTGAAGCATCGAGTCCGCACAAATATTCAATGTAATGAAGTGGGTCGCCCCAATTAAGGTGTTGTTTATTGTTTTCCGGATATATTTTTAGCTGCAGCACCGTTTCAAACGTTCCCATAGATTCAATCTACACCATTTAAAATTATTTGTATTATTTATATATGGGCGCGTTCAGACTCATTTCATTTTTTTGAAAAATTAAAATTTAATAGGAATTTGTTAAATTTTTTTTTTTTTTTTTTATTTTTAAAAAACTTTTCTTTCATAAAAACTATTTAAATGTTAATAACAAAAATTGGCGACTTTTTGTTAAAATGCGTTTAATTTCAAAAGGTAAAAATTTATAAAAAAATAAAATGAGTCTGAACGCGCCCCATAAAAGAAAATAGAGACAATGCCTGAAACTAATCAAAAGTCTAAAAATGGCCCCATAAATATGTTTATAGGGCATCAAATTTGATGTAAATACGAAAAGTTAAAAGGTTATGCTCTGGAACCATAAGTGTAAGCGTATAAAATAAATGATATTTTGGAAGGTAATTTTTTTTTAGTTTAAACGCATCACACTTTTATTAGAAGGGCTCAAGCAATACAGTTAATTGGATTTAACCCAATTAATTTAACTATTAGTATTATATAAAAATATTATAATGCAAGCACTTCAATTGTTAGATGTAAAGCTTTTCGATCACCGGATTTAGTTGGTTCATAGGATTCGGTGTCCCAAGGAAGGGCATAGACCGGACAATTATCTGGGTAATTTTCATTGACACCGAGGAATTGAAGATTACATTTTTTTATTGTGTCGAGCTGAGAAAAGGAGACGTAACCGTGATCGATTTTGAAATTACTATTTAGTAATTAAGTAAAATATATAATAAAAAATTAAAAGCTACCTTCTTAGATAAGTTAATTATTCTTATTTGGATCATTATAACACGTGTTTTGGGCTTGTTTCAAGGCCTGATCAGTCTATTTAAATTTTTAAGTTTTGACCTATCTCTGGGCTGATATAACAATTTTAGCCCTACCACTACAGGGTATTTATTTAAAATTTTTAATGTTAATAATTTAATTGAGTTAACTATTTATTAATTTTATATATAAGAACCAAAGCTTAATCGCTCACGGAGGCCTCAAATGAGAGGGTGTGTGGGGATGGTTTTTTAGTAGGCACATTCCTAACCCTGCATTTGCCGTTTAGTTCTTCAGATTTTCGGACATTAGTGCGAGCATATACTTTTTTAATTTATCATAATTTTAATTCAATCTCTTACAAATTTATCTCTTTTTCTGGGAAATATCTATCTTTTTTAAAGATCTTATAATCCCGTTTATTTATAAATTAGCTTTGGGATCATATGAGCAAAATTTTTCACCCCACAAAACAAAAAATTATTTATGTTTAATAAAGAAGGTTTAAATAGTTAAACTTTTTTCCCCCAACCCAAACTCGTTTGATTTTTCAACTTGGGGCAGACCTGCCTCGTCTGTCAAACGAAAAGCTCCAAAAATAGTTATTAGACCTAACAAGAAAATAAACTAAACCTCATCCGGCAACTTTCTGGCTTGAGAAGTATGAAAAATTCGTAATTAGTTGCGGCCCGTACTTTCAATGTCGTAGGCCTCGCGAACCGGCTCCCGTCGTGTTTGTAATAGATCGGCAAATACCTAACGCCCTCTTCGCCCGCCCTCAGTGGTTTACTAGAGTCATCTGTTCCTATATTAGTTTCAGCTGAATAGTTACCCGCCTCAATAGAACCACCTCCCGACTTGCGAATTTGCGTTTGATGACTAGATATGGAAGCGGAAATTGACTTTTCGGCGTCTATGGGATTACCTAGCGATCTAGAAGGAAATGGACTCGGGTGTTGGGAATGTGATACCGTAGTTGATGTGAGAGATTTTGCCACCTCCCGGATCGAAAGCATTATAGTTACCCGGACCGCCATTTATATTCCACTCGTTTGGTAGTTGGAGCTTTAAAACAATTTAATTTTCGGTATATTTATGAATTAATGACCTTACGAATAAGCTTGCACAGTGCCAATTTCAATAAACATCATTTACTTTTATTACTAAAAAGAAGAGTTTTTTATAGATAGAAAAATGTAAAATTATAATTGGATGGTCATTATGCCAAATAGATTTTTTTTAATATGACACCTATTGTCCCTGGCTAATATTTAATACATAGGTCCTTTTAAAAATAAGCTCCACAGTTTATTTAGGAAAAAACCCACGATGTCGCGAAAAAAACGAAAGGCGAATTTATAAGCCAAATATACCAAATAGTCCAAAAAAATCAATAATAAATCTCAAGACGACTCCCCCCTTTTTTTTAACTTTAAGTCGACAAGGCATTATTTAAAAAATTATGTAATATTTTTATGAATCTTGCGATTACATACACATCTAGAAAAATTGGGGCTTGCGTAAGTGCATTTGAATATATTCAAGCCTTCAAATTTTTTAAAATCACTTGACCTAGAATAGACCTTGTGGATATATGTATTGGGCTCCCGAAAGGAAAATACTTTAATAATCCTAAATCTTGTAAATATTTGTAGTATAAGATATATGAAATATGTGGCCCCAAATGACGATGTAAATTCTTGTCTCTTATGGCACCTATTTTAACATATGATTTCTTAGGGTTGACCTCGGCGACTCTAGCTCTTGGTAAATTTATTGCTAATTGCATAGCAAAAAAATGGCCTGAATCTCGACAACTCAAAATAGACTTATTAACGTTATATTTGGTAATAGATTGTTTATTCAGCCCTTTAATAATTTTATAAACGATGTTGAGGACACATTTAAAATGAACTCCTGTTTTTTCAAAATTTCAGTTTTTTTTGAAAAAAATGCATTAAAAAAAATTTGCCAAATTTAAGTAAACACAATTCGGAATTTAGAATTTTTAACTCACATTAAACGTGCCCTAAACTTTTTCATACATTGTACAATATTTTTATTATATTACTTCATCCTAAGATTGCCGATAGCGAAGTGATTTGGGATTTTGAAAATATCAGAATCTGTTAATGGGATTAATCGAGATTTGTAATTGTCGAAAATATGACACGATGGTTTTGCTTTACAGGCATTAGTAATTATTTAAAAGGGAGTGCATATATTAAGAGGAATATTGAATTAATATATATGTCGTAGCTTAATATAATAAAGAGGTTCGTTTAAATAAATGACTGATAAAAAAAAACAAAATTGGGGGTTAGAGTCAAAACCCTATAAATAATCCATTTCCATAATAAAAAACTTGTTTACAAAAGGACACGATAACAGGTGGCAAGCGGAGTAAGCTTTTAAAGCTGTCTATTTATAATTAAGTCGCTTAATTGGATAAATAGGCATTGCAATTTGGAAACTTAAAACTCTTGATTATAAAAACGCGACAAGACCGAGTTAATTTCCTAATCCCTTTTAAAATGAAAAAACAGTAAGAATTATTCAAAACTTAATAAAACAAGTGGGTAAAAATTTAAATCAGGCCTCAACAATTGGTGTAAAAAATTTGAAATTGGATTACGTCCCCACACCCCTTCCTTTTTTCCCAATTATACAAAATTTAAATGAGCGAGGAATATTGTCACACATATATTACAATAGCCAAAATTTCAGTTTTTTTGTTATTTATTGTCATTTAGCTATAAACAGCTTATAATTCCTTAATGTCATCGCCCGATAATAGAGTTTTCACCGGGTTTTTCCCATAAACATGGTTTATTGCCCGCATTGTTTACGGGCTATCGACAAAATTGATGGGGCCGTGCTGAGGATTATTGTTTTAACATAATCTTGAAACTTTTTTGTTTGTGTTATTGGTTCAACACAAATTGGTAATGGAGTTTTCCTAAATATGATACGGGAATAAATATTTGTAAGAATGCTGCCTCATTATTTCCAACGGAACGCCTCATTATTTCCAACGGAACACAAAACGGAACATAAAATATCGGCCCGCAGTATGAAATGAAATATTACGCACACCGGAATAGGCTCAACTCTAAACAGTTTTAGGTACTCCCTGGCTATTACCCATCCAAATTAGAGCCACCTACCGATGCAGATTTAGCTCGAAGACAAAACACAACCAGAGCCTGCAGCTTTTTAATGTCCTTTAATTTGTTAAACTTGATAAGTCATATAAAATAACCTAAAATTAATTTGTTAGTTTGATCATATCGGGCGGGAAGCTACGAGGGCCTAATGTTCGGAAACGGACGGGTCTGGAAAGATTTTGGCTGGATTTTTTGTTCGGGCAAAAATTATTTAATGAATCAGCAGTCGCACGGCATTAAACGTCATGTCTAAAAAAATAGCTGGTTAATGTCACTGACAAAATTATTGAATCGACGTGGCATCTTGTAATTAAAAGGAAGCATTTGCACAACTGGATTTTGTACACGTTTTTGCCCTTATGTTTTTATTTCCAAACTATGTCATATTTTATAAGTTGATATCGTTCCGGACTATTTGTTCGTCAAGTTGCAATTTTTTTTTGTTCGGCAAAATTTTAATCGCCAATTTAAAATGTAAAATGATTATACCGTTTATTTAGATTGTGGGAGCATTTTCAAAATATTCCTTGGTTACGAATATAAGTTAAGCTGTTAAAAAACTATATTTTTTTTATGAAATATGGCTATGCCATTCTGGTAATTACTAGACTGCCGTGGAATTCCAAGAGCATAGACAATATACCGGGCTATTTTAAGCTTCACATCTACTTGCAAGGCAACTCTTTAACAGAGATATTACTTCTTGAAGTGAAAGAGTTTAGCGTATTTAGTTATAGAAAAAAAATACCGGAAAAAATGATAACTCGGGGAAAGCAGGACAATGAATTTTATTATTAAAAATGACTTAACAGTTTTTATGCCAAAAATCAGAATTAGTTATCATTCTTTAGCGAGTAACTATTACCTCTATGTTATATAAAAATATTGAATTTGAAAAGCATTAATTTTAGGCAACATTATAAAAAAATATAATAAGAATAATAGATTAACGTTGGGGTCGCCTGTTTTAAATACTATAAAATTAAATTTATTTTTGGAAGATAAAAAAAATGCTATTAACTATATATATTTTAAAATGGAACGAAATAGGTAACAAACAGCCTTATAAACTAAGTTTAAATTAACTTACTACTTTACCAATTAATTTTATTTTGTTAAAAACATTATAAAAAGGTCAAACTTGATTATAAGCAACAATTTTCAATTTAAAATTTACAAAAATAAAACCTTATTGCCCTAAATAACAAATACAGATTCAGAAAGAGTTTGGTAAATATGCTTACTTTATTAGATAGTACTCACAATTTTTCAAACGAAAACTATTATATTAGATAAGTTTTTCAAATTACAAATGATCGATTAGGGGTTTTTGAATTAATTTTTATTATATATCACCTATATTGAGTGAAATAATTAAAAACTTATGCTTTTTTTTGTAAAACAAAGCAATAAATTACACAGTTCGACAAATATCAATGTCTAGGTTAATGAGAATATAAATATATACATCCCCATAATGGCCTTATCTCAAATATATTTTCCGTTTTCCGTAGTTTCTATCGCCTTCAGCTGTTTTCCATATCGAAAAAATGACCTTTTTTTACCAAATTGACAAATTCTGCGACCTCGAGATTACCCTAAGAAGAAAAAAATTTATATTTCTTTTTTTCATACAAGAATCCCTTGTAACTTATATTTAACATCCCAAATATAAAATTATTTAGTATGTCAACCTCTTACATCAGCATTTAGATAATACAGAATTGTGTTAAGCAACACGACAAAATATATTATCGGGTTTTAATATATTATTTGAAGTTTGAATTTAAAGTTTAGCAGTTGTGAACATGCAAAAAAAAATAAATTCAATTTTGTTTTTGAATTTTTTTTTGACCTTTTTTCTAAAATTTTCAATGTTTATAGCTGACCTCCAAAGTTTGATTACACAGGTCAACAATTTTTTGAGATTTGTAAATTAACAACAGAAATCAAACCTGCCATCTTAGGGAATAACAATCCGTTATTCGTTTTTCCTAATTAAATTTAATTAGTCAGTTATAAACATTGAAAATTGTAAAAAAGAGGTCATAAAACCAAATAATATTCAAAAACAAAAATAAATTGAATTTTTGCATATTTATAGTTAAACTGTTAAATTCAAACTTCAAATAATATTTTCATTTAAAACCGTTAAAATAATGTGTCGTATTTAAGTTTATAAGCGAAATATTTTGTATTATCTATATGCCGATATAAGAGCTTAATATATTAATAAAATTTATTTTTCATTATTTGTGATTAAAAATATAAGTTACAAGGGATTTATACATGAAAAAATTTAAATTTTTTTTGAGGGTATATTTAGATCTGTCAATTTGGAGGCCATTTTTCGTTATAGACGGATCCAAGGAGCCAAAGACGAAAAAACTAAGAAAAACAAATAATATATATGAGATTAGGCCATCATGGGGATGCATTCCTTTATGTTTACATAATAATCACGTTTCTGACATTAATATTTGTTGACCTGTGTTATAAAAAACGGTTAACGGATTTAAAAAGTGGCAAATTTAGTCCCTGTAGTTAGCAAACTCTCAAATATTTGTTGACCTGAAAAAATTGGAACACTATTTATAACATCCAGGGCCTTAATAAACTCTAATTTACCATAGTTATTATGTCAGAAATTAAAAAATTACACATAGACTATATTAATAAAAGCAAAGAATATATGCATAACACATGGATGAAGCTTAATGTATTTCTAAGTTAACATTACCCTAATTAATATGATATGACGCTTTGTTAAACAAATTTTTATAAATTTACTCACCGTCTCTGTTATTAAAAATTATTAAACTAAAATTTAAACATTTTTTAAATAAATTATTGTAAATCCTTATTCCAGAATTTTT
>CM060245.1:13952173-13993689 GCA_030555515.1 Acutogordius australiensis
AGTAAAATAAAATGCTTTTTCTTGATGGCCTATTCTCATATATAATTTTAGTTTTTCTTATTTTTCTTTGCCTTTGGCTTTTTAAATCCGCCCCTTTTGCATTTTTGACAGATTTTGCGACCTCGATATTATCCAGAAAAGAAAAAATTTTAGAATCTTTTTTTCATATAAATATTCCTTGTTTATATTTATCATCTTAAATAATGAGAAAAAAATATTTGAGTATATCAAGCTCTTAAATGAGTATTTAAATAATACTAAATATTTTAGGACCAAACTCAAATAAGACTTAAAACCTAATCCTAAATTTAAAGTAACCTGAGCCTAACATTTTATTATCTCTACCTTAATCTCAAAAAACTATTACATCCAACTTAAACAGAACGGATAGGTAAATATTAGTATATTAGATATGAGCATTTTTGCATTAATCACAGCCTACCTTGTAAGGTGTGATAGCACATAATTAATTTAATTAAATTGCTTTTTTGTTTTATATTATTTAAAACGCATTATAGAAGAATTTTGAAAATTTAAAAAAATTAAATTATAATTAAACTTGCCTTAAAACTCTTTGTGGTATGGTCCCATCTGATCACCACATGCCAACCCCAGATTACCAAGATTTAATAAAACTCGCCGATGAATATCGTGAAAAATATTTATTATCCTTGCGGGAGCTAGATAAAAAGCGCGAAACAATAAAAGATTTTGATAGCTTTTATCAAAAATCATGTGAAACTAATGAATTGATAAATAAGTTGGAGGATAAAGTAAATAATGTAAAAATTGAGGAAGCACATTTAGAGCAAGTACATTAGCATTTTTTATCTTTTTTATTTATTATTGGCAAATGTATTTTTTAGTTGAAAATTAAATTGCAAGGCAAAAAGACCAAATTGGGTCAATTGATAAAAATTTATGATGAGCTTGAACTTGAAAATCAAGATCAAATGCTTCATATATATATTGTATATCATATAAGTTATTTGCAAAATATCCTAGACCATTTGGCAGCCAGAAACTCTTTGGCTATTTTTTACTTTTTTGAATTTGTTTTGTGTATATACAAAATAAATAAGATAATTGTAATTAATCAAGAAAAATTTGATGACATTAACAGATATTACAAATTGCTTATTCAAGATTTTTACCAAAGTTTACTTTCTTTTTGGAATAATAAAATTGGTAATTTTATCAATTTTCAATTTTAGACATTATTGATAAAGAATATACAAAACAATTATTAATTAAATCTAGGTTGGATGTGCTAGGCATGGAAATATATCATTTGGCAATATATTTAGATATTATCTATATTTATTCAAATATCTTCTATTATGGTTGATTATAATTTAATTCACTTTAATATGTTTTATATAACCTTAATGTACTTTGTTTAGACAATCCAACTGATTCAATTTTTGACATTATGCCAATTAAGTCTTTCTGCAAACAATTATCCAAAATCTTCCAATCTTATCTTAATATGTGTTATATAAACATTCCTAAATTAAAAAAATATTGTGAAAGTAAAGAAAGTACTATTTCTTCAATTAAGTCTGCGGTATCAATTTATATTATAAAAATTTTGTATAAATACACTAACATACAATTAAAAAGATATGTGTAAATTTACTCAATATGTTGATATTTTTTAAGGAATTTGAAAATACAAAGGCATTTGAAGTCACATTTGTGCTTGAATATGAAGGTGGTTTTTCTATAAACAATAAAGCTGATCTCAAACCAAATTTAAAACTCCAAGCAACTACACAATTTATTAAAGGGCTATCATATTTAATAAGTTTTATTGAGAGAAATTTTGATGGTGAACATGGAAAGAATGTTGCAAATAAAAATGTTATGATATGTAGCTTTGATGAGATGCTAAAACATTACCTTAGCCATAAGAATAAATGGCCAGTTCCAACCTTTGATGATTACATTGCATCTGAGCACAAAAATCTGTCAAATTATGACCAAAAAAGGTAGTTATATTTTTGACATTATTCAAGTGTTTTTTTTAAAGCTGGTTATTTCTTTTATTATTATGACCTTTATTAAGTTTATTTTTGCCATTTATAATATCAGTATAATTTTATTAAGATATATAAAATTGCATTTGGAGATGTTATGTATAATAAAAAATTTGTTGACCCAAAATAGTGTAACTTTCTTCACTGTCAAATAAAGATGATATATGATTTGTACTATGGAGAAATTAAATAAGTTTTAGCTATTTCTGAAATGTTTTTATTAAAGCTAATATTTTTAATTACTCCACCATTTATTTTATTTTTCTTTAATTAAGACCTATGGGATATTAGTTTTATTTAAATTTTCATAACAGTAATAATAAACAAAATATTTGTATCTCATGGATTCATTGAATTTTATTAATTCTATTTTATTAATTCAATTTTTTAGGGGTATATACATAAAAATTTTGATCTACCAAGGCATTAGCTTATTTTTTTTAAAGTTATTATTATAATTTTTAATAATGACCTGATGATATCAATAATTTTTTGTATATGCAAAATATCCTCTCAGCTTTAAATTTAAATTATGGTGTGTGCAAGTTTTAATGTTAAATTAACTAACATTTAGCCATGATGGCAATATTTTAATTTTTTATTGTTTTTTTTTTAAATGTAAAACAATGGGATTTGCTATCAATTAAAACACGCTTTTAACGCATTTTAAAAATGGGATCAAGGCAGAATTGCAGAATGCCTATATAAAATCATGTGTTTTTACACTGAATTTTTTGAAAAATGAAATTTGTCTTAATTCAAGTTACAGTATAGTCAAACATTAACTTTCCCATCTATGTTTATTAATATCAAGAGTTCGTAAATTTTTTCATATGAAATTGAATCTTAATACCCACTTATTGGTTTTTTAAAATAAAATTTATTGGCTAGTTCCTTTTTAAATAAAAATTGTCCCAAAATATACAAATGTTATTTTAGACTCCTATGAAACGAAATTTTTGACATTTATGTTCAACAACTTGTTATCAAGTTTATGAGGATTATGAATAAAAAATTAGAATTTGATGCTATTTAGTTATTGTCAAAAAATAAAGTAAGTTTTTTTGGTAGTGATTAAGGTATTATATATTTTAAGACTCAAAAATAAAAATGAATACACGCATCTTTTATTATAGTAGAACATTCCAATTTTTCCCAATATATATAGCAAGTAAATTGCTGCCAATGATATTTATTTTAGACCATTTGCAACGAATCATTCTTAGCTTTTGAACCTACACAAAAATATAAACGCATTAAAAAAACTAAACCAGAAATTGTAATTACAAAAATTCTTTACAAAATTATCTAGATTTTTTGTTTGTTTCTAAATGTTTGTTGTCCAGTGTCATTTGAGGAGGTTCTTACTATCAAGCAATAGAGCTGCTTTCATTGAATATTTTGTTCTTCCAAATTA
Source organism: Acutogordius australiensis (assembly GCA_030555515.1). Classification (NCBI taxonomy): domain Eukaryota; kingdom Metazoa; phylum Nematomorpha; class Gordioida; order Gordea; family Gordiidae; genus Acutogordius; species Acutogordius australiensis. The sequence goes on from CM060245.1 coordinate 13,955,630, forward strand.
CTATACAATGTTTTTTTGCCATAGCCTATTGGATAATTACGATGAAATTTCGGCCGATATCTATAAACGACCGTCTTTGCTAGAGGGGTCGCCCACCCTTCTAAATGAAATTGAATCACTCATATTTGAATCATGGCTAGATCACAACATACCCAATAGTTTCGAAGTAAGTAATTAAAATTTAATAATTTTTTAGCGCTTTTAAATAGTTCTTACATTACTTCTCCACACCTTCTCCTCTTTGAGAAGAAATACTTGTTATGCATCTTCTTTTATTAAGAATATTGCTTTGCAGGATTAAATGAGATTTAAGGTACACCAGCGGGTTTTTAAGTATTACTATTTTATAATATTCATGGGCGGTCACTTATCTATTACCAATTAAACCTACTGCTGCATTCTTTAAATGCATATCACAACTTAAATACCTTTTTTAAATGTCCTATAACTATATATTAAAATATGAAAATCTTTTTAAACATGACGATTTTTTTTTTGCAATTTTTTTCTTTTTTTTTTAAGAATACATCATATAAATAAGATATTAATTTTTACAGGGATACAATGAATTTCAAGAAAGTGTAAAAGCTTGTATACGATTTATTGAAGATCTCCGGTTGAAATATCCTCAAGCGCCCTATTTATTAAAATCAGCTAATGGTGTTGATTCTGGAAAAAATATTGATAGTTTTGCTACAAAAATTCAGCTAAAGTATTTTGATGCTTTTTTGCAAGTATATTTTGCCAAACATCTTAACGCTGTTCGGAGTGTTATTAACTTTCAAAATTATTGGGGCAACCTTAAAACCATATCTTCAGTTAAAGGTTAAATATTTTTTGTTTCAATAAATTACGAATTCCATATTTAAAAATTGCATTAGAGGCAACATTTCAATATATTTGCTATAGTGATATGTATTTACTCTCATAATAGATTCTAAACAAACCTCTTCAACGTCAGCCATCTCTGATAAATTAAGCAAAGCCAATTCCTTATCTAAATATCGTGAACTGTTAGAAGAGTTTCATATTAAAGAGTTTTTAGGAACCAGTCCTTTCACTTATCCAGACTGTCAAATAAGGTTCACTTTTTATATCTGCTCTCGCTAGGAACTTGTTTATAATTTATAAATTTACCTGTATTAATTTTATCAAAGACTTATGGGTAGGCAGAAAATTAAAAAAAGATCTAAAGATGTGTAGTTCTTATGCCTTAATATAAAATAACTAATTTTATTTTAATTGTGTAAATTTCACAATGAATTTTTTAGCACCAATATCCAGCAATTTTGCCAATTGCTCAATGATTTAGCATTCGACTTAAAGGACCAAGATTTTCAAACGCTTCAAGAACTTGGCGAAAAAATGGGTGAGAAGAATGACTTAATACCCTTGTTTCGGTCTGAATATGTTCGCCAAAATCAAAGAACACTGAATAATGCTGTCGAAATTTTCTTGGCACTAGCTGATCCAACAAATAATGCCGAGATTCATGGCCATCCTGATACCGTATTGAAAATGCTTGATGTGCCCTTATACTCAAGTTATTCTTTTTATGACAATTATGTTATCTTTCCCCTTTTGAAATAGTTGGAATTCACTCCAAACTTCTAGTATCTTATTTTAAATATTTTAATATGCACTATTTAGGTAATTGGACAAATAATTTTAAAAAACAGGATATTAAAATAATAAGTTGTGATTCTGCCGTTTTTCTCATTCAGGTCAAACTGTCATTCACAGAGTTTTAAAAAAGGAGAAATATACTTTTTGCAATCAGAAATTTTTTCATTAAGATTATTTTTTGGTAAATTGTGCTAAATTTTTTGAATTTTATAATGCATTTTAGAATTTTCAATTAATTTTATGTGCTGAAAATTTAATAAAAATTTGTTAAATTCAAAAAATATATAGTATTTATAAGTTCAGTAAAAAATGTTTTTATGAAGTAAAATACGACATATTTAAAGGCACAAATTATTAAACAAATTTGATGATATGTTGTAATTTCGAATTTATTTTCCCCTGTATCCTTTTTATAGTAATATATTTAAACGATTGCTTGTACCTTGCCTATCGCATAATGTTGCTTGAGGCTTCGCTTATATCAAAACCCACATCTTCAGCCACGTTAAAAGATGAATACAAAAATCCTTTTTTAGGAATATCGTCCTATGTTTATAAGTTAATGGCAAATGGTTGTAACTCCTTCTACACATCCCAACTAAAAGGCGTCCAAGCAAAAACGATTAAGGATTACATCCAAGGTGGTTAATACAATCTTTTAAATATAATTTTTTAAGTTTGGAAAAATTTTTACAGTCTACCCCTTACCCTTGACCTTAAATAGGCTTTTATTGGCATGCAGAATAGAAGCAGAGGGGAGTTTTGCAAGCTGATTTCGCGTTCGATAAAATTAAGAGTATCGGATAGGGAGCTGGATAAACCACGCTCTTGTCTTAAATCTTTTTAACCTTAACTAATTGTTATTATTAAAAAACTTTTAATTTTAGTGAGTATATCAAAGATAAGTTCAGTTGGAATTTTATCTTTAGATTAAGCAGACAGCTTATAGCAGTCAGCACAAATAAATCTAAACATTTGGTCGGAAAATACCTATACGATATTGCTTATAGATATGTGTCCTCTTGTACTTTTTTTTAACTTATCCAAGTTTTTTTACATTCTTCTATCTTAGTTATATAGTGGTTGGCCAAACTTGTCAAAATGTACTATAAAATATAATTTTTTCGATCATTTTGGCCCTATATGGTGTGGTAAATTGTTCGAACTCAAATATGAAATTGTTCAAAAAAATGTTAATTTTTTTATATTCTAGGTTTTAGAGGTACTTTGTTAATTTTGTCAAAAATGAGTAAGTAAACATACAAGCAGCAACATAAAATTTAGAACATTTTCCACATAATTTCAAGAAAAAAAACGAAGGTATTAAATGTCCGAGTTATTAATTTGTGAATACAAATTTTTTACCGTACATAAAACTCTAATTCCAAATATAACTAAAGCTTACTAGATTTTTAGAAGCAGTAAATGGCATAGTAATTCATAAGGTGATTATAATAATGTAAAAATTTATTTTGGAAAATTATTTGTTATAAAATAGAATATTTTGATATACCTGCCACCGAAGGAGAAACTTCTTTCGTGCATAATGACAAATCCCTCCGAAAATGTTCAGTGCACCTTAAAAATCTTAAAAAGGTTTGCCAACTAAATTTTTATTTATAAATAAACAGCAGTAAAATTATTTAAAAAACCACTTTCTTAAAATTTCATAAAATGGGGAGTGAGCAAGATTTGGGAAATTTGATTTCTCAAATAGCAATTGCAATTGGCCATTTTTTAATATTTTGTTTAAACATATTTAACGTTTTCATTTAAATTCTGCCTCATTTAAAATAAATGTGTCTTGAAATATAAAAAGTAAGCCCCAACCATTCATTTATTTAAATTTTCTTAATTACATTTTTTAACGGCTTTGAAAAGAAAATAAAGTCCTTTCATTATATTTTTTGTTAATCCAAATATCTACAAAAGAGCTTTACCTACATAGGTTTTTTCTGCTTCTTTAAATATGTAAAAACTTTTTTAAGGGCCCGTCCGCTGATTTCAATTTTTATTTACGCTGGCCCGGCGCATAACCTAAACCAGGCTCGGATTATATTAATTAAATAAGGTGAGCTAAAAAATATAATGTGTTATTTTATAGAATTTACATATAGCATTATATTACAAATAGTATAAATGTGAAATTTTGGGCTGGCTTACGGGGCCCGGTGATAAACTCTAATGCAGCTATTGTATTTAAAATTGATATAAATAATAACTGCTTTTATCGCTTTTAGGTGTTTGCTGCAAATTTACCTTCAGGTATTTGGCAAAGGTCCTTAGGATTGCTGATGGATTTGCTCTTTGAACAAATTATTTTCACCATTTTAAAAATGGAGGATATAACTTCCGATTGCTGCGATGCGTTTGCTTCTCATTTTACGACTATATTGATACAGTATCTAATTCCAGATCTATTTGCCCATCAAGAAATGGAAGAAAAGGTTTTGTTTTTTTAGAATAATTATTGTTCTTATTGTTATTTGTAATTTTATTATAAATTTTTCATTAAACTTAATAATTATAGTCGCTGGAGAGTGACGAACCGTCAAGTATATTATTTAGCAGGACCATTGCTAAATACGGACCGTATATTTCTTCCCTGCCGAAGTTTATTGGCTTAATCGAAATTCTCACGAGTCCTATGGTGGAAATTGCAGATGATTGGCTCAGGGCAAACAAGACGGCCCCAAACACGCGAAAGCCACCGATTGGTCAATTTTCAGCTGACGAATTAAGATCACTTATTAGGGCCTTGTTTCAAAACACCGAAATACGAAAAAATGTCCTCGATAAAATAAAATAAGATTTGACTATTTGTGACACATACTGATGGTGTTTATAAATTATTTGAAAATAAACAATATATTTTGGTAAATGTTATAAATTGACTTGACAACTCATGCATCTTAAAAAGATTGTTTATAATGCTCTTAGAGGTTTAAATATTGTGCATATAACGCGGGTCGGAAATAAAAAATGTAACATTTAAAATTCATTTGATCGGGTTATAAGTTTCATTTACCGAATTCGTAATTATTAAAATATTTTGGAAACACTGAAACTAACAAACGGTTCCTTTTCCTAATTTGAATCATCAAAATTAAATAACTATTTTTTCATGCGATTTACTTGGAAGGGTAAATAATATAAGAAGTCAAACTGAAACTACATTTTTGATTAGTATCATTAAAAAAAAAATCTAGAATTAAAGTTTATTGATGCCAAAATATTGGCCGTCTAAAAAGTATTGATTTAATATTTGCACGAGCTTATAAAATTTCATTAATATAAAGATGAAATCAAGGCTTAATTTATATCACAGTTAATATGAGATTTTGAAACTCCTAGGATTATATTTCAGATGAGCCCAAAGGAGCTTATCAAATTTGCTATCAAATTAGCCGCATGTTAAAATAAAAGGTTTCAAAATAAGACGTTTAGATGTGTTTTTTATGAGAGCCAATTATTGATATTTTTAGGGCGCGCCTTCGGCTCGGCCGCGGACCGCTTCGCGGCCCGCGGTTTGCGCCGCTGCGCGGCGCGTTGGCTCGTCTTCGGCGCGCTCCGCGCGCCTTGACTCGCTCGTCCAGACCCCGCAATTCGTGCGGAGGCGCTTCGCGCCCCGAATGTTTGCTTATATAAACCCGGGAATGTGTATAGGGTCGGCACATTATAGTCGCGGGGCGCTTCGCGCCCCCGGTAGGCTTGGTTAAAGCCTAGGATGTGGGACCCGAACATATTAAAACCCTAAATTGTAACTAAGGCGGACTAATTTAGACACGGGCGCGCCCAGGGAGTAGGCCTCGCAGATGCTGAAGCAGCTTATACCGCTGAGAACTATACTGACCAGTTGCACCCTGTATCTATGCTTATGTTATATAGTATTGACCATGGGAAATCAGAGCCTGAAATTTAAGTATATGTAAAACATTGATAGAGGGGCAGAGTTTTTTAAGCATGAGTACGCCGGTACTCAAAACATAACATTGAAAATGTTCCCCCATATTAATTTATTCTAGATTAGTATTAGCGGGCCTAACTTAAAAGCTATAGAGGAGAAAAAAAGAGGTCGATGTGTTGGTAAAATGGGGTAAATGTCCCAGGGGGGAAAGGGCGAGCGAACTCATATTGTGATTTGGGTGGAAATATAAAGGCAAATTAAAGCGAAATGTAGAACTTGACCGAGCAAATTTGTCATTAGTTATATCACTTAAAGTAACAATGGAGCATCAATAAAATTAGTATAAATTAAAAAATGCCCGTTAATTATTAAGAAATTTCATCAGCAAGGGTTTTTTTTAATTTTTTTACAAATGTAAACAATGTCAAAAAGTGAATTTTTTAAGGCATAAGAGACCTCTCTTATGTGCCCGTTAATTATTAAGAAATTTCATTAGCAAGGGTTTTTTTTAATTTTTTTACAACTGTAAACAATGTTAAAAAAAGAAACTGAAAAAAGGATATTTTATTGACATAAAAACAAGTACACGGATTTGTTAATTAACGGCCGAACACGCACAACGGGTAAAAAATAGGTAATATACATTTTACACCGGACCCAACCATAAAGACAACATTTTATTGTCAACGCTAAAAATAAAACAATGTTTAGCAATAGGGGCACTAGACTATTAATTTACCATTAATTAACATTGAATTATTATTTTTAACATTGTGTTAACATTACGGAGACAAGTAAGTGCATTGGAGACTAAGATTAGGGTTACAAGAGAAGGCAGTATGCAATAGGACCAAAAAATCGATAATAATGGGGATTTGTTATTTTTTGGGCCCAATATTATTTTTTTAATTTTTTATATTTATTAAAAAATGACGTCATCGGCCAAACTCACTTTTGTATGGGAAAAAGCGCAAATTTTTTGTTTGGGGTTAATTAAAGGGGAAGAAAAAAGTGAAATCAATTTTCTTGTAGGATTCCGCATAAGCTAGTATAAAAAAATGTAAAAAAACAGGTAAAAAAAATTTACCTGGCAGGTAAAAAAACGGATACCAAAAAAACAAAAACGTTGACTCCCATTTTTTACAGCGTAATTTTTATTGGATTATACGAGTGTATTAACTGCCGAAAGTGCAAAAGAAAAATATGGTAAAAAAAAAAGTTTTTTTTTGCCCTTATATGGAAATGGGTTTGTATGGCCCTATCACCTTAATAATAGAGGGTTTATGTAAGATATAAGTACAATACGTGGGCTACCTTAATAAACCCTGAAAAGAGAGAATATGAAAGCAAAATTATCCTAAATTCCTTAATAACGCACTTTTCTAGGAGGACACTTGTCAAACATGAAGGTATAATAAAAAAATTTACATCAAATTGGAGACCAATGTGACCATAATTTATCAGATAAACAACAAACCCCTATAACAGTTTTTTACCCAAAAATTTAAAAGACTTTGATTAAAAGCGGCCAAATTTTCCATATTTGGGCATGTTAGAGAAGTGACCGGATATTGAATTTTAGTAAGGTAAATATATATGTAGTGGCCCGTTAAAATAGCTGTTTCAATTTTCTAAGGGGTAAATAGAACAAAAGTTAGAATTTTGACCTTAAAGTAAAATTGTCCTTATATGGTATATTATATAAAAAAAATTATTTTAAAAATTGAATGTCCTTTATTTCTCCAATCTCACGAGCAAGTTGTGATTTTATAAAAACACTTCAAAAAGAGAGCAAATTTTTTTGGGCATTGATTTAAGACACCTGTTACAATTTTCAAATCTCGAAAAAGGCTCTCTCAAATAAAGCACAAAAAACTGCCCTATAGATTGGAGTCCCAAACGTAGGCGTTAGACTAAGTAGCCCTTAACAAGCTTGGGAAACTTATTTTCCAAGTTTTTTGTCATTTTTCGGCTACCGTCCTTAACAACATTTTCAATGTTAAAACAACATTTTCAATGTTAATAATATGATTTAGATTTTTGCCAATTTTATGTCGTTATTGATTAATATTTTTTTTATTTTATTTGGAAAGTGGATTAATAACATTTGGTGTGCTCAGGTGCTGCTTCGAGATTCATCGTAAAATAGTTAGGGAGCTGTATTTGGTTGTTTTGCATGCTCACATATTAAAACCACACGATTTAGTGCCAATTTGGCGGTTTTTTGCATAAAAATCGTCTTTAATTTATAAGTTGTTCAAATTTAAAGGCTCGCCAATTAATTTTTGGATGCAAGCTTAATTTATCTTTACCCTTCCTGTTTATATGTTATACATTTTTAGTTTTTTTTAATTATAATTTAACTAATTTAAATACTCTCTTTTTTACATTTTCCCAATAAATCACACTGATGACCAAAATTTCCATAGGTTATCGTTGCATAACCGCGCTGCCTATGATAGTGGTGCTCAATTTAGGTATATGTATCATTTATGTGGCGAGAGACATTCATAAGTGCGCTCATTTAAATTATTTGCTTTTTGTCTGGTTCTGACTCACTTGGCTGAAAAACATCCGTGCATAGGCTTTTTTCCTCGGAAAACAGCAACCATGTACAACCATTTTGAAGCTGCTGAGTAGCCTGCTTAGGCAGTTGGCCTTTAAGTAAGAGCTCAGGTTTCAATCTATGTCGCGGGCGTGCGAACAAATCTTACTATTAAACTCGTGGGCTTGCTTGAGTTAACAAGCCCTTAACGGGTGTGGCGCCGCTATTCAGGGGAAAAATTGGGGGAGACTTCAAATCCAATCACCTGGTGTTTCTGTCAGAGCCAAAAAAAGCAGGATGGGGGAGCAAAATTTAGAAAAAAATGTCGCCTTTGGTGGCAATAAACTTTTGCCGGCATTGAAAATTTGCCAAGTTTAACTTATATAGAGAGGTGGGGTGCAATTTGATCAGTTTATTTTGATAAGGACAAATAAATTAAAAATAATTTTGAGAAAATGAAAATGCCTATTATATAAAATCCCCCTTTTCCCCCTTCTCGATTAAGGCTGTAAGACTAACAATTTTAATACATTACTTTGAATGAATAAATTCGATTAAAAATGTATTTTTCTTTCAATTTTTTTTTTGGTGAGGCTAAAGGTAAGTTATAGTATTTTTGTTTATATCTCTAAAAAAAATTTAAAATTCCTCAATGGTTAACACTCAAAAGTCCAAAACGTTTTTGAGGTAATCTCTTATGTCAAAAATATGTTTTTTTAAGAGTCGTTTTGGTACTTAGAATTTTGCAGTCCCAATAGATAGGGCACGGCGGCACTCTATTATATATATGAAATAACATTTGGGGGCGTGTTTTGTGTTTTTTTAAAGATTTTTGGAATTTTGGTTTATAGTCAATTTCACAGTACCATGCTGATATTGATAAGCACAGAAAAGTGTCTTGCTGGCATAATTAAAAAAAGATTAAATTTATAAAATTAGATACAAAATTTACAAAAAATAAAACTTACATGTGACGCGCCCATTTTAAAACCCATTAGAATTGGTAAAAGCTTATAAATTATAGTCGGTCACGTGCAGAGCATCGTGGTAGGGGTATATAAAAGCGATGATCGTGATTCGAGATTTGACATCAGCTCTATCAATGGAAGTCTCATGACTCACTTGGTATACTCCCACGTTGACATTGGATCTGATGCTAGACTCAAGCTTCTTTATGAAGGTTAGTCACCAGCTTAATAGTTTTATATCTTTTTTAAGTTTCTAAATAGGATCAAAAATTGTTAAAATCTCAAACATAAAATGTCGATTTTTTCTGTGCATTTACTTTTGCTATGAGTCAAGAAGTACTTCATTATAGAGAACCAGGTATATAACTTTTGTATTTTTAAAGGGTTTTTTAAAACATTGATAAAATTTTTTATTTAATGTAATTTGTGAGGTTTGTAAATGTTACTAAAGGTGATATGATAAAGCTTCAACAACTCAAAGTACGGTATCCTCGATTAAAAATTATTATTAGCGTTTCCGGTGAAGTATGGACATGGAGGTTTAACTTTAATTTATTTTCATTGTATAATCCTACTTTTGTGATGAATTAATCTCAATAAATTTTCTGCTTTCAAACTATAATATATAGCAGTTTGCTAAATGACACAACTATCCTTCGGTTCGCCCAAAGTTGTTTCACATTGATCACCAGATATAATTTTGATGGAATTAACGTGGAATGGATAGTGCCTGGCCTAGTGGATAAACCTAGATTTACCAAAATAATTAAAGTAATATTTTTTTTTCTTATATTACGAATCATACGCCTCTTGATATTTTACTAGTAGCATGACAAAATAAACTTCATATTTCAAAATACACGGCCTAGTTGGGTATATTGATGTAATTGGATAAATTTATTTATGAAAAAAGCATAAAAATTATTCTGCAATCTACTCAGAGTCTTGCAACTTCAAAATGTCAATTTTAAACTTGAAATGAGATTATATTTTTCAGATTTTAAAACAAGAGTTGGGCAATCATATGGTAACTGTGTACGTTCCGAACAGCGTTTCTTATCCATTAGTTGGATTTGATGAAAATGCTATAAATACGTATGTGATATTTATATTTTTAAAAAATGAATTTTACTATATTTGTTGGGTTTTTAGAAAAGGAGGAAAAATATAAAATAGATACATTTGTTTTTTTCATGGGTTAAAAAATCATAATACTGCTACCATTTTTAAATCCGTTTTTTCTGCTTTTTATACAATAGTGCGTTAATGCCAAGATATAACTTTTTTGCGAGCTGACTCATTAACTAACGTGTGAAAAAAATTTATTTAAGATATAAATTACAACTTTTTAAATATGTATAATTTTTAGTTCAATTCTTATTGAAACAAATTTAGATTTAAAATAGCAAAAAAATTATTTTAAAAAAACCGAAGCCGGCCAAGCCATTATATTTCCTCATCTGATATTTCTTGCCCTTATTACACAGGTCAACAATTTTTTGAGAGTTATGAGTTAACTACAGAGATCAAACCTGCCATCATAGGGAATATCAAATCCGTTTACCGTTTTTCCTAATCAAACTTAGTTAGTCATTTATAAACATTGTAAATTTTTGAAAAAAAGGTTAAAAACCAAAAAAGATTCAAAAACAAAAATAAATTGAAATAATAGTTAAACTGCTAAATTCAAACTTCAAATAATATTTTTATTAAAAACCGATAATATATCATGTCGTATTTAAGTTTGGACGCGAAATATTTTGTATTATCTAAATGCCGATATAAGAGCTTAATATATAAATAAAATTAATTTTTCATTATTTATGATTAAAAATATAAGTTACAAGGGATTTTTATATGCAAAAAAAGATTTTTAAATTTTTTCTTTTTAGGGTATATTTAGATCTGTCAATTTGGTCAAAAAAGGCCAATTTTCGTTATAGACGGATCTAAGGAGCCAAAGACGGAAGAAATTAAGAAAAACGCAAAATATATATGAGATTAGGGCATCATGGGGATGCATTCTTTTATGTTTTCACAAAATTCACGTTTCTGACATTGATATTTGATGACCTGTGTTATTTTACATATTGTTTTCTATTGTTAAAAAGAGTTTTTTTTTATTTATTTAAAATTGAAAAAAAGGAAATATTTAAAATGAATAAGAGTGTGAGCAAGAAAAAGGTAAAAGTGACAGATTAGTGACTAGTTGTCTATTTTAGATAAATATATTTTTTTATTTTACGCAATTTCTGGTTTTAAACCCATGTATAATTTTTTTTATATAAATAATTTTAAATCAAGTTTCTGTTCCGAATCTCAGAATGTCCCTTAGGCATGTACTTTTAATCTATGAACACCTTGTCTCGCTAAAAAAAATTTTTTCTTAGATATTGTACGTATCTGTTTGTTCAAACTTATGGATTTCACGGACCCGATCGTGATAATGTGACGGGCCATAACGCAGCACTTTTGGGACCTAATCCAACTGTGGTACAAACAGATTCTCTGAAGCATAAATTTTTTTTAACTTGATTTCTCTCAACTTTAACACATAGTCGGTTTATTAATTATTCAAAACATACTAAACTTTATAGCTTTTCCGCTTATAATGATATAGCAAAGCACAGTAGCTTATTGGATCTCGCAGCGAGGTATAAATCCGGCAAAAATTGTCATTGGAATTCCGTTATATGGGCGAACTTGGCAATTGGCTAACCCTTTGCGATTTACTGTGGGGTCACCTAGTGTAGGTGCTGGTTCTGGAGTCGATGGCCGCCTTCCATACAATGATGTAAGTTTTTAAAATTACACTGTCAAAACGTTAATAAAAAATTTGCCAGATATTTTTTTAATCAAATTTTTTTTTGAATTACGATTAGATTTTGGAAGAACATGATTGGGAGGAATATTGGGACAACGCCGCCCGAGCCCCCTACGCTGTACGTAATAACGAATGGATAAGTTACGATAATCGAAACAGTACACTTGCCAAGGTATGATCCAGATTGAACGATTATAAATTAGATTAGAACCATGATTTTAGATATCTGGAGGTATTTTGAAAGATATTTTTGGTAACTTTTCGTCGAATACTGGTTAGTTTAACAAAAATTATTATTAATAAATGCATTTTAAGTAAGTAAAATTGTTAAAACTCTCTCTCAATTTATTTTAATGAAAAAATTTGTCTCAAACAAAAAAGTGGTCCTATGTAAAATACATATTTAAGAGTAATGCCTTTTTTTTTAATTTGCGATATGTAGCTTTAAATTTTACGTAACATTTAAGTTTTTTCTTACTGTTAATTCACACTTATTTCAGAAATAAACATTTGCATTTTTGGAATTTGTTGATTGATTTTTACAAAGAACATTTTATTTAATGTGCAGATTGATTGGTTATGCCGAAACAATTATGCCGGTATTTGGGTGTGGAACCTGAATGACGACACGAGTCAAGCTCTCATAGCTGGCATCTCTAAGCAAATGACCCGTCTGTGTGGTAACATAACTGGGACTACTATCCTCGACAAGGAGTACCATTTTCCCGACAATCGGATTGACTACGACGCATTATCACCCAACGTGGGACATACCGTCAACCGGTGATCGCCGCCAAGGGGGCTATTTCTGTACCCCAATCGAACCCGGGGGTACATGCTTAGCCCTTAGACGTGTACCATGCCTTGAGGAAGATGAAGAAGTTTAGTTTGCCCATATGTTGTCAATGCAAGAATTGCTTATGATTAATGGAATTTTATGTTTAATTTGTTCTTAGGTTTTTTAGCATAATATATTTATGTATATTTAATCTAAATTAATTTTTTTTTCTGTATTTTTTGAATTAGTTAGCTACTAGAAAATAGATTAAAAATGTATAATTTAAATTAGTTTAGACGTTTCATATCATAGATTTTCATGTATAAATATTATTAAAACGCTATAGAGCTTAGTTATGTCAATAAACGCCTATTAAATATATAACCACTATTGCGAATATTACGAATTAACATTAAAATTATTTTCTGTATATAAAGTAAGCTTGAGATCTGGTTAAACTCCTAAAAAGGTTTTTTCTTCTCTCGCAAGTGAGCCATATAAAAAATGAGCAATTGAATTATTTTGCTTTATTTATGTTTTAGTAAGATAAATGTATTTGTAATATCAAAATGTAAAATATAAAATTTTTTAATGTTGACATTAAATGGGATATAGATTAAATCGATAAAAAATGAAATTTACAAAATTTAGTTGGCAGGTGTGAGTTGATGAAATTTTATAATAAAAAATGAATCCGAAATTTTAGCAATTATGGCATTCCAAAAGATGTAAAATTATTAAAAAATATAAAAATATACATATATCATGAAAGTTTAATTATTATGCGTATAAGGGCACGTGCAAAGTGAGTTTTTATTTTCGTAAAATTATGAAAATTCTGAAAATTTATAAAAATTTTATTTATTTTAAAATTTTTTTAAAAAAGTATTTATTTCAGAAAAAGCTATGTGCATAAACCAATTTGCGTTTTATTACAAAATAAAATTTTTCTAAATTTTAAAAATTTCGCGAAAATAAAAACTCACTTTGCACGGGCCTGTGTCATAATCTTTGTCGACCAATTCAATTTAAAATTATTAAACTTGCCCCTCTTAATGGCCCAATACTTACAAAAGCTGGTTAGGCCCAAATTTTAGTCTTGAATTAAAATTACATATATAAAATTTCAAAGCTCTAACACTAAGTGTCTATTAAATAAAATTGTTTCTCTAAATTAGATTAAATAGCTGGTAAAGTGGTTAGCATTTATTAACGAAACGGTTATATACTAAATCACGATTGGATTTGGGCCTGTAAATGTCCACGCGTCTAAAATGATATATTGAAGTAAAGTAGGATAAAATTTAGAAATAAACAGACATGTCAGGTGGATAATACGATGAGCTGCTACGGTATTGAGCTTGCTTAGAGCATGCACTAATATCGTTATTATAATTTACATTTCTCTGGCCATAATTCGTTGACGGCACAAAGTTGCAAGGATACCTATACCGTTTTTGGTAGAAGGTTTTACCGATCGTGAATTTATCGCAATACTTGCCACGATTACTATCTAGTGTGTCACTAAGGTTACCATGATTTCGTTGAGGAGAGAAATCGCTGTTGTAACCTGGGTTATACTGCCAAAAATTGTGGGAATTACCGTAAGGACCTAATTTTCCCAAGTCTGTTCCTTCGTTTCGACTGCTTAGCAAATCGGCTGATTTGTTTTGAGGGGTCTGTTTGTATGCCATGGCGGAGTGCTGACTCCATCGATTCACTCTTTCGCGCAAGGTGGCGTCATTGAAATCAAGCGTGTGCATGTCATCTTTCGTCGGGTAAAGATCAATCGCGTCAAGCATGCGGTTCGTACGGTAACAGTTGTAATTTTTTGAATTATTATTGTTCACATTCATACCGTATCGTTTTTGTTCATTGGGGTTTGAATTAAAATTATAGTTGTAAGAGCTATTGTATGTTGCGTCGTGACCCGGGACATCAAATAACTGCGGAAAGGTCAAATGAGTCGAATTTTGGTTAGACGGGATAGTTTTTGTCGGTTTACCCATTAGGTCTCCCTCATAACCTTGCTTAGTTTGCAGAAGACTTGAATTGAGCAACCTTGTATCATGCGTATGAGAATTGAGAGCTCGGGCTGGTTGCTGAGGTGCGAATGTGTAAAGGGTTCGTTTTACCATTTTTTTATCTATTTTATCCTGAACTTTAAAAAGTGCGGGCCGTACATTCATTGTGACAGGTAATTTATTATTTCCAACGTTGTCATTATAGGCAGCTATATGTAGGTGCTGACAATTTTTTCCTCTTTCAATGAACGAATATCTAGGTAATTTTTCGTTAGTTTGTCGCGATTTTTCGATAAGTGACCATCGAGAGGCTATCGCATCTGCTTGATTACTGTCACTTACACCGCTTCTATCAGTTCCACTTAGATTCGCATGTTTTTGAAGGTTAATGTAACATTGAGGGATTAATTTGCCGGCGTACCAAGGGTCCTGTATCTGTTTATATAGAATACGTGTGACCTAATTTTTATTTATTTAAAATTTAATTAACAATAAAGCCACCACAATATGTATAGTGGATCAGCGGACAACACAGCACATGACACTTAAATATTTTTTTTTACTAGCCCTCAATATCTCTTATGAAAACTGTTGGGAAATATTTTGATTCTGGGAATGAGTGAGGGATGCTTGTTGCACAAGTTAATCTGGTTGTTGCCAAACATCCGACTCGGGGAAGAATCCTTGGACGGGTATGAGGATGGGTTTGGACTAGGGGTTGGTGTCACAAGGACACCGTTTGCGGTACCGTTATTGATAAGAGTTATATCTTTGGGCAATCCGTTGGCTTTGTAGGCATGGGCATTAGAAGAAATAATGCCACCATTCTCTAAGTTTATGTTCTCGGGCTTGCCGTCGTAAGCCGTGTAATTCAACTGTGCCAACGGTTGATTAAAATCCTCGTCAGATATGCGATATACATCGGGTTTGGTGTAAGCGAAAGAAGGGGAGAGGGTTGGAAACCCAAAATTCTCTTTATTCGGGATAATGACATCCCCGTTGGCTATTTTATTCCTACTTTCCTTTACGACGGGCAAGGCAAAATTTTTTGTTGCACTGTATTTTGAATTAAGAGAAATGTCAGTAAATATGTACAAAAAATAGTTTAGATCAATATTTAATGGAGGCACAAAAATTTTAAAAGTGAACAAATGAATTGACACTCGTTCATTTAAAAATAAGACGACGTTTTAAGTTTGGAATGATTTCATGCAAACAGCAAACTTACCTCGCGTGGTCATTTTTTATTTCCGATTTCACATAAGTCAAAGGTACATTATGATCCTGTATAACAAACACATTAAAATATGGTTAATAAAGGATTCCACACTCTTAGCTCTTCTAGAGGCAAAATTAATATAATTCTGTGGAATGTTAATAATTGCCCACAAATTTAGAAAGGCCATATATTAAATATATAATTTATGCCCTAAACTGCCAGCAATTTGCTATTTCGCTCTTTAAATGTGACTTGAAAAAATTTTCCAAACCTTTTAGGGGCTGTCAGTTATGCTAAAAAAATCTATTCTTTTTATTTTAATAATTCAGATATAATTTAAATTTCTTCTTATTTATATTTAAAAAAATAGACCGGGTCCTAGTTGTTACAAAAATTATCCATAAGTCTAAGACAAGCCTAAAAAAATCGATTGGCTTTAGAGTCTCGGTGGAAAGAATTAGTAAAGATTTGGAAATTTAATACTCTATCCAGTATAAAAAATAAATACGGGGCGTAGGAATTTAAGTAATATTACCACTGATTTATCTTCAATTTGGTGTCGTGAATCATCCAACGCCACCGACGAGTTTCTAATTCCAGCTAACCATTTAAATATATTTTATAACTTACCAAGCATTTATTGCAAATACTCATATAAAATAAATTTAATGTTTAAAATTAAATAAAGATAATTTTTTTTATTTACTGTGATATCACAAGTCAACTTTTTGAGAGTTATGAGTTAACTACAGATATCAAACCTGCCATCTTAGGTACCATCAAATCCGTTAACCGTTTTTCCTAATCAAACTTAGTTAGTCAGTTATAAACATTAATAATGCTATAAATAAAAGGTCAAAAAACCAAAAAAGATTAAAACAAAAATAATTCGAAATTTTATTTTTGCATATTCACACAAGGTAAACTGTTAATTTTAAACTTCAAATAATATTTTTATTAAAAAACGATAATATGTCGTGTCGTGTTTAAGTCTGGACGCGAAATATTTTGTATTATCTAAATGCCGATGTAAGAGCTTGATATATTAATAAAAAAAAAAATTCCATTATTGCGATTAAAAATATTACAAGATTTTTATATGCAAAGAGGATTTTTAAATTTTTTTTAGGGTATATTTAAATCTGTCAATTTGGTCAAAAAAGGCCATTTTTCGTTATAGACGGATCTAAGGAGCCAAAGACGGAAGAAACTAAGAAAAACGAAAAACATATATGAGATAGGCCATCATGGGGATGCATTCTTTTATGTTTTCATGAAATTCACGTTTCTGACATTGATATTTGTTGACCTCTGATTAACCTTTATGACAAACCTTCATTGCTGAGGATATTTGAAGATGCAGTCAAAATAGATTTTGCTGCAGAAAGCACATACCTCTAGTGTTAAAGTACTAGCGTTTTTTTTTGTTAAACAGATGAGACAAACTAGCGAACCTATTCTGCAGCACAAACTTTTATATTAATATTTTTTAAGTCTATAATAAACGCATTATCAACTACCTTGCAATGAAGGCCAAACAAAGTAAAAAAATATTTTAATATTTGACCAAACAACCGATTCAAATCAAATATTAAGTTAATGCACAATTATAAGAAATATTTTACAAAATATTAATGCATCAAGCACATACTTTCCTCCGAAATAGTTGACAAGGTTGTAGAAGGTAAAAAAGGATCGTTTGAGACAGTTGAATGTCTTTGAGCAGGGTAACTGTATTTCTTGCTAGTTTCAGGATTGACGCCTTCGGTTCTAAGATTAAGGTTACCATTAGGGACCCGAACAGCCGAATTTTGGACATGTTTGACAGCTTCTGCTACATCAGCCAATGAGTTTTCCCTGTGGCCAAGCACTGAAGACTAGAAAAATTGTATGATCATAAAAGTGTATTTTTTCTATTTAATTTTATGTAATATTTGGAGATTATATTTTGTGATTTTTTAGGGCAAACATCGCCGTGAGGCATTAACAAAATGGCTACATTTTCATAATATTTCGGAAAATTAGAAATATTTTGAATATCAATCATCCATATTTTATGTATTTAGTTGTTTTAATACATATAAATCCGATAATTCAAGTTTGGTATTAGCCCCAAGTCATACATGTATTAAATTACAAGTTGATTTGGTAAAAAACTGCATTAATAAAATACCCTACTTTTTATGTATAGCCATTGGCTATTTGCTATTAGAAATCAAAGTCGGGACCCGAAAGCCCTCCCAGCCCTGTTTCGACCACCCAAAAAGCGGGGCCTGGCCAAAATTAAAAAAAAAATTATGATGGCCAATTTTTTAAATTTTATTTTGCTTTTTATATCTAACTATTGTTTACAAAAACTAAAAATGGTAAATTAATTATCACGCGATTAAGGGTACTCCTTCTACACTCTGTATTTTTTTGATAATTTTAAAGCGATAGATATACAATTTCTGGGCCATATTTAAACTCGGGCCAGGTCAAACTAACAAAATCCAGGCCGGGTTTAAGTTAAAAATTATGTCGGGGGGGGGGGGGGGGGCTGTATTACTATAACCCGGTTTGAACTTTATTATTAGCTCCGGTCTCCCCTATTTTGAGTGGCATAATCCATTATATAGATATAGTGTGCTCTATTTACATTTTTAATTTTTAATAGAAGGTACTTCTAAGCCATAATAAAATGTAGCGGACATTTCTTACGTCAGTATAATTAGCATTCCCTGACATATCTCCATGTTGAGTCAATATCGGTTGCTCTATAATGGACAATTCGCCCCTATTTTGTACGGGCTGGGAGGAAACTTGAAGACCACGCTGATCATCGTTATTTAATAAATATTCACCATTATTTACAGGAAAATTTTGAAAATGGGTTTGAGCTGGAATGGTGGCAATGTTGGGATCATTCATGACATTCGTTGTTCTCGTGTAAAGAACAGCTTGGTGCGGGCCTACCGGTACAACTGTCGTTATTTGACCATAACTTGTAGAAATTAATTGACCATTGGGCAACACATAGGCTGGGGTATGTTGTTGAGATGGCAGTATCATATTAGACTGTGGTGACAAGTAATTATTAGCATTATTGTTATAGATGGATGGTAAAACGATTGGCAATTTAGGCAAATTTTGCTGTCGCTGTAATGGGCTCCCCTTATTGATGGCTGAGTAATAGACGAGATTGTTTGCCGGGGCTTGAATGTAATCATTCACACCCTTATTGACATGTCCATTAGCCACAACGATTTGTTGATAAGTTGAAACAGGGCCTGCCGAGTGCATGGACCGAGGAAGCACATTGTCCTTTTGTAAGTAATAAGGACCATTTCCGCTAGTGGGTCCATACTGGTCACCGGGGATGGCATGGTCAACGACATACCCATTCAGTGTTGGCGAAAGGTTAAGATTTGGGGTAGCATTGTTATTATTATAGAATTGATTTGGGTGAATGTTGTTGTTATTGGAATTGGGGGATGAATTAGCGGACCGAACGCCCGTATATTTGTTAGAATGACCAACTCGGTTTCTACGGCAAATTTTGCTATATATATATGATTAAAATATAATAAGTATTTGCAAAAATTACTTTTTTTTTTATAAGAATCTTAAAAAAATTAAGGTAAAATGCGTACACGTTTAAAGATTACAAATTTAGCAGAGGACAGTTTCACAGAAAACAAATTTACAAAAACGCATTTTAATAATTGTGCGAAGTTTTGGTCATTGGAATGATATATCATGAAGATTGATGATTCTTTTTGGTCGCAATTTTCTTGCTTTTTAAATTTTCAACAGGTTGTTTGGATGTATATCTGATAAATGTACTTAATAGGTATTTAATTACTTGTTGGAAACATTCCATATGTATCTCCATGAATTTAGCCATTTTTGGTCAGGAGAATTTTTTCTATAATTTATTTTTATTTGTTCGGCTACACATTATAAGCTCTACCGTTTAGCGCATTTGCAATGTTAAGGCGGCTTGGCTAGTTAACCGTGATTGCGATATTTCTAGCAGGTGGCTCCTAGCAAGTCGGTAAGTCCTTGCTAACTTATTTTCATATTTTTCCAAACGCAAGCAAGCAAGCTTACAGTATTTGGCCAGCAAATATTGGTACTCGTAACCAATTTTACTATAATAAAAGCTCTTAATATGAATACATAATTTTAGGAAAAGCCTTAGCTCTATTTTGAAAAAAGTTTACAAGCTGTTTCATAATTAAAATGTTGTATTTAAATAGCTAAGCGGTTAAAGCGATAAAGCGTTAGAAGCAAGAGGAATAAAAAAATTTATTTACTTTTTGGCGATGAGTAAGGATAGGAGCAAAATGAACACAAACGCAAACCCGAGGAGTGACCCTAAAATAATAAGATAATTGTCGCGGCTCTGCCAGAAATTTTGTGTCGATCTTTTACTTGGGATAGCTGACCCAATTGTCGTTACATTCAGAGGTGGAAGCTATAAAACAACCGAAAAATAATACTAATATAACGGACTTGATTATGATATATATTTTACATAGGGCCGGTCCACCCATTAGGGCGGTCTAAGCAATGCTTGGATCCACCAGGCGATTTATTTTATTGATAAAAGATTTTAAGCTAAATATTAAAAATATTGGTGTTTAAGGATAAAAACGGGTTTTTTAGATTTTACGTGATCGGTAAAGTTGGTCTGTACGTACAGCACATTTTAAATCTTTAACATTTTAAGGCGGGAAATATTTCAAAATTTTGTCTTTTTTTCTTACTATCAATAAATATAATTAGCATTAAAAGTTATATTGGGGTTACTAAAGCGCCACACGTTGTCAAATACAGCCACAATATAAATATTTTATGTGGATGTTATTTATGAATAATTTTATTTAATAGTTATAAAAAATTGTTTGTACCAAATGGCTATAATTTAATTATTTTACCAATAAAAGTTTTCAAAACCATTAAGTTTATAAAAAATAAAAGCCGAAAATAATATACATATTATTTTCTCTTTGTTTTCTTACATCATTTTACTAGACCCCAAAACACAACTCATGCATTAATACAATGACATTTTACATATATTAAAAAGAGCTATTTAATTATTGCATCTAATTTATTTTTGTTTTGTGTTAATTATGTTAGAGTCTTAAAATAAATATAAATTAAAAAGCACTTAATTCATAAATTAAAAAACAGACTAATAGAGGTTTACAATTTTCTCTTCCTGCCTATCACGGGGTACAAATGATAAAATTGCACTAAACCCTGGTTTGTTTTCAAATTAATTAATCTTGATAAAAATTAGGGTACTTTTATGAGAACTTGAGCCGTAGCAGTTCGCGGCGTATTGCCATTATCTGTGGCCATGATAGTTAGGTCGTACAAATCATCCAGTAGGTTTTCCGTATCAAAGACAAATATATCTCCGTTTTTATTTATAGTAAAATGTCTGAAATTTATAAAGATTCATATTAATGTGCGAATAGAAAGTTTAAACTTTGAGTAGGGGAGAGCGGGGCCAGGTGGCGAATGGGGCGAAAAAATTTTTTCAAATATTTTGGGCACTGTAAAATTAAATTGGTTGAAAATAGGTGTTAAATATATTTTATAACCTGAAATTTCTAAAAGACCTCTTATAAAAAAATAGGGTAAATAAACTGTTTTTTGGGCACTTTTCATCGAAAAAACTTTTGTATATTTTTTATAGTCAAAATATAAATGAAATAAATATTATACGTTTTTTATATTATAAAAAATTTTATTTATCTATTCTATATGTTAAGCCTCCTAGAAACGCCAAATTATTAGAAATATATTGATTTTACATATATAAGAGGGTGTGGGGCGATGTGGTTGGGGGTCAGGTAGTTTTTTATATTTATAAGCTGTTTATTCTTATGAGAAATTACAAGCGAAAAATGTGTTTACTAAATGTGCTATACAATTAGCTTTAAAGGATTTAAAAACCGGCAATAGTAAAAACATTGCCCAAATATCTAAAAAGAAATCTATTTTAAGAATAAGATTTAAGTCTGCTCCTAATAATAACTATAAATATATTTTTATTCCTAGAAGAAAAGGAGTTGAATATATACTAGAAGTTGCAAGAATGTACCATGGATTAAACCCAAAAGATGTATCTATGTTTATTTTATAAAGCATTTGCAAATTAGATTACTAAGTGCTCTCTTATGTAAATATTCCAAATAATTGGATAAGGGATGAAAAAACTGGTAAAGAATGGTTTACCCTGTTTCTCCAAAGAAACAAGGAAGTTTCTTTAAGGCTTCCTGAAGCCACAAGTCTTGCCAGAGCTACAGAATTTAATCTTAGTAGCGTTGCAAAAATTTTTGACAATCTTATTAAAATCACAGAAGAAAAACAAATTTATTCAGAAAATATCTGGAATGCTGATGAAACTGGACTGACCATAGTTTAATGTCCAAGAAAATTCAGCCCTTATAGGTGCTAAACAGGTAGGATTCATAATTGGAAACAAAATTAAAAAGGATGAGTTTAATATTGCTCCAACCTATTGTTAACAAGCCTAAGAAGGGGAAAAACTCAAAAATTCAAAAATCTTCTAAATAAATATTTATCGTGATATATGTTTTAATAATCTTATGTAATAAAAATGTCTAATAACCCCTTTTATATTATTTCTTGTTTATTATGAACTTATTTGTTAACCAACCATCTCGCCCTTTATTCACCACTTCACCCTGTTGTTGGGGCGAAGTGGCGGAAAAAATAATTTTTTTGACTCGAAATATCTGTTAGAATATAACAGTTTAAAATAAAGTTGTATATGATTTAATTACAGTATTAAAGTACTTATCTTTTGAGATATATACAATGATTGAATAGATCATTTAAAAAAAAAGTTATGATCAAATATTAAAAACACAACCATCTAGCCCCGCTCTCCCCTACTAAAATAAATGGAATAATATGGTATAAATGCCATTTTATTTAAAATTCAATTTTATATCTAGGATTATTGTTATAATTACTTTGAGCCGAGAAGTTTGATATCAATCTGATCGCCATCTTGATCAAAAACCTGTAAAAAATTATGTAGTCAGTCGGTATCGAAGGCTAAGTATAAAAATTCACTGTCTTGTAGTCAAAGTTATAATAAAGTCAATTTTTTTGCTCTGCATAACCGGACCCACACCTTAGTTATTACACCTAAACTATATAACTTCAGGAAATAAATTTAAAGAGATTAGTCTTAAAAATGCCAAAATATAATTTCTTTAGGTCAAAATGACTCTTATTTGGAATAGTTATATCAAAATAAAATATTGAAATCGTTATATACATCGACTTTCCCTACAAATGCACCATTCATCCGTTTAGCGTTAAACGTGTAGCTATCCATAGAAAATTTTGGTGCGTTATCGTTGACATTCATAACATTTACTAAAACGGTTATATCCTCAGTCTATAAAATTATCAAAAAAAATTAATTTGCCACATACTTTTAAAATAGGAGATTTTGAGAAACATATATGTGTGAAAGTTTAAAAGACATTTGGTATTAATTAAAATTAGTAATACTACTTTGTTGCTGTTTAGGTATTCAATCTCAATATCCATTTCGTATAACTTTTGTTTTTCGTAGTCCAAAAATTGCGTAACTACAATATCACCCCTAAATTAAGCAAAGCGTATTTGGGTATAAAATCAGCAAGCATTTAAAATAGCATTAAATTAAGGCTACATTATCTTACCTATCGCTCATATTGAATGGCAAAATCTCGAGTTTTATGTTTTGGTTTCGGACCTTTTCACCTTTGGTCAGTCGATCACCGAAGGGGTCAGAAAAACGTTTGAGAATAAATTTGACGGGGTAAAAAGAGCCGAGGCGAGACCCTAAACTCGCGATTAGAGTACCAGGAAGAATGTCTTCACTCACGTCAAGTTTCAACGGTCCGTCACCAATTATTATGGGCAAGGAACTGACTCCGTTGCTGGGATCGTTATAACGAGGAGATCGTATTTTAAGGCTCGTTGTGGCATACCGATCAAAATTATCTTTTTGTGTGGCCTATACAATACAAACATTGTTATTTACCTTTTTAAAAGGTGAGAGTACGTTTTGTTGAGTTATCTTATGTTTTAATTTTATGGAAACAAATATTTTTTTTTTCAATTAAACGCCATTATTTGCACAAAGTTGTGCACAGAAAATACTTTGAAAGTATATTTAAAAAAAACAATATTTTGAATGTGTAAAATTATCAAAAAACATCACTCAAGGCGTTGGTAGTATATCTTGTAAACAGAACCAA
Organism: Acutogordius australiensis; assembly: GCA_030555515.1. Classification (NCBI taxonomy): domain Eukaryota; kingdom Metazoa; phylum Nematomorpha; class Gordioida; order Gordea; family Gordiidae; genus Acutogordius; species Acutogordius australiensis. The sequence goes on from CM060245.1 coordinate 13,979,803, forward strand.
ATTAGGCTCGGATAAATTTAAAAAAAGCAGGGATGGGCAAGTAATGATTACTTGTAATTAAATTACAATTACTAATTACTCTCATAGTAATTAGTAATTAGTAATCAATTACATTTTTTATAAAGTAATTGTAATGGTAATTAATTACATTTTTTAGTAAAGTAGTTGTAATGATAATGATTACTTTTTCAAAGTAATCATTATATTGAAGTAATCATTCCATTTGAATTTATTAATATGCTTAAAGATTGTATATAGATATTAAGAGAAACCTGCTTTTGTTTTTTCTTGCATTAGTTTGTTTTAAAAGTTATATTTTTTAAATTGTATCGACACGTTTAACACTTCTTTGGGTTTATTTGACCCAAAGAAATTTTATATTTTTAATAACTTTTTAAAGAAGCAATATCCTAAACTGATATTTATATTTATTAAATACATTCATCAAGTCAACAATTTGCATCTAAAAGTATTTTAAAATATGAGCTCAAATTAAAGATATTGACTTTTTGGGTCATATTGACCCAAACAGCTAAAATAAGCACACAAATATTTCCTTAATAAAATTTATGTGATAAAAATTAAAATGCTTTTAAACATTCTTTTACATCCAACCTATTAAAGAACAATGAAAAGGTAAATTATTTATGCAATTTATACTGATATTTTGGCAAATCTAGAGAGATAGGAGCTCATTATGGTAAAAGTAGCAGTTTAAATTTTTTGAGAATATAATTTTTTAAATTGTTTATAAATGTGTATAATTATTTAAAAGCAGGTAATAATTAAATATTTTACCTTTTGTAGTTAAAAACAATATTTACTCTAATGTTTATAAATCTTACCAAATTTAAGATTTTGCCAATTTTACTATCTTTTAAATTATATATCTCTTTTTTGAATGGGTCATATAGACCCAAAGAAGTCCCTAATCCTATTTTTTCTTACCCAGGTGTTAAAACATTTTGTCAAAATTTTTCTAATTTTTTAAGCCTTTTTCACCCTTATATTTTTACATAAATTTTACATTCTCAAATTATATCAAGACGCTTTTAAAATTAGTTTTTCCGCGGCCTAATACAATCTACTCTTTAAATAGTTTAAATAACTTCACTAAATATACACGCATTCACACTACCATGAACATCTGTGAATTAAATGACGAAATTTTATCAATATGCTCAAATGGTGAAATCGACTACAATTCAAATGAAGAAAATGAGAAAAAAGATGATGAAACCAAAGAAAATGTTTTCTAATTTTATATATAAAAATTTTTGAAAAAGTAATTGTAATTGTACTTGTAATTAGTAATTAATTACTTGAAAATTTATGTAATTGTAATTGATTGTAATTAAGTACTTTTTTAAAAACAGTAATGGTAATTAGTAATTAATTACATTTTTTTCTAAAGTAGTTGTAATGATAATGATTACTTTTAAAAAGTAATTGTGCCCATCCCTGAAAAAAAGCATTTAATAAATGGTGATTCCACAATGTAATGATAAATTAGAATAAAATAGTAGGCTAAAATAAAAAAGGGAATGTACATATATGGGTAGCCCAATTATATTATATAGGCTGAAGCCAATAATACTTTCAAAATTAAAAAAAAATATTAAAAAAAATTTAACGGCCAATAATCAAAAAATAATGTAATTTGCCCGTTTACGATAAACCTAACAAAAATTTTGATTTCCAAAAAATTTTTAAAATTGGCCACTTCAATATTGTCGTTGTATTTTTTTCACAAAATATTTTTTAGTACACTGACTATAGCCATAGTAAAAATTTTATATTGTGTTCAGCCCCAATAGTAATTTTAACTATATCAATCCTGCTTGTCAAGCCTATTCATTTTTTTACAAAAAGCCTCGAAGTCGATTGACATTAACTTTTACACAAAATAACCAAATTGATAGGGTAATATATTGATTACCTTTATGATTAAATAGAATTCCTGATCTGTTGGCACTGCGTTATTGATAAACACTTTACCGGTAAAAAGGTGAATCATGAAAAATCCGTCATCTGTAGTTATTAATAAAATATTATAGGTGTATGTCTATGATTGAAGATTTTATAAAAAATAGAAACTTATAATTTATTTTGAATCAAACTTTGACAATTTTTTATGTATGTTATATTATTGTATTTAGTCTTAAACAAAGTTGATGTAATTTTAATTGTAATTATAAATTGTAAAGTTTGTAGGTGTTTATTGATACTAATAATGAACGCTGAAAATATTTTTGGAATATTTGCAGAAGTTTAACCCGAGATTGTGTAAGCTTTAAATTAAATTTAGGCATGACTTACCTGTTGAATCGTTAGAAATTGTATTTTCAAATGTGTATAGAATTCCCGCCTTAATGCCCTCATCTTGGTCGTACGCCGACAACTTTTCTGGCTCAACAATCAGTTCCTGTTTCTAATTGTATTTTTGTATACGATAATTTAACTATGATAAAAAAACGAAATAGTTTTTTGGGCTTTATCTTACCATAGAAAACACATAGTTGGAAAAAAAAACTATTTAAAATATTTGAAAAAAAATTAGAATAATACCTTCAGGAACTGTTTAACATTCTAATTATTTTTAAGGTAAAATGCAGCATAATATTTACCTGAGTGTAATTTTGAGGAACCATGGCCCAGTAATTATTGTGATAAAATACGGGATTTTTGTCATCCCCGTCTGAAACGGCTATTCTCAATACAGAGGAATTAACAAGTTGTGGCTGGCCAGAGTCCTATAAAATATTATATTCATTTTATTGATTACAACACCTTCAAAATGTTATTATGAAGAAACTAGACATTTTAAAAAAAAATTCATTACAATTTTATTATAAAACAATATAAGTCACATAGGGCAAAATGAACAAAAGTCACGCACAATTTGCCTTTTGGGGCATTTATTAATTATATCTTACATTGAATATTGCAAATATGGATTAAATGAATTACCTTTAAACAGGCAAAAAAATTTTACAAACAAATACCTTGGCAATGATTGTACAATAAATTGACCGCAACTTCTCGTAATCGAGTTGTTTCTTCAATGTAATTATTGGATTTCTAGCCTCATTGATTTGGCAAAATTCCTAAATTTTATTTAATGAATCAATATAAATTTTTTTTTATTTATACTATTATGAATATTTTAGAATTATACATAATATTTTATTTTTTTAGAATTCATATTATTTTTTTATAGTGATATAGACCAAAATATTGAAATATGTTAGTTTTGTTACAATTATTTATAAATGAATAATTTTATTAATGTAAAAATTAATACTTTAATTACAATTTATCTATCATTCTGCCAATATTAGAGTATGGACTTTTCATAGTGAGGTTTGATAAGATAAATAAACTTGACCCATTAAAAAAATTTAGTTTTTGATAAATTAAAGAATATCGCCTTTTTAAAAATTTAATTGAATATTAATTTATCATTATACATAATATTTGAATGAGTTTGTAAAAATAATTCTATTTGAAAAATTCTCGAATACAAAAATTTAAAATAAGTGTAATATCAAAAATTGGATTGATAGCTTAAATAATGGAGATAATTGTTCAAAATTGGGTCATCCACTGATTTTAACAAACAACCTCTAATTTTCATTAATCCAATCAAGAGTTCGTGCTAGTTATTGAAAAAAAAAATTCTACAATTACCGAATAAGGACCCGACTCGATGGAATATGTAAGCCGCGAGTTAGAAGAATCAATATCTTTGTCGTATGCCTTTACAGTTTGAATCAAGGTACTACCAATTGGAGTTAACTGTAGATATAGTATAAGAATGCATTTATTACTCTATAAAACATTGTATTTTATAAAAATTTAAAAGTTTTGAAAAATGATTAAAATAATTGTACCCTTTGCGATATCAAAAAGTTAGTTAAACTAAGTTTAGAAAATAGTTTTATAACATTAGAAATGTTTTTTAAGCACTATTGTTCTGATTATTGTATAACCTCGTTGACGGTTATATCGTAAAAGTCTTTTTCAAATGCCGGGGCGTTGTCATTCACATCGAGAATATTGAGCGATATATCTTGAGAGATCTAGTAATGCATAGCATACGTAATGTATATTTAAATTAAGACAAGTCCAATTTACCCCTTTACAAAATATTTTACCCAATTTGTTTAAATTTAAATAAATTATTATTTTATAAAAATACCATGATGTTAGTAACGGAATCTATGCAGCGCAGTGAAGTTCTTATGGATATCGGATCTCTCTATAATGCAAACATTATTGAGCCGTTTTAGGGAAGATTTAAACGCAAGGTTAAGTTAAATGTTAAGATAAGATCAAATAGAACTATAAAAGCGCGTTTGGCAAAAATTTATGATAATTTGATTGTCAAATCTCAAACTTCAGCATCTAATCGCTTGAGCAATTTGAATTTAAAGGAGCCTTCAGATGTATCGAGCATCACGTACGGGTTTTCATCAAGTGTCATATTGAGAAATGCAGATGATGGCAGGTCTGGTGAAGGCGACAACTCGCTTGCCGATATTTGGGGTAGTCGTTGACCTCCAATTACATTTAATGTTTTAACGATTGATCCTTATTTAACCGATGAGTTAAAAAGTCAACAAATTTAAAAGGGCTATGTCAAAACAATGATGAATATATGAATTTAAAGTGATTATACATAATATAACGTTAAAATTTTTTTAAGTTATAATTTTTTTAATATAACCTTTAGGTAAATTTTCCGGAATATCGATAATTTTGTCGACCGTCGGTATATCACAGCTTGTAAAACCTTTAATAAGTAAATTATAAGATTATTTATAATATTGTTATTAAACTTTTCCGATTTGATTACAAAAAGCATTCTCTAAATACTAATAAATAATTTTTTTAGGGCACCCAATTTTTTACATACCTATATTCATATTTATGAGAATTAAGTGTTTAATAACAAAAAGGTGATTAACCTTTTTTAAAAATTTATGAAATTGTTTTGAATGTGTATAATTAATAAATGGGGGCCCCTTTGGCCGCCACAAAATTGACAATGGCCTTTTTAGGGTAGTAGTAAAAAACAAGTCATTAGAACCTAATATAATCGCATGCCCCATTTGAGGTTCATTTCAATGCATGCTCCTAGCTTTCAAGTGCCTAAAAACCAAAAATCGATAAATGCGTTTAACTTACCTTAATTTAGCTGTTTCACTTAATTTCACTGAAAGGAATAATAACTTGCAATGAGTGGGAGGAGACATTAGATATAAATAAAAATTTCAAAATAGACTGTAAATTGATGGAGAAATAAAGTTCAGGGTGTTCGAACCTAAACTTTAAAACTGTAGGCAAAGCCATATTTTTGGGGAAAATATAAATTTTTCTAAGACACCTTAGCAACAATCAAACTAAATATCCGTTTGACAAAAATGTCTGTCCAAACTAAAAAAAAATTAATTATTAAAATATTTAAGGTATTAGTGTAATTTACCTTTCACCGGAACCAAGAGTGAAAAATATATCGATATACGAAAAATCAATTCCAAACGAAAGGCCTCCATTTATAAAAGCAGACGATATATTGCAAAAGCAGATCGAAAATGGCAGTTGAGGTATTTAGAATGTTTTGATATGTGGTCACATCTATAAAGGTTACAATGATTTTAGTTTTTATACATTTATTGTTAAAATTAAAAATGGTTTCGAAGTTTTATAGGTAAATGAAAAAGACAGACACCTTTGAAAGGAGAAGTTGCCTTATCAACCTTGTGACTAATTTTAGTTGTAATTAATTAATGCATTTTATAAACTTGTTACTCTTATAAATTGTTTTATCTTATATAGGCTATATAAACATATTTTGTTTAGACGGGGGAAACAATTGCAATAATATGTATGTTAACTGTTGAAGAATTTATAAAAATCTGTTATTTTATTATATTTGAAATACCTCAGGTGTGCTATGTATTTGCAATAACAATATTCTCTAAAATTTTCTTTTTTGTTAAACTCATTAGAAAACAAAAAGGATGGATATCATAGAAAGCGTGGCATTTTTATAAAGAGAGGCCTTGTAAATGATGCATTTACATTTGGTCGTCGTTCTATTCTTTAAAACTGTGTCAATGATGTGACCATTCAACAAAAAAATTAATTTAGCAAATAGAGTGTCTGCCACCACATTATTTTGCTATTTGTATGAAATTACTAGTACTATATATGGCAACCTTTTTGTAAAAAAAGGAAGCTCTTTTGGTTTAATTGTTTTGACTTTATTTAACATTTTTCTATTCCAAACACCTGTAATCTGATAGGTACATTGTGAGAAAAAAACATGGAATTCAGGGATGCATTGTGACAGTTAAACTAACTCTAGATCGTAAAAAGAGGTTATTTCGCTAGCTACTTATAGACTCGAGTTTTGCCGAAGAGGAACAAGAGATTGCCGGGTTAAGTTACTTTAGTTACTTTTAAGAGTTCGCGCAAATTTAGTTTTAAGATTATATAAATGTTTTATCTACCTAACCTTAAATACTCAAATGCGATAAACAGGTAACCTCTTTTAAAATAAACCCGTTTAACTTCGAATCCACAAAGAAGATCACAACTCATTTGCCGCTGTTTTACGTTATAAAATAGACTAATTCTAAAACGAGTGCAAAATTTAGATTAAAACTCGTCTTAAATTGACAAATTTATAGAGTCAATGGTAAAACACTCCTTTGTTAAGAACATTTACATTATTGAATAAATAAATTATTTCCCAGTTAGACAAGATGGGAAACACGAAAGAAGAAAATTTAGCAAACAATTCGTAAAATATTATAATTGCTCTTGTATCCTGGTGTCCTACTTTTTTTCGATATGTGGGAATTGGCTATTTCTTATTTAAAATATCAAGAAAAAAAAACATGTATGGATTTTAGCATTTAAAAGGTTAAGCTAGGCCCGATAGGCTAGTGCGACGGAGCAAATTTTAAAACCTCGATGGGACATTAATTAATCCTTTATATTAAATTTTTAGATTAGTTTAACTTTTTTTTATTAAACCTTGTTTGGCTCTTTAATTTAAATGTAAATTTGAAAAATGTATATTCTTCTAATTTCAATATGTTAGGAAATTTGATCGAATGAATATTGAAAGTGGAAGCACTCAGGCTAAATTTGAATTATGCTTCAATCAGCCGACTTCAAAATTAGAATGTTAGTCCATTTGTTAATATAAATAAGATTGTATCAGGGCCTGTCCATCTAAGGGCAACACAAATAATGTTTAGAAAACACGGTTTTAGAAATGTTAATTTAGGGGCTAAGCACTATGCTTAGGCGGTAGGACAGTTCTAAATCTATAATATTTATAAAATAAATGCGTTTTGAATTGGATTAGTTTTAAATTGAATAAGAAGTGTGATATTTTGTTGCCTATTACTAAATAAATAAATAAAAAGTAAAATCATTCGGTCGTCCAGTTTTAATATCTCAAATATTTTGTCACCGTTTTCCATTTAATTTTTAGGCGACCTTAGTAGGGCATTGGGGGTCTACGGGAACGATAGGTGGTTGATTGCCAATTTAAACTTGGAGGAAAGTATTTATGCCAGTAAAAGTTAGATTAAATTTTTTATTGTTTGTAATTTTGTTTTCTATACCTTAAAAATACTTTTTGAAAAATTCAAGAATGTTTATAAAAACAATGAATCAACTTAGAACGCACCCTAACACAAATTGGTTATTTACCTTTTTGTACGTGCCAGTTAAATTGGTAGAATTATGATATACATGCATTTAAGCCCGGCTAACGTGCTTATAATAGCAGTTGATACAGTAATTAGCCAGCGTTAAATTATGCTCTCAAAACGATTAAGGTGGCTTAGCAAAACATGAAATATATATTAAAATTTGTCTATTGAGCCCTGTTATACGTACTGGCGGAGGTTAATAAAGTTAGGTCACATAATATTTCAAAAAAGTTGAAACTAATTCGAAAACGAGCTTCTAACATAGCGCTTAATACAGGGAAAATAAGACATTATTATAAATTTGGGGTTTAGAAATCATTTCACCTTAATCCAAAACAAAATGTTTTACCAAATTAGGTTCCGCCAGCGGTATTTTACTGTTTGATTAATTTAATTAATAAAATAATATTATGGCCCAAATTCAATTATTTTTTGCTCTTTTGATAGCCGAAACTTAAGTGTAAATTACCTTGATAGAATAAAACTTTTATAGAATCTTTTCATCAAACAGGAATGTCCTTATTATGTTTACAAATGCAGAGAAGTGCGCCTGCGGTTGAAGATAAGTTTAAAAATAAATGCCGGCCAACAATGGCCATATTAGAAAAAATGCAGTATGCTATATAGTCAAACACATAAGAATTAAAGTATAAAAAAATAAAAAAAAAACGATATTACAAATAAAATCGAAAGATAAAAAAAAATCACGCCAAAATAAATCTCAGGTAAAATATAACGAAAAAGGAAAAAAATATGGGACATTTTACAGGTATAGCTAGAACAGCGTTCCATTAAATTCACCATTTCATTACTTATTTTTTATTTATGTTTTTTTCAACTCTACATTTTTAAGCTGTACTGCATACAGCATTATCAACAGAAAGAAGAAGATTTTAGAATATGTGTTATTTCGTAATATATAAGTTTAAAAAATTTTTAAATTTTATTTAGTAATATTAAAGTTTTTTTTTATAAATTAAAACAACCATACGAAAATTTAGGTTATTTAAGTTCATCAGCTCGAAATGAAATTGTGACAAAGCAAGAAGTCCGAATAAGGTGTTTTTAAATCCGCGATATTATGGCACGCCATATATTTCAATTTAGGCTAGACCCTATCCCCCGCCCCCGAATTTTAAATAAGTCCCGAAAATTTTATAATACTAATATTTTATTGAATATTAATTAAATACAGATTATAGGAGAAACATACCCCTCATCGTGTGATAATTATCAACGCTATTGTTTTTAAGTAAAAAATAAGGCAAAGAGATATTTGGCTCGCCCATAACTTTTGGCCCAACCCGTTTTTCGGGGGTTGGGGCTGACACCGGTCTGGATGGGCTTTCGGGTCACGATTTGATCTCTAGTAAAAGTAGATAATCACTACTAATTTATTTAATTAGTCGTTTGGGAAGAAAACGAAAAAACACAAATTTTAAGTGCTCAATTTTGACAAAACGGCATTTAATACCCTCACAAAAATTTATAAATATTATAAAAAAGTTGAAATCTATTCAGCCAAAATAAGTCAGAATTTATAAAACAAAAAATTGAAAAAACTCATTAAAACATTCCATGACTTTTTATTTACTTACAGGTGTTGGTACTAAGCTATAATTAATTAGAAATAGCTTGCCTAAATAAATAATTAACTCACTCGAATCTTATTATCGAAGAAACCAAATAAATATTCGCTTCTACATTGCCAAAATTTTTATGTCAGGAATTAACACTATTTTATGCGGTAAAAGATATCACGGTAACGCATTTAAACGTAAATATCTCGAACAATCTTTGACTTGAATTAGTGCCCCATTTAACAGTAATATAAAAATTGTTTTCAGATATCATATCAAGATTGGGTTATTGGAAAACAAGGGTAAATCCTTGAGATTAGATATTTTGACTCTTCGTTTTGTTTTCAGCTCATTTTCACTGAAAAGATAGATAGATGTAAGGCAAAATTGTAAATTGGAAAGGCAAAAAAAACATAGATAAAAATCGATATATACAGGTAAAAACGTGCTAAAATGGGTGTAAAAAAAAGATGAGAGAAAAAACGAAAAATTTGTAAAACGTTATAAAATTGCACTTAACGCATCTGTTAATCACTACATTTTCTCAAGGTTGTTTTTTGATACTTTTTTAATTAAATATAAAACCTATGCAAGCTGATATTAAAATGGGTCAAAGGTATGTGATTTTATGATAACGTGTGAATTGGAGAAATTTTTAGCGCCAGTTTTTATCCAGCTTTTGGTATAAAAAATGATTCGGTGTTGTGCTGATTATAAACGACCTGGTAAACTTGATGATATTAAACCATTCCTATGTATGATTGGTTGGGTGCACTAATGTTATTTTCGAGCCGAGTTAGGCATCAAGCACCAAGCATTGTTTTAGCCTTGATCAAAATATTAAAGATATGGTATATATATAACAAAGATTGCTATCGCCATGTCAAATAATACAACTACGGCGAGGGGTGAACAAAACTACAGAATCAAAAAAAATTTTTTTTGTTGATATTTTATTCAAAATTTAAATAATTGTATAAAATTAGCTGAAATAAAACTAATTAAGTTAAAAACTTTTTGAATTTAGTAATTAAAGAAGTATTTTTTTCAAAGGCTATTTCACTATATTCGCGTTTTTTATTAAATATACCCAACTAATTTTTTGACTAAAATTTCCACATGTCAACAAGCTTTGAGAATTATGATATGACTTAAAAGATTAGAACTGGTTTCTCAAAGATTTTAAATCCGTTTACCGTTTTTTAATTAAAGTTTGTAAGCCAGCTATTAACATTGAAAGTGTGATATTAAACAAAAAAGATTTAGAAACAAACTTGAAATTTTATTATATTTTATATATTCACCAGCTAAACTGTTAAATTTAAAATGTTTTTTAAAACCTATATTGTGTCCTATTTAGGTTGGGATGCCAAAATATTCTGTATAACCTTGTTAATGTAGATTAATTAAAAAATTTATTTCTTATTTTTAAAGATAAAAAATATAAGTTACGAGTGATTTTAATATGAAAAGTATTTTTTTTTAATTTTTCTATTTGGTTTTTTTGAGGTGGCAAACTTAGTCAATTTAAATATATTTTAGTGTTTAAACATTTAAATTGTAAAATTGTTATAAGTGTCATTACGCGCAATGAGCATTGTGAATCCATATGGACCCCAGCACATTTTAAATTTTAAGTATTTAAAAAAATATTATATATTTGGCCAAACTTTTGTTTATTTTAAATACATAATTAATAAAACTCGTAAATAAAACCTAGTCAAAGTCTAATAAAATCCGTTAAGAATTTTCTATAGGGGCTCGTATGAACCCCACATGGTCAATTTCAATGTTTAAAACCATGTTATTGCCTAAAATTAAAATTAAAAAACTGCAATTTTATTTTTTTTCTTTTATTTATAGTTTTATTTATTAAGTCTATAAAAAGTTTGTATCTTAAAATAATATGAATTAATTTATTTTATATGAAATATCTAGTTTTTAGGTGAGAATAAGCTAAAAATAATTTTTATTACATAAAATTTTTTTCATAGATTTTTCTTAAAATTTTTTACTAGACCTAAACACACGATTTAATTTATTGGAAGAGAGAAAATAAAAATTAGTTTTCATCTTTTTTTCTAATTAGTGTTAACCCACGATTAACACTGGGGGGTGGATCCCAGCACATTTTAAATTTTGAATAGGCTCAAATATTTTCTTTTTTCTTTAATATATAATAAACAAAACTAGTAAATAAAATTTGCTCTATGTTTATTAAGAACGTTTAAAAATTAGAAATTATATTGGGGCCCGTAATGACCCCACATGATCAATTTTCAATGATGAAAACCATGATATTGACTCAATGTAAAGCCGTGATTAGCACTTGGGGTCCATATGGACCCCAGCACATCTTGATTTTTAAATATCTTTAAAAATATTATATATTATGGGTCAAATTTTTGTAACTTTTTTCATGAATACATATTGAACAAATCTAGTAACTAAAATCTGGTCTTAGTCATATAACAAAATTTGTTTAAAAATTAGAAATTCTACTGGGGAACACATGACCCCACACTCACAATTTCACTGTTAAAAACTACGACATTGCCTTAATGTAAATTTACTTAAATAATTGCAGCCTTATTTTATTTTAAATAGTTTTAAATATTAAGTATATAAAATATTTATATTGTGTAATAATGATATGAATTATTTATTTTTCTCTTTTAAATATATAGATTTTAGGGTAAATAATACAAAAATAATTTTTAATACTATATATTTTTTTCCGTGATTTTAAATATGTTCTAATAGACCTAAAAACACTATCTAATCAACATTAATTAATATAATATATTGATATGATTTATTTAATGTAATATAGATAATTAAAAAAATTTTCAAATTTTTTCTACTTGGTTTCAAATATAATTAAAGAGCACGTATTTATTTGTAAAATAATAAAAACAAAGACCTTAGCTTTAAAACTTTAATAGTAGTTTAAAATTGGGGTTCGTACGGACCCCATTATAGCGTTCGGGTTACAAATATTTCACCCTACAATTCGCGGGTTAAGGGTTTTGTAGAAAATTTTCTTGCGACGATCCCGAGTTTTGTCTTCCTACATTAATTTTTATTAACCGCTTTTTCAGAAAAAATTTTATAAAATTTCTATAACTATAAATTTTTCAAATCTATTGGAGTATTCAGATTCCTATCTAAAAAATAGCTAACACTAGCAATTTACTTTCATGTTACTTAAGATCAAATCGGATTTTATGATGGAAAAGCCACTAACTTATAAAAATAGAAACACAAAAAAAACTAAATATTATAAAAAAAATTAAACACCTTACAATAATAATGAATGTTTTTGTAATCTAAAATATTTTTAAACTTTTGTTACTCATAAGTTTTGTGACATAGAGGCCCAAAATACCCCAAAAATAGAAAAATCTTGACTTTGACACCGAACTAAAAATTTAAGGCATTGTCTAGAATTCTAATTTCATTTTCGTATTTAGCAGCAAAAACTTGACCAACGATAGCTGCCATAAATGTAAGGTCGTCTAAATTTTGTTGTCCAATGTTATCAGTAATAAGTGTCAAATTTATTATTAAAATAGGACTATATATGTGTTAAGTGCAAAGATAATTATTTAAAAAGTTTTAAATAAATAATTTATTATCAAGAGCCTACTAAAATATTTTATTAGCATATAACAGGCCCGATTCTAGCTTTTCCAATTTAGGGGGGCAAAAAAAACTCGTGGGGGGCTGAAAAATTTTTCTTGCCACTTTCAGCGGCAAAATTACAGCAAAAAATATACATGTACACCATTTGAACCCTTTGGGAGGGGGGAGGCACGGACCCCCCTCCCCCTTCCCCAAAAAAGGGGTCTAGAATCGTGCCTGGCATATAAATTTAATTTAATAAGCCTTAATTATTTTGCAAAAATGGCTTGTTTTAAGCATAAGATAAATTATATTAAACATTAAAGACGTATTTTTCAATAAAATTGGGTGAGAGAGGTAACAAACTTGTGTCAGCCTATACAAAATCCAATTAGTACTTTATTATCAGCTACATATTTTTATCATTAATTTTATTTTTTAAGCATGACCCTACTATGTTTTCATGTGAACTTAAGTATAAAAAATATAAGCAAATAGAATCTCTGCCTTTTAATTCTTTGAATCAAGTTACCCTTAATTTTACCTGCATTTGCCAAATATTACAAAACATATAATAAAAATATATTTGTTTCTTTGGCTATAGATAGCAAAAAAATTTAAAGAACAAAAATTGACGCATTTAATAACATTAAGGTGGGTGTCAATATATTAGAATTTAAAAAGAACAAAAATTAAGCATAACTGATTAACATCAAGGTCGATAATAATTAAATCAAAATAATTACAAAAAAAAATTTATATATATTATGTTAGGCATTATTTTTAAACGTTTAAATTGCATTAATTTTATATAGCTGTTAAAAAAATATTATACAATTTTAAAATAATTATTTACTATAGCCTTTGCAAGCACTAAATAGCCCATTGATAGAATCAAAATACAACAAAAAAATTTTTTTTAATTTAATTATGTTTATTTTACGTTA
>CM060245.1:13993889-14230402 GCA_030555515.1 Acutogordius australiensis
CAATATTATGCACATTATATATTTTAAGAGTCTTCAATAGGACGTAATGCATACGCGCATATAAAAATGCCACCTTCAGAGAAAACTTTATACGTAATTTTTTTGGGACCACCGGGCTCTGGAAAAGGCACCCAGGCGAAGAAAATTATAGATGAATACCATGTTTTTCATTTATCAACCGGTAATCTTTTCCTTATTAAAAATTTTAAAATTTTTATATATTTTTAAATAAAATTAACCTTGTTTTTTAAACACTATATTTAACTATTTTTTGTATTTAGATAAAAATATTAAAGCAGCATTATATAATATTATGTGTTTTTGTAATATCGAAATTAAATTTTATTAAAACTTTTAAGCTTTATGTAACCACATTTTTTAATATAGGTGATCTATTGAGAGAAATGGCTTCATCTGGTTCTGATTTGGGCAAGAAGGTGAAGAGCATAATTGACAGAGGTGAATTGGTTCCAAATGATTTAATGTTTGATATATTGGAAAAGAAAGTACTTTCACCTGAGTGTAAACATGGAGTAATATTTGATGGTTTTCCCAGGAATATTGCCCAGGCTGAGGAGGTATGTTTAGAATTCTTAAGAACATAATTTAAAGAGTAAAATTTTTAAAGGAATTTGAAATTTTGGTAAAAAATTTTGTGCCTCCTTAATACTATTTTCCCTAGTATATGAAAATTGTTCTGTAATAATATGCTTATCTTAGATTTAAATTTGGCTTTATGGGCTTCATAAATAAGTATTTTTGTTTAAATGGCTTTTTGCTGTATCATTATTGAAGCAAGAAAAGTTTAAGGATATATATAAAATAATTATATGTTTGTATCTATATTTAAATTGAAATTTAAGGAATATTTAATAAAACTTAGCCTAGAGTTGTTGTGAAATAAATATCATTGTTACATTACAAACCAAATTCTTTTATACATTGTTAGTTAGACAAATTGATGGATAGATTGCACAAGACACTAAACTGTGTTATTGAATTCCAAGTCCCAGATGAAGATTTAGTGAGCCGAATTACAGGTCGACTAATTCATGAAGCCAGTGGCAGAACATACCATATTAAAACAAACCCTCCAAAAGTTCCTATGAAAGACGATGTAATTATGAAATTATTTATTAAAAAAATTTTTGCAAATTTGTAATTTAAATTTTTCATTACTTTAAAGATTTTTAATCAATGTTTTTTCATTTTACATACTCTATGCATTTGTTCTAAGTAATACTTTATTTAATTTATATTTACTTTGATTTACACATAGCTAATAATTTTTAAATTTATTCCTTCACATAACCTTTAAAAAATCTAAAAATTTTCTTTAAAAACAAATGAATATTTAATGTGCTCTATTATACGTTGTGATAATTTATTCTTATACTTCTAAATTTTTTGCTGATTTTTTTTACAGGTCACAGGTGAGCCACTTATTCAAAGAGTTGACGATAACGCCCAGGTTTTAAAGGATCGCCTAAAAATTTATCATTCCCAAACAGCCCCTCTTATTGAGTATTACCGTAATCACAAAAGAAAAGGTTTGTTTCTTATGTTTTATAGGTTTTTATTTTATAAGGATAAATATTCTTGTTTAGATAATTCTAAATATTTTTTAATTCTTTTTACAATTTTTACTTAAAGCCTCATCTTTTTTAATAATTTAAATGTAGTTGTGATTAAATTAACCTAGCATCTTTTTTCCTAACATGAGTTCTTAAACTCACTTACCGTTTTTGGCAGAGTACAAATGACATTTTGTTCTATTTTGATAAATTTTTTTAATTTTAAGAATTGCCTTTTATTTATTTAAGGATTACTCCATGTGATTGATGGGACAAAACCTATCGAAACCATCTTCCACCAGGTCGAAAAATGTGTCTCTCAATCTTTTCATTAGCAAACTTTGAGGAGGCTTTTGCTTGTATATTGCGTTTACGGACTTCCAAATTCTCATTCTATTTTATTAATTACTTTTAGCAAAATGATTTTTTCAAACGCTTCTCTCGTAGCATAATAATTATAATTTTATATCAATTATTATATGACAATTTTGATCGCATTGATGGATTGTTTTCATATATTTGAGTGATTTGTTAATAAATATGAATCAAATATAGTTAAAATTTATTTGTATTTTCTCATTCACATAAACCTTTACCAACTATTGACAAAGTTTAACATTTTTAGCAGGTCTTGTTTATTAACTTTATTTAGTTCGGTGACCTGAGTGTATTTGTCGACATCCCCATCCACAAAACAAAAAAGTGCATTTTTTAATTGATTTTCACTGGAGTTGTATGTTGGGCTGACAAAAAATTTGTCTTTGTTTTGCTGAGTTTGTGGAAAATTTCCGTTCTCACTACGGTCATCTGTATTTTTAGTGATGCTGGTACTATTATAATTATATCATGTTAAATGATAGATTATTTAAAAAAGGGTGCCCTAGGAATGTTTATAGTATGTAAGAATAGATGTATAAAATGTTTAAAATTTATTATTTCAACGGTTTTAATTGCTTGCTAAAAAATTACTTGTTAATTGAAACAATTTCACTCAAGGCCAGGCGTTTATACGGTGGGTTCGCGGTTATATCTCTCATATATTCAGGGTAAATTAGTGGCTTACGACCCATGTGATCCCTTTTTTTCCCAGTTCCTTTATTTCCGCTTACATTCTGTTTCTTAAAATTGTTAGTAACTTTTTTTATAACACTTTCTAATGTGTCATCGATGTTATTATTATTGATTACATCTTTATTAATTTTTTTAACTTGATCACAATTAATCATGTTAATTGTGTTGGTATTGTTGTAGTTAATATTCATAACTTCAGTCAGATTATACTTTAAATTATTATCGACCATCTCGGGTCGATATATTAGAGCATCTACCTTATTTTCCGTTTTATTGCGGGGTTCAAAAACGTTTGTGCCTAAATTTGCTAAATAAAACTTAAGTTTTACTTGATAACATTTCTTCAATAACTTCGGAATTTATATTTGATTTGGTAGGGGTATTGCAAGGAACGACTGGTTTATTAAATTCTTTATGACTTTCTTTTTTTCCTAGAAGTATAACTTTAAGGATTACCGGTTGTAATTATATAACTAAAAATTAATTTCACCTGACAAATCCAGAGGTACTTCAATTTTTAAAATTGCTTTTGCCTGTTCAAGCACGTTCTGGTTTATAAAGAATTCCTTACAACTTTGTTCCGTCGCTTCTCTAGCAATAATGTTGGTTTGATTCCAAGGCTCGTCTCCTAATTCACAGATTGTTTCATCTGAATCATAGTCGTTAAATGCAGCCTTATTTTCTTTATCACTAACAACTAGATGTACACAGGTCTCCATTTTATTTAACTTAGATTGGACAAAATGTACAACAGACGATAATTAAAAAACCCAAACGATTCTTTTGGTCAGTGGTGCTAATTTTCCGTAATTGGTCATTTTGCCTGAATATACTAAATATGAGTACCCAAGTATATTTGAATATCGACAGTACATGCTAGATTTATAAAACTTTTTTTTATTTTGAAGCTGATATTGGAAAAAGACAATGTAGGTCCTTCCCAGATCTATTTTTAGTTGTTGATCTATGCCTACGCAAATATGACCCATTGAAACCACAATTAACTTGGCTGGTCAACTTGTTAACGGGACGAAGTGCTTGAAATTAGGGCACCGATCTACACAAACAAAATTAGAGAGGCATTTAGAAGTGTTTTCACCTTGCCCCTGTTTATATAAAATTCAATTTCATTTTTGGATATTCATTGACCTTATTGATTGTCAAATACAGGTAACTTCTTATTTAGAAGGATTTTTGATATAAAAATTCTTAGTTCTGTAATGCCTCAATTAAAATTTATAATTATAGCACTTCTTCATATTATATTCCTTGGGAATGTTTCAGGTTAGTTGTCATGGTTAAAACTAAAATTACATATAACACGAGTCCCTAAATACATAATAGTTTCAAATACTGCCAAGCGTTTTATTTATCCTGTTTTAATTTATGTGCTAAAAACATTTGTCATAGGATGTTTCAATCCGGTCGGTAAAATTAGAACTCCGAATTGCACACAAATTTATCAATACATCGTCGGAGGTCACGAATCAGAAATTGGCACATGGCCGTGGCAGGTAGAACATTTAAATCAAATTTAATAACATCAAATTAATATTGATTTATCCCAACTAAAACAGGTATGTAACGTATTTAATTTAATATATTAAACTTACCTTCTATAGTTATATATATATTTCATGAGCCTATCCTAATTGTGTTTGCAAATTACAGGTAATTTTGGAATTCGGCATACATCGATGTGGTGGCGTGCTAGTCCACCCTAAATTCATACTTACAGCTGCTCATTGTCATCATAAATGGTAAATTTATTAATTTTATAAGCATGTTCGTAAAAATCTAGCAGGGCCGGTTTCAAATTTTGGCACTCTAAAGCAAACTTACCAATATACATAATTGTTCCAATAATTTAGTTTATAAAACTTATTATTTACAATTTTTTTGCCCGATGCCCTCGAGCATTACTTGAAGCTCTAATAGCCGACCGTGATATTGGCGTAGGACCATTATTTTCAGGTCTATAAACAATTCCCCGAGAATACATATATATGTTGCTGAGCAAGCTTTAATTTTATATTAGAATATAATTTCTTATTAAAAGTATTTAAATTGGCGACTAATAAAATAACGTAGTGATGACTTTTTGTTATTTTTTTTATTGAAACGATTTTTTTTTAATTTATGCTTAATTATTAGAATAAAATTATATATAATAAAATCAAAAATGTATAGCATTATGCATTGGACAAAAAAAGAATGGTAAATTTTTCATAAGACTTTGAACTATTGTTTCTATGCTCATGTTATTTGAGTGCGAGGGAAAAAACTGTTTAAAATACTTTGATATTTTTGAGACATAATTTTTTTTTAATTTGGGGTACGAAAAAATTATTCATATTTATATATTATTCGTCAATACACTATTATTTTTGAACTTGATTATTTTAAAAGTCATAATAGAAAATAAGAGAACCAATACAACTAATTATGTTTTTTAAAATATGACTTTAAACATGCCCAATTTTACCAATATAAAAATAAAAAAAAACGTTTTATTATTATCTCCTTCGCTTCTGATTAACTTTTTCATAACTTACCCTTTTCATGTCCAAAGCCGCATTTTTTTAATCAACCAGTCCTAGTTTGAAAATTTTTAAAATTTCTCTAATTAAGGGGAAATCGAAATGGGTTAGTGCATGCCGGAATGCTCAAACGATCGGACGGAGCGGGGAAACAGGTGGCTTGGTCCAAACGGACCACCTCACATCCCAATTTCCGAATAAATGGGAAACGCGATGATTTGGCCGTTGTCGAACTATTTCGACCATTCACTCTAAACGATCGAGTCAACGTGATTTGCCTGCCGGACCCGGAGGAACCTATTGAAGAAGGACACGATTGCTATAGTGCCGGCTGGGGTCGAAATTCAAGTATTACTTACTATTAAAACATCAAAAAACGAGATTAAAATTTTTGAATTTTATTTATTCAATGTACTCGTAATAATATAAAATGATATACAGAATCTAAAGATTAATAAAATTGATAGGGAGAATGTTTACTCATACAACGAGAAAAGCCCTATTTTCATCTTCTTCACCGTCCTCAATCTCGCAGAGAACCTATCATTTATTTTGGCAAAGCTCTAAAAAATTTGTTATATTGCTTAAAAAATTTGTCGATTGAAATATTCTTATATATTTTATTTAATTTTTAAAAATTTTCTGACCTATTTGACTATTATTAATGATAATTTTGCTTTTTAACGCCTTTCTTTTTAAATTGCAACATAAAAATTTTAATCCCTTAAATTAATAGTGTTTTGTGAATTTAAAAGAAAATGTAAATCATTTAACATAAAAGAATTATGTGCTCGCAAATAATCATTTTTGCCTTTCAAAATGTGAGGCTGTTTAAATGATTAAAAACAAATTAGCAAAAAGTGGACACAAAGTAATTGTGAAATTTTTTGTCATTATGTTCATGTCGTAAATCATTCGAAATTGAATTTTTAGCCCGCATATTTCTTAAAAAACATATAGAGAAAAAAAAATAAAAAATGAAAAAAAAATACTTACTATTAAAATTACTCAACCATTTTTAAAATTAATATAGAATTTTCTGTCTTAAAAACTTTGCAACTTCTAAATTATTACACTGGACATAATTTGGACAACCCTAAACAACATTTATGGCAATATGGTTTTTGGTTAAGTTTATGGCGCTGATCACGAATATGAAATTAGAATCTTAGCCAAGGCCTCAGATTTTTAGTTATTCGGTGTCAAAGTTGAGATTTTTCAATTTTTGGGGTATTTTGGGCTTATCATAAAACCTATGGGTAGTAACAAAAGTGTAAAAATATATTTAGATAACGAAAACATTCATTATTAACGTAAGGGGTTTGAATTTTTTTTAAATATTTAATTTTTTTTTATTTTTTTATTTTTTTAAAATTAGTGGTTTTTGTCATAAACTCCGTTTTTTGATCCTAAAAAACTTAAAAGTTAATTGCTAAAAATTTATGTAATAACCTTTTTTAGATATGTTTTTATATAAGGAATCTGAATATGCCAATAGAGTTTTTGTAGAATTAATAGTAAAAGAAATTTTTTTAATTTTTTTCTGAACTTTGGACGCGGTTTAAAAAAATTTGGAGGCCTTAGAAAAAAAACTAAACCCGGGATCGTTATCGTAAGAAAATTCTCTACAAAACCCTCAAAAAATCGTTTATGTTGTTTTTTTTTGTTGTCCAGTGTTATTTACCTGGTATTGATTAAAAGGCAAAGATATATGTACTATATATTAAAAATTTGAAATAATAAATACTAATGGAATTTACCTCTCAAGTTTATATTTAAAAAAAATAAAAATAAACGTCTTTAATCTCGGGCAGAGCCATAACCAGTATTTGTGAAAAGTGGTATAAAGCAAATTTAAAAAAAATTTCGGAAACAAGATTTGGTTTCCTTTTGATTGCAGATCTGAAATTGGACAGTTTAAAATATCCTATTTTTCTTGTTTTAAATAATTTTGTCAACGTTCCGATTAAATATTCTGTAATACATTTGTCCTACTTTTCTATTAAAATCAGAAATTGACAATACCCCCATGAGTGCCCGAACCTTAAAAGAAGTGTGTCTCCCTTATTACCCCGAAAATAAATGTAGATATCGATATGGGTATATCAAGAATGCTACGTGTGCTGGGTACCAAGCCCAAGGAAGAGGATTGTGCGTGGTACGTTTTCATTTTTTTTTCAAAGTGCTAAAAATCAATTTTATAATTCGCACCATGGTCGGAAATGATGATTGGACCCGTAGTATTTTGTTTTAAAATTACGTAAAACTCTTAAAAAGGAAATTCTAATATTTAGAAAAGAAAAACCATCATTAAATAAATGTTTGACCTTCGGAATGTTTAAATTTCGTATTAATAAATATTATTATTTCAATTAACACCGAATTTTAATTTTTGCATGTAAGAAACAATAAAGTTTCAGCTAGTTTTGCCAGCTAACCTGAGGTTAATCTTGACTTGAGTTGAAAAACGTCTTATCGAATACAAATTAATACATTTTCTAGAATTTATTAAAATATTCAATATGCAAAAACTCGGCAAAAAAAAGTATTTTTGCATTTACAAAAACGAAATTAAAGTTTAAAAAAAACAATAAAAAAATGTTTACCTGAATTTTTATCTCCTATAATAATTTAAATATTAGCCCGGTGTTCACAGGTTGTTTTAGTCGATCACACGAATAAATCTTGCAAAATGGGGTGTCAATTTGTAAATATTTGTATTTCAAAATGCATTTCACAATAGGGCGATTCAGGTGATTCACTCGCATGCAAAGTGAATGGAGCTTGGAAACTCATGGGTGTGGCTAGTGCAGCCAGTTGCGGAGATAGCTACAATGTTTATACCGATGTCCGGCGCTATATTGATTGGATTAAGACATTTTTCTAGTTTCATTAAAACTTATTATACAATAATATTTTTTAGTTTATACGGGTATAAATAGAATAATAGTCGCTAGCCTAAACTAGACCTAGAAATTGCAATACGCAGCAAAAATGTTTCAGCTGCTGCAACATATAGAAGATAATGGGGTTTGTATTAGCGGTGTTTTGTTAAGAAAATTTATCCGGCGCATTTAACCAATATGGTGGACCCAACGAATGACACTAAATTTGTACGAAAAATTTTTCATCATCTACTGGTCAAACCAATTATGTTTATCATGTATTAAATTTAAAAGACTTTTTAAAAAACAGACATTTGAATTAACATGTGGTACCGTTTATATCACTTGAGTAAGTTAAAATTGATTAGATTATCACGTGTCTAAGGCCCAGACTTGTTAAACAATTATTCATTTTCCGGGTGTCAATGAATGCAATCTTAAGGTGCCTTAATGAAAAAAACGATTTTTCTCAATTTTAAGGAAAACTAAATATTGTAGATGTTTGAATGATATAAAATTTGTAACCGCAGCCCAAATGTGTTGGTTCTGCACTAAATGTCGAAATATTAAACAGTTGGATGTTAGGGGCGATTATAGGATAATAAAAAAAATTGCTAGGCTTTTTGTTTTTGCATTAAAAGATATATCTAGGCTGACATGTTAAAATACGGTGGCACTGCCTAATACAGCCCATATCAAATTTGGGCAAATCAAACAATAAGAAATTTTTTTGACTTTTTGTTTGCACATAGAGGGACATTCAATACAGCAATTGACGAAAAAAATGGCCCTAATTTGAAAGATATTTTTATTATTGAGCTATTGTTTAACCGTGGCGACCTGTTTTCTCCTTAAAATGAGTATAACATGATAGGCACTTAAATACATATTTGGGTCATTGGATAAAATTTGATCGATGTGTAAACAAATCAATTTAAATTTAAAGCCTCGTATTGGCGTACCGTTGGGGGTTAACCTGTGCGTGCCCTTCCCCCCTTTGCTAAATAAATCATTTTTGCGATACTTTTAAAAATGTAATAAAAATTAGGTCTATATGGAAACATACGGGTCGGGCCAAAAGTATCCTAGAATTGGTAAAATTGCTTTATAATGCAATACTGAAACTCATTTTTTAAACATTACCTTTGAATGTTAATATTTAATTTTAACTTGGTTACGCCATTTTTAGTTACCAAATCAGTGCGTGCAAAAAGCGATTGTATGGCATTGGGAGCTTTTAATTTGTAAGATGATACGTTTTCATACTATAAAACGTTCAACCGTACCTAAAAATTTATTAAAATAAACGAGTGTTTTTTAATTTTGCAATTTTCACATTTTTATACTTCTTTTATATTACAAAACAAAATAAAGCAAATAATGATTAAATTTTTTCTTATTAATTACACTGGACAACAAAAAAAAACAACATAAACGATTTTTTGAGGGTTTTGTAGAGAATTTTCCTGCGATAACGATCCCGGGTTTAGTTTTTTTTCCAATGCCTCCAATTTTTTCTAAACCGCGTCCAAAGCTCAGAAAAAAATTCACAAAATTTTTTTTACTATTAATGCTACAAAAAATCTATTGGCATATTCAGATTCCTTATAAAAAACATATCTAAAAAAGGTTATTACATAAAATTTTTAGCAATTTACTTTCAAGTTATTTAGGATCAAAAAACGGAGTTTATGACGAAAACCACTAATTTTACAAAAATAAAAAAATAAAAAAAAATTAAATATTTAAAAAAAATTTAAATCTCTTACGTTAATAATGAATGTTTTCGTTATCTAAATATATTTTTAAACTTTTGTTACTACCCATAGGTTTTATGATATAGAAGCCCAAAATACCCCAAAAATTGAAAAATCTCAACTTTGACACCGAATAACTAAAAATCTAAGGCATTGGCTTAAATCCTGATTTCATATTCGTGATCAGCGCCAAAAACTTGACCAAAAACCATAGTTGCCATAAATGATGCTTAAGGTCGTCCAAATTTTGTTGTCCAGTGTTATATTTAAAAATTTATCATAAATGTTGGAACAAACTTAATATCTTATAAAACATATTTTAAACTTAACTTTTGTGATATCAGAAATTAAAAAGAGGGGTAGGCTTGTCCCCCACTAAACTACTTTTCTAACCGATCAGCCGCGGGTTATAGCTACCAAACAAAAGTTAGCCTTTGAATGATATGCATTTGCAAAATTTGATATCATCTTTCAAGCCTTAACATATTTGTATTTAGTTTCAACAATGACATAAATGGCATTATAATTTTAATTGTTATCATACCCGCGATAAATAAATGCTTAAATTTCAAGATACATTTCCGTGATTTAGACCTGGAACGATAAGTTTACATTATTGCAAAATGTTTATCTTTCGCTATTTTTGCTATTGATTCGAACGTTAATAAAAAATACTAATAAAAAACATATAAATTAATTCGGGCAGTGGTAACAAACTCGTGCTCGTTTAAATATTCGAGTATACCTTGTCCCGTCGTGTATATTGCTAATTAATTACAATTAAAGTTAAGGCCAGCGCAATTAATCTGAATACCACTTGCCCAAATAATTATGGGCGCCTTATTACATGGAATTTTGCTAAATTGACGCTACACAATTTATGATATAAAGCTCTCCACCCCTATTCATAGCGTTTGTTCTAATAAGTTAACCTCATTAAAGCTTCGATGTATATGCTGTATGCGTGGTCCTGGAATTCCAAAAAGTTATTGCTTATTTACCTAAATTAACCACCCAACGTCTAGCTTGCTTAGCCTTGCTATGACCCACCATTTGACGTAACAATTAGCTCTATGCCTCAATTTAAATGATGCAAATCCACAGTCATTTTCAGCCATCTGTTAAAATTTTTCGTTATATTAGTATGTATTTGGTTTTATGTTTTGAATCTCAATTTGCTGTTTGAGGTTTAAGAGCATTACCAGTTGTTGATAAAAGAGAAGTTCGAAAATAATGGGAAATTTGGCCCCAAATTGAACTCCTTATTTTACCCCCACCCACCCACTCGCCCCCCCCCTCCCTGGTATAAAATAACTCAAATGAAAAAAATTTCTTTTCTCTTGCAACTTAACTCGAAATAAATTTCTAAATATAAAAAAAATCTCAAAAGAATGCGTTTTTTTTCTCCCCATTTGAGCTCAAATGAGCTCAATTGGCTTCTTCGCACAAGCGGAGAAACCAATTGAGCTCAAATGTTGTTTGAAATTCTGAAATTTTTGCGTAGTTAATGATACAGATACAAAAAAAAGCCAAGATATTAATGTTGGGATTTTAAACAGATTAAGTTAATAAATTGTAGTTATAAATATTATTAAAATTTGCTAATTTTTTACAAATTTTAGCCAATAAGGTAACGTTCTTACCGAAAAACTAATTTTAACTGTTTTTTATACCGGGAGATTAAGTTAGATTAATTAAAAAAATTATTTTTGACTAATTAAGAATATAGCTTTAGAGGCTTAGACAAGTTTTATTTTACCAGTTTGGCAACCTAGTCAAATTAAATAAAAAAACTTTAATACTTGCATAGGTTGCTTTGTAATATTAAAGGCGGGTGTTTATTTACAAATGCTTATACATTAAGGTTTCTATTTGGCAGCTTAGCCAAAATTACTTAGGGCAAATTAAATATATATGCATAATGTTTAAAAGCCTGGGTGCATGTTTTTTCAATGGACACCTTGGAAAAAACCATTCAGGTCAATAATTTTGCAAAATTTTATTCTTCTGTTTGGACTTTAAGATTTTCTAAAGCTGAAGGCAACTGCTGCCAAATTAAATTCACTAATAGTTGAAGATCAAAAAAAATATTTAAACTTAGAACAACTTATGAGGGTGATTTAATAACGGCAATGAGTACTTTCGAATACTAATATGTAAAACCCGAAATATTATTAATAAAAATATGAGCTTGGCCCTTTTCAAAACTTATGTTGATATTAAATTATTAAAATTAAATTTAAAAATAACATATGTTTTTTGGTAGATAAAAAAAACTAAGATTCCTAAAAATTGCCCGAGTCTCTCGGCTCATTTGAAAAATTTCCCTATTAAGATTCATCAATGCCATTAAAACTCCATTTTAACAAAATATAAAAAATTAAGCTCTCAATTATGAAAGCACCCCCGGAAAAAAGTGAGATCACTTTAATTCAGTTCTTTCTTTCCTACCATTCACTATAATTGAGGAGCTCAGTGGGGCTGAAATGTTTTAAACATTGAGCATTATATAATATATTTTGTTAACTATAAAAACAAGTGCTAATTTGGCAAAAATACTATCATTACCGCCGGTTATATAAATAAATTTGTCGCCTAACTCTCTCCCGTATTAATTTACTTGTAATTTCAGCAGGGAAATTGGGGCATGTCTTTTTGGTGTAAAATGAACTTGTGTAAAGTGACTTTTTACACGAGTTCATTTTACACCGATTAGAGTTTTAAACGAGTTCATTTTACACCAAATAGTAAAAACGCTTTTCTATACAGGAAAATTTTCTAGATTAAAGCTTTCTAATTTAACTTTTTATGAGGAATATAAATATATTATTGAAAATTTTCCAACTTGTTTAGTTTTTTAATAAATGAGATTTTTATTTTGACTCATTAAAAGGGGATTAAATAATTACATATTTGTTATATTCTGTTAATCTATATAAAGGAATTTTATTATGCTCGCAATTTTAATTGAAATTATATATTTTATTATTTTATGTTAAAATATAACATTCAAGCTTAAATGTTAGTTAATTTGATATAAATATATAAATCGTGCATCAAAAATTTAAGCGAGCGTTGCCCAATATGTAGCGTAACAGGCTAATAAGCGATAGGTCCTGGGTTCGAGTCCCTGCGAAGACGTTTTTTTATTTTTTTCAAGATATCTACATAAGTTAGCATAACATTTGTGTACTTATTTTCAGCTAATTTCACTGACGATTGTATATTTTTTCTACTATTTTGTTGTACGTGTCCTATTAATTACAATCGACAGAGAAATTAGCTAAAAAAAGTATACAATTGTTATACTGACCTATGTAGATATCTTAAAAGAATAAAATAAATGTCTTCGTGACTTGAACCCAGGACCTCTCGCTTTTTTGCCTGCTACGCTGCACATTGGGCAACGCTTACTTTAATTTTTGACGCACTTTATATATATTTATAACAAATTTTTAACTGACATACCTTTTTTTAATATTTCAAAATAAATATAATATGGAAGATAAAAATGCCCTTTAAATTAGATTTCTCAAATAAAATAATTAAATAAATTTTAAAATTTTAGATTGGCATAACAAAAACTTTGTAATTATTCATTAACTTTTGTTTAGTGTTTATAAAAAAACTTAAAAAGTTAGAAAATTTTCAATAATATAATCGAAATCCTCACAAAAAGTTAATTAGAAAACTATAATCTAAATAATTTTCCTGTATTGAAAAGCGTTTTTACTATTCGGTGTAAAATGAACTCGTCTAAAACTGGTCATTTTACACCGAATTGACCTGCCGAGGAAATTAATGTTTTTTTTAATCCTGTTCACCAAATAATTTTAAAATATGCTTGTGGATTTTAAATTTAAATCGAGGAACTGCTCTTCTTGATATTTTAATAATTGGACGAGATCAAATTAATTATGTTATTTCGAAAATAATTAAATTCAGAAACCTAGGAAATGCTGAGCTTGCCCTTGCATATTTTTTTTAATATCCTTTTGCAACTATGATTTATTAAAGAACTTTATTGTATATGTACCTTAATCGAGTATTTACGACGGATTTTTTTTTGAAGTTTTTGCGAAACTAAATCTGGTTACCTTGTTTGGGTAAATATTTTGCAGGTAAAATATTCTTTAGACTTAGAATGGAGCATCCAAAGGTTTTTGACATAACTAGATTGGGTTATATTTACCAGATTACCTCGTCTAATTAATTAAAAACGTTAGTAACGAAACACCACAGGAAAAAGATTTTGCAGAAACGGTAATTTTAACTGATGACGAGCTAGGCATTCAAACACAATGCTGTTTTATTTTTATTTTGCCAACTCCACACCGTTTTTTTTTGTTCAAAATTTAGAATTTTTGTTTTTTACAAATATCCAAGTCATTGCTTTTGTATTTGCACATAGGTATGTTTTTCCATCATAGGCTGTTTAATTCTTATTTTGCCCATATATTTATGAATTAACTCAAAATATTATTCAAACATCAAGCTGACCCGTAGATTTTAAGAGTTTTTTAAAGGGATGAGAGGATAGGATCATAGGAACGCATTTAACGGGCTCATGCTATGGAGATAAAATACAAATTGTCTTTTAGCCCGGTTTTCCACGAAGAACAAAATATCCAACTATTTGTCCAACTCGTTAAGTTAACGTCAAACCCGTTTAGTAATTTTTACGGATAAAAAAAGATTTGATAAATAAAAGCCTTTGGACATGAAAATATCTACCCGGGTTAATCCAGCCCGCTGACTGATTTAAAGCTCAGGGGAAGATTCATTAGCTAATTCTAAATTTTTTAGCCACTTGTTCATATATTTTATTAATTATTATTAATTTAAAAGAATGTAATTTAATTGCTCTTACCTCGGCAACCAAAGTTTCTACCCTGTTCTCTCTTTTTAGGCAATTAAAAGCTTACTGCTTAAATAGGCCATCAATCCGCTTTAATATGGTCCTGTTTTTATTATGGAGATAATTGTCAGTTACGGTATCGGAACCCCATTTTTTATAAATGGTATGTCTAGCCACTTAATTCAACTAAATATTTATAGAGAATTTGTTTTGTCCATTCGGGGCAGATATTCTCGATTATCAATCAAATCGTGCAAATCAATCACACTAGCTACTCTATCAGCTAAATGTTACTTGAAAGGCAAATTATTAAAATTTAAGAATTTTTTTTTAGATCTTGTTAAATTGCCCTCAACTTAATCACGGATGTTTTATTCCAAAATTGTAAATAATCTAAAAATAATTTTGATATTATAATATGCAGCCATAGAGTGATATAAATTAGGAACACTTGTATAAATTTTAGCTTAGTAGCACATTTTGACCCTTAAATCATAAATTAGGGGACTCTGCCTAATTTGCAAATCGTGATTTCTACTAATTTTTAAGTTAAATCAAAATTATATTCTTGCAATCAAAAAATTTATCAATCAAGATCCTATCCCCTACAATTACCCCTCTCGCAACAATAACTTCGCTAAAAAAAAAATTCATTTTATTGAATATTTCCCACAAAATAAAGTTATTTAGGACTATTAGATTTTTATCTAGAATTGCCTATAAGTTAGTGATTTCTCAATCTAACCTATTACTAAGGAACAAGTAAAATAATATTTTGCCCTTTAAACAATCCGCGATACAATATGTCCTAAACAAAAAGTCCTTTCGACCAAGTTTTAAAACTCGTTTTATTATTTATTATCTTGACCCCATTCACCTTTAATGCTGCTTATGCCAAACTTTTGCATTTAAAATAATTATTTAATTCATCAACAATGATACGCTACACTTATATTTGATTGTTGTTATACCCGAAGAATTTTGTAATCTTTTGTGTTAAAATGGTCATTTAGAATGTTGTCTTGATGTGTGTCTTTGCAAAATTTCAAGAATTTTGGTACCGATTCACAAGGCTTAAAGTACATTGGAGACCTAGTTCTTAGTCATCGACCTTTGGTATAGTACACGGTCTTTCAAATAAACCAGATTCTTGTTCAACTTGAGCACACAGCTCATAACAGGCTTCCTAAAGCACCTCAAGGTCGTCTTACCACCTTTAATTTACGGTAGAGTTGATATATTATAATTTAAAATGTTTGCAAGTGCTTTCCTTCATATCTTTTCCCAAATTAATCATACCAGTTTAATACTTACACTTTCTTTAACTGGGCAAAGCAGTTAATATTGCCGCCGGGTTAAGTTAGATTTTTGCTTGCTTCTCGGCCACCTAAATTTTGAGCTTAGGCTTATCTTAGGAATATTGTTTAGAGTTTACTGCCTAATTAGGCCACTCAGCAGCTTTAAAGTGTTTTTAGGCGTAAATTATCTTTCGATTAACGAGGATGCCAACGCGTGGAAGTTAAGTTTTAATCAAAATGATTCTCCTTATGTACTTGAAAAAATTTACCCGCTAACATGGTAATAACGACAGACAACTTTGAATTGTTACACATATGTGTTTTCAGAAGCGTGGCCAGGGAGGTGGCAAATCTAGCGTAGGCCCCCCTTTTATGGGGGTTACTGATGCTACTTCAAGTGTTTAAAAAATGACTTCTTGGTTTTTAAATCTGTAGCTTCTCGAAAAAGATATTTGGGACGCATCTCCTAAGGTTTTATAACACATTACAGTAACTGCAATATTCCTAACGCATTGCTAGTAGGTAGGCGCTAAATTGTAAAATATTTATTCAAAATTGTTTTTCAAAAATTCATGAGTTCGATGAAATTTACGAAATTGTAATGAAATATTTCATAACGTCGCCTTTAATCTAAAATCCATGTTTTGGAAATTGTAGGGCACAAAATAAATGGCACCAAAAGTAACTGACCAATTTAACTCCTTTAAAAAAATTAATTTTTTTTATATTTTATTTGTAAAACTGTTGTAATTTAAAGTTTTAAAGTACATCAATCCAAAATCCACATTGAAGTTATAAAAAATATATAATATCCCCCAACGTCAAGGTGGACCGGCATCCTCTGTTGGAGTCAAATTGTGTGCTATAGAAAATACTATAGAAATACACCAGGAGGAAAATAAATTTCACCCATCCAATTTTATTGGAACTCGACTATCTGACATTGAAAGGACGGCATCTCGTCATGCATGTACCATCAGTTTTTGTAAAAAATTTGTTATCAATAAGTTCCACTAAGAAATTTTTCTTAAGGTGTCTTCAAGGTTTTGAAGATTAAGAAGTTGGGTGAAGTTAGGTTTAGTGTAAATTTAAGGTTTTATTACACAGATTAAGAAATTTTTGAGATTTATAAGCTAATTAAAAAGATCAAACTTAAATATTAGGGTTCGAATCAGTTTACCCTTTTTCTATATAACTTAGTAAGTTAGCTAATTTTAGAAATCTAAAAAAAAAGAAAAACAAAAACAAAAAAGTATCGAAAAAACTTATTATTTTATTTAAAACAGTTTAACTGCTAAATTCAAATTAATTTAAAACCGATAATAAATTGGGTCGTATTTATGTTGGGGTCAAATATATTGTATAATTTAAATGTTGATGTCAAAGCTATATTTTGAGATTTATGAGCTAACTAAAGAGATCAAACCTACCATATTAGGGATTTTTAAATCAGTTTATCCTTTTTTCTAATCATAACTTAGTAAGTTAGCTATAAACATCAAAAATTTTAGAAATCTAAAAAAAAGTATTGAAAAAACTTATTATTTTATATAAAACAGTTTAAATGTTTAATTTAAATTTATTAAAAACCGATAATAAATTGGGTCATATTTAGGTTGGGGTCAAATATATTGTATAATTTAAATGTTGATGTAAAAGCTAGATATATACTAAGAAATTTTCTCATTAATTAAGATGATAAATGTAAGTTACAATGAATTTTAATATAAAAATAGATTCTTGAATTTTTTTAGGCCAAGGTCGGCTCTGTTTATTTGGTCAAAAAAGCCATTTGTTGACGGAATTAAGGAGCCGAAGGCGAAAGAAACTACGAAAAACGGAAAATATATATGAAATAAGGCTCTCATTGGTATGTGAATTATATTTTTATGAATTTTTTTTCTGACATTGATATTTGTCGACCAGTGTTATCAACGTTTAAGTTCTACTAGAAAAGTTTGCTTAAGTTTTTAAGTTTAATAGTTAGGAAATGGAATAAAGTCAGGATTAAAATTAAAATCAATGTTAGAGTATAAGTTAAAATTAGGGTCAGGACTAGAGTTTAATTAAGGCCAAGGTTAATATTATTTAGAGTTAAAAATTAGGGTTAGATTTAGGACAAATGTGTTAGGGTTAGGCTTGAGCTAGGGTTTGTCTGTTTATTAAAACTTTGGGCACACGATGATAATTTTTTAGACTCAGAGTGCAAGCGGAGTCTAAATATAAATCCTCGGAGTATTTCTGCCAATGTTTGCCATTAAATTGAGAATCTGTGAGCGGCTTGATGTTCCCGGAAATGAAAAGAAATAATTTGATGCAAGTTTTTTTAGGTGCTGCAAACCTCAGATAATAATTTATCGACAAAAAAGTTGATTTGGTCACATTCATAACAATTTTGCTGTTTATAAATCTTTAAACATAAATGATTTAAACATAAAAGCTAACAATTAAATATTTTTTCAACAATCAGGCCAGTAGATTTTGCATTTTTGGTGACGTAAAATAAATCTTGTTCAAGTTTATAACATATATAAAAAAACTTTGTGAAATAAATTTGATTCTCAAAATATCCATCTTATATATTTGTGATTATTTGTAGGAAGACATTGTGCGCTCAGAAGCTTATGTTGTGTTCTAAATTCAAGTTGATCAGCGTTGATATTGGTGTGATGGTCGACTGCCAAAGAATCCCAAAGATGTCAATTTTCCAAGAGCCTGTGCTAATAAACTTATCTTACCAGCTAAAAAGTCCCATTTGATTGAGTTTGGCAGAAGATAAAAGAGTAAGGCCTTACAAGTAATTTGAATCCGTTGGAAGAAAGGTTTGGAGAAAATTCTACAGGTTAAATATAATTTTATCAAATGTATAGAGTAAGAAGGCTAAATATAATATTTTGTTATTAAGTTAAAAAGTAATAAATGCTTAATTTAAAATAAGGTTAATATTTGCTATTTGCCGTAATTCGGCTAAAACCCAATATTTAGTAATTCATCATCATTGGTTTTATTACTTGCGTATCATTTACAATCAGTCAAAACAATTAAAATTCGCATTCTATTAAAGGGCAAGTTCAAAGTTCATACATTTTTTTTGGAATATCTTAAAATTTTTTTGAGAAAAAAATATTAATTCAATAAACGGAATTTATGGTTTTTTGAAAACCACCTCGAGGTTACCAAAAGATCAAAGCCTGAGAAATTTAGGGCAATGTTTGGAGTACAACCAACAACGAAGCCGGCTAGGGCCGGAGACGAACGTATGACAAACTTTCTAAGTATTGTTCAATATCAAGTTGACCGGTCTCAAAATCCTTTATTTTATAATGGTTCGTTCAAGAGCTTTTAGGGTGGGTTAGGGGATAGGATCATACGAACAAAACAGTGCGTTTTTTGATTGCTAAACGGCCTCAATATGTATAGATTCAGTTAATTTTTTATGACTACACTTTAGTACATTTAGTGATTTATCGGAAAAGGATTTATTTGGGATAGCGATAGAAAAAAACAAGGTAAATATAATAGGTTAGATAACTTTATCTTTTTTAATAAATTACTAAATTATCTTTATTCCATAGCCGTTCTTTCGATTGATTTGATGGGGGATCATTCGAAAGAAGTGTTTTGTTTTTTCAAAAAATCAACTCAAACCATTCAAAAGATCAGAGCCAGAGAAATTTAAGACAATGTTTGGAATATAACCAACAACTAAGCCTAACATAAAGGCCGTTGATAAAGATAAACTTTCTAAATATTTTTCAAATATCAAATTAAAAGGTCAAATTTTTTTTAAATATTTATAGTAATTAGTTCAGCTCCTGGGTGGGTTAGGAAATACGAACATACGAATGAATGGTGCGTTTTTTGATGGCCGGTTAAACGGACTAAGCCAAGATTGATAAATTTGGGCAAATTTTTATAGCTGTACTATATAACATTCAAGGATTTTGGAAGATGATCAACGTGAGATAGATAGAAAAAAAACAAAGGTAAATACTAGGTTAAATGACTTTTTCTTTTATATCTATATATAATCTTAATTTCATAGTCGTTCTTTCGGAAGATTTGATGGGAAATCTTTCGGACGAAATGCTATGTTTTTTCTAAAGGCCAACCCAACCAAGCACCAAAAGATCAACGCCTAAGATATTCAGGACAATATTTGGAGTACAAC
The DNA here is from genome assembly GCA_030555515.1 of Acutogordius australiensis. NCBI lineage: Eukaryota > Metazoa > Nematomorpha > Gordioida > Gordea > Gordiidae > Acutogordius > Acutogordius australiensis. The sequence goes on from CM060245.1 coordinate 14,014,044, forward strand.
AACCAATAGCTAGAAGGCCGAAGAAGAACAAGAGTAAGATAAATTTACTAAATATTGTTCAAATATCAAGTTTATAGGTCAAATTATAACATTGAAAATGTTTCTAATTTTATAGTTGTTTCTTTCAAGAGCTCCTGAGGTAGGTTCGGGGATATACGAATTTTTTTGGCTGCTTTATCGGGCTTTACCAATATGAATGAATTCAGATATGTTATACTCTATATTCAAGGGTTATTGGAAAAGTGTTCACGTGGGATAGCTAGAAAAAACAAAGGTAATTTAAGTTGAATAATTTTATCATTTTTATCAGATTACTAAATTTTTTCCATAGCCGTCTTTCGGATTTGATGTAGGATCATTCGAACGAAATGTTTTTTTTTCTAAAGATTATTGTAAGCCTTCCAAAAGACAAAGACTAAGAATGGATAATGCTTGGAGTACAACCAACAACTAAGCTTATCATGAAGGCCAGGCTCTAATGATACCGCGTTGGCTCTAATGATACCGCGTAAGGCTCTGATACCGCTCGTCGTGAAGCTATTGTTCTCTAAAGAGAACATAAATGGTATCAATTATGTCTCCCCTTATTTCGTTGGTTACAATAATTTTACTATACTGTGTGTACTAATCTCGTAAATTTTAATGAAAACATCTTCTACATCAATCAATATTCTGCAACTAAACATAAATGGAATCTCTCAAAAAAAGGTGGAACTGGAAGCTTTCATGTTTTCCAAACACATCAAAATTGCGGCTTTACAGGAAGAATCTGACGATATACAACACTGGCTCATATGCCCTAACCGCGGGCCTCCTACCTATAGATCTCTATCCATCCATCCCTAGCTGCCAAGTTCAATATTACTACCAACTTCCAACGAATGGGGCAATGAACAACAACAACATGAAGGCCGGAGTAAAACAAAGGTAAAACTTTCTAAATATTGCTTAATTATTGAGTTGACCGTTTAACAAACCGTTTATATTTTTTAGAAGTGCCTGCGAGAGCTTCTGAGATAGGCTAGGGTATGATACAAACAGAGTGTTTTGATGATTTTCGCCTATGGATGATAGATTCAGGTAACATTTTATAATTAGACTTATAACATTCAAGGATTATTGGAGATTCACATGAGATAGCGATAGAATAATGTAATTATTGGGTTAAAGAACTTTATTTTTTGATCAGATTATTAAATTATCTTTAATCCTTAGCCGTTCTTTCGAACGATTTAATGGGTGGTTATTTGATGTTTTGTTTTGGAAATCCCAACTCAAACATCCCAAGATCAAAGCTTGAGAAACTCAGGACAATATTTGGAGTACAACCATTAATGACGGAGAAAGAAAAAGGTACGATAAACTTTTAATATTGAATGTCAAAAAATCTTTTGTTAGGGTTTGTTTGAAAGTGGGGTGGGTTAGGAGATAGGATCATACAAACAAAACAGTAGTTTTTTTATGGCAGTTTTAACGGGCTTGTATAACATAGATGGACTCAGGTATAAATGTTTCGTGTTTTTGATCTGCCGCAAACTCAAGCCTCCCAAAAGATGATCTAAGAAGTTCAAGACAATGTTTGGAAATTATATAGGGTCGGAGAAGAAATTGTAATAATTTTTTTTTAAATTGTTTTAAATTGACCAAATTTTTTTATTTTTATAGTAATTCGTTCGAAAGCTTTTAAAGTGGGTTAGATATCATCATAAGAATAAGAGTGCTTTTTTAATGTTTAAAAAGGCTTGGCATTTATGAATGGTAACTATGTTTTAGGGCATTTAAATTACTAAATTAGTGTTTATCTAGGATAGTGATAGAAAAACAAAGGTAATCAATAAGAAAAACATTTTTAGATTAACAGTCCTGAAATATTTTTTATTTTAGCCGTTCTTTTAAAAGATTTAATGAATTGAACAAAATGTTTTGTTTTTTCAAAAAACCATCTCAAGCCTCCCAAAAAATCAATATAGGAATATTTAAATCATGAAACTAGCAATAATTTGTTTTGATACACGAAAATAAATATTTAATGTTTTTGAAAACAAAGGCACGAAACACTTATTAAATTTTTGTTTCTTAGTCGTACCCCTATAAGTGAGTTTGAAAATACAAAGTTTTTAATATAAAACCCGCTATTTCTTAGTAATTTTTTATATGCTCATTATTATAAAATTAAGACAACAAAAATTAAGGTAGTTTGCTAAAGTTTTTCTACCCTCCTTATCGTTTCTAGTAATCCCAGTCGACTCAGACTTGATAAAGCAGTAAATTTGCACAAAGTAAGCAATTTTTGTAATATTGCAACATTAAGTTTAAATAAATTTGTGTAGTAAGATTGATTAAGTTTAAATAAATATGTGTAGTAAGATTAAGGTAGAATTACAAATATATTAGGTAATGGTTTTTTTTGAAATTAGGATTGTTTTATTAAAAGTTAGTATCAGGTATAATGTTATACAAATTTTGTTTAAAAACAATATTCATACATACAACTGAAATAAAAATATGTAGTAGAACTGCATACTTGAGTACTCTAAGTTCACTATAAAATGAATATGGTTAAATAGATTTATAACATTTTAATTATAAAACATTAAATTAATAGTCACAAAGTTTTAAATTTTTTGCTTGTTTTAGAGGCATCTTTAATTAAGTGCTGAGGTGTTTAGATTCTCTTCCCATTTGCGTTAATATTTTTCTGCGGTCTTGGTTTATAAAACAGGTGATAATTGCTACCTTGTGCCGTAAAATGTTCAATCAATTCAAAAATCTCGTCTGATTTTACTGAAATGGAACTAGATCAAGAAGGCGATGTTAAGGTAAGTTTTTTATTTAATTTCTTGTTAATTTAAAATTGCATTGTTCATACTTTTTTTTAAATAAGGTTTCATATAACTATATCTAGATCAATATATTTTTATTATAAATGAATTTTTTTAATGAAATAAGGGATAATATTATATGATTTGGTTAGAGCTCAGCAGATGTTATGAAATATATTAACCTCATATGTTGGTTTATGTGAGGCTGATGTAGATGATAATAATTATTTTAAACCTTAACTATTATTTATAACATAATTTATATTTACAATATTTAAATTCAGATTATACGCATGTGACTATCTATATTTAAAAGCTGTAGATTAATATATAGATAAAAAACATTGCCTAATTATAATATAAATTATTTAATAAGCAAATAACTTTTCTTTAAAAATAATTAATGTCTTGACAGCAGTTTTCATATTTTAAGTTGTAATCAGGGGTACCTCTAAAATTCATTGAATATGAACTTTTCCTATAAATACTTGCCAATTATGTTTTCTTTATTTTAATTTTTTTATTTTAAAATATTTATAGGTCCACCCCCTCCCCCACCCAAATTATCCAACATTTTATATTTTTTAGTTTGGCCCAATTTTTAAATTCTTTCAGTTTTGACTCACCATTTTTTTAGTGAAGTTTAAAAAAATATAATTTTAATGGTAATTGAAGCTAAGGTGTAGAATATAAAATTTTTAGCCCGAATAAATATTTGAAATATAAATAATATTTAGCTTGGCAGAGGAAGCCGGATTTTATTTAAATCATTCCTTTCTAAAATCCAGCTCAGCTTTTAATAGATTGATATAGCTTTGCTGTGGGCTTGGTGAATTGCAGTTGCTATTTTTTTATTATGGTCATAGCTTGTATAAATCATTTAGTTTTTTATTTTTAATTTTTTAAAATCACCAAAAAAAAATGATATAGTTAATATACAACATTAATTTTAAACATTTTTGTAAGTGCTTTAAAAAAGAACTAACATTTATAATTACAACTTGTTTATACAATTTTAAGACTACTTGCTTTTTGAAATATGAAACGCACTAAAATCTACTCATGGCCTTTTTATTAATTTTTAAAAGTGTTTTATTGATTGTTGTGTGATGCATCTTTATGACTGTCTTAATCAGGAAATCAGTCTACATTTACAATTTGAAAACAAATTTTAATTTTCCCAAGTACACCAATCACTTTAAGCCTGTTTAAGGATTAAATAGTAACATACAATATTTTTTTTATTTTTATTTATCTTTGATAACATTGTTTAAGACCCAAGCAATATCAAGCCATAAATGGTTTAAAATTATTATTATATATTATAATTCAATGTTTTATAAAAAATAATTATAAAAATATTGAATTTTTTTTAATTACCTTGTATAAATAATAAATTTAATAATGTAAAGCAATTTTGATTACACCTTGACAATAGTTCAAATTTAAGTTCTCTTTGTCAATACAATATAAACACATTAATTTACTGCGTTTGTTTTTCACCTTAATGATGTGAGGACAATGTAAAACGCACACTTCATTATTTTAATAATTTTACTTTTTAATATTTCATTTCCTCATGCTAATGCTCAAGTATACATTCTACACATCACACGTTTTTGAAGTCCCCTGTTTCAGAAATTACATGTGAAAAGGTGTCGTTGTAAATGAAGAATGGCTGATTCCATTATGGAAAGAAGGAAGCGGCTGGGAGAAAAAAGATTTTTGATGGTGGTAGGATATAGGTAAAGATAATATACACTAGGAGTGAATAAAAAATAGATTATGCTGCAGAAACATAATTATTATTTTATGGTGTATTGATTGACCTTAACATTCCTTAAGTTGGTAATTGATTTTGCTCTTCTATCGTACTTAAATTTGGTCTTATCTAATTCATTAGGTGTCAATTTTCGCTATAAATCGACTATTCTTATATTGTGATTGTCTATAAAGTTGCGTCTTAGACAGGTTTGGTCGATCGAGTTATTTTATCGGTGTAATGAGCCCTTTATTAGCAAATCGTAGATATATTCCCATTTTCCCATTCGTCATTTTTATTCTTATATAAATCTCCTTTCTAATATATGACAAATTTCAAGTTTGACACATATTTCCCAGGTTTATAAAGGACCGGTGCACTTACAAGCAATGCATTAGGGCGCACCGAATGCCAATTTATATTTTTGAACGTATCAATTCACAATGAGTGTAGTTAACACAAAATTATTTCGCAATTTTAATATATCAATATTGAAGCATAAAATTTAGTTTTTTTTGGAGAAGTCGCTCTTGATTATTTTGCCTTGGTCTTATGTATATATATTTTACCAATCTTCCAGCTTCCTAAATATCAAACATACACCATTTTCTAAGATTTGCATTAATAAATATGGTATCTAGTTACTTGATGTTTTTTACCTGGCACAATTATCTCACAAACTAACTTTTTGCAATTTCGTTACAAGTATGTCAGGTATACTATTTACCTGAGAGATTAGTATAGTTGTGTATACTTTTTAACTCCTTTCTAATTTTTTTTGTTATATAATCCTTGTTAATTGCTTCGTTTTAGTATCGAAGACTGATTTAAGTCCATTACATTTTTGCTCATTTTGGGCACAAAAATTGAACCCAAATATTTTTAGTAGATACAATAGTATTGATCCCACCTTTTAGCGAGGTTTATCGTTAAAATAATTTAATGTTAAGTACACGAATGTGGAATTATCTATTTAACAAATCCCGATATAAACTTTGATTTTTATTATCCTTTTACATCCCCGCGGTAATATTATTTAAAAGTTGCCTAGTTTTTAATCGATAACATCATTATCATACGACGTGTATTAACATTGAAAATTTTTAATAATAAATTGATTTTGCATAAGATCCATGTTTCACTATTTTACACTGTATCTGTTTTCATGAACCAGGAGTTTATGGCAGAGATTACAATACTCAACAAAACTATATCTCAAAGTAATGTGTTTAGCATTACTTTTAACTTTCACTCTTTTATCAAAATCCTACCTCTAATTACTTGTAATTAATAGGTTTATTGTAATGGTATATTTATTTGATTTATTTTAAACTCGTTTTAGTAATCTTTTTACAAAACCCAAAAAATTAAGGGGGTCACCATTCTCAGGTTGCAAATCTGCTCACATTTTATGTTTTTTCCTCGAAAGGCCTGTCTAAACTCCAAAATATGAAACTCTGCCTAAAAATTAACACAGATTATAATTATTTGCCACGTTTTAAATGTCATTTTTCGTTTTTGGCTATTTGTAAAAAAAAATATTTAATTTTAAATTTGGAAATTCATTGTAAATTTTTTTAATGCATAAAATTTTTATCAGCCTAACTTTTTTAAGTTACCTAAATAAAACGCACTTTTGGGAATTAAATTTAGATTTCCTTTATATGGTTTGGTCTAAATGGGCATGTACTTAACAACGTTTTACTAAATCACGTTTTTCCATATTAATTTTACCTGGAATTAATCATACAAACGATGTTATTCACCCTAGTTCCATTTTTGATTGCGATCAATGCTCGAAGTAAATTGTCTAGCGTTTTCCGCTTGTCTTTTATAGGGCGTCGGAAGATGTTAGGAGAATCAGGTGGTCTAGATTGAAATACCTGAAAAAAGTTTAGACGGGGTTTGAGCTAAACATTTATTACTTATTTTGAGCAATTCTACATTACACAATTTTTATTTTTTTTTGCATTTTACTCTATATAATTATTTATCTATAAATGAAACGAGCTGGGCCCGATATTAGGATCTGGTGACAAAAAAGGCTCAAAAGTTTTAATCAATAGTGGTTGGTTGTCCTGCTCCGGGCCCTTGCTAAAATTATAGACTCAGGGTTGTGCCTAATAATTTTGACTCATTTATTTAAGTAGGTTAGACGTGAAAATGTTGTCGGCAAAATCCTTAACCCCCGATTTGTTAGAATTTTTATACATGTAGCATTTTCGAACGCAGCTACCAATGGTATTAACATCACCCTTTTTAATAAGGCAACTTATATTTGATAAATTCTCAAAAACAACGAAATTCGTTTTGGGCTAAATGATTTTGGGTTTTTTAAACTACCTGTGTGAAAATAAGTTTTAAATGTTGTAATGACTAGTTCTTTTATTCATATATCACAAAATAACTTGTTTTTTTAATAGCGTTTTTATATAACTTTGTCTTGGAAATTTAATACATTTGGAAGTATATTTTTTCATAAAAAATAACAGTTTACATAAAATACCTGATAAATGAGTTATTAAATTTTTTTGAATATTTTAAACATTAAATTCTTTAAGGCGTCACTGCCGCGTATGCTTTGTCTTCTTAACAATATTTTAATAACATTTTTAGCCAACCCATTTTTACTTTCAAGCACCAAAAAATCGATAGAGTATATTAAAAAAAAGATATATGTTGAATTGATGGCGAACTGTCTTAGTAACGTCTTTTTGGAATGATTGGATTAATCATTAAAATTATATAATATGTAGAATTTTATCCGGTGTTAACTCTACAAAAAGAATTTTTACGCTTTTGATTCAGTATTAAACTATTCCAATAAGAAATAATATAAATGCGTATATTCAAATACATTTGTAATATCGTATCTACCTTTCAATGTCCCTATTTTAAAAATTTTAATTTTTTGTTATTAATACAAGTTTTAGATACAGTATAATTTTTTACCTACATACAAAGTGAGTTTTATTTTCGTAAAATTTTGAAAATTTTCAAAATATTTTTTTGTAAATGAACGAAATTTTGTAACAAGTTGCCATATCTAGTTAGTTTATGCACATACATTCCTTCTTCTGAAATAAAATTTTTTGAAAAAATGTTGAAAAAAATAGAATTTGTAATATTTTACGGAAATAAAAACTCACTTTGCACGTTGCCTAAGCCGCAATAACACAATACCCTATATTATTAAATTTATTTATTTATTATTATTATTATCATTATTATTTTTATTATTATTATTATTATTATTATTATTATTATTATTATTATTATTATTATTATTATTATATTATTATTATTATAATTATTATTTTGTACTTTATTCTTCGATCAAAAGATAAGTCACGAGTCTATCCAACTCAGTCTGACATGGCTACTTGACAAAGCCTTGGAAGCTCATAAACGGGCATCGGCCCAATATCTCGAGACTCCGTTCGGAACCGCATCCTATCCTCTCTCCGCTCACTCTGACGAAGATCGCATACGGACTCTCGTAGGGCAAGACGGGGACACTTTGCGACGTCTTTTAACCGTTGTAAATGATGGTAAAAAGGCTTCCAAACAACAGCAGCTTAATGGGGAAGAACCTGGTAGAGGTTTTGCGGACCAACAGCTGACTTGGCATTTTCTCACGGGCAACTGTCGAGATTCACCTTGGGTAAATTTAATTGTATCGGCTTGTTAATCACAAGGTCTAATTTAGGCTGAGCACTTTATAAAATATATTTTCTTTTAATTACGTCTAACCTATGTATATCGATCAAAGCTTTTTAATGGCGCTTGCTAGACCTTTTAATTATATATATTTTAACTAATTGTTGGAAAAATTAAAACGTAAGCGGCCGCGGCCTTGCATGGCTCTCTTCGTTTAATCAAAATATATATAGCAACAAAGGTCAAGTTTATAACATTATCTAAGCTACTAAATATAATTATTAATATGGAAAATGAGACTTTATTGTAAAATATTTATAGCATAATATGAAATATTTATCGCGTTACTCATCAAGATATAAACAATTGGTATATGAACCTTATAAACACATATTTTTTTAATTTTTAAATTTTATTAAGGAGTAAACAAGCTTTAATAACACGTGGAACAAAAGAAATAATTTAAAACGGTTTTCTTTGCCAAATATATTTTTTGCCAGGTTCAATCAACAACACTCGATTCAAGCGTTCGTGAAGCTCTGGCCAAAGGCCGCCTTTATTTGCTAGCAGCTAGCCAAATATTTAATCGCCATAGCAACAATCCTCCCGCATCGCCAAACCTTACACAGCGCACCTCATCGCCTCAAAGCGCTAAGCTGCTTAACGGTCGCCACCCGCACGAAAACAAATACAATTACGATAGCAATTTTTATTACCGACATTTCTTAGGATACCTTTCGGAGGTTGACGAACCACCTTCTTCTAATAACGACGATGCTGCCTCGAAAAATGCAACAACAAACGTAGATGGAAATAGGAGAGATACATTCCGTTCGAGAAGAACCTTGAACAACAACAGGTCCGGGGCGCCCACGTTCACGTTTAGCTCTTTCGTAGGGACTCGTTCAAATGTCGGTGCCGCCAGGAAAACTGGCTCAAAATTTGCTGATCTTACGGCCCGTCTAGATACGGCTTGGCCCGACATACTTAACCGACAAGTCGACGCTTCTCTAAACGCTGCAAACACAAGTCAACAGCCTACTAACGCCGATGACGACCAACAATTAAAAATTATCCCGAGTTCTCTGAAGGATCGACTAACTTCGAATAATACAGATGCCCAAGGTGACCTTGATTTCGATGTGGTAATGATTACCTTGCCTTCTTACAATAATTTAAAAGATTTAATGTTTCCTTTTTTGGCTATTTTAGGGATTTTATCAATCAGTGAGATTCTGTTAGTTTTGGCTGCTTAATTTTAGCATAAATAACCCAAGTCTTTCAATGGTTGAAAAAAAAAAGTTTTGTTTAAATAAAATGATCCCCATGATCGCCTTATCTCATATATACGTTTTTTAAAGTTTTTTTGCCGTTTTCTGCTTTCTAGGTCTATACAAGAAATGGCCATTTTTGACCCATTAACAGATTTAGCGACCTCGAAATTACCCAAAGAAAAATTTAATTATATTAAAATCACTTGTAACTTAAATTTTTTATCTTAAATAATAAGAAATAAAATTTTGAAATATAATAAGCTCTTACGTTAACATATAGATTATCCAATATATTTGGCATTCCTGCCTTAATTACACACGATATTATGTTTTTAATGAAAATTTTATTTGATAAATTTAGCAGTTTAGCTGTTTTGAAATTAAAAATGATTTTTTTGTTTTTGAATCTTTTTTTACCTCTTTTCAAATATTTTTAATGTTTAGAGCTTAACTTACAAAGTTTGATTAATAAAAACGGTAACGGATTTGAAAATCCCTAAGATGACTTTTTTTATAAGGTTTTTTTATATGACCTATGTTATTAAATGAAGTTTAACTGTTTTTTTTATGTTTAAACACCTAAAAATAGACCTTTACATTTATCATGTTTTATGTCTTTATACGAACGCTATTAAAATCCACGCCTTTGTTGTGCATTTTTTTTTATCCCTCTTTATATTTTTTATATATATTTTGGCTATGACATATTAGGGATGCCACCTTCGCGTTATTCAAGACCTCATGACCTATCACATCAACAATCTTTGCAATAATGAACATGTGTTCGACCTTAACAATAACAACAACGTTTCCTCGGAAACCCCAAATCAGCATAATGCCAATTTGCATCAATTGACGCTTATGCAATTATTTGAGTAAAAGAAATTACAATTTTTCGTTTTTTATAGATTTTAATATCGGTATATCAATTATTTTAAATTTCATTCAAGAGATTTATTATTATTTTCATGTTGCAACCATGGTGGAAGATGATATTGTTTTGTTTTTTGTTACTATCATCAAATTGATTGCTATTTTACCGTTAAACGTTTTTATTTACTTTGGTAAATACCGAAAGGTTAAATTATACTAGCTTTATTTTATATTATTTAATTACAAATATATGGTATTTGAATATTATAATAATTAAAAAAAAACAATTAATAGAACCATTATGAATGAAGACGATGAAAATAGCATACACGAAAAAGAAAAACTTGAAAGTCCTTCCCCCTATGATAAATCCGTCGAAATTCAGCTAATGTTTTGCATAAACCGGATATGTTCCAGGGTTTCTATTTTCATCAAATCTGTTATTATTTTATATATATTTATTTAAGATTTATGTTTTTGTGTGTGTAAATAAAATATAATAAATTAAATTATATTCGAGTTTGTTTACTTTTTTTATTTTAATAAAACTTAATTGTTTTTCTGCATTTTTCTTTATGGCTAAATATTTATTAGGTCGAAACATTCTTGAAATCTCGAAATGAGGAGGATTGCTTGCACATTCGGCAGGATTTTGGTGACCAACCTTTACACAATACAAAGCTTAAACACGTCATTAAACAAATATTATCTCTCCCAAATAACAAGTAATCATATGCTACGGTTATAATTAATTTAATTTTTGGCCGGTTTGTTAGATTTCCTTGCAACATTCTTTGAAACCTTTTTGTATTTTATTCAGATATCATTTAGCGCAAAAAAACTTTACAATGGCAGTTTAAGTTCGTTTACGGTAGGTCTATTCGGTGTAAAATGAACTCGTGTAAAATAAATTTTACACGAGTTCATTTTACACCGAATAGACTACACTAGTTCATTTTACACCGTATAGAGTTTTACACTAGTTCATTTTACACCGAATATTAAAACGCTTTTCAATATAGGAAAATTTTTTAGATTAAAGTTTATTAATGTAACTTTTTATGAGGAATTTGATATATTATTGAAAATTTTCTAACTTGTTAATTTTTTATATGCCGTTTAAAAGTTTTTATTAGTCACTAAACCAAAGTTAATAAATAATTACAAAGTTTCTCGATGTATTATGCCAATCATAAATTTTATAATTATAATTTTTTTAAACTTAATTTAAAGAGCATTTTATTATGTCAGTTAAAATTTTGTTATAAATATATAAATTTTGCGTCAAAAAAGCGAGCATTGCCAAAGGTGCAACGTAGCAGGCTTAAAAGCGAGAGGTCCTAGGTTCGAGTCCCTGCGAAGTCATTTTTTTTATTTTTTAAGATTCTACATAAGTCAGCATAACATTTGTGTACTTATATTTAGCCGATTTTTCTGTCGATTGTATGTAAAAGGACACGTACAACAAAGTAGGACAAAAATATACAATCTATGGAGTAATCAGCTGTAAATAAGTACACAAATGTTATGCTGACTTATATATCTTGAAAAAAATAAAAAAATGTTTTCGCAAGGACTCGAACCCAGAAACGCTCGCTTATTAGCCTGTTACGCTACTGGGCAATGCTCAGTTTAATTTTTGATGCACGATTTATATATTTATATCAAATATTTAATAAGCTTGATAGTAATATTTTAACATAAATTAATGGAATATATAAATGCCCTCTGATGCGAGTACAATAAAATTCCTTTTAAAATTTTAGATTAGCAGAATATTACGAATTACTTTCTAATTATTTAATCCCCTTCGTTTAGTGAGTCATAAAAATAAAAATCTCATACTAAACAAGTTGGAAAAATTTCAATAATATATTCAAAATTCTCATAAAAAGTTACATTAGAAAACTCTAATCTTAAAAAATTTTCTAAATGGAAAAGCGTTTTTATTATTCGGTGTAAAATGAACTCGTGTAAAACACTATTCGGTGTAATATGAACTTGTGTAAAAGGTCATTTTACACGAGTTTATTTTACTCCGAATAGACCTGCCCGTTCGTTTATATGAGTTTTTTTGTAAAAAAAAATTTTGTTTTATAAAAATTTTCTCCGTTGATCAAAATTTCCCATTAGGGCATATTAAATTGCAAAATTACATAAACAAAAATACTAATAAAAGTTATATTTTATATTACATTGGTCAAGATGCTGATTTCATTAACACGTTAAATTCTGATTTAATTGTGATATCTGAAAAAGGCTTTAAAATTTTTCCATAACTATAATTATATTTTGTTTTCGATTGAAATCAAATATAAAAATATTAAATAAAATAATTGAGAGGATTATTTCATAATTAAATTACATTAAACCATTCTTTTATTAAATATAAAAAAAACTTCCAATCCATTTTTTGCATACCTTAATACACAGGTCGAAAAAAATGGGGACAATTTTAAAAATATTTTTTTTGAAGGTTTTTTTGAACTTTAAAAAATTTTTTTTCTTTTTTTTATAGGTGTTTTTTTTTTTATTGGGTTTGAATTAAAAAAAAAAAAACATCATTTTTTTTTTTTTTTGGTTTTTTTTTTAAAAAAAAAAAAAAAAAAAAAAAAAATATATTTTTTTATATATAAATATTTTTTTTTTTTTTTTTTTTTTTTTTAATTTTTTTATTTCTTTTTTTTTTTTTAAATTTATTTAAAAAAAAAAAAAAATAAAAAAAAAGTTTTTTTAATTTTTTAAAAAAAAATAAATAAATTGGGGGCTAAAATTTAATGGGGGGGAGGGGGGGGGTTATTTATTATTCATATGCATATAGAAATGGAAATATTTTCACGAAGCTGAGCGAAGATATTCTGTTTGACTTGCATGATGGAACCGCCATTGCCGGAGTTCTATATTTTTTCTACCCCGATTCATTTCCCCTATCTGGTAAGCCTCAATAAAAAAGTTCTAATTTTCCTATATCTGGGAGTTCATATCATCATTTTCTTTTGTGCCATTAAATATTACAATGTTCATATCTTATAACAATATAAAATAGATGCACTTACCTTTGGAGATTATCAAACTACGTGGTTTCACATAAAGGCGTTTATAACGGCCCATTTACCTCAAAGTGTACTCCTATCCGGTAAGGACGGACAGTTGCAACCCATTGGACTAACACTACTCCTCGCCTTAGATTATCTCACCCATTTTTATAACGCCACCTCTCAGGTTTGATATAGCTATTATAGCTATCCATATATCGATTAAATAATCCTAATTTATTAATATTACATAGGTCTACAAATTCTATGGATCCATAGATATAAAACATAACAACTGCTCCTCTTATTTTTTTTTTTGTTTTTTTATGCGAAAATTTATATGTTTGCTATAAACAGGAAAAATAACAAAAGTGACGTTTTTTGCGACGTCGAGTTTTAAAATTAAATATATTGAAGATGTTATAGTAATTCGATACAAATTTTAACTAAGTTGAAGACCATTTACACATAATTATTTTAATTGAGCTATTAAATTGTTTTTAATGTAACTTTTTAGCTACCAAAAAATTTTACGTCAAACATAATGAAATGCCTAATAAATTTGATCAACATTTATTTTTTTTATGCATATCTTTAAATTATAATTACGGTGGCGCCATTGTTCCCATGTGGGCTTTGAGAGTATATAATAATTTTTGTTTTTCCGATTTTTAAAAGGTTTCTCAAATGATTTATAATCATGGCACAAGGCCATGTAGATTTCGTCATTTTATAGTGAAATCATTACCTTCACATCTTTTTGACCTTGTTAAGTTATTTTTGAATCACATGACCAAAGTTTTTAGCATGGTGAGAAGCTTGGTTAATAAAGGAAAAAAAAATGACTATATGTTTATTGTATTATTTTATTTTTTTTTAAATCTAAAACAAAATTTTAAAATTTTGGTGAAAGAATTAAATTTGTTTATTGACCCTGCTCACTTTATAACCTTTAAACGAAAAGATGAAGTTTAATTATATTACTTAATAATAACAAATTTATATCTGCCTTTAAGTCCTTTTCTTTTTAAAGAAACGCTTTATATGTTATGTTATAGTTTTTGATATTTTAGTTATAATATGTGTGTGCAAATTTTTCTCTTAAAGGTTTAACCAACTAAATTTTTTCTTAAAATTTTAAACTAGTTTTATTTTAATTACATATTATTTTTCGCTACCTTTTTTGATAGGTGAACGGTAATGGTAGTTCGTGTTACGATGACGTTTATGAAAGCCAAGAATTTTATTACGAATGTGCCCTACTTTTTCTCACTGAGTTTCTACACATGTTTTTTGTTATATCACTGGAAGAAATCGAACGCGAAAAGAAGGATTTTATGGTTGACAACCAAGCTGATCGTGTTGAAAAATATGCAAATAAAAGTAAAATGATTAACATTTTTGGACAAATTTTTTTAAAATTAAAGCAGGTAGGTTTTATGGTATTGGAATTTTCTCATTTACTAAACTACGTGTAATATATTTATAAATATTTCATCCTATTAAAGGTATTAGTGATGAATTTAACGTGCTCACTCGAATTGCAATTACATTTAACTAATTTTTAATTTTATTTAGGCTGAAATTTTCTTTGCTAATTGTTTGGACCTTACAAATCGTTTGCATTGATAAACTACATATGCGCTTAATGAGCACCCTAATTTTTGAATGTTTGAAGCAAAAAAAATTAAAAAAAAATAGTTTTATTACATTTAAAATTGGCGAAGTTTACTTTTTGGGGCTAAAATCTAAAATATATTATAATAGTTTGCAGAATTAAAATTTGTATTTAGGAGCACATAACAAATGATAATAAGTTTTCTAGGAAGGAGTTTTGAATTTGAGTGTCTGGTTAATTTTTACTGACATTTGTCACACTCGCAATAATTCGATATTTATTAGATATTATTGAGGATGAAGAAATTCTCCGCATAAATCCGGCAGACATCGACAAAATACCAGATATGAAGCTCCGAATGGAAGTTAGACGTAGGTACGTGCGTGCCACGACTGGCCGTTCGACCACAACGCTCAACAATGCCAGCAAGACAGCTTCTAAAGCTAACATTATGTCTACCAGCACTAAAATTCTTAATCGATTTAACCTAAACGATAAGTAAACATTTTCTTCTTAAGGGCACGTGCAAAGTGTGTTTTTAAGAAACTAGAGTAAAATAATCATGGTATTGATGTTTTTTTTCGATTTTTATACAAAAATACACATCTACACTCGATGAAGGGAAAATGGCAATATTGTGCAAAGGTGACTGATTTTGTGACTCTCGAGGTTAGTTTAACGAAGTTTATTAAGCTGCAGTAAGAAAATCTACAATGTTGCCGTTATTTTTTTACTTAAAATCACTTAACTATAAAATTTTGATAAAATTACCACATTTTGCAAAAGTGACTGATTTTACGACTTAAATTTCTTATACAAATTACAATTTTTTTAACGTTAAAACGAATTAAATTTTTAAATTGGAATAATAATATTGATTAATTGTATCAAGCTCCAACATTCACATTTGTATTGTACAAAAGGCTCCGAGTTCTCCAATGACACGATTTACCGTTGAATTAAAAATATTATAGTTTGAACTTACCATTTTAGTTAATTTATATCGAAAAATAATTTTTATAATTTTTGAATCTTATTATATTTTTTAATTTTTTTGAAAAAAATTTATTGTTTATGGCAAGCTTACAAAATTTAAGCAAAAAAACGATGTTATAAATTCGCTTTGATCTGTATAATTAGTTAAAATATTGCGAATTTTACCAGTTTTTACTATAAATTTAAACGTTATAATGATATCATTTTAATTTTTATTTATTTTACAGAGCCTATTGAATTGAAATAGTTAAAACTTAAACATTCTTAAATTTTCATATTTTATTTTAACTGAAACTTAGTGAACAAGCTTCTACAGTACCCAATTCAACTCGCTTTTCCTCCTCCTCACCATCCACAGGCAGCGCCGCCCAAGGCCATATATCCAGACCGCCTTCAAAATGGACCCTAAATAAAAATAATTCATCGGCTAGTTTTGCTACTTTTAATCTTCCCTCCACCACAACCACTGCCATCGTCGACAATAATAATACCAATAATCAACGCCCTGACTACTACAACATTTTAGAGAATAATGGCTCTTACAGACAATCGTCTGTCCCGTACGGGACATATAATAGCTACCAACAAAATGTTCTCTCTAACAATTACCGAAACCCTTTAGCTGGTGGCGGTATGAGTTGCAACGCTAAAAATACCAGTGGACTTTATTTCCCGAATGGAACTAGCCGTAGTTGGAATATAAATTCTAACGGGGATGCCTTAAATGATATGGCTTTCGCTTCAGGTATAGCTAGCGGTGAACACGTAAATCCTTGTATGTCGCGTAGCTGTTGGCAACAGAGGTCGAACTTTAGCAATACCAATTTTCAGCCTCCGGTCCATAATCCATTACGCTCACAGTATTACCCCGAACATAACGCTTTTTACAATATAGATAATAGCGCCCATCCCCACGCTAACCCGCCACCCTCATATATGGGGCCACAAGGCCACCACCACCAAAACCAACAATATATGGCCATGGAGAGGTTCACAAACCACACGCCGGCCCAAGACGCATACCTAACAAACAATAATAATAATTTCTTTATAAATCCTCCCATCCATCCTTATCACATGAATGCACAGCAACCATACGCTATGGCACCAAACGTGAACTCGTTTGACATTGGAGGCTTGCAACCTCCGGTGGCAGGTCAGCACCCCTATATGTACAATTACAGCAATACTGGCCATGAGATCCAACCCTACCCGCAAAATCAGCCAAGAGTTAATCAATCCAACCCACATTACCAATCGTTCGCATCTTCCAATAACTCTTCCCAGCGAGAAACTCAGAATCTATCGCCACCCCAACCTCGCTATTATGGCAACTCTTCGCCCAAACCCCCCACAAATCAAAAGGGTAACTTTCAGCATTTTAATTATTGCAAGTAATGAAATTTGTTCATTTCATATGTTTCATGTATATAATGATTTGTTTAATAATCAATGTTAGTTTTTTTAACCAATATATTTTTTTTGATATCATTCTAATATAAAGCTAAGAAATATCTATATCCTTATAGTTTTTATACAAAGTTTGTGAGCCTTTAAAAATAAATACTTTGCAGAGTTTGACACTCGATTTAACATACAAAACGATGAGCCAACAGATACAATCCGAAGAAAGTTTAACGGTTTAACGCTACAAGATGAGAATTTGGCTGGTAATCAACCCTATGACTCCCGGGATTCTCTTATAAACGGCCGCTACCAGCCCTTGCACCCATCTTTCTCCGAATCTCAAAACCATTTAAATGTTAAGATTTTTTTTAGCACGTTTCAAAAAAAACTTACATTTTTAATTTTAAAAATTACTTAGAAGTCACTTAAGGCATTATAAACCTTTGCAATTATCCTCATAAACATAGTTTTTTAAGTTTTTGCGATATATCATAAATGGGATGTATGAAGTTGACACCACATTCATTGAATTTATTATATTATTTCTGTTTTCTTATTAAAGGTCCATAATCCTGCCGAAAATATCGCTGATACGGCTCAACACTATTCTCAAAAAGCCGATGGCATAAACTACACGAAATCGCCTTCCCTTCCACCCGCCTTTCCCATCTCTCATTACAGTGCCACGGGTGGGATATACGCCTCAACCGCCACCAATCTTTCTTCAACAAGTTTTCGGTCCCAGCCTCCACCAGGAACCTCACAACCCGCTTCTAACTTCCCCGAATTCAATGATGTTGCCAGTATTACTAATGGTATTAATTTTTTTATTAATAATCTTCTTGTAATGCTAATTTGAAAAGGCGTATTAAATTGTTATTGTATATAACACGGGTCGACAAATATTTATGTCCGAAAAAAAGAAAGGTATGACTCTAAAACCAAATGATTCCCATGGCCTTATCTCATAAATAGTTCTCCGAAGTTCTTTCGCCTTCGGGTTTTTACCATGTCCAGATCGAAAAATGCTCAATTTTGACCAAATTGAGATAATGCGACCTTTATAACCTAAAAAGAAAAAGTCTAAGAATTTTTTTTATATTAAAATCACTTGTAATATATATTTTTTTCTCTAATAACGAGAAATAAAATTTTTAGTATATCCATACATCAGCATCATATAATACATAATATTTGGCATCCCAGCCTAATTAAGACACGATATATTATCGGTTTTTAATAAATAATATTTGAAGTTTAAATTTAACAGTTTAGCTGTTGTGAATATGCAAAATAGATTCATTTAATTATTTTTTAAAATCTTTTTTGTTTTTTTTTGACATTTTTTTATAAAATTTTTAATGTTTATAGCTGACCTACTAAGTTTTAAAAAAAAACATAAATGGATTTGAAAATCCCTAAGATGGCAGGTTTGATCTCGGTAGTAGAGGCTCATATCTCTCAAAAATTTGTTGAACTGATATGTCATTCGATTTTCCTTATTGATTCAAGATATGACAAATGTAAATACTTTTGCTGCCCTTTTTTTCTATAGCAGCTCAATCGCCCGCCGTTAATATAAACGTTCACCAACAATATAGTGATGATATAACTGACGGTCAGGATGTTACGGACCCACGAGACTCGATTAAATTAGCTCCACCTATTTTGGAATATTCCAATAATATTGCAAATATGAATGAACGTTCGAACGAGCCAAGCTGCAATTCTCCTACTCGCCTCTACACCCAACGTAAGGTGACTCCCTATAAAAAGCCAACCATTCAAAACAAATCTCAGACACGGTTATTAAAACAAGGCCAAGTATCACCGCCTCAAGAACCGCACCCTAACATTGGCTACACCATCGATTTATCACCCTCACCTACTCTGAATTACATTAATAAGCGTAAGTCTTCCCGAAGTGGTAATTCAACCATTGCTTTGAACGCGAACCGTTTGTCGAGAGAATCATTGGTTAACACATCTAAGTCTCGTCATGGTACTTTTATTGTATTCGCACATATTATTTAACATCTATACTTGATTTTAGTCCGTAACATTGATTATGTGACATAATATTTGATAAAACCTATTCATAATCAAAATATGTTATCTCTTTTGTTTTTAACAAATTAAAATGCTAATTTTTGAACAAACAATATATTCCGAAATTAAATTATTTAACTATTATTTTTTTGAATTACTTTATAATCTTTTTGTGTTTATTTTTCTAACCTGATTGATTTTTTAAGAGATAACACTGGACAACAATAACAACATAAAGGATTTTTCGAGGGTTTTGTAGAGAATTTTCTTGCGATAACGATCCCGGGTTTAGTTTTTTTTCCAATGCCTCCAATTTTTTTAAACCGCGTTCCAAGTTCGGAAAAAAATTTACAAAATTTCTTAAACTATTAATTTTTCAAAGAATCTATTGGCATATTCAGATTTATTATAAAAAACCTATCTAAAAAAGGTTATTACCTAAAATAATTAGCAATTTGCTTTCATGTTATTTAGGATCAAAAAACGGATTTTATGACGAAAACCACTAATTTTATAAAAATGAAAAAATAAAAAAAAATTAAATGTTATAAAAAAAATTAAATATTATAAAAAAAATTCAAACGCCTTACGTTAATATTCAATGTTTCCGTTATCTAAATATATTTTTAAACTTTTGTTACTACCCATAGGTAAAGCCCAAAATACCCCAAAAATTGATAAATCTCGACTTTGACACCGAATAACTAAAAATCTGAGGCATTGGCTAAAATTCTGATTTCATATTCTTGATTAGCGCCGAAAACTTGACCAAAAACCATAGTTGCCATAAATGATGCTCAGGGTCGTCCAAATTTTGTTGTCCAGTGTAATATAAGGAAAACACGTTGTTGCATCATATTGTATAAAGTGAAATGTCTTAATGCTGCAAAAATGTATTGTTTAGATATTGGCGATGAGGAAGAGGAGAGAGAGGCAGGTGGCATAACCATGGTCGAAGCTCAGCGCAAAGATTCATCTCTCTTCTTCAGTCAACTTAGCCTCAATCGGTCCCGAATTAATTTATCAAAGAGCACACCTTCACTCGCTAACCTTGTCCCAGATATTGACTTTGATTCGACTGGAGCTAATTATTATAATAACGGGGAGGGCAACAGTGAAAGTTTTGAGGGGCGACCTTCGATAGCTGACACCACCTGCAGCAAAGATTCTCAAGTACTTTTATATTTTTTTCTTAAAGGCGCGTTTAGACTTTATTCAGTTTTTCAAATATTATAATTATAAAATTTTACTTCTTTTTTACTTCAAACTCATTTTTACAAAAAGTAAACAATTTTTATTACACAGGTCAACAAATTTTTGAGAGTTATTAGTTAACTACGGATATCAAACCTGCCATCTTAGGGACTTTTAAAATCCGTACCGTTTTTTCTAATTAAACTTAGTTAATCAACTATAAACCTTTAAAAATTAAAAAAAAATGCCAAAAAAAACAAAAAAGGTTTGAAAACAAAAATAAATTGAAATTTTTTTTGCATATTAACAATAGTTAAACTGTTAAATTCAAACTTCAAATAATATTTACAATAAAATTCGATAATAGTGTCGTATTTAAGTTTGGACGCGAAATATTTTGTATTATCTTAGCTTGATATACTAAAAATTTTATTTTTCATTATTTAATATGATAAATATAAGTTACAAGGGATTTTTTTTTGAAAAAAAGATTCTTAATTTTTTTAGGGTATTCTCGATCTGTCAATTTGGTCAAAAAAAGGCCATTTTTCGATGTGGACGGATGTAAGAAGCCAAGGCCGGAAGTAACAAAGAAAAACGAAATATATATATGAGATAAGGCCATCATGGGGATATATTCTTTTATGTTTTCATAAAATTTACGGTTAGCATTTAAAATAATTTTTCTGAAAAAAAAAGTTTTTAAAAAATTTTTTGGCAAATTTTTAAAATTAAAAAAAACGAAAGAATTTTTCATTTTGACATTAAACGCATTTAAAAAAAAAGTCGCCATTTTTATTATTAGCATTTAAAATAATTTTTATAAAATAAAAGTTTTTAAAATTTTGACAAATAAATAAAAATTTTAATAATTATTGAAATTTTGAAATTTTTCAATATAAATGAAGTTTGAACGCGCCCTGATAAAAATTATTTTTTGATTTGGACTTTGGAAAATTGGTTAAGTGTAACTCTGATAAAAAAATTAAATATTTAAGTTTTTTATGTTTCAACTAAACTCTACAAGTGATGCGATTGTATTTAAAATATTTTTTTACTAGAATAAATCTTTTTATGCTAATAATTTGCCGTTATTATTTCAGTTTTCTTTATGCAATAACTTCTTTTATTAAATTAATGCGTTTATACACAGGAAATTGAAGAAAATAAGAAAAAACGAAAGGAAGAATTTATAGCAAACGTAGTAAAACGACGAGCGGAACTCGAAGAACTTAAGGCTAAGAAACAAGCCAAAGAAGCTCGGAAGAAAGAACTTGACATGTTATTATTTTTGTTTTTATTGATTGGACTTATAGAGCTATTTTTATAGATTTAAATTTTATATGCATTTTTAATGTTTAGTCTAATGGTATAATTTTTTTTATATTAAAGGTCCTTAGTATTCTGACGATTAAATCTTCTTTTAATTACTCTGGTCAACAAATTTTTTGGAATTATGTGCTATCTTTAAGATTTTTAAATCCGTTTCAATTTCTACCAACTTTGTAAGCCAGCTTTTGTAATACTCTGAACTTAACTGCCTTTATTTATATAGATTACACAACTTATTAAATATTAAAATATTTATTCACAAGTAAAATTCCTTAATTTATATAAAATGCAACATAAAAATATAATGATCCCCTAATCTGATTTCGGCTTTTCCCTCCTTTTCCTTCCTTCTTTATTTCGTACCCTAATTAAGTAAAAATATAAAAATATACATATCAATATATGACACCTCCCCTGCTTTGATACTAATTTTTTTTTTGCTGGCTGTCCACCTACAATTCACAATAATATATACATATTATATGTATTTTCTTACTCGTGGACCGCCTTCATCCATGCGAGGATCGAGGAGCAACTCTTCTTCTTGCAATTCCACCCGCCGGATCGCCTCCTCCAGCGTCCGCGTTTCCTTACTGGCCTCACGAATCTCCGCTTGTAATTTCAGCGCTTCCTCCCTGGCTAGTAATCGTGCTCTTAACTCCGCCTGTTCCCGCCTAATCATTTGTAGTGACTCCTCCAACCTCGTAATATCTGGATTCGGAGTCACCACTTGGTCCAAGGGACGAGTCGTACCATTCCCGCTGGCATTAGTATCCGCAAATGAAGACGTCATATTTCTCCTATGGGGAGTTTTATTGTGGGGCAAATCAAAATTCCTTCTTATATGGGGAATTCGAATAGTCTCCAGCTGGAATCGCCAAATGATATCGGGATGTGGAGCTTTTTTTACAATGACAATATTCTGCCCGTTTACATATTGACGCCCGATAATAGACTAGAGCGTCATTTTAAAAAAAAATTGCAATTCACAAAAAAAATTTATTTTTTCTTTAACCAAAAACTGAAATTTAATTTCTAGTTTCTTATTCTCTTAAAGAATTTGTTTTAGACCATACCAAAATAGGTTTGAGCGGAAAAGCCGTAAATCACTTTTTTTTATATATTTTAAATATGAACATCTAATTAATTGGGTTAATGGAAACATCTAATAAATGGTGTTAATGTACCCATCTAATTGCAACAGCTAACTAACTAATGGATTCTATCTAACATAGAATTAATTTCTACTACAACAATGTTAATATAGAATGAGAACGTGTTAAAACAATTAACTGATTATCGAATATAACGAATTTAGGCGGTATCATACAAAGATAAACATGAGAAAGTGCTAAAATTAAATGATTATCGAATATAACGAATTTAGGCAGTATTATACAAAGATAAACATGAGAAAGTGCTAAAACAGTTAACTGTATTAAATATAATGATTTTAGGCACGGGCCTTTAAATGATCAGCATGCCTTACCAGATTTCCATCTTTTATTCTTATCTCGTATTGGCCTCGGGGATTTTCATTAATTACCTCTCCCGGCACAAATGTTTTATTAGGCATGTACACACCTAATCTCCTTCTTTCCTTTTTCCCGCCTTAGTATTATAAAGGCCTTCTTTCTCCTCATTCAAAAAACTAAGGGGTGTTCTAGCCTGTCTGCCGAAAAATTTTTCCATTATACTTTTGTTTTCAGGCACATCATTATGGTATAATCTTAGTAACCAAAATTCACTTTCGCCATTTTTTTCTTTGTTTAACCAAGTTTTAATAATGCCTACAGCTCGCTCCGCCAATCCATTTGATTGGGGATGATAAGGAACTAAAATGAACCTTATACCCCATTCTTTACAGATTAATAATTTCATTTATTTTTATCTTGATTTTTTTTTAAACTTTATCAAAAATATAATCTAATTTACTTTTATCTTTCCAAGCTTTCCAAAAAAAATTCATGGAATGGGAGCCAATATAGGAGTACCGTGCATATCCGTAAATAAATTTCTTTAATGGCATGGGCAAGTCGATTGTGCATTTAGGGTTTTTTGTTCTCGTCGGCTAACGCTTGTTTGCACATCCCACTCGTTTGGCGTTCAAACTCGGCAGTCATCTTTTCGTTTTTGGAGAATGAGCCTGATGAGTGTATATCGGACCACAGGGCAAATACATTACGAACTTCAATTTCATCGACCCTCTTGCGTATAACTCTCAAAGCCCCGACCTTGATATCGTGTGGTCTATTTGCCACCATCCACGGTGCGATTATTTGAAAATAACCGTCGTTTGAAACATTATGAGCAATGGAATAGTATTTGGGTACCATTTGTCCATTGAGATCTTGATATTCCATGAAATCGATATTGACAGCTTTAGCGTCGGGAGGCAGTCCTTTAGGCTTACATTGCATTATGTAAGGTCGTTGAGAATTTTGTGTCCAATTTATCGTCGCTTGAGCACGATTACTGGCCAGGGAGGAAGCGCTAAAATTACAAGCGGAGATTCGTGAGGCCAGTAAGGAAACGCGGACGCTGGAGGAGGCGATCCGGCGGGTGGAATTGCAAGAAGAAGAGTTGCTCCTCGATCCCCTAATCTGATAATCTGATTTCGGCTTTTCCCTCCTTTTCCTTCCTCCTTTATTTCGTACCCTAATTACGTAAAAATATAAAAATATACATATCAATATATGACACCAGCTATACACATTCAAAATTTTGAAATTTAAAAAAAACAAAAAAGATTCAAAAACATAAATATATTAAATTTTTTTAAATATATACAACAGCTAAACTGTTGAATTTAAACTTCAACTAATATTTTTATTTAAAACTCGAAATATAACGTGTCCTCTTTAAATTGGGGCAAATATTCTGTATGACCAAAATGAAGATAGTTACAAATGATTTAAATATGAAAATAAATTTTTTAAATTTTTTTTTACGTATTTTCGAGGTTGTATATGTCAAATTTGGCCATTTTTTGATATATACCTTAGAAAATAGCCAGAGTCTAAAAACGTTTCGGAAAACGGAATATATATAAGGTAAGACCATTAAATGGATTATTTTTACCCAGTGTCATATATCTATTTTCACTCAATGATATTTGTCGAGGTGTGTTATTTTTTATCAGTCTCAATTACTAATTTCGTCCATATATATTTTTCTACTTTAGTAAAAAACAAATTGAGAAGGATCGTAAAAAGGAGGAAGAGAAGATCAAAAAGCAAATTATTTTGAACGAGTATTTGGAACGCAAAAAGGCTTCGCAAAACGTTGACTATAGTCGCTTAATTAATAGTAACACTTAAAATTTAATTTATCACAAAGCTTTTTTTTTTGATCAAAGTAACATCACATTTTTTGAAATTTATGAGCCATCAGTTTTAAATCTATTTATTTTGATTTTAGAGCTAATTTTATCACAGATTATCGTCAAATGTATATTTTTTTATATTTGCTTAAAGCAAACCGAAACTCACCCAAAAATATGCCTCATCATAGCTCGTCTTCCAATCTCTATGCCACCAAGTCGATTACAAATGATTTAACAAGCTCTGTTCAACCCGGTAAATCATGCCTTAAATATCACAATTCGATGTATGGCAAAGCTCCATCAAACACCAATCTTCCCTTTGCCGTAACCAACCTGGAAAGCAGTAATTTTGATCTTACATCTCTTAAAGGGGCGCGATCAATAACAAACATCACGGTTCCAATTTCCCCCAAATTGACAACAGAACGGATTGTAAATAATAACATTAACGGCGCTAAAAAGGCAGAATTAGACGTATCAAATGCCCCATTGAACACACGATTGCTACGAAGTAACGTTGCCAATTCTAGCAGCATTGATTCTAAACCACCTTTGCAACCATCTTTACCTGCCGGCAGTACACGCATAACTCAACCCTACAATTTACGTTCCAAATCCTTTAAATCGGTCAAATCACTCAAAATGGACCAGGAGGCCAAAAATAAACTTAAAAAGGGTGAAGATTATATAATATTTGAAATAATATAAACATTAGTTAGATTTTTTTTCTTGTGACGCCTTTCATTTATATTTTATATTTGCATTTTTATCACAGGTCAACAAATTTTTGAGAGTTATGAGCTAACAGAGATCAACCCTGCAGATTTTCATATCCGTTTACCGTTTTTTCCAAACTTAGTACAGCCATGAACATTTAGAATTTAAAAAAAAATGTTAAACAAAAACAAAAAATTTTAAGAAACATGCTTTTTTATCACAGCTAAAATGTTAAATTTGAACTTCAAATAATACTTTCATTAAAAACCGATTATATCATGTCTTATTTTTTGCATTTTTACAACAGCTAAATGTTAAATTTGAACTTCAAATAATACTTTCATTAAAATCCAATTATATCATGTCTTATTTAAGTTTGGATGCGAAATATTTTTGATTATTTATATGCTGATGTAAGAGCTTTACGAAAAAATTTTATTTCTCATTTATTTGAGATGATAAATATATAAGGGATTTTTATAGAAAAAAGATTCTTAAATTTTTTCTTATTTCCTTTTTGGGGTATTCTTGAGGTTGCAAAATCTGTTTTGCTCAAAAAGGCCATTTTCGATATGGATGGAACTAAGGACCCGAAGGCGGAAGAAATTACCAGATAATATATATAACATAAGGGTGTTTTGTGTATTTTTTTGACATATTTGTTGATCTGTGTTGTTTAGTAAGGCTTAGCAAAGTAAAAATTGAACAAAAATTAACGTTAATTTGACCTGTTTAAAATAATGTTTAGATTTTTTTTAGAAAATAATCTAATTGCGCATATCATCGTAATAAGAAATAATGTTGTTTTTTTAAAATGGAATAGACCACAGCCGTACATAACTAATTTTTTGATTTTATATGCTCTCATTTAAATTTTTAATATTATCATTCCGTATCCTTTTGTAAACTTTTTATACTAATTTTAAAAGGTGATAATTCCACAATAGGCACCTCATCTACTTCCAAAATTCCCTCAGGTAGTGCAATCGCTGATAGCACTACTAAAAATATGCTCTCCCAAAGGCTTTACGAGCAATTCGAAGCTAACCGCCGACTTGGCCTTGTCGGTACGGGCCTTAGTGGCCTCCCCTCGTCCATAGTTAACCCACTCGATTCTTCAACTACCAGTGGTAATCACATGACTTACGTGATTAAAAGGCCAAAACAGCGCAGGCCTCTCTCTCACGCTAAATCTCATTATTCCCTGCGGGACATCCAAGAAGAAGTTTCTATAGGTATATATGTTTTAGGGGCATTTGCAATTCAGCAATAGTTTATTGCACAAGGGCATTAATTAATTTGGCCATGCTTAAAAAATATGCTGTTGACGAATTTACTTATTTCACGAAAATCAAATCGTCATTGTCTCATCAAAATTGCTAATTTATCTCAAATACCGGATTAAAAAAAACTCCTCTAGGTGTTTTGATACACATTATAAAACATAATTCATTATAAAAATTTTCACCCCATAATGTGTCTACTAGAATAATAAGCTATTTTTCAAAATATATTAATGCCCTACAACATGTACAGTTTTAATTTTTTAAACAAATTACATAGGTCAACCAATATTTATGTCATACACGTGAAGATTATAAAAACATAAAAGAATGCACCCTCATGTGGCCTAATCTCATATGTGTTTTTTTTTTTTTTTTTCTCTCCTCTTTTTCTCTCTTTTTCTTAAAAAAAAAATTTTTAAAAATAAAAAAAAAAAAAAAAATTAAAAAATGTGTTGATATATGATTATTTATATATGATTGTCTTGATCAAACCAGGTTAAAATATTTTATTTAAATTAAACTTTTTGTAAAGATCTTACAGATAACGATACCAAAGATGATGGCAAATCCCCCAAAAAATTATCGTTGATGGTCAATAGTGCCACTAATGGTTTAACCACAGCGACACATACCAACCTCCCTATGCAGCCCTTTTCCACGAACATGGATACACCTGATTATGGGTTATCCTTACACAAAGTTCAGCAATTAAACAACAACCATAGTACGATGTGTAATAATGCCAATAACTTCAACAATAATGTCCAGAATAATAATTATGGTAGTAATTTAAATAGCCGGGTCAGTAGTAAAGAAAGTCTAGCGACAAGTTGCACAACCCAATATTCCACAAATGGTAGCTCCAAATACACCATGCTCCGACAACCCAATCACTCTTCTTCCAAGCACAGCCTAGCATCCAATGCTTCTAGTATTATAATACTTTTGCTGCTAAATTGTTTCATTAGGAAAAAAACTCACAAAATATTTCATAAATTTTTAAAATTAAAATTTTTTAAACGAAAAACTGGATGATTCTAAACATTAAAATTAGTTTTAAATTACGCGGGATGCATATATTTTATTTATAGCTCTCAATTAAATTCGATGGTTTTTTGTTAAATATAACTGTTAATTAGAAATAACTATATCAATGGTTTATGTGCATAAAATTTTAATGTTTTAAAGGTATTCGCCTCTACTCTAAACTTTCTGAAAG
The DNA here is from genome assembly GCA_030555515.1 of Acutogordius australiensis. Taxonomy (NCBI): domain Eukaryota; kingdom Metazoa; phylum Nematomorpha; class Gordioida; order Gordea; family Gordiidae; genus Acutogordius; species Acutogordius australiensis. Next base: position 14,042,613 of record CM060245.1, read on the forward strand.
ATCCAACAAAAATATGCTCATCCAGGCCCTACAATATTGTGTTTTAGCTGGGTTAGCTAACGCGGATACCCGGGTGAAGGTCACCGAGGTATATACACCAATGATTTTTTTTTTTTGATTATGTTCACAAAGTTGCAAAGTTTTCTCATATATATTTGCCCAATTTTTATTTATATAATTTTGGGTTTTTTTTATAAATTACATTCCTAAATATGACAACAGGTGCTGACGAAAGCCGATTATAAACAATTCATAATACTATTTCGTGACCGACAAATGCAATACAGGGCTTTGTATGGGCGCATGGGCACGGAAGGAACCGAACTCACCAAAATTCACGGGGCTGGGCCGAGGTCTATCCTCGATGATTGTCGACACATTGAATTTTTTTATAAGTAAAAAAATATTATTAAATTGTACATTTTTCTATTTCCAATTAATAATTTTTTTACTATATGATGTGCGATTCCGGGGACGAAATGGGCTGAGACATTTGAAATAAATGTCGAATGGACCGAGTTTTTTAATTACAAACAATTATCCTCTTTAGATCTTTTATTTTCGGAAAAAGTAGGCCTGACGGGCTGCGCTTGAATAACTTGGCAGAAACATTTTATGAGGGTTTAAACAAATATAAACAATTTTTTTAAATATCATATGTACCACAAAGTTTACACTTAAATTTAATTTTCATACTTTTTGCACGTAACAATAAGGTACAACAGCGGAAGCAAATCCTTTTCCCAAATTCCATCCAAACATCTTACACCTACTATTGATGGCATTGTTCTCAAGGAAATTTTTTGGCAAAACAAACTCACGTCAAAAAAATAAAAATTCCTAGCAGATTTAATTTTTCACAGTGGCATAATATTTTAGGCATAAACACAACACACTATATCATTAATGTTTAATTCAGATTGATTTCTGTGATATCATCGTTTTTTATTTTGAAATTAATTTCCATCTGAATGCAGATATTTTAACTCTTTTAATTGATATCCAGGTTTATTGCAATAATACGTGAATATAATTTTATAGTATAAATCCATAAACATTAAGATGTTTTTTTGTAAGTTATTTAACGTTATAATTTAATATATTATTACAGTTAAGTTAGCTCTTTATATTCATATCGCCATTTACATTCCTTTTTAATGATCTTATCATTATAAATTTGCCCTTTTACTTATTTTAGCTTTGCTTACTTTTTTTTAATTTGGCCTTATCTCAATATATTAAATGTATATTAACCAATTTACTCTTTTTTAAGAATGCGCTCATTTTGATTTTAATTTATAATTTATAACTTACTTACATCTATAATTTTATAATATGTATAAAATACAAACATTTTTAAATGATTTTCTATGATATTTGTGGTTGGCATTAATTATCAATCTTTTATGTTTGAAACTTAGTTGCTTAATTGTAAAGAGTCATCAAAATGGCTACTTTCTACATTATGACGCCAGCTACAAACGAAAATTTTAGGCAATCTTGGGCTATGGAAATACATATTGAAATTATGGGGTGTAAAATTATTTAATTTAAAATTTTTATTACTTTAATATATATTTTAAGTGAAGTAAGTATTTTCATTAGCACTTAATTCGTGACATATAAATTGTTGCAAATTTAAATAATTTAAATTAAATAAATTAAAAAGCTTTTTTTGAATTTTTTGCTTAAATTTGAGTTGTAACATTTTCATTGAATGTTTAAAATATATGACTTTTTATTTTATAAAACATGCAGAAATATGAATTTACTACATTTTCTATAAATTAATTTTTATTAAAAATTAAGCGCATGTCGTTTGCTTCGTAATCGATTTTCAATGTGTTGTGATGCGTTATTTCCTTATTTTACTCGTGGTTCCAATTTAGAAATAAGCAAAAAATATTTAAGAATTAATTATTTAAAGATATTGTATAAACACATTTTTACCTATTTTATTTTATTTCTGCGGTGCGTTTTGCTTATCCTAAAGTCTTTTTGATTTGCATTACCTAACTATTAAATTTGTAAGCGATCAGAAATTTATTGTTCAATTTTTTATAAATTTATAATTAGTGATTAGTATTAGCATATGGCATCGATCAATTGGGTTGGGTTGTGTGGATCTATCAGGTAGTAGTTTGCTCTACATTTGCCCCCACAATTATCTGATAGGCAAATGGCATCTGAATGATTACACGAGCCAGTTGCACAGGGATCATGGTAGCAAAATTTGGACGATATTCTTAAGTTTCGCAAAAAATTGTGAATCAAGTTTATGTTAAATTATCACTATTTGGCAATGCAATAGCGGTCAATCAATAAAATTAATTTATTGAGCCGGCATAAAATTTTAAACCGTTCACCCACACGCTTAAAGAATGAATATTAACTTGTGATAGTTAAAAAAACTAATTTTTAAAATAATACCTTTGTGTTCCGTCAGGCATAGGGCAATCACATGTGTAGCGTGCAGGACAATGGCCCTCATTGAAGTTATCTAAGATAAATCGCATATTTATTGTCATATCGATATTATACTATTTCATTCGCATTTTAATTTAAATTTTTTACTTTAACAATAATCACAGGTCAACAATTTTTGAGAGTTATGAGTTAACTACAGAGATCAAACCTGTCATTTTAGGGAATTTCAAATCCGTTTACCGTTATTCCTAATCAAACTTATTTAGTCAGTTATAAACATTGCATATTTTAAAAAAAAAGGTTAAAAAACCAAAAAGATTCAAAAACAAAAATAAATTGAAATTTTATTTTTGCATATTTTAAATAGTTAAACTATTGAATTTACGCTTCAAATAATATATTCATTAAAAACCGATAATATATCGTGTCGTATTTAAGTTTGGACGCGAAATATTTTTTTAATATCTAAATGCCGATGTAAGAGCTTGATATTAATAAAAAAAAATTTTCAATATTTGTGATTAAAAATGTAAGTTACAAGGGATTTTATTATGCAAAAAAGATTTTTAAATTTTTTCTTTTTAAGGTATATTTAGATCTGTCAATTTGGTCAAAAAAGCCTATTTTTTGTTATAGACAAATCTAAGGAGCCAAAGACGGAAGTAACTAAGAAAAACAAAAAACATATATGAGATTAGGCCATCATGGGGATGAATTCTTTTATGTTTTCATAATAATCTCGTTTCTGACATAAAAATTTGTTGACCTGTGAATATAAATTTAAAAAAACGAATTACCTGAGTTTTATAATCTTTGTTCCCCTTTATTAAATCTCTGCTTGATTTTATTAATTTTAGTCAATTTTTGCACTATTTGAGAACATGATGTATTATAACTTATTTAAAAATCCTTTTTATTTCATGACAAATTTCTTAGAAGTTCAAGAAAAGAAATAAAAAATTGGGCAATAAACGACGTAAATTAAACATGTGGCATATTACATTGAAAGAAACACTCAACCAATGTTTGGCAACACCTGTTTTTGGAAACTTTTATTTTTAAATGAATGATTAAAAATTAAGGCTAATATTTTAATAAAAAAAGCAATTTTTAACTATTAGTACAAATTATTTTTTAATAATTTTTGGTAAATATGAAGCCAATCGGAAGGGTAAACGGGTTTTAAAAGAAGATAAAAATAACATAAAATTAAACACTATATTTATATTGATGTGTTTGGCGTAGTATAATTATAAAATCTAAAATTTATTCTTTAATCAAACTCGATAAGGTATATAAAATTAAAAATATTTCCTTAACAATTGGTTATCTTTGTCAATTTGAATTAAATTTATACAAATAAAAATTACATATATTTTTTTGGAAACTAATTTTAAAAACGGTAAATCATACTGAAAGTTTTTCGATCCTTAAACTCCCCATATGGTTCTTCACAATTGATGACTCGTCCCCAAAACCAGTACTTAATTCCACAGATTTGACATGCGTTTGGGTAACATTCAGCGCTTGGATAATTGTGGCAAGATGTTGAGCCCCATTCCAACAATTCGTTATCTGGATTACATAATATAGTGTCCCTACTAGGTTTCTGACTTGCTTTTATGGAAATTTTGAGCCAGACCGGATAGTTTAAATTAAATTATTTATTTAGCTCAATTTCCGGTCGTCTAACATATTGTTGTTATGACCATAGATTTTAATATAAAGATTACCACCGTATAACGCTAAGGAAGATGCGATAAAAATGGTTTTGTTTTTGGAGAATTTCTTTTAAATTTAAAATTATATTAATTTAAAAAAAAAACATAATAGAAAAAATTAGTAAATTTTTTGAATTTTTGATAAAACGTATTTTATAAAAAATTCGTGTTTTTTTAAAAAAAATTTCGCGATTTTTATCAAACAATACTAAAGGATCCTGGATGGTTAAATTTATTTAATTTTAGACTAAATTGCATATATAAACACATTTAAAAAACCGTCGTTTTAAAATTATGGCTATGACATATAAATTTTTCAGGCGACCTCAAAAAGGGCGGAAGGACCTTTGAAGAGGGTTTTTACACATATATATTACCAAGCAATTCTTGTTTTAACAGCTCCAGGCATCAGTGCATTAATCTCATATTGATCCATCTGCTTTTAAGGATATTGGAATATTAAATCTGCCCATTAAATGATTAAAAAATTTTAACTTTGAACATAGCATTATTAGGAATTGCAAATTTTTACCTGTAGGTAAAACATTCCTTGTGCACATCTCTAGCCAACTTGGAAATTGGTCGGTGCAGTCAACAATGTCGTGTACACTTGTGCAGCCGTATTGTAGTTTATAATCTAGAAAAGAGACAGTATTACGTAAAAAACAAAGTAAAGTAAAAGGCAAATTACTTAGACCTAAATGTGATATTGCTGTATGACATTTTCAAAAAAATGCAAAAATTGATTTCTACCACTAGCATTATAGTTTTCTACTTTATAAGACCGGTCAAACCTTAAGCATATGTAAACTTGTATTTAAAAACTAAAAACAAGCAGCGCTGAGCCTTTTTAATAGTTGGATGGGTGATCGCCAACGAATCCTAAAGCCGTCCATTTTTATAAGAGCCAAGACCGTTAAAAACCTAAGGTCACCGGCGGTGTTATTTCTCATTTAACTCTGCGGGACCTGCTGTAAAGTTAAAGAGGAAGAGCCCTAGCGGATAAGCCGCTCTTTAATAGGGATGTTTTGGAGGAAACTTATTTACCACAGGTTTTTTTGTTTCATATAACCGCCATATACGGTGGCTTTGTGATAATTCATAAACGGCAGCATAAAAGGGGTCGATTACGATGACACCAAACATGTACGAAATTTGATTGGTCAACCAATCAAAGCTTAGATGTTATAATCATAAAATTAACCTTAAATTAGTCCAACGTTACCGTTATGCTGATCTCACTCAAACTTCAAGCTAACTACATTATTATACTAAGCTATCCCCACCCTAAGACTAAGCTAACCTCACCCTAACCTTAAGACTAACTTACCCTAACCTAAACCTCTCCAAAACCCTAAGCAAACCTCATACTAAGCTTATACTAATCGTAATTTTACCTCAACCAAACGTTGAACTAACCCTAATATAACTTTGCCCTAACCTAACCCTAAACTATATCACAATGTTAACATATTTTATGGATTTTCGTTATTTTATAGATTTTCGTTTCGTACAATTTTGGGTCCACCCAATAACATAACTAAATGTATAACGTTCCAACCGCAAAATCGCTTTATCTGGTTGAATCAATAACACTGGACAACAAAAAAAAACAACATAAACGATTTTTTGAGGGTTTTGTAGAGAATTTTCTTGCGATAACGATCCCAAGTTTAGTTTTTTTTCGAATGCCTCCAATTTTTTTTAAACCGCGTCCAAAGTTCAGAAAAAAATTCACAAACTTTCTTTTACTATTAATTCTACAATAAATCTATTGGCATATTCAGATTCCTTATAAAAAACATATCTAAAAAAGGTTATTACCTAAAATTATTAGCAAATTACTTTTAAGTTATTTAGGATCAAAAAACGGATTTTATGACGAAAACCACTAATTTTATAAAAATAAAAAAATAAAAAAAAATTAATTATTTAAAAAAAATTTAAACCCCTTACGTTAATAATGAATGTTTTCGTTATCTAAATATATTTTTTAACTTTTGTTACTACCCATAGGTTTTATTATAGAAGCCCAAAATACCCCAAAATTTGAAAAATCTCAACTTTGACACCGAATAATTAAAAATCTGAGGCATTGGCTAAAATTCTAATTTTTGTGATCAGCGCTAAAAACTTGACCAAAAATTATAGTTGCCATAAATGATGCTTAGGGTCGTCCAAATTTTGTTGTCCAGTGTAATATAAAGTTAAAAATTAACTTTTAAGGTATTTTTTTTATAAAAACTCTCCTGCAATTTGTTTTGTTTTTGAATCTCATTTGATATTTCTAACATTTTATATATCTGATCCTAATAAACTTTACATAGTCTCAAAACTCTGAATGATAGCATTATCTGATATATGAGCTCATATGTCGTGATTGTAAAACAGTCATTTTTCTTACCATTTAATCCTATTGGCGTCATGTAAGGAACCTTAATTTTCAGTTTTGACATCGGCATTGGCGGATGTTTGTCGCAATTTTCCACGAGGTAATTTCCAACCCACCAAAGTGGTCGACATCCCTGGCATACCTTATATATTCCAAATATCGTGTAAGTAAAAGTATGGGTAACAATTTATGTTAAGTGATTTTAGAATAAACAAGCATTATATCAACAAAAAATGAAATAATTACATTTGAACGACATTGCGCGAATGGATAGTTGCTACATGTAATTTCATACGTGCAGGGATCCTTCTGACATTCAGCAATTTGTGCGTCCTCCTTAAGTTTCAATCCGCGGTGGGGTTCCATATCTTGGTAACAGCCAAAATAACGTTTTGGATCTGAATGGAAATGGAAATGAAAAAGATTTGTTTGTTGTTGTTGTTGTTGTTAGTAGCCCCAAAAGATTTGTTTAAAGTGCCTTGCTGAAAATTTTATCTCTACTTATTTTACAGAATGTGTTGGAGATATATGGGTCTATTATGTTTTTTTGCATTGACAATTAAATTACAAAGTGTGGATTAGGTCCTCTAAAATTTATCGGCTTTTTGAAGATAGTAGCTGTCTAAGTATTTTTATAGATTAAATAGTTGCTACAAATGGCAGACACCCTTATACTCAAAGTCTTAGTACATTATGATTATTATTTAAAAAGGTGACACCAAAAATTTGAATAATAAGCATTTATCCACGATTCTTATTTAAACATGTTTTTTAACTCTATAAAAATATATAATGCGGAGGGTAAACGCATTTTCTGATCGAGTCAGTGGTCTTAGATTTTATTTCATTTGCTCTTTATAAGCATTTTATTTAAAATTCTTGTAAAAAACATTTCAAATACCTTTTATGGGACACGATCCTTCGACCTCCTTTTTTATTCCAAAATCAAGTAAAGCCAAATTATTTAAACAATTCTATCTTTGGCAAGCGGGCTTGGCAGGCCGATTAAAAATTTTTGAAATAAGGGCATAATAATATATATTTTAATGGTGTGTTTATAATCCGAAAAATTGCTAAAAACAGCTATAAAATGTTAATAAAAAGTCAGAGAATTTTACCTCTCATCATTTCATTAATCATCCAGGGATTTTTTTCAACTACCTTCGTCAACGAGTTTGAAAAACGTGGCAGTCGATTTTTTACGCCATTTATATCGGCCGAAGCGACTATTTCCGCTTTTTTTAATAATTTGAGGGGGCTTGTATCACGATTACTTTGCGTCGAATCTACAACTTCACCTAATAAGCCATCATGTACTGGAATTTGTCGTTTCGCACTGCTCCTTTGTATAAATTTTGTTTTAGCTACATGGCCGGCATATTTATTTACAAATGGATTTCCAGTAGAACGGCTGACTCCACGAGTTATTAATAAGTCAGTGCTAAGAAGGCGAGTTATTGAACAATTAATTTGATGATTATCGATCCACCAGGTAGCCTTACATCGGTTGCACATGTTTTTATGGCAAATGGCGCTTGGTTGACTCACGCATTTTAGATTTTTGCAAGGGTCACCGGGGCACGGTACCAGCTGCGATTTTTGAGTGTTCGAATTCCAAAAACATCCATCGAGCAGCTTATTTAAATTGTAAACGCTCCTTTGATTTTCACCTGCCCAAATGTTTATATGTGAAAATTTAAAAAACAATCAGTAGGGCAAAATTTAATATACGTTGTTAGTTTTCAATTTATGCCACGTGCAAAGTTATTTTTCGTAAAATTTTATAAATTGTGCTTTAACTATTTGGCAACTTTTTGAAAATATGCGTCCTTTTTTTAATGATTTATGCAACCGTAGCCTATGGCGCAGCGGGAAAGCAATACAATCGGGGGATTGGGGTTGGGACCTCTTTAATAGCCGAATTTTAGCCAAATCCTAATTTTCAGTCACCGTCCAGGGCCACTTATATCAAGGGAGAAGCCCAGGGTGGTACTGGCCATTACCAGAAGAAATAAGGTAAGTCCCCCTAAACCAATATGAAACCTTACACAGGCCCTTGATAATATTAAAGTTTTTAGGGGGAGGGACGCCACAAACCTAAGTTACCAGTTACAGCATCTCTCTTGCCACGGCACCCCGGTCTGAGGTTGGTCAGAGCCTCTACACTCTATAACGACCTTCGGCAACTGCTCTACTCCCCACCCCCTCCGCTCAAGCCGATATCAACAACAATATGCCGTCGTTGACTTCATCTGTAGATGCAAGAGTGTTTGAGCCGAACCTGGCCGCAGACTGGTCCCCGGTATTTTCCACTTTCCCGGCTGAGGAAGTTAGCTTTAAGGGCTACGGACAACTTCAACTTGGGCTCGAAAACACTACCGGCATTACATCACGAAAGAGAGCCACTTTAAAAATTTCCACCAGTAATGAGGTAGAGCCGGTAGACTATTCAGAAGGCTCTAATCATCTCCGAAACTGCTATGACCTGGTAGCCCATCAGCCAATAGCCTTACAAATACTAGGCCTCCTCAACTACTACCTTTACAACCACTGGCCTTTCAAGATTGGTCATTCTATTCTACATAGCATTGGTCGGACCACGAGAAACACTTTCAAGAGATACGATGACACTCGCCTTTATCAAAGCTGTAGAGCTGGCCCTTCAGCGCACACTCCCGCTGAATCAGTAGGGCCTAAAATATATGCAAACGCGTCCGACATATGGGTGGTATAGTAATAGATGATGATTACCAGTCAATATCTTTTCAGACAATGTCACAACTACTTCAGGTAAACGTTACAATCATGCATATCACATATAAAGAGTGCCTGGTAGCGGCCGCTGCCCTCTTCCTCTACAAACATATCTATCCTAATGCTTATCCTATCCTAATATCTGACCACAATCCGTCGTATGGGCCTTGAGAAAAGGGGGTTCCAGGTTATCGGCTATGTAGAACATAACAAAGCTACCCACTTGAGTTGGCTTTGACTATTTTAGGGCAGCCTGCCTAAATGTCGAATGGGTCGCGTCAGATAATCCGGCAAACTTCCCATCTCGATGGGAGGCTCACTCATCACGCATTTCTACTACGATTTCTACTTTAATCTCTACACTCCACCTCTCAACTTAAAAAATTTTGTTCGACGCCAGATCTACTACATCTAGCGAGCTGCTGGAAACAGCGGAATTTTCAAAACAGGCTTACTTTTAAATCCATTAAGTGAAGAAAGCGACACTATCTTAGTATTAAAGCGATTTTACCACAATATAAACTGAGTCCACGCACAATAATTCATTCGCTTCTCTTCTGCTTTGTTTTAAATCAATTGTCATTATTTTCTTTTAAAAAAATTTCTTTACTTATTTTACCTTTCTGAGTTTAAATTTATATGGGAGCGAAAAAGAAAAAGACAGCGTCTCTGTCGAAGGTACTTGCCGATGCGCAGATGGCCAATCAGTTACATAACCAATCTATGGCACAGATGCAAGCCAAGCTTCTAGAAATAGAGGCGGATGGCAAAAACAGTCCTTCGACGTCAAAAAACCTGAGCGCGGATTAAAATTCAAATTTCGTTGAACGTAACGTCTTTTCCCAAGGTTTCCCAAACGTCAACGGTAATCTCCTTTCCCCAAACAACCTAAATATTAACTTAGATTATTACAATCATTTTTTTTCACCCCACTCATCGCCAAGGCACCTAAAAAACTTACCCGGGAATAGCTTTTCCCTAAGGGATGGGGGAAGACGTCTACCAACGCACCTGATGGGCCACCTGCTGTTTACAAATCCCTTCCGCTCTTACAAATCAAGAACTTATTTCCTGTAGGTCCTTCTTGATACACCTTTGTACAACCAACAGAAACTGTTTTAGCTGCCGATGGCTCGAAGGTCATATGAACATTGCCCAGACTAACGGACAAAGAACTGGCGGAGAACGTGGTTTTCATTTTACAATACGGTTTAAACAAACTTTACGAATTATTGCGAAACCCTTTAAATTCAATATACGCTTTTTACAGAAGAAATTACTTGTTTGCGAAAGTTAAATATATTGATATATTTGGGCGATCTTTAACTAATTCGAATGCAAATTTTTAATGATTATGCGAATCCTACGGCGCAAAAGTACGTTTAAAATTAAATATTTCTAACTGTCTTTTTACAAAAAACCTTTAGCCAAATTATCGAAAATGACTTTTGTGTTAATTAAAAATTAGGATTGTTTGTAACGATGCAAATCGATATACCATGCAAATCCAAACAGTAAGATCTATTTTATAAAGCTTTGGTATTCAAAAATAGTTAATAGTTTTTGTTATATATAGCTCTTTCTTTCTAAATAAATTTTATAAGATCACATGTTATCTCCTGATTATTATAGGTCTTACAAAAGTAGCATAATTTGTAAAAAAAAACATTTGTGAAAAAGTAAAGCAAATATTCAGAATTTTAAAATTATGTATTTTTTGTTTACTTTTTTATATTAAGGGCAATTTTTTACATTAGCATTAATATATAGGTATTTTTATTTTAATGACGTTTTTTAATTTATTTTCTCAGTATTTGAAAAAAAAATTAACGCTTAAGTCAAATTAGCTAAACTTTAAAACCTTAGGAAGCTATTTAAGTTAAAATGCAATATTTCTTTTTAGTTTATTCCTTTTTAAATTTATTATCTGTGGTTGCTAGAGATTAAATTAAAGGAAAATTCTAATGTTAAACCTTTTTAATTTAAAACTTTTGGAGTTAAATAGTAGTTTTTCTGCATGCTGGCAGCATCTTACATTCTTTGCGCTGCGGTTTAATTAAAAATATGATATATAAATAGTAGTTTTGCCTAAATAATGTACCTTCTATTAGGCGTCTCTTATTAATTTTTAGTTTTTTGTGGAATATATTATTATTTACCTCTATTCTATGAATATATTGTGTAAATGAAATTTAAAAACGCTAGGCTAACCCAAGTTGTGTATGTATTTCTAAAATTTAACAAAATGAAAAAAGACTGAAAGAAATTTAACTTGCGGGGTGAGAAAATTTGTACGAATGCTACAGTGGGGCCAATACGCACACCAATTTTGTACTACAAGAGTATTATTAATTATTTTTTATTTTAAAGAGGAATACATGCTAATTACACTGGACAACAAAATTTGGACGACCCTAAGCATCATTTATGGCGAATATGGTGTTTGGTCAAGTTTTGGCGCTGATCACGAATATGAAATTATTTTAGCCAATGCCTCAGATTTTTTGTTATTCGGTGTCAAAGTTGAGATTTTTCAATTTTTGAAGTATTCTGGGCTTCTATATCATAAATGGCTAGTAACAAAAGTTTAAAAATATATTTAGATAACGGAAACATTCATTATTAACGTAAGGGGTTTGAATTTTTTTAAAATATTTAATTTTTTTTAATTTTTTCATTTTCATAAAATTAGTGGTTTTCGTCATAAAATCCGTTTTTTAATCCAAAATAACTTGAAAGTAAATTACTAATAATTTTAGGTAATAACCTTTTTTAGATATGTTTTTTATAAGGAATATGGCAATAGATTTTTTGGAAAATTTATAGTTAAAGAAATTTTGTGAATTTTTTCTGAACTTTGGACGCGGTTTAAAAAAAATTGGAGGCATTGGAAAAAGAACTAAGCCCGGGATCGTTATCGCAAGAAAATTCTGTACAAAACCCTAAAAAAATCGTAGATGTTGTTTTTTTTTGTTGTCCAGTGTTATAGACTAAAATAAGTCATCATTAATGAATATTACAAATTTTATTTGAAACAAAGCAGAAAAAATCTGCGAAAAATTTAAATTTTTTATTTCTCCATATTATAAATTAATCATGGCAATAAATTTAATGTATCAATTTTATTGATTAAATCGTGTTTTTAGGTTGGGTATATTTTATGAATGAGAAAAAATATTATGAAATGAAAAATTAATTTTGGCTATCACACTGGACTAGGGCATGTCAAAACTCCGGAATTCGGGAAGGACTCCGATTCACAGGGAGTTCCAGGGGAACTCCGTTTAAAAAACACTCCCAAAAACCGCCCGGAGTTTTCCGTTTTTAAACTTCGGGGTTTTTTCCCGGGAGTTTAAAAATTAACATTAGCCCATTGGAAATGTTGGAATTGTGTATTTTTTTTGTCCAAACTCATTTTTTATAAAAATAAAGTTGTAAATAAATGCAAAAACAGCTGATTATGCAAATATCTCACATATATAATGTTATAAATTTTGTTTTTTTTAGTTTTTTTATGATACTTGATATATAACTAAATATCTAACTTAATGTCTACATAGAATTTTAGTCGATAATTTATGTATTTGGTGGTAATTTTTTCATTAGACGATTTGTACAACTTGTATTTATTAAATTATGGTAATTTTTATCAAACTTGTGTCTGCTAACGGTGTCACTAAATTTGTCGCAAATGCATTTTATGCATTATAAAACTAATTTTTTTTTTGATTTTTTTCCTTGCTGTAAAATATAAGTAGTTATTTGGTAAAATTAATCCATTTTTTCAAATTGTGATAATGTCACCAAATTGTCGCAAATTCGATTTATGCATTATAAAGCGTATTTTCGATTTTTTTTTCGTGCGGTAAATATTGGTAGTTTTTTTAGTAAAAACTTTCCATTTTTAATTCTTTTGATAATGTCACCAAATGTCGCAGATGCATTTATGTATTATAAAACTAATTTTATACCATTTTTTTACTTGTGGTAAAATATAATTAGTTTTTTTGGTAAAATTATAAATTTTTAATCTTGTGATAATGTCGCTAAATTGTCGCAAATGCGAATAATTCAATATTAAAGGTATTTTTTCGATTTTCTAGCTCGAATGATTACTTAATAATATATTTGCTCGCCCCCCCCCCTCCCCCCTTAATCTGCTATCCGGTTCAGCTGGAATTTTTTAATGGTCCGGCCAGCCCACCCGAAAATTTTTTTATTACAAGCTAAAAAAAATTTGGATTTTATTAATCAATACAATACAGAATGTATAAGTAATACCCTTATTCGTGTAATAATAACTTTATCACTTTTAGTTTTTATATTCAGGCTGGGTCCTAAATTTCAGCTTAGTGCGTTATCAAAATTCCATATACAGATTATAACCTATAAATCTGACCCAAAATTTTATGCTAAATAATGGCATTTGCGACAATTCGAAAATGTCACTAGCCTAAAACTAAAAAATTTTCACAAAAAATTACTCAAATATGGCAACCCGAACAAAAAAAACTCGAAAATATTTATTCAATGTTAAATTTTAAAAATTTGCGACATTCAGGTGACATTGACTCAGCAAGCTTCATATTAACAAAATTCGCCAAAATTTGTTAATAATTAAGGTTAAAAACAAAAAAAAAACTCAAAAAAGTTTGTTTAAAATTTAAATAATGGCATTTGCGACAATTCGGAAATGTCACTAGTTGCCTAAAACTAAAAAATTTTCCAAAAATTACTCATATATGGCAGCCCGAACAAAAAAACTCGAAAATATTTATTCAATGTTAAATTTTAAAAATTTGCGACATTCAGGTCACATTGACTCAGCAGGCTTCATATTAACAAATTTGCCAAAATTTATTAATAAATAAGGTTAAAAACAAAAAAACTCGAAAAAAATTTTTCAAAATTGAAATAATGGCATTTGCGACAATTCGGAAATGTCACTAGGTGACTAAAAAAACTAAAAAATTTTCACAAAAATTACTCATATATGGCAGCCCAAACAAAAAAAATCGAAAATATTTATTCAATTTTAAATTATAAAAATTTGCGACATTCAGGTGACATTGACTCAGCAGGCTTCATATTAACAAATTTGCCAAAATTTATTAATAAATAAGGTTAAAAACAAAAAAACTCAAAAAATTTTTTCAAAATTGAAATAATGGCATTTGCGACGATTCGGAAATGTCACTAGTTGACTAAAACTAAAAAAATTTCACAAAAATTACTCATATATGGCAGCCCGAATGAAAAAAATCGAAAATATTTATTCAATGTTAAATTATAAAAATTTGCGACATTCAGGTGACATTGACTTAGCAGGCTTCATATTAACAAAATTTGCAAAAATTTATTAATAAATAAGTTTAAAAAACAAAAAAAACTTGAAAAAAGTTTATATCAAATTATAGACATTTGCGACAGTTAGGTGACATCCAACAGGCTTAATATGACGAAATCAAAATTTATTAATAAAGCCTAATTGAGAAACTTTATATAAAGATTACTAACACACAACCGCCCCAACCAAAAAAATAAAATAATATAAATTCAATATTAAATTATTTGCATTTAGGAGAGTTTATTGACACAATTTCAGCAGACTTGACATTGAAAAATTTATTAATAAATAGTGCAAACCAAAATTTTCCAGGGCTTAATATTGACAAAGTTATATTTGATATTTAACAAAATACAAAATACTAATTTTCTCCTACAATTACTTTCTTTACCTAAAAAACTATCGTTTAATCGTAGTAAAAACATCTGGTGGCTAAATCCTATTTAAACAAAAAACTCACTTTTAGAAAAAACTCCAAAAAACCCGCCCGGGCTGAGCTCCAGGAGTTTAAAACGGGAAAACTCCGGAGCATAGGGGTTCCCGCCCCACTCCTTCCATAAACTCCAACTGGAGTTTTAGCAAGCCCTACACTGGACAACCAAAAAAAACAACATAGACAGTTTTTTAAGGGTTTTGTAGAGAATTTTGTGATAACGATTTAGGGTTTAGTTTTTTTCCAATGCCTACGATTTTTTTTAAAACGCGTCCAAAGTCAGAAAAAAATTCACAATTTTTTTTTAACTATTAATTTTCCAAAAAATCTATTGGCATACAGATTTCTTATAAAAAATATATCTAAAAAAGGTTTTAACCTAAAATTACTTGCAATTTACTTTCAAGTTATTTAGGATCAAAAAAGGATTTTATGACGAAAACCACAATTTTATAAAAATTTAAAAAAATAAATTAAAATTAAATATCATAAAGAAATTTAAAGGACTTACGTTAATAATGAATGTTTCCCTTAAATATATTTTTAAACTTTTGTTGCTACCCATAGAATTTATGATATAGAAACCCAAAATACCCTAAAAATTGAAAAATTTTAACTTTGACACCGAATAATAAAAATCTGAGGCATTGGCTAAAATTCTGATTTCATATACATGATGCGTCAAAAACTTGACCAAAAACCATAGTTGCCTTAAATGATGCTTAGGGTGGTCCAAGTTTTGGTCCAATGATATTCAACTTAAAAACTAGATATTTTATAAAAAAAATAAAATAATTCCTATTATTTTTATACTATACAAACATTTTATAAACTTAATATGTAAAACTATTAAGAAAAAATAAAAATAAAGTTGCAATTTTTTCAGTGTAACCATAATAGAATTTCTAATTTTTAAACAAATATTGTTATTAGACTCAGACCAAATTTTAATTACAAGTTTTGTTTATTACACAGCTTAACAAATATCAATGTCAGAAACGTTAATGAAAACATAAAAGAATGCATCCCCAATATGGCCTTATCTCAAATATGTTTTTCGTTTTTCTTAGTTTCTTCCTTCTTTGGCTCCTTAGATCCGTCTATAACGAAAAATGGCCCTTTTTGACCAAATTGACAGATCTAAATATACCCTAAAAAGAAAAAATTTATAATCTTTTTTGCATATAAATATTTCTTGTAACTTAAATTTTTAATCACAAATAATGAAAAATAAATTTTATTAATATATCAAGCTCTTACATCGGCATTTAGATAATACAAAATATTTCGCGTCCAAACCTAAATACGACACGATATATTATGGGTTTTAAATGTTGTTGTTGTTGTTAACCACTGCGAATTTTCAATATGGATGAAGGATGGGTTTTAAATTTAAATATTATTTGAAGTTTAAATGTAACAGCTAAACTATTGTGAATATGCAAAAATAAAATTTTTATTTTTGTATTTAAATCTTTTTTGGTATGACCTTTTTTTCTAAAATTTACAATGTTTAGAACTGACTAACTGAGTTTGATTAGGAAAAATGGTAAACGGATTTGATATTCCCTAAGATGGCAGGTTTGATCTCTGTTGTTAACTCATAACTCTCAAAAAATTGTTGACCTGTGTTATATATAAGAAAACAGTCACAAAAATGTGGCCCATAATATATATTATTTTTAAAGATATTTATAATTCAAGATATGCTGGGGTCCATATGGACCCCACGGTGCTAATTGCAGGTTTATAACTAGGTCTATTAATCATTGTTTTGGGAATTTCCGGGTTTCATTTATACTCTTTGAATTTAAGGCTTTCTTCTCTCTCAAAAAAAGATTTTTTTTTATTAGATTGTAAAAATTGCCATCAAAAAGTAGTCTTTCTATTTTAGGGTCACTCCGCTAGTCCCAAATTCAAAAATACGGCCCAAATTTTTTTTATTACAAAATAACAATTTTTTGTTCTAAATTATCGGCTCAGATAGCCAGTGGCAAACCTTCTGGCTTAGACGCAGGAGGTGGCGAGTTCGAATCCGTGCAAGCTTTTTTCTTCGGAAAAATAGCATACATGTGCAACCACTTTAAAGCTTATGAGTGGCCCGCTTAGCCAGTAGGTCTTAAACAATATGTCTAAAAGTAAGAGCCTAGGCTAAAAACCTAGGTGGCCAGCGTGCGAGCAAATCTTACTATTTAACCCGTCGGCATAATAAATTACTTTGCTCGGGTTAAAAGAGTCAAAGCCCTAACGGACGCCCCTAAGTGGGGAAAGGTATGGGGAAACCTTAAACCAATTGTTTGTTTGTTGTTTTTTTTTGTTTTAAATTACACAGGTCATTAAATATCAATGTCACAAAAAATAAGTTTATGAAAACATAAATGCATATATCCCCATCATGGCCTTATCTCATGTATTTTCCATTTTTTTTCTTCCGCCTTCGGCTCCTTGGATCCGTCCATTTTAAAGAGCTGGCATTTATTGACTTAATTGACAGATTTTGGGACCACGGAAATACCCTAAAAAGGAAAAACTCAAGAATTTTATTTTATATAAACAAAACCCTTGTACCTTATATTTATCATCTTTAATAGAGTAAAAAAATTTATTAGTATATCAGGCTTTTACATCAGCATTTTTAGATAATACTAATCCGCGTTTAAACTAAAATACGACTACAACATGATCAATTTTTTAAATAAATATTATTTTTGTATTTAACACTTCAATTGTTCTGAATAAGAAAAAAAAATTTATTCTTGTTTTTGAAATCCTATTTGTTTTTTGACATTTTTTCTAAAATTTTTAATGTTTATAATTACTAAGCTTGATTAAAAAAAACGGTAAACGGATTTAAAAATTTCTTAGATGGCAGGTTTGATGTCTGTAGTTAGCTCATAACTTTAAAAAATTTTGACCTGTGTTATAATTAGATTTGTATTAATCTATTAAGTTAGAGTTAGAGAAGTTTTTGGTCAAGGTAATTAAACCTTAAAATTGATTAGTTTTATGTAGTTTAACCCGCGAAGTTTGTAATGTGAATGCTACAGTGGAGTCCGTACAACCACCAATTTAAAATTCCTATAACTTAGGAAATTTTAAGGCCATGAACTTTATTATTTTAATAGTTTTGAAGAATTACTCTGTTCTTTAATCATATATCAATATATGTTATCATTGGCTGCGGCTAATACTAATTTCACAATTGTGCTAATTTCAAATGAGAATGTTTTTTGGTCGTTTATGGATATGAAATTTTTAATTTCTTAAATTTTTTTACAGCCACCATAGAATCAAATGAGTTCAATTTTTTTCTTAAAAACATTTTTTTTCATTGGCCGCAGCCATTAATATATTTTGCAAATTTTAACATAAAGTAGGAAAAAAATTAAAAAAAAATTTTTTAAATAAATTTTTTAAATTAACTAATTAATATCATTGATTTGATTATTTTCTTAGGTCTGGTAACAGTTAAAGAAAGATTCATGACAATTAGAGTTTCTGATTTTTAAACAAATTTTTATTAGACCAAATTTAGATTTCTAAATGTTTATTATAAGTTTAAGAAAAAAGTCACAAAATTTGACCCATAATATAGAATATTTTTTGAGGATATTTAAAATTTAATATGTGCTGGGTTTATATATAACCAACAGTGCTCATCGCAAGGTAAAATTAAGATTCGTAATTAGTAACAGAACAAAAATAAAGTATTTGTTTTTATTTTTAATAATTATATTAGCAGCAAATAACTAACATGGTCTGTGCCCCCCCCCCCCCCTTCTTCCCCCAATGGCTGCGGCTACTTTTTTCAAAATTGTAAAATAAATAATTCTAAAATAAAAAAAATTTTAGCGGCTAATATCAAAAAATGATAATTTAGGTTTTTTGGTCGTTTTAGGATATGCCTAACAAAAAAAAATTTTTAATTTTTTAATTTTTTTTTTTCACACTAGAGGCCTTAACGATATTCAAATGCAAGCGATTTTTTTTTGTCAAAACTTTTTTTCCACAAGCCGCAGCCATTGTAGGATTTTCGGATATGCCACTGGTAAAATATTTTACTATAAAACATAATGACTTATTTAATTTTTTTACATTTTTAAAAACTATAAATTTGTATTTATTTGAAAATGAATTTTAAATAAGCCATAGCTTGACTATTAATAGCAGGTATACATAAAAACATTTGTATATCCGTTTTTAAATGATGAGTTTAGGAATCTCTTTGAATTTATGATTTTTTTATTTTTCTGACATATGATGAATATACTGTTCTTCACTTTGAAATGATATCAAAATGATTTATTCAATTTCTGATTATAATTAAGAAATAAATAACCTTTGAGAAAATAGTAGAACATTATTTTAAATTATGAATTTAATTGTTTTTTTACCTAATATTATAAATTTAATCAAAATCAAAATTTTTTTATCAAAAAACTATGTCCAACAATATGTTGTGATAAGTTGTTCTATGGTATTTATCATTTTTTTACAAAAAAAATGTTTTTCACAACTTAATTAGTTTTGTTTTATACATTCCAATGGTTAAAAGATAAAAGTAATATCTGGAAAATATTTTACAGGACTATTAAATTGTGATCTAAAAATTAAAAATTTTTTGTGTCTTCTTTGTGCCAAATAAAACAACTTGATAATTTTATCTCTTATTGAATGTTTAGATTAGAATTTTGGCTTTGATGCTATTTTTTGTTAATTAATTAAACTTTAAAACAAGATTTAAAAAAACGTTTTCAATGTTAATAAGTCAAAATTAGACATTAAAAATCAGCCCAATCCAAATCTTTTTTTATAATTCAAACCTGGCTAGTTTGAGATTTTGGCTTTCCTGTAATGTCTATTACCAATTTTAACAGCCAAATAAAAATTATTTTTCATAGACTTGTTCAACCTAAGAAATTGGGTGTTTGCTCTTTCAATTGTTTTAGTTTTCATTTCTATAAAAAAGATCTCAATTAAACTATAAACCAGCCTGTTTTAGGTACATGACTTAAATAGATGGAGGGAAAGGGGACGTTGAATTTGGCCTGTCCAATATTCGTAAGATTTTTATTAAAAACTTTATCAAATGGGTGTCGAGAATTGGTATTTAACGAGCCAATCTAGCTTCCCAATCAGTGGGAAAATTTCTTGTAGGCAACTCAGGCTTGAATTTTTAGGCCATGGAAACCATTAGTTGGTACAAACCTCATGTAAAATTCATTACTTAATACATTTTTTTACTAAATAGGTTTATGTTTTGTAATTTTGAACATAAAACTAATTTCTGGCTACTTAAAAATCCTAGTGATATATCACACTCTTAAAAATTGAATCATTTGCCAGTAAGTTTAAAAATAATGTTTTTATTAATTTATTAACAGACATGTCTGTTTCGATGATTTTCCACTAGGAAAAATTTTTCTGCCTGCCTAGATAGTCAAAGTTTTTTCAGGCTTGTCAATTAACTTCAAATTCGACGGCCCGTAAATTTTTTGCCAAATCGCTTAGCTTCTACCCAAATTAATATACTTTTCTTAAACGAAAGATATTCAAATACATTTACTTGTATGGAAATTCAGAATCAACATAACGAATCCATATAGATAATTATACACATACATTTTACAATTTTTAAAAAATAAAATGTGTAAATAATGAATAGTCTAGGGTAATGATACTGACCCCTAATTGAGGTCACAATAAAACACGGTGGTAATCGCTTAAATCTTCCCTAGATGAAAACTTCTATATGCAACTCACCAAACCTCTCAAATAAATAGTTCTGATCAGAATCGTATCAAGAAATGTCTAGGGAGGCTAGTAGATTCAATAGTTTTATTCCTGAATATGCGACACCTTTTACACTAAAGATTTTATGATTTTTTAGGTTCTAGAACTAATTTAGCCTACATATAATAAATTATTATCAATTTACGAAATTTTTTAGGATCCCCGTAAGCATTCCCATCCTGAATCTAAGCGTATAAGACTCGGTTGGTTTGAAACCCCATATATATTTTTATAGCACAATAAGACAAAAATCATTGAGTGAAAAAGGGAAAATTTGATCTTAAGGAAAATAATTTCCTATGCCGTCTCACAAAAAAATTTCGTTTACCAATCTTCAGACTCTGTCTAATTTTTTATATAGAAAATAACCGCATTTGACCAAATTGGATTTTTTGACGAAAATACTGTAAAGAGAAAAAATTTAAGATTTTTTTTTTATATTTGTTATTCCAAATAATGAGAAATAAAATTTTTAATTATATCACGCTTTTATATCGACAATAAGGTTATACATATATTTGGCACTTCGACCTAAATAGGACCTCACACGCTGACGACCTAATTTTGATTAGGCTCTCACATTTATTTAAGGCCTACGACTTAAAAAAACACAGAAAGTAGTTGTCAGAAGGTGTAAATTTCTTTTTACAAAAAAAAGTTCCTCAGATAACCATCCAAATGCTGAGTAGGCTATGTTACGACTTAGCTAAAAAGAACGTTTAAACGGTAACACATTAGTCCGACAGATTTCATTTGGGTGGAAGTAACTTTAACACTAGATCTTTTTTTGTAATATAGTTGTCTACCTAATTCAACTTAAATGATAGTTGACGTTCAAGTGAATGTTTATTGTGTAACTTCAAAAAATTTCATTTTTTAAAATTTTATGATAAAAATCTAATTTTAATTCACAGGTCAACAAAAATGTTAAATATAAAATTTAACCAAATAATCTTTTATATATCAAAGGTCAACAAATTTTTGAGAGTTATGAGCTAACTGCGGAGATCAAACCTGCCATCTTAGGGATTTTCAAATCCGTTCACCGTTTTTTATAATCAAACTTAATTAGTCAGCTATAAACATTGTAAATTTTAGAAAAAATGTCAAAAAAACAAAAAAATTCAAAAACAAAAATAAATTGAAATATTTTTTAGGCATATTTACAACAGCTAAACTGTTTAATTCAAACTTCAAATAAAACTTTTATTAAAATCCGATAATTTACTGTGTCGTATTTAAGTTTGGACGCGAAATAATTCGTATTATCTAAATGCTGATGTAAGAGCTTGATGTCCTAAAAAATTTTATTTCTCATTATTTGAGATGATAAATATAAGTTACAAGGGATTTTTATATGAAAAAAAGATTCTTAAATTTTTTTGTTGGGTATTCTCGATCTGTCAATTTGGTCAAAAAAGGCCATTTTTTCGATATGGATGGATGGAAGGAGCCGAAGCCGGAAGAAACTAAGAAAAACAAAGTATATATATATGAGATAAAACCATCATGAGGATAAATTCTTTTATGTTTTCATAAAAATCACGGTTGTGCCATTGAAATTTGTTGACCTGTGTATTATATTCATTCCTTTATTCCTTCTTTATCTGAAATTATACGTATATCATAGACAGTTAAAAGTCAACAAAACTCACCGAAAATAATCAAAATAAATAAAGACTTAATCTTTTGTTTAAAAATTGTTAAAATTTTAATATACATAAACACTGTATTAAACCCTTCACACTAAGCAAGAAATATTCTATGTAAACATCGAAATGGGTCTGAAAAAACAAAAAGGAACTCACCTTGCGACCTCAAGATTCAAAAACTATAATTTTTTGTATTTTTTGACGATTCAAGCTTAAATATCAATTAAAAATTTTTAGTTTATTTAAATTAAAAAATAGTTGCCCCCAAGCTATTAAAAAGCTATTCCAATTAAAAAGAAAAAAGTAAAAATATTTTTTTTTACTCAAAAATATTCTTAAATGAAAAATTTAACTTGCAGATTTTTTTTAAATATTATTATTTAGTAAGCTACAAAAGTGTCACTTTTGATTTCGATTTGGGCAGAAAAGAATTTTTTGATGGAAAAAAGATAAAAAGGTATAGAAAAAGTATCTAGCTAGTATTAATTCGGATCTGAGTACTGAGTCTGAATTTGCAGACAAGTGAATTATTCGTATGGTATTACATATCACATGAATACAAGTATAATATTTCTCATATTTTGGCAAAATAGGAAAATAAAACAAAAATATTCTTTCATTTCAGAGCACCTATAACATGCACATAACAACAATCTACATTTTTGTTATTATTTTAATTTGTATTTATTTTTAACGAGTTATCAGCCTTACAATTATATTAAGGCTGCTAAATCCTTGGCAATAGCTTTCAATTATTTCATGTATAACGCCAGTAGCTATATTGGGTAATGATTGAAGTATACTATACAGGTCTAAAACGAAAATTCTACTTTGAACGCAGTGAAAATTACAATACGCCGACCCTATTTCTAATGTTTTTTTTTATTTTACCTAAGGTCTTGACACAAACAAAAAAAGATAAATATGAAAAATGTTAAGTGTTAATGCGACCCAGAGATTACAAACATAATAAAAATTTGATTTTTTTTAAATTTAATTCAATGCTTTTATTTTTTAATAAAATATTAAATTTTTTTTTATACATTAAGCTCCATAATATACATAGTCATTCGAAAAACTCTACGATAATAAATCCGAGCACCAAAAATAAACATTTTATTTTTGACGGGCAGAGTCATCATTAGTAATTAT
Organism: Acutogordius australiensis; assembly: GCA_030555515.1. NCBI lineage: Eukaryota > Metazoa > Nematomorpha > Gordioida > Gordea > Gordiidae > Acutogordius > Acutogordius australiensis. The sequence goes on from CM060245.1 coordinate 14,066,284, forward strand.
GTAAAACTAACATAAAATAGTTTGGTGTCGCAATATAATATATTTGGTCTATGAAAAATAATATCAATATCAAATGCTACATAATAATAAAAATAAAATAGTCATGATTATTGTTTTATGTATAACGCAAGATGAATTAAACGAAGATTATTTATTTCTCAATTTTAACCAATTCAACGTCAAAAATTAAGGTAGAATTTGGTGGAATAACAGGTGGCATTCCATTGGCTCCGTAAGCATATTTAGGTGATATGGTTAATTTGGCCTGTTCCCCCAGCGACATCTTTTAAAACAAAGATATTAGTAATAGATGAAAAACATCAAAAAAATTCATAAAATATTGGTTGTTAAAACACAGGTCAACATTATGAGAGATATGAGTTAACTACAGAGATCAAACCTGCCATCTTAGGGAATATTCGTTTACCGTTTTTCCTAATCAAACTTTGTTAGTCAGTTATAAACATTGAAAATGTTAGAAAAAAGGTTCAAAAACCAAAAAAGATTTTATAATTATGCATATTCACAATATTTAAACTTTAAACTCCAAATAATATTTTCATAACCAATAATATATCGTGTCGTATTAAAGTTTGGACGCGAAATATTTTTCTAAATGCCGATAAAAGACCTTGATATATTAATAAAATTTATTTTTCATTTTTTGTGATTTAAATTGTAAATTACAAGGGATTTTAATATGCAAAAAAAAAATTTTAATTTTTTTAGGTTATATTTAGATCTGTCAATTTGGTCAAAAAAGGCCATTTTTTGTTATAAACGGATCTAAGGAGCCAAAGACTAAAGAAACTAAGAAAAACGAATAAATATATATGAGTTTAGGCCATCATGGGAATGCATTCTTTTATGTTTTCATAAAATTCACGTTTCTGACATTGATATTTGTTAACCTGTGAAATAAAATTTTAGGTCTTATCTTAAATTACAATATAAATAATTACTTTCTTTATTCCTTCTTCCCAACCTATATAATAAAAGATAAAACTTTATAAAATATTTGATATATTCTAATTATGTATTGCAAAAAACATAAGTTTGTGTAAAACGGTGTTATTAAAAGTATGCTAAAAAATTATTTTAAGGTCTTTTAAAAAACAAATGAAATTTTCCTTATTTATTTTACTAGGTGTCAAACCGGCTTTTAATATAATAAAGAGTGAAATTACTTAATTTTTTTTTAAATATGAAAACCTAATATTTTAGTGTTTAACAAAAGTTACCTCAATTATGAATGCAAAATTTATTTCCCCTTTAAAAAAATGGGTCAACGATATTTTTTTTTTTGCATATCATTAAAAAAAATCATAAAATAATTTGTGTATCAAATCCCAAAATTAAATATTTTAAATATAGCATTACCTTTTATTACTTCATTTTGTCCCAAGGTAAATTTCAAAGGTGTGCCACGGTCCCGCGAAGAATCAAATTTTTTACCATTCTCTAATTTCCCTAAAAGATACAATTAATAAAAATATTTTTTTGGGTAAGGAAGAAGAGATATTGCAAGCCCTATTGGGTCAACAGCTAAGTGTTATTTTAATAAAACCACAATATAAACACCAACATGGCATCTTTTATTTGAAATTCTACAACAAGTATGCTGAACCACCCTGACAGCTAAAGATAGGGCTATTCACATGAAACAACTTTTCGGCACTTTTTTTGTGCTCATAACACACTAGTTTCCCAGGTGGCCCCTACAAAAGCAATCTTATAAAGATAGCTAAATACAAAATCACATAATTTTCAAAACCTAAAATGCCTACTATAAAAAACTTATAAAAATTATTGATTGTAAAGCAGGATAGTGCAAAAATGTGTACACAGCTCATATATAAGGATTTACATAATGAGTCAAACTCATGTAAATATATTATACCGTTGCTTACATAGAAGTTTATTAATTTAAAAAGGACAATGTTTGCTACCATGCAATCAAACTATTTTAATTTATTAGTGTCAGACCATCCTTGGTCACGGACAAGTTAAATTTTTAATTCTGCAAAGTCCATAGAGTTAAAATAGGCAAAGCCCCGGTAAGCCATCTTATAGGGGACAAAAAGGAAAAAATATCTTATTACAGATTTATAATAAAACGTATACTTACAAGTGAATTTTTTTCATATTTACCCTATTTTCACCAAGTTTTATATGATTAGTGAGTATCATCAATTATTAGCTAATGCGTTACAAGGATATATACAAAAAGTTTATATATAATTTTATGCAAATATGCTTATCAACAGTGTACAAATTTTTGTTTTTAAAGAATAAACAAATTTAATTTTAAGGTATTTTTTATTGCAAATAAAGTGTCAATATTGTCGTTATTGTTGAGTATTTATATAGACTAATAATTTTTAAGAATTATTTAGATACTTATATATTGTAGAGTGCAACTAATTGAGGCAAATGGAATATTCAAGTGCATCAAGGTAAACAAGTTTAAAAGCAAAACTTAGATTTTTTGTGTAATTGACTTGTTTCGTCACTATAAAAACACACAACGTGTAGAATATTTAAAATGTTTAAATTAATTTAAATTGCACTGGACAACAAAAAAAATAATGCAAGAAAACATTTTCAACGTTATTATAAATTTTATTGGCTTGTAAGAACTTGAATAACAATATCTGAATCATGGCCATGTAATAACTCAATTAACTCAAATATTATTGATCACATTTGGCAGAGCCAAGTAAATATAAGATGAATTGATCGTAAATCAACAAAAATGAAATAATCGACTAAGACTCAATTTTATTTCTGGAAAAATTTTGTAATAAAAGAAAAATGAGTAGTGCCAGAACAAATTTTAGGAAAATGATGATTTTGTACAAGGGTAAAAAAGTAGTGGGGTGGTAATAAAATTAGATCAAAAATATATTATAGTGCCGAGGCCGTTACTTGTGATACATCAAATTTAATTAAAAAACAAATTATATCGTAAATCAATCAGTCACTAAGACAAATAACAATAACGATTTTTTGAGGGTTTTGTAGAGAATTTTCTTGCGATAACAATCCCAGGTTTAGTTTTTTTCCAATGTCTCCATTTTTTTTAAAACCGCGTTCAAATTTTAACTATTATTTCAAAAAATCTATTGGCATATACAGATTCCTTATAAAAAAATATATCAAAAAAAGATTATTACCTAAAATTATTAGCAATTTCCTTTCAAGTTTGACAGACTTGTGGCCGTTGTCAAACTCTGGGACATTGCCGAATTCTGGGGTCTGAAGGGGGAAGTTACTAAGATTTTCCATTGAGGTAATCCGGGGGCCAAAGAAGGGAATTATAATTTATAACGCAAGGTGCATTATGATAAAGAATAAATACTTGTAGATCTTTATATTCATTTCAAACATCCAATTATTCAGCTTTTATATCTATTTTAAACCATTTATTAATTTCATCGCATCAAAACATAGAATTCTTCTCACCCGGCACTCAGCCAACATAAAACAAAATCCTCTTTTTTAACCACAAAAAAACTTGCACTAAAAACTGACCAAAAAATAATAATTATTTTTTCTTTTTCTTTTCTTAGGCTTCTCGTACGCGTGCCCGCACGACAAAGTTATTTAGATCAAAAAAACTAAACCTGGGATTGTTATCGCAAGAAAATTCTCTACAAAACCCTCAAAAAATCGTTATTGTTATTTGTCTTAGTGACTGATTGATTTACGATATAATTTGTTTTTTAATTAAATTTGATGTATCACAAGTAACGGCCTCGGCACTATAATATATTTTTGATCTAATTTTATTACCACCCCACTACTTTTTTACCCTTGTACAAAATCATCATTTTCCTAAAATTTGTTCTGGCACTACTCATTTTTCTTTTATTACAAAATTTTTCCAGAAATAAAATTGAGTCTTAGTCGATTATTTCATTTTTGTTGATTTACGATCAATTCATCTTATATTTACTTGGCTCTGCCAAATGTGATCAATAATATGAATTTGAGTTAATTGAGTTATTACATGGCCATGATTCAGATATTGTTATTCAAGTTCTTACAAGCCAATAAAATTTATAATAACGTTGAAAATGTTTTCTTGCATTATTTTTTTTATTTTTTCTTTTTCTTTTCTTAGGCTTCTCGTACGCGTGCCCGCACGACAAAGTTATTTAGTTCAAAAAACGGATTTTATGACAAAAACCACTAATTTATTAAAAATGAAGAAATTAAAAAATTAAATATTATTAAAAAATTAAAACGCCTAATAATAATGAATGTTTCTGTTATCTAAATATATTTTTAAACTTTTGTTACTACCCATAAATTTTATGATATAGAAGCCTAAAATACCCCAAAAATTAAAAAATCTTAACTTTGACAACAAATAACTAAAAATCTGGGGCATTGGCTAAAATTCTGATTTCATATTCATGATCAGCGCCAAAAACTTGATTAAAAACTGTAGTTGCCATAAATGATGCTTAGGGTCGCCTAAATTTTGTTATCCAGTGTTATAGATAAAATGCATTGAATATCATTTGCAAAATCATTTATGTATTTATCTAATATACATTTAGTGCGCTTACTCAGTAATAAAATTTCTAACTAGGTAACATTTTTTCCCAATAAGGACATAAAAATGCTTAGGTCTTATTCAACAGTATTGGGAATTGTTTAAATTGTTGCCTTTATTGCTTACTCTGTACAAGTTTAAAGTTCATTTAATATTGACAATTTAAAAAGCAAATATATTGAAATAAATTACCTATGTTTATATGAAATATGATAGAAATTAAAAAAATTAAATATACATATAGCACTATGGGAATTGTAGAAAACAATGCTTAGCATATCTTGACGTAAAAACCCAAATTTCAAAAATTTTGGAATTATAAAAATTATTATAAAAATAAACTCTGAACCCTTAAAAATTCATGTACAAATTAAATAATGGCGCATTACTGCAATTTTGTAAACTTAAAAAAAACCCTGCAATATTGAAAGGTCCAAATACATGTGTATATAAAAATGCACTTTTTAATCAATTAAAATTAAATTTATTTGAACAGAAAAATAAAATTACCTTAATGCTTATGTACCCACAAAACAAGTTTACCTTAATCTGCGTTTTTAAAGGTTAATATAATTTTGTCAATTTTGAGCATGAAATTTGCAAGACATTAAAATTTTTGCCTAAAAACCTAAAAAATATTATTAAAGTTTCTAGATTTTAATAATAAATCTTAGCACAAATTAATTACCAATTTAATATAACAAAAAGTAGCTATTTCAAAGAAGTTGCATCCTAATAAGGTTGTATACCTCTTAAGGTGTGGCAAAATGAGCTTTCACTTGCCAGATTAAGGATACAAAATTGACAAGCATTTTAGCTTGTAGCTTAATTATATTCTTTGTTTTGTATTACCTTCATACACCCACCCCCTACCCTAAATATTAATCTTCAGGCCAACAATAAATAAAAAATACATTTTGGCAGTCAAACCTACCTAACAACATTTTTCTTGCTATCTTTGATCAGATTAAGCACAATTACAAAGTTTAGAACAGCACATTTTATCTGCTATTATAAACTAACCTTATATCAAATATTCAATCTTATTAATAAAGGTAGATGTGATGAACTAATAATAATTTATATATGTTCCACATGCACACACATACAAATCGTAGTTATTAAGAAAATATTTTTCCTATGATAATGGTCATAAATCTTAGCAATCACAAAAGTTTCACAGAAATGTAATAAGACCTTTGAAAACTAAGATTCAATGGTTAGCTAAAAAACCATGTATGAATGCATACTTCAAAGGTCGGAAACCATAATCCATTACCACCTCCCAAACATATCCTGTTTATTAGAAAATTACAAATCTAAGTTTTAACAAAATTATATTACATCAATTTAAACTATTTTTCACAAGATATTTATTTTTATATATACAAAAACGCCATTTAAATACCTCCCTAAATTTTACATGATAGACAAATCCTTCTAATAAGGTGAAAATATTAAAGGTAATTAATTTAAATTCTAATATAATAAAAATCAAAATGATCTTTTTACATACCTGTGTAATGCACATGCACAACTTGACCAGATTTCGGATAATTACAATCTATCAAAAATAACAAATAAAAACAAACCATCTCCATGTTTAATGATTTCATGTTTGACATGTTCCATTTCAATTAATTTTTAGGAAATGTAGAGATAAAAGTGGTACTCGGAACTCTCTTATAAAATGACGATAAAAAGTCAATAAAAAATATTCAATTTTTAATTTATTTATAAAATTTATTACAATTATCACATGTAAATTAGCATGCTGTTGAACGTTATAACAAAAATCGTATCATCAAGAAACTTATTTTTAACGTCAAGTGCAAAGCTTAAAAAAAGTAAATTTTTTATTAGTAATATTTTCAGTTTCTATTGTCCATAATGAAAAAGTGACGGAGGTTTGTATGTTATTTATAATTTTGGGATGCCATACTTCAAATGCTTATATATTTTACTAATGTTTAGCATTTTAAACCCTGATTAGTATTCTTCTTTCTTTGATGACTTAATAATATTTAAATTCTAAACCCTATCAATTGTGACAAGTTTGACTCCAAATAATATAGCTTGTAAATATTGAATTTATTTTTAATTTTTTCATTTGCCCTGTTTAATCTAAAAACCTAAAATATTAATTTTAACATGAAATTTGTTAATTTTGTTATAAGAATCTTTAGAAATTTACCTCATTATTGTTACATTAATTTTCTTTGGTTAAATACTTTTGAAAAATTAACATAATTTGTTATATATCGAATAAAGAGTTATATTTTAAAAATATTGGCTGCACTATAAAAACATACTTTTATATTATATTTGTTTTTAATAATACCCAAAACTTAATTGGGGTTGATATTTATATAAATTGTGTGTATTTATACAAGATGTTTTTAAAAGCAAAATCCTTTTTTATCATAATTAATTATTTAAAATTTTTTTTGTAAAATTACAAGATGGTTGCAATATGAGCTAGCATTTAATATATTTCAAAATTTGGATGATAATGGATTAAAGTTTGAAGTATAAAATGTGTTTAGGTTTTTAAAACATTTTATAAAAACTACACTTTGTACCTTGACCCCACAACAATATTTTGTAGCAAAGATTCTTTATTCTGCTTCTGCATAAAACAATTTTTATCAACTATCAAATTTTAATATTGGAAAACTCACTAAATTATAGAATATATTTTTAACATGGTATGAATCTCAAATTGGCAAAAATAATTTAATGTGAAATTTTTTTTAATAGTCATAACAAATTCAGATATTTAAATGAATTTTTTTAATTAATTGCACAATGGTTTGTAATATTTTGTTAAAAGGAAAATGTTTGACCCTTATATTTATGTAATTATATTTGAACAATTACATTTTTTTAAGGTTTCAGGAACAATAAAAAATGAACATAATAGTCAAAATTTCAAACCATCGATAGTTCAAAGACTGATTGATGAAGGCAAAATTACAAAAGGGGCTTGCTCACTATGTGCTATAAATTTAAAGGTTGAATATACTGTAAGTTTTATCAATAATTTATATTTATATATATTTTACATTCACATTCATTTTATATAGGATGTTCTTATTATCAGCCAATTTTTAGATAGTAAAGGGAATATGCTTGATCAGTCTCTAACAGGATTATGCAAATCTAAGCATTTACTTATGAAGAGGCTCACCGAATTCGCACATAAAGCTGGTATATAATATTTTATCTTTCTAACAAAAGCTTTATAACAAGTGAAATTTTTGACAAAGTATTTGATATAAATAATTTTTTTTTACATTTCATATTGTAAAAAGTGTGCTATAAACAATTGTGAATCAAAATGAATCAAAATTGTAAAACTATATGACTAAACAAATCTTGGCTGTTTATTATTTGTTTAATTGGTTAAAAATATAGGACAAAATAATTGGCAAATAAGAAATTCTTGACTAGATATAAAAATAATTATGTTTAATCTTTCCATTTACAAAAAAATTATTTTATTAATAATGGCTAATATTTATAAATCATAAAAATTGTGTAATAGAGAACCTATTATTTTTTGTAGATGCTTTATTAGAATTTTTCTGATCTTATGTTGAGATTAAACAATTTAAAAAGGCTTAATTATCGATTTTATGTTGTGCTGCTAGGATTACTCAAACCTTACATGCAAAACAATCCAACTTTGAAGCCAATCAAACCTTGGGAGCATTATAACAGAATATATTTGGATAAACCCATATGGCCTTCACAGCATGTGAGAGTCAAAGTCTGATACGAAGTAATACATTAAGAGGTCATTAGTAGATTGCATGTAATTGTTAGTAAATTATCAAATTATGTTAGTTAAAGTTTTTTTTGAATTAATAAATGACTTTTTAATTTATAAAATTATTATATACATTTTTTAATTCATCTAATTTGATTAGTTTAGCTGTTAGCTAAAAAAATGGTATCTTAAAACAAATATGTCATTTTTATATGAAAAATTTAATTTGCACTTTCCTGGTTAAAAAATGTAACTTTTATAACAAACATAACAAATTTACGTTTCATGAATACCAATAGTATGGGAATAGCATAACTTGCAAATCACAATAATTGTTTTTAAATTCATTGTATGTTTATATTCTACATAATTATATTTTATTATAAATAAATATTAATTACTTCAAATTAAATGCACCCAATACCAAAAATTTACTTACTTTATATTGGCATTAATAGCCAGTGAAGCTCGTGGTACGTATTTTAAATTCTCTCATAATTTCCTTTGAAAGCTACCATTTATCAAATACTTATCATAAAGGTGTGACCGCTTGTTGAATTATAATATTGAAAATGTCTATAGGATCGATTGCGCAGGAATAACATTTTTTGAAAATTAACTAAATCAGTTGATAGTAAATATAACTATAACTATGAATAACTTTAATTTTTATTTTTTTGCCTACCTTGCCCTAAACATGTAACATGTAGTATGTGATCTTGGAAAATATTTTCATCCTAAATGAGGACACTAGAACTGAAAAACTTTTTTTTGGCCTTTACTTGCATAAAAAGGTGTATTTATTCTTGTTTATATATCAAGACTATTTCGTATTGACAAGGTTTAATCGGGGCGGATATTGAAAACCTTAAGTAATTTAATATAATTTCGCCAGGATTGCAAAAAAAGGTCTGCCCAAGCAATTAAACCTATAAGGAGGTTGAAAGTTTGAGTATAGATGAAAGCGAACAATTTTTCCATGATGTTTGATTAATAGTCCAAAATTAATATTTTTTTTTTCGAGATGACGTTTTTCGAATGCGAAATGCCTTGGATACTATGTTTTTCAGCACCAACTTGAACATTTTGCGCTACGTTCTAAAGCTTATACTTTACTGACACTTTACAAAATTCAAATTTAATTGACAGATTTTGCGTTACTATTTTAATTAAATATGGCTAATCTATGAGTTTCTATGTCTTTGTGGTTACGTGTTTTCCTTTTATACAATGCTGTCATTTGTTTCTTCCATTTTGTTCTATTTAAAATATAAATTCATTAAATTTGTAGTAGATAAAAGATAGAATTTTGAACACATAAGAAAATCTTGATGCTATGTGTAGCAAAAACGCTTTATATGTATCAAATGGTAATTTGGGCCTTAAAGAGGTCTTTTCAAAAATTAATGATATATTTTGGCTTTTAATTTCTAACTTCCCCTTTGCTTAAACAATTTACCAAATATCTCGATGCCTGACACATTTGTTGCTTTAGGGGCAATGGCATTACTAAATATACAAGGCATTTTTCTTTTAGGTTTGCGCCCCATGCTCCTTATCCTTGTCATAAAATTGCCATTCCAATGTTTCTTTTTTGTCGGAAAATATATCTCAAAAAATGCTCACACCATAAAATTCGGTCGAGTCTCGGTTAAGCATGCTTAAAAAGTTATTCATTGTTTCAAAAAAAGGCGAGGTTAGCCTTTACAAAATTAATCAAATATTTTAATGTAAAATAAAAACACCTTCGGTTTTGGAACCACGTTTTAACTTGACATTCTGTAAGTTTCAATGTTTCTGCTAATTGCTTTCTTTTTGTCATAGATAAATATTTTTGTTTCTAATAAATAACCATAATATATGAATATTAGTTGTTGACAGCATAATATAACACTGGTAGAAAATCAATGAGTGAAAAAAAATATGACAGTGGGAGAAAATAATCCCCATGATGGTCGTATCATATATTTTCCGTTTTTCGAGAATTTTTTAGACTTCGGCTATTTTCTTAGGTACACATCAAGAAAATGGCCCAATTTGACCAAATTGACAGATTATGGATCTCAATAATATCCTTAAGAAAAAAAAACCGATAATTATATTGGTTTTACATAAAAATATTATTTAAAGTTTATATTGATCAATTTAGCTGTTGTAAATATATAAATATTTTTTGTTTTTAATATTTTTTCTATTTTTCCAAAAAAAAATTAAGTTTTACGCTGACTTACAAAATTTGATTAAAGAAAACGGTTATCGGATTTGAATCCCTAAGATGGCAGGTCTGGTAGGTTAGCTCAAAACTTTTAACATTTGTCTGTAATCGATACGGCGCATTTAGAGTTTTTCGTTTCGAAATTATAAAAATGTTGAATTTTGGGGTTTGAGAGTATTATTTCATTTAATTTAACTTACAGTGCTAGCTTCAATAAAGTAGCACATGTTAGAAATAGAATGATCAATAGACACATAAAATGTGGCCATCAACTACTATATTTTTGATCGTTGTCACTAATAAAATGATCACGATCACAATTTATTGATCTCTGTCACAATTAGATGGCCAAGATAATGTTTTCATGATAAATATCACTACGTTGTGGACATCATCTTGGCCTTTTAATTGTGACAGAGATCATTTAATTGTTATCGTGATATTAGTGACTGCGATCAAAAAAATAGTGGTAGATGGCCACATCTTATGTGTCTATTAAACTTTCTATTTCTAACATGTGCCACTTTATTGAAGCTAGCACTGTAATACTTTGGCGTACAGAGGGGAGAGTGAACCTGGTGCGCGCACGCACTCCTTTTGCAAAAAGATCATTCTTGTAAATCGTTTGAAAATGCAATAAAAAGTATGGCTACCTAATACACGTCAACAAATTTTATGAGAGTTATGAATTTTAGAGACCCTGCCATCTTTTTTCAAAACCGTTTACCGATTTTTCAATAAAACTTAGTAAATCAGCTATAAACATTGAAAATTAGTCAAAAAAAATACTATAATAAATTGAATTTTTTTTGCATATTCACGACAACTAAATTGTTAAATTCAAACTTCAAATAGTGTTTTTATTAAAAACCAATAATATATCGTGTCGTATTTAAGTTTGGATGCGAAATATTATGTATTCTAAATGCTGATGTAAGAGCTTGATATACTAAAAAATTTTATTTCTCATTATTTGAGAAAATATATATAAGTTACAAGGTACATGAATTTTTTCTTTTTAGGGTGTTCTCGAAGTCTCAAAATTTGTTAATTTAGTTAAAAGAAGCCATTTTTTATATGGATGGATTTAAGTAGCCAAAGGCGGAAAAAACTACGAACAACGGATAATACACATGAGATAAGGCCATCATGGGGATGTATGTGCTTTTATGTTTTCATATTCTTATTTTTTGAGATTTGTTGACCTGTGTAGACATCATAAAAAAGAAAAAAAGAGCTTTTAAGGGCCTTTCCATTTTTTTAGGGCTTCTTTGTTAAAATTTTAATCTAATGCTGAAAAAAGTGTAAGCCAAAAGGCGAAACATGGGCTTTTATTTTTTGGGCCAAAAAAAGGGGGAAAAGGCTTATAGTAATATTAAATTTTAACATAAAAGCCTCGAAAAACAAAGAAAAAGCCCTTTTTAGTTTTTTCTTCCTCATATTAAAATTGAAATGGGATTCATATTATTAAGATGCCCCTTATTGTAAAATATAGCTTCGTAAGGCCCTTTTATGAGCTTTTGCCCCTAATTAAGAGGTAATTTTCCAGACCTGAAACTATGAGCTTTCTTCTCCTTTTTTGGCCTAAAAAAAGGCCCACATTTTCCCCCTTTGGCCCACACTTTTTTCAGCATTGATATTAAGTGTTAATATTTATGTAATTATCGTTTGCATTCTTTTATTTTGTGTTTTGACCACAAGTCGACAAAAATCAATGATCACCGAATAGTTTTGCAATCACAAGAATACTTAAAAGAGAAAAATAAAAAAGAAAATTTCCATATTGAAATCACCTGCATCTTTGATTTTTAAACTTAATTAAGGAGAAATACAATTTTAAGTTCTTATTACATCAATAAAGTTTTACTGCATATTTGGCATCCCAACCTTATTAAAACGCGTTTTTTCTTGGGTTCGAAATTAAAAATATTATTTCAAGAACAGTTTAGTTATTTTATAATATTTCAATATGTTTTACTTGTATAATCTTTGTTTTTTTAATATATTTTCAAAAATTTTCAATGATTATAGTGCAAAGTTTAAATAGCAAAAAAACGGAAATTTAAAATTTATTTAATGGCAGACCTGGTGTCTAAAATTAGCTCATAACTCTCAAAAATTTGTCGAGCTCTGTTATAATGATGAGTCATTTATGGCAAACATATTAATAAGATATTTTAGGGGAAATATATGTTTAAATTTGAAAACTTACATCGTAAATTAAAGAGAGGGGGGAATTAAGGGCCATGTCAAGCTCACTCTATGTTGTTTTATGTTTTTTGAAAGTTTTTAATAATTTACCGCAAATTCAATTTCAAGTCTTTGTAATTGGTTTGTCGAATAGGCCTGACGGGCCTTTTTACCCGTTGTTTGTCCTTTAATATTGCCGTTTACAGGTTTGTCTATTTAAAAATATAATAAACAGCCAGTAATTAAATAAAAATTTGGCTTAAGCTGATAATCAGGATTTTTGTCAAAACTAGAGTTCTCGTGTTTTGAAATTTTCCGTTTACCAAGTTAAGGTTATTCAAGGTCTTTTCAAGTGACCGAACATATTTATATTTTTGCTTATAGGTAAACCATATTTACTTAAATATCTTTTATTTTGTATAAATTTTTAATATTGAAAATGTTTTTTTTTATTAAGATTAATATAAAACTTATGAATCGCGGTTATATAAAGGCATTTTGCTTCCTTGGCGTTGTTTTACAGAAGGCTTTGTAAACGCGTTTTGATAGAAGAAATTGCATTGTTTTTAAATTTTACTAAAACATACCATTTATAAGACCTAAGGCAAAAATTATAAAACGAAAATGTTGGAATTCGTTCGGACCCCATTTTTATATCTTAATTTTACCTGTTTTTTTTATTTTTATGAACTCCTTATCAAAACCCATTTTATCTCTAATGCTTATAGTAAGTATGACACCATAATTAAAATTGCAAAATAAAAATTTCCCTTTTTCTAGCCTACCTAAATCTTAATTATGTCACTTTAACTTCCTTAGTTATAGTCTTGTAATCTTTTAAAAAAATAAAATATGAGGTTTTACATCCAAAAAAATTAAAAAATTTGGAATATTTTTTAGGTAAAATAATAATGGCCCTAATTATAAAATTCTTTGCATACTTATTAAATAAAAGTTTTATTACAACATTTTAACTATCCCCATAATTTAAATTTAATCTAATATTGAGGCTATATAAAAATTTTTAAAAATCATCATTTGGGACCCGTACAGACTTTAGCTCTAAACTAAACGAACTGTATGTTAGTTATGGGGTTTGATTTACATTATATTTAAAAAATTACAATATTTTAAAATAATATTGCAAAAAATGTATTGTGCTGGAGTCATCACAACACATGTCGCGGGTCAAAAAACTTAATCTAAAATATTAATTTTAAAATCAAAGGGATTACCTATAATTTTGTTTGTCTCGTTCTTTCATATATAAAATTTACAAAATTTACTTGTCATTTTCACATCGACATATTTCCTCCTTTGAGAGAACTCGGTCGGTAAATTTGGACTGTTTTTGGTCACGTAAAAAGTGTTACTGTTGTTCGACTTGTTGTAATGTTGAGCTAGGTGGGCGGACAACGCAAATTTTTGGTATGTCCGAAACCATTCACAAAGAAGGAAAAGCCATCTTGAAGAATCGACATTGGATTGTTGAGCCTCGTTATTTATTTGAATGCTTGGACGTAACTTGTCACATGGAATTTGTTTATTTAGCCGAACGACCGTGTTTGACGCCAAAGGGTCCGTTTTGGGAATTTTATTTCCCACTTGGATTAAATTTTTGATCATAAATGCCGACTCGATGTCCTTTTTAACACATTTGGTCGGATAATTCATGATTATATTAACATAAACGATTTTATAATAAAACAACTTTGGTTTAACTTGTGGTGTTTGAATTAGATTCCTAAAATTAACAAAGTTGTTAACAAGAGAATGGATATTGCTTTTAATGGTTTTCGGCAGATATTCTTATTAGCAAAGAGAAGAATAAGGAAATTTAAAAATAAAGAATTACAACAATATAAAAACCGACGATCATATTATTATTTTATAGCTCACCTTTGTTAATAATCACACCGAATATACAGGTAAGTTAGTTATATGAGCAATTAAAGTTATGCAATAATAATCTAATGTAAATATCATTAAATTTATTATATCAAACAAATAAAAAGGCCATTTTAATATCTCAAATATGTATTAGGAAATTATAATGCATGTTTAAATGTGCCATTAATTGGTCTCTAATTATATCAATTATTACGCAACTTATGCAAAATATCTCACGACCGATTTTATGGTTTGGCAATTTAACGACTTCGACAACATTAGCTAAAAGTGTAATAATTACATGTTTTTTTTAGTATTATATCAATAAAACAAAATTTGGTGACAAGTCACCAAACATTTTTATTATTGTATAAGGACGCGTTTACTTATATTATATAATTTTTTATTTATTAAACACCTAAATGTATTTTTTTGATTATTGACCACTTTACTCGAACCTCTGCAATGTAGGTCGATTAAGATATTTTTTGGCCTCCCGACATAAAGATTTAATGTAAGGTATTTAATGAATTGGTCTATAACATTATGTACTTCCGTTAAAACTTCCTAAGTTGGCCTATGTCATACATACCAATGTTTAAAAGTATTATGTTATTGGATAATAATGTAATAAGTAGGTGAAATTTTTATAACCAGTCGAAATATCTGGCTCACAGTATGATTATGATCGCGTTAATTTTAGTTGATGACTGGCAATTGTGAATTTGATGACCGTCAAATGATTGATAGTTGCTAGTGCTAAGGTGTCATATATTTTAATAGCATTTGTTATTGAGGTGTTAACATAAATTTACCGTATGCCATATATAATAAAGGCGTTTTTAAAGAGAATAACATTTAATGTATTATTGACTATAAAGAATCAAACCTCTAACTTTTACAGAAATCGAATGGATTTTGTTTTACCAATTTAATGACTTGTTTTATTAATTGTTATTAATATTGAAATGTTTTTATTTAATATGGTTTATTAGGTTTAAAAAGAATATATTATTGGATTTTATAATGGGATAATATTAGGGAATTTACATCCTGGTGGCTAGGCCACCAGGATATCTCTTAGGAATATAGATATAAAAAGGTTTGATATATGCTTTTTATTGAATAAAAATTATGTTATGATAAGATGGTTAAAAATAATATTATATTCTATATTTAAAAACTAATAAATTATGAAAAAACTATTTCTTGCAAGTCATGATGACACAGATGAATTTAGCCCATCAATCAATCAATTGTCTAATATTATAAACCATTAATATTACGGGCCACGACACCTCCCTTTTTCAGGGGGCATCGTGCCTGTCGTAGTCTCCTGATTTATACAATTAGATGATTGCTGAAGATAAGTGTTTGCGTATGGACCAGAGGTGTTGAATATTTTTTTAGTAGCTAAGGTCGGCTATCGTTGACTTGATTAGACTGTTGAAATTGCGATGTTATTGTACAATTGTTGAACTTTGCTGGTCTCTTGTTCCGTTTTTTAAAATTATGTCACCTCTCATCGTGTGCGGCTTGCTTTTGTCAGGTTCTGTGTACCGGTGGTTTACCATCCGTTGTTGATCCATAGATTTATTTATTATTTTTTATGCTCCCCTACGAAGTGCCTAGATTAGACGGGACTTTTGCCGTAATCCATTTAGGGTGATGCTAGGTCTTACACTTTCGCGAGTTATAGAGCAACCTTATAAAAAGGGAAAAGCGAACCGGTATCTATTGCGCGACCACCTTCTTTACCATCAGTGTGTAAAGCCTTGATCTCGTTGTTGAGGCGTGATCTCCTTTATGTTTGAGAAATGTTTGGTTGATATCTGTTAAGAATTTTTGTTGGGGTGGTTTGAGTAGAGTGATGTTTAATTGTGGGTTATTTAAGTGTTAATGTGACCATTTAATAGTTCATACCAATTTGGCATATTGAGAGATCAATTTTCGGGCCGATAAATAAGAATTCAAATTTAGTTTGTGTCGATTTAGAATATTGGAAGTCAATAACCTTCAATTCGTGTAACGAAAGGGGGGGGGGCAAATAAATGACTAGAGTTCCTTTTGTTGCCTTCAGAGAATTACGCATTGGAATATGTTTAAAATAGAATGTATTTCACTGTCAAGTTTAACGCTATCCCTAATGTATATTCATCGACAACCGATAATATTACCGAGGTACCTATCGGCAATGATATAAGGTGTAAGCCAAATTTTTTTTAAGAAGTTTTTGTTGCCTGGTTCGTCCACGGGTTTGGCGGCACCAATTTATTAGGATTAAAAAGAATATATTATTGGATTTTATAATGGGATAATTTTAGGGAATATACATCCTGGTGGCTAGGCCACCAGGATATCTCTTAGGAATATAGATATAAAAAGGTTTGATATATGCTTTTTATTGAATAAGAATTATGTTATGATAAGATGGTTAAAAATAATATTATATTCTATATTTAAAAACTAATAAATTATGAAAAAACTATTTCTTGCAAGTCATGATGACACAGATGAATTTAGCCCATCAATCAATCAATTGTCTAATATTATAAACCATTAATATTACGGGCCACGACATATGAGAAATCAGTTTTTAAGATTAATTTAAAAACAAAGTATCCTGGCGTGTGTTTTAAAAATCACAATATTTAACATGTAAGTGCTGCCGGCACCGGTAATTTAATTTGCTCTAAATTTTTCGTTTATATATGTAAGGATATTTGAAGGCTGAGGGTATTTAGCTAAACAGCTATTAATAATTTTGGTCAATCTGAAATGCATTTTTTTAAAGATTTTGTGTCAAATTTAGAGCCATTTATTGTATAGTGTTTTATCATTCACCGAAAACTAGTCAACAATCACCGCCCAGAAACTATTATCTTGAACAATCACCCTCAACAATCATCGTCAACAAGCACCGTTATACAACAATCATCTTCACTAATTATCGTTAACATTCACCGTTATTAATCAAACAATAATCAACAATTATCTTAAACAAAAAATAATTGACGATGATTTAATTGCTAAAGATGAGTGACGACCTAAAAATCGTCATCAACAATTGCTTAGGATAACTGATAATTATTGAATATGATTGTTGACAAGGAATGTTTAAGATGGATTTTGAAAGATTGTTGAAGATGATTGTTGAATGTTGCCAATGATTGCTGACGGTGATAAAATGAATGTTGACGTTAATTGTTTATTATTAAATTCATTGTAAACAATCATTTTCAATGATTAACCGCAACTCATTCAAAAATCTCCGTCACAATCATCTTTAACAATCACCATCAACAATCTTATTAAGCAAAAAATGATTGTTGTTGATGATTGTTTACGACAACTGTTTACGGTCATTGTTAAATGTGATTGTTGACTGAATACTGGCGGTAATTGTTGGCAATGATTGTTGACAAGATCTTCAACAATCATCTTTAATAACACAGGTCAACAAATTTCAATGGCACAACTGTGAATATAAAAACATATAAGAATACATCCCCATGATGGCCTTATCTCATAAATATATTTCGTTTTTCTTAGTTTAGTTCGGCTTCGGCTCCTTACATCCGTCCATATCGAAAAAATGGCCATTTTGACCAAATTGACAGATCGAGAATACCTTAAAAAGAAATGGTTTAAGATTTTTTTTCCATATATTTGTAACTTATATTTATATTTCAATGAGAAATAAAATTTTTATTATCTTTTTATAAAAGATTTATTTGAAATTTGAATTTACAAGTTTAGCTGTTGTAAATATGCGGAATAAAAATTTCGATTTATTTTTGTTTCTGAATTTCTTCTGTTTTTTTGTCAAAATTTTCAGTGTTTATAGCTGACTAACTTAGTTTGATTAGATAAAAACGTAAACAGATTTAAAAATCCCTAAGATGGCAGGTTTGATCTCCGTAGTTAGCTCATAATTCTCAAAAATTTGTCGACCTGTTTAATCATCGTCAACAATTATTAAGGATGATTGTGGATGTTGATTGTCAATAATGATTGTTGAAAGTAATTTTACTGTGATTGTTGGAAATAATTGCTGATAGTGATCGTTGATTATGATTTCAATATTGACGTTTAACAATCATATTTATCAACTATCGTACATAGTTTTTAAGGATGATTGTTGATGATTATAGTTAAAAATAAGTGTGATATTTGTATCGATGTGAGTTCAACAAAGTCGAGCTCCAACAATAATTTTCCCAACTTAGTTAAATTGTTGATGATGGTAGTTCATAAAGATTACCAATATTGTTAAGGACGAATTAGCTCGTCTTCTAGGTTAATTAATTGCCTAGTAACTGAGGCTAATATGTAACTGCCGGGCAAGAGGATTGTTTTAGCAGGTGAATGACACTGTCCTTCGAATTTTGTCAGGGTAGTTAAGCCTGCGTGCTCTAATAAATATTCCGGAGAATGAGTGGTCTTTTAAATGGATATTTTGATGGCGGAGAAGCGCTAAATATTACTGACTCATGGGTTATGAACGTCGATGCATACTATTTGTAAGGCTACCAAAAAAAATTGAGTTAGTTAGGGAACTGTTTAGTCGAGGTTGTTTAAAGGCTATGGTTGGGTTAAAGTCATTTGGTTAGATTTAAAGTTAGCATATAAAATATTATACTAAATTTTGCTTGAGCAGCTAAAAACAAAATTGTGTTGTAGAATTGCGTGTCTGCCATTTAATATTTTATTAAAAATTTCGCATCAGATAAATACATGTTTTAACGCATTAATACATGTTTTTAACGCATTTTAAACTATACCCAGTAAATAAAATTTTGCAGAAAAAATTAAAGTCCATTGATTAACATCAAAGTAAGTGGCTAATATTTAAAAATTTTGTTAGGTGTATTGTTATCCGGCAAATTTACAATAAAGCTTTTTAATCAGAGTTAAAAAAAATTTAAATGAGATTTATTTTAAAGTGATACCAACGTCGATATCCTTATGTTGCCTTCAGAGAATTACGCATTCGAATATGTTTAGAAAATAATGTATCTCATTGTCAAGTTTAACGCTGTCCTCCAATGTATATTCATCAACCACCGCTAAGATTATAGACATATCAATCGGCAATGATCTAAGGAGTAAGGCAAATTTTTTTACGAGGTTTTTGATTTTACCTGATTTGTTCCCAGGTTTGGCGGCACCAAATGTTAAGAAATAGATTGTTGGATTTATTTATAATAAGATAATAGGGCATTTATATCCTATGGCTAGGCCACCAGGATATCTCTTAGGAATATTCAAGATAAAGGGTTCGGTAATATTTGGGGTACAAACTTAGGAGCGGGCGCTAAGGGGAATGAAGCTATTCATCTCTACGGTCGGTTCCTGCGGTCCAGCTCCATACCAATAAATGTTAAATCTCATATTTATGTTTCAGTCATTCTACCCATTCTAACTTATGGAGCGGAATTATTTGGTCTTTTCTCTAAAATCGCTGTCCCCGCTTTCTAAGACTCACGATCAAGCCATTCGCTAGATGATCGGAAAATTTGGAAAAAGACTAATGGGCCTAAACTTCAATTGTACTTAGACCTCAATATTAGTACTATTGACGTTTATGCAAAAAAAAAAATCCGTGCGTTTCTTTTTAAAATCTCAATATAGTAAAACATTTATAAAAGATCTAGTCCTATCAAAACCTAAGTCTCGCAAATGGACGTGGGTTTCGCGTTGCTCTAGGTATTTTAATAAAAACAAAATATCATTTAATGGAGACCCAAAAATTATTTCAAAATCATTAGGCCTAAACCTTGACAAAGCTAGTCTTAGCGAAAGTAAGTATAAAAATGACACATTGTTTAAATCGTTCAGTAACCCTTTTTATCTTTCTTTAAAAAAATTAAAAAGTATTGATTGCATTGAGTTTTTCGGCTGCAAACTTGTCCATATGAGGACAGGTAATTGGTGGAATTTTTTAAAAAAGCAAGACTATTAAGATGGTTACAAGTGACTTCGACTGTCCGTGTTGTAAATCAGTAGTTGATGACCCACTTGTTCATTTCTTTCTACACTGCTCTGCTTTGCATGAATTTAAACGCTTATACTTGCATGAATTAATATCTTCAAATAAATGTGATAATATGTTGTTAATTGATATTTTAGGGCTTTCTGATCAGTCTCAAATTTTAAATATAATTAAATATTGTCATTATGCTGGCCGAAGATTCTTTAGCTCTTGGTCTAGGTTAAGTGATTGCCTAGTACCCGACAGGGCTAAAAGGGGCTATGCCCTGACGGGTATGCCGTCTCTTTCAAGAGATGTAGGGCAAGGGGGGCATTGTTTTAGCAGGTGAATGATTCTGGCCTTCGACTTTTGCCAGAGTTGTAAAGCCTGCATGCTATAATATTCCGGAGAGTGCGGCGTCATTTCGATGGATATTGTGGTATTGGCGGAGAGACGCACTTAATCCTATTGACCCTAGGGGTTATGAACGTCGCCGCATAGCAATTTCAATGCTCCTCACCCAAAAAAAAAAAAAAAAATTAAAATAATATTATATATTATATTTATAAATCTGACAACATATTGTCAAGACAGGACATGTACATATAACAAAAGATGTTTGTTTATGAATAGAATGTTCTATTCTATTTTTTGACTAAGTTCTATTAATCTGTTATTATTATTATTGTATTTTTAAATTACTTTAGTTAAATAAATTATTATTATCTTTATCCTTTTTTATAATTTCTGCCTCCATTTTTGGTCCTTCGGGCCGGATATATTCTCTTTATACATCGGATTTGTGCTCCTCTTACAAAGGACCAAATCAAATGCGTGCGGCACTCTCTCGATTCGGAAATTTCGTGACGGTATGTCAAAACGACGCAAACGATACTAATCTGAAAAACCTAAAGCTACGTCGAGCAAGAATCGAATATTTGTTCACCGAATTCGAAGAATTACAAGCCAAATTAGAATCGGAAGGTAAGGAGAATGATGATAAGGTAATAGAGGAGGTCGAGAATCAATACTTTGAGTTAATGGTTCAGACCGATGAATTACTACAACCGCAATCTGAGGTAGCATCTTATTCCGAACAGCGAATACGTCTTCCTAAGATTCAACTTCCAACATTCTCAGGATCGTATGATGACTGGTATAACTTCTACGATAAGTTCAACTCATTAATTCATTCACAGAATATTACAGGTATTGAAAAGTTGAATTGCCTCAAAGCGTCTGTCAAGGGAAGCGCAGCGGAAGTTTTCCAATCGCTCGAAATCTCGGAAGCAAACTACCAAAAAGCGTGGAATGCTCTCAAAGAGAGATACGACAACAAACGACTTATATTGCAAAAAAACACTGAGATGGCAATACTTCCGGAGCTTCCAGGTGATGCATGAGGAAAACTATCAACTATTAAAACAATTGTGTAGACGGACTGAACAAAACATACGAAAGCGATAGAAGTTTATGAAGCGGCCAGTAGAACACTGGGACGACATCTTGGTACATACGGTCTCCAAGAAACTAGATTCAGTCACGATCAAGGCGTGGGAAACATCGTTAGCGAAAGATGAAATTCCCACCCAAAAAGCAATTTGTTGAATTTCTCGAACGCCGTTGCCAAATTCTTAAAGCTACTTATATAGCAGAGGTAGACAATCGCAAGAATACAGTCCACAGCTCAACATCTGAACCAACATCGATGCAGGACATTCAAAACATAAACAGATGCAATTCACGGAAATCACCGGGGGGATCGCGAAAGCCGTCATTGATGAACGGCCAAGCGCAAAGGTTGCGATCGTTGCCGACTTGAAGCAGATGTGTCGGCGAATTTTGCACCAATCGGATTGTTGGAGAGAGAATCCATCAGAAAAGGTAGTTTCTGTTGATTTGAAGACAATCACGTACGGTACTTCGTCAACGCCTTGTTTAGCAATAAAAACTCTGCAACAGCTTGCTTATGAAAAAGCCAAGGAATTATTTATCAGTTCAAAAATCGCTCTGAGAGATTTTTACGGTGATAATCTCTTGACAGGGGCCTACAAAGTATCTAAATTTCTCGATGTCATACGGCGGAGTAAAGCTATGCCAAACCAGGAGGGTTTGACTTTACACAAATGGATGTCGAACGATCTTGGGTTACTCGATGCTGCAGTAAATCTGACGAAACAAAGCCCTATCTCCATGAGCGACGATCAGAACGATACCTGCGTATTCAGTATTAGATCTAACACAATCTTTCTAGAAACGAAACGTAAAATATCATCGACCATTGCCCGAGTTTTCGACTCGCTTGGATTGGTAGGACCCATCACGGTCCAAACTAAAATGATGCCGAAATTATGGGTCTTAAAATGGGATTGGGGTGATCCCATACACAATATCACTGCTAAGGATTGGTTCCAACTTACGAGTCAACTGTTGCATTTTAATGCGATCACAATTCCGCGACTCACAACCAATCATCTTAGCCCACCATGCATGGAGATTCACGCATTTTCGGATTCCAGTGAGAAGGCATATGGAACTGCAATTTATTTGGTCAGTATCAAAGGATCTAGTCGCCACGTTCAAATTTGTTCAAAATCTTGTGTGGCACTTTTAGAGGTCGTTTCCATTCTCAGACCTGAATTGCGCGGGGCATTAATTTTGACAAGATTGCTCTCAACAACTATACTAACAATCCCAATAGATTTCGATTGTATATTATGTTGGTCTGAATCCACATTCGTTTTAGCCTGCATCGCAGCCTTAACACGTTGGAAGACTTTTGTAATCGAGTGTCTGAGATTCAACACCTTGAAAGAATGGAAGTGGGCACATATATCGTCCAGAGACAACAGTGCGGATTTGTTGCCTAGAGGCTGCTCTTTGAGCGAATTGGATAAAACTTTGTGGTGGAACGGTCCAGAATTTTTAGTTTCATCACCTAAGTCATTCCAAGATTCATCTTTTTGCGTGCCCAGTGACATTCCCGAAGGAAGGAATATAGGCGAATCTATAACATTGCTTCAAACTCATCCTAAGCATAAAACGATAACCATGATTACATCTGTAGATAATTCATTGTTTTTACGGTACTCAAAATTTGATCGTTTACTAAAGGTGATTGCTTATTGCTTACGTTTTGGGCACAACACCTCTTCGAAGGAAAAACGGTGTGGAAATTTATCAGCGCTTGAATTATTTAATGCCCGCATCGTAATCGCTAAACAGATACAGGCCACATGTTTTCCTAGTGAAATCAAAGATTCATTAAAGGGCCAGCCAATCTCCAAGCAGAGCAGATTATCATCCTTGAGCCCATTTTTAGAAGATGGGGTTGTGCGTGTCGGAGGACGACTTCGTCACTCCGCCTTATCATACGAACAGAAACACCCTATAGTTCTCCCTAACCATCATCCTGTCACAAAAATTATCATCAAATATTTCCACGAGAAAAATCTACACAGTGGCGTGCAAAATACTCTAGCAGCAATTCGCACCCAATTTTGGCCACTTAACGCAACCAGCAGTGTCAAGGGAGTTATCCGTGAATGCATTCCTTGTTTCAAGGCAAATCCCAAGTTTGAATTACCAATGATGGGAGAATTGCCTACTGATCGCGTTAATGTTCTTCCCCCGTTCGCCTCTACCGGCGTCGATTACTTTGGTCCTATTGTAATGAAGGAGGGCACACGAAGAAAATACCGGCAAATCAAGGGTTATGGAGCTATATTTGTCTGTTTCGCTACAAAGGCCGTGCATTTGGAATTAGCGTCGGATTTGTCCACTCAGGCTTTTTTGAATGCTTTGAAGCGCTTTATGTCTCGAAGGGGCAAACCCATTAACATCTATTCCGACGACGGTACCAATTTCATTGGGGCCAACAAGGAACTCCAGCGACTCTTGCAAGGTTCTCTAAAACATATACAAGAATGTGCTGCAGAAACTTTAGCTCTCGAGAGCATCCAGTGGCATTTCATACCTTCTCGTGCGCCACATTTTGGCGGATTATGGGAAGCTGCTGTGAAATCAACCAAACACCATCTTAAAAGAATAATCGGTGCGACCCCCTTAACATTAGAAGAAGCAATTACATTGTTAACCCAAATCGAAGCAATTCTTAATTCTCGGCCCTTGACTCCGATGTCAAATGACCCTAACGATTTGAGCATGCTGACACCGGGTCATTTTTTGATCGGACGTCCAATAACCTCCTCACTGGAGCCAAATCTGACGGAGATCCCCATCTCTCACTTGACGCGATGGCAGCATATGGAAATGATGCGTTGCCACTTTTGGTCTCGATGGTCGCGCGAATATTTAACGCATCTACAACGTCGAAACAAATGGAAAGGGGCATCTACCAATTTAAAACTAGGTCAACTTGTACTAGTTGCCGAAGACAACTTACCCCCTTTGATGTGGAAAACCGGTCGAGTTATTAATTTACACCCAGGCAAGGATTCGATAATTCGCGTTGCCACAATAACTTGCGCTAACGGTACCTACAAGAGGCCCGTGATCAAATTATGTCCCTTCCCAATTACAGCTGAACGTGATTTATTGGAAGATTAGTTCTTCCAATCCCGGGGAGTATGTTTATGAATAGAATGTTCTATTCTATTTTTTGACTAAGTTCTATTAATCTGTTATTATTATTGTATTTTTAAATTACTTTAGTTAAATAAATTATTATTATCTTTATCCTTTTTTATAATTTCTGCCTCCAATGTTAATATAACATATGATTATTGACTTCGTAGTTTTGGAACCTTTTGTTTAATAAAAGCTACCTGTATTATATAGTATAATTTAATCCTTTTCTAGGGTTAGGACCTAACCCTAGCCTACCCTTACGACCCCTAGACATCCATATTTGTCATAACGAACACAAAAACTTCGTTATGATACAGATCCCACTTCTGACACCAGTTGACAAGATTGGATTTTGCTGGGTTAGTCAACAAATAATTATGTCAGAAACTAGATTATTATGAAAACATAAAAGAATGCATCCCCATGATGGCCTAATCTCATATATGTTTTTCATTTTTCTTAGTTTCTTCCGTCTTTGGCTCCTTAGATCCGTCAATAACAAAAAATGGCCTTTTTTAGCCATATTGACAGATTTAAATATACCCTATAAAGAAATAATTTAAAAATCTTTTTTGCATATTAAAATCCCTTGTAACTTATATTTTTATTCACAAATAATGGAAAATAAATTTTATTAATATATCAAGCTCTTACATCGGCATTTAGATAATACAAAATATTTCGCGTCCAAACTTAAATACGACTCGATATATTATCGGGTTTTAATAAAAATATTATTTGAAGTTTAAATTTAACAGTTTAACTATTGTAAATATGCAAAAATAAAATTTCAATTTATTTTTGTTTTTGATTCTTTATGGTTTTTTAACCTTTTTTTTCTAAAATTGTCAATGTTTATAACTGACTAACTAAGCTTGATTAGGAAAAACGGTAAACGGATTTGATATTCCCTAAGATGGCAGGTTTGATCTCTGTAGTTAACTCATAACTCTCAAAAAATTGTTGACCTGTGATAATAATAGTTGAGGGTTTTAAGGTATGGATAGGGTCTGCCTAACCCTAGGTAAAACACCACAATAATTAGGTTTGATGTGTTTATATATTTATTTGTTCTATAGGCTGCGGCTAGTGGAAAAAATAGTTTTGACAAAAAAAATTGCACCCATTTGAATAACATTGAGGCGCCTAGTGTGAAAAAAAAATTGAAAAAATTAAATTTTTAATATTTTTTAAAAAACAAATTTTTTTAAATATTTTGTTAGGCATATCCTAAAATGACCAAAAAACTTATATTCTCATTTTTTGAAGCCGCTAAAAATTTTTTTATTAGTATTAGCCGCAGCCATAACAAAGAAAGGTAACATCTGACTAATATGTCATCTGTTAAAATACTTGTCCTATTAACATGTGCGTCTTATATTAACATGTATATCTTACCTTACAAATATGCTAATCAAAAAATGATGTAGATAATAGATATAGATTATTGGAGATTCTAAAAAATAGATCACAGATAATAGATTATTTTTTGAAAACCTAAATAGATTATAGATAATAGATAGTATCTCTTTGGCTTTTTAAAAATTGATATAGATTATAGATAAATTTAAAATAAATTTAATTAGGTTGTAAAAAACAACATACTTAAGTTTGAATTTGCAGCTAAATTTATTTGTTTATAATATATATAATAATAATAATAAAGAAATGATATATTAATGAATAATGGTTGTGACAATTATAAAAGGATAAAAATGAAGATATATGTAATATCACAATATTATTAGGTAAATGAAAAGAAAAAATTCATTTTTTTAAAAGCACTAATTTTTCTAACATTTCATCAGAAAGTTTTTGCCTGTTAGGAGTAAAAACTAAGTTGGTGAGAAAGTCGTTCGACGGGAGCAGATGATGATAAAATGGAGTTGGATTAAATGAAAATTGGTTTAAAAGGATATAACTCAAGTGATTTGATATCACTCGAAGAATCCCTCATAAAATTTAAAACTTCTAGTTCAACCATTCCCAAATCTCTATTGTTGTCAGTTTCTTAACCAAAAAAATCTTCACCCATGGAAGGAATTAGGGTAATTTCAGGCTCGACTAAGTAGCAATAAAAATTTAATTTATCTATGATCTATTTTATGTCAAAATATAATAGAAACAGATAATTTGTAAAAAAAACTATTTAGATCAAAGATGTTAGATAGTTTTCCGAAAATGCAAAAGATCATAGATCTAGATTGTTTTCTATTTAGATTGTGCCCAACCTTGCTATAAATGCAACTTCAGAAAAATAAAAATTTTAATTTTTTATATTTTTTACTATTCTGTGTCATATAAAATTTTAATATTTATTAATAATAACTTATATTAATTTATAATTAAAGAGCACGTATTACTCTAAAAAAAAAAAAATAAAGATAGTTTTAAGATCTTAAGTTTTTAGAGGCTGTAGCATTGGCTGCGGCTAATACTTCTTTCAAAATTGGTAAAAAAATATTTTTAAAATAAAAAGAATTTTAGCGGCTAATATTAAAAAATGAGAATTTAGGTATTTTAATTGTTTTAGGATATGCTGAACAAAATATTTAAAAAATAAATTTTTTATCAAAAAATTTCAAATAGTTTTAATTTTTTTAATTTTTTTCACACTAGTCGCAACCCCAATGTTATTCAAATGCGTACGATTTTTTTTTGTCAAAATTTTTTTTTTCCACTAGCCGCAGCCAACGTTACAAATTTCTTACCTTACCATTCGCGGGTAAAATTGTTTTTATTTTTAAACAAAACTTTTTCCCATATACTTATGCTTGCAAAAACGATAATATAATGAAAATTTTTAATGTTAAATCACATCTAGCGACCTAATCTTTGCAATTGTCGTAACAGTTTTTGGTATTTTTAATATTTAAAAAAATTAAAGTATTTTTGTTTTTGTGATTTGCCCGTTCAGACTCTATACATTTATACAAAAAAATTTAAAAATTCAAACCTTAAATAAATTTTAAGAATTTTTTTTTAGAAAAATTAATTTTTAAAAATTAAATGAAGTTTGAACGCGCCCTTATACACAATAAATTAAATCATAAAAAAAGCATTTATATTCAATCAAAATTGTAACCCTTTAAAATTTTTATTGAAACATATTACACTCAAATTTTTTAAAATAAAGGTTTAAAAGGGTACGATCGTTCCCCACAAAGTACTTTTATTTTTTTTACTTACCCAACGCGCTTAAGTAAAGAAGTCTGCTCTCGCAATTTAAATTTTATATCTTAAATTAATTTATCTTTAAATAAATGATTTGGCTAAGGCTATGTCTAGGACTACTTTCATATTAAAATAATTATTTAAAAAGGCTGAAAATATATTTATTACTGAAATGTGCTTATTTTATTTCTACAACCTTTTTTATTATTACTTTTTTGTAATCATTAAATAAAAAAATTAATTTTTTAGTTATGTTGTTTCTTTTGTTCAAATAAAGGTTTTCTTATAATTTGCCCTAACCTCGTATGTTTTCTATTGACAGCGAATTTGAGTAAAAATTATCATTATAAACAATGGATGCGTTAAAAGTTTTGCAACCTGCTAGTTATACGTCAGGATTAGACTCGCGCTCAAATATTCATCAGATGCCAAATAAGGAACCAGAGCCTGTAATATTAATTTAACATTTAATTGTTATTATTCTTGTAGATTTAATTAATATTCATATAGATGGATACCGATGATGGGACTAAAAAAAGAAAAGAAGGTATTAAGGAATACTACATAACAAAAATTGAAGAACTCCAAGTAGAATATTTTACTTGTTATAAATGTGATTTAAGTAAAAAACTATTTAAATAGTCTTTTCATTTTTTTTATCATTGTAAATCGTCCTTATTTTTTTACTGTATTTTATTTATTGCTTACAGTGAATTTTTATGATTATAATTGTCTTTTTAGTTAATAGTTGCAGAGAAAACTCAAAATTTACGCAGACTTCAAGCCCAAAGAAATGAATTAAATACAAAAGGTTTATCTTTATATGAATTTTAATATTAAATTATTATATATATATATGATTTTTTGCAAAATAGTGAGGTCCTTGAAAGAAGAATTGCAATTACTCCAAGAACAAGGCTCTTATGTGGGGGAAGTGGTTAAGGCTATGGATAAGAAAAAAGTTTTGGTTAAGGTAATATCTTAATTTATGCAAAAATAGCCATAAACCAAAATAATTAACTTAAATTTTTTAATTGATTACTTTTTTATTAATTATTTTATTCATATTTTGCCTGTAGATAATTTAAATTGTTACTCGCCATAATTAATTGGCCTTTAATTTTAAATATTGGTTTAGTCCATTTTACATATATTATATGAAAAAATATTCAAAAAATTTAAAAACTAGCTGAATAATTGAAAAATAACTATATTTATATAATTATGCAAAAATATTCATTGTATTTTTACCAAGGAAACATTATCATTGTAATAAATATATTATAAAAATACAATCTATGGAAAACTCAAAGAAAATGTCAAAAATTAAATTTTAACAGTAAGATTTGATATAAAGCATTTAAGCTTTTCAGTTTTTTAGTTACATTTTAATCATTTAACCTTATAATTAAATATATGATGTATTTATCCAGTTTTGAATTCATGTTTGAATTATTTTTTTTTACAATTTTTTTAGCACTTACTAGCCCAATAAAATCTCTAATCTCTTTTGTATTTGCTTAATAATATTTATGGGCATCTTGTTTTAATTTTGTTAAAAGAGGTTTTAGAGTCTAAATATTCAGTGCTTGAACACCAGTGTGGCAGCATATTTTTACCATTTTTTTAGAATTGCTCAATTTAAAAATTATGAAGTTTTAAATAATTTTTTTTGTAAAAAATTTAATTAAGTTAGAATCAATAACTTAGTTTAACCCATAAGTTAGTCTCACTTTGCATTTTTATTTTTAAATATGATGTATAAAAATGCCTTGTGCATATAAAACGTTTCCTTTTATTAATTTAGGTTCACCCTGAGGGCAAATTCGTTGTTGATTTGGATAAAACGATTGACATAACGAAAGTTACTCCAAATTCTAGAGTTGCGCTTAGAAATGATAGTTACACTTTACACAAAATATTACCTAGCAAAGTATGTGTTTAATTTTCTCGTTGTTACCTAAATATTATTGCAATTATTATTATTTTTACTATCTGTTAATATCTAATTTTTAAATTGCATCATTATTTATTTTTATTTTGTAGGTTGACCCCTTGGTTAGCCTTATGATGGTTGAAAAAGTCCCCGACTCAACCTATGACATGGTTGGTGGATTAGAAAAGCAGATCAGGGAAATTAAGGAAGTCATTGAATTACCTGTCAAACATCCCGAATTATTTCAGGCCTTGGGGATTGCTCAACCTAAAGTTTATATTTAGTATCCATAAATATTAATTATATATACTTAAAAATTTAACAAAAATTTTTATTCTATTTTTAATTTCACCTCGTTTATGCCATCCGACTCTCATTTTTCTTTTAACATTACAATAGGGCTTTAACAATTTTAATTTGGCTTGTAATTGAATTAATTTTACATTTAACTTGTGGACTTTTTTTTTTTGAATTTTTACCTATATTTACATCTACTAGGGTGTGCTATTGTACGGTCCACCTGGAACGGGTAAGACCCTTTTAGCTAGGGCCGTGGCCCACCACACCGATTGCACATTCATTCGCGTATCTGGGAGCGAGCTTGTTCAGAAGTTCATTGGAGAGGGCTCCCGTATGGTCAGGGAACTTTTCGTTATGGCCAGGTATTTATAGATATAATTTAGTTTAACTCTTAATATTGCTTTTTCTGGTCACAGTTTTAGGTAGGAGCTTTATTATGTGCATTAATATGCCATTAATTTTGGATCAATGCCTACTTATTGCAACTGTACAAACATTGGTTGTTTATCATGTGTTGTATGGGGGGGTTAGGTGAAAATGTATATTGAGGTTTGTTCAGAAAATGGGCCGATCGAATGCGCGAAATATTTAACAGTTTGTTAATTAAAGTCTAACATATTTGTTTTAGATTAAATATACATTTTTTATATTTATTTTAATTGTTCTTATTTGTATAATTTTATTGTTATTATAACCTATAATTTGATTAATAACGCAAATATTCAAATTGTAAAACGATAATTTAAATCTTAAGATGCAGATTATAATATAATTACCTACTTTGTTCCCCGATTTTGAATATACATTAAAAATTTATAATAAATAAGAGATTATTTGCCTTATTTTTTGGATTTAAAACCTTTCAAAAAAATTGATTTAAATTTTGCTAAGATGCAATTTTATCTTTGTTTAGTTGGCCTTATTTTATAAATACCAATAAAAATATTTAAAAAAACTATATATAATACCTAAAGACACGTACAAGGATCTTTACATTATCGTTTGCTTTAATATTATGAAATCAAAAGGTGGTTAGCTATTTTCTTACATTATATATCACCAGTAATATATACTTAACCCCACTTTTCAATGCTATTATCCCAATGGCATATAAATTATAATTTTTTGTTCAAAATACATAACTATTTTTACAAAATTTCATAACTGACCGAAATTTTTGAAAAGGTTTTGTTGAGACAAAAGGGCTTAAAATTTTATCATCTTGAGTATGATGAACCAAAAATTTGTATATAATTAACTTAATTTTTTTTTAATTCTTGTTTAATATATTAACTTTTAATATATAGTAAATTTTTAATTAACTTTAAAAGTGTATATATCTATATAATCTTTAAATTTTATGAATATTAAATATTACAAATTAATTAAATTTTTGTGTCTTATAGGGAGCACGCCCCTTCTATAATTTTTATGGATGAAATCGATTCTATTGGCTCTACTCGCCTTGAAGCTGGAAGTGGAGGTAATGTTATTTTTATCGGCCGCCTCTGGTTAATTGAGCAATAAATTTCATTTATTTTGATTAAGACAGTGTATAAAATTAAAGTTGCTAAATACTTTTATTAAAATACTTGGTTGAAATTTTTTTTGTTAGGCTAAACCTGCAAAAAAAGAATAAATAAAAGTTAGATTGCAATTTAAAAAGTTTAATATATAATATATATTAAAAAAATTATAATATTTTGATAATTAAAATAAGCTTATCAATATATCAAAAAATGAAATAGCAGGATATTAGATTTATTATTTGTTAGATTTACTTTGTAAAAGACAAATTCAAATTATTATAAAATTTAAAATTTATTGCGAAAACTTAGACTTCCAATTCTTTTAACCCATTCAAGTTCTAAAATTTATCCCTTTATTTAATTTTTTTATATTTAGCTGATAGTGAAGTTCAAAGAACCATGTTAGAACTCCTTAATCAATTGGATGGCTTTGAGGCTCAAGTTAACGTTAAAGTAAGAACAGTTACCACATTTTAAACCTTTTAATGCATTTAAAAAAAAATAATTAATCAAATATACAAAAATTATAATTATACTGTCATTAAACAAATTTATAATTTATTGATTAAGACATATATTAATTAACACCATGTTTGTTTGGTAAAAGGATAATTTTTTTTTGTTTGGGATTATGTCATAGGTTATAATGGCGACGAACCGAATAGACATCCTCGACAGTGCCCTTTTACGTCCAGGACGTATCGACAGAAAAATTGAATTTCCACCACCCAATGAAGAGGTAAAATAATGATTTGGCATACAGTTGACTAGCTTGTTTTAATATTGTTTTTATAATTAAAACGGTATGGCCATACTTAATCAAACTAATATTTTGAATTTTAAAAAATTGCGAAATATTTGATTTTATGATTATAAAACTAATTTAAAGGCGCTATGAATTCTTATCAACCAATTCATTAATTTTTCATTAAATTTCAAATTTAATTAATATTTTCTATGTTTTTACACTTAATTCCCACATTTTTTTAAATTGTTGCCATAGGCTCGTTCAGACATCCTCAAAATTCATTCGCGTAAAATGAACCTGACCCGTGGTATTGATCTCCGAAAAATTGCTGAAGCTATGCCAGGTGCCTCTGGGGCTGAAGTCAAGGTATAAAACTATTCAAAATTTGTTTACAAAAGTTTATAAACACTTTAATTCCGCACTTTCCTCACCTTTTTAATATTTTACAAAATTGTTCAAATTTATTTCACAGGGTGTTTGCACAGAAGCGGGTATGTACGCCCTTAGAGAAAGGAGAGTTCACGTTAATCAGGAAGATTTTGAAATGGCTGTGGCTAAAGTAAATTTTGTCGATTTTTAACACTTCCATATTCTATATCTTATAAGATAATAATTGTAATTATAGTGTCTTACAGTATTTTAAATATTACTGCGTTGTTAGTATTTTTTAAATTTTTTTTTGTGCATTAGATCATGCAAAAAGACTCCGAAAAAAACGTGTCGATCAAAAAATTATGGAAATAAAATACTACATTTACCAATTATTTATATTTGCTCTTCTTGTCGTAGAATTTGGATTAATTAATGAATAGAACATTTGATATTCGTTTAGATATTTGGTAATATCTCCGATATAACACAAATTTATTGCAGACCTCTTGGACCGCACTTACATAGCAATTAACTTGCATTATATTTCAAAAGTGTGATTGATCTTTTTGTTGGAAAACTTTTTTATGCTCTAATTTTTTACTTCCTTTCCTGCAGATTAAACATTTTAACAAACCATTTTTTAGAAAATTTATTTAGCAAAATAGCTATAACGAAGTCCCCATTTAAATACCTTTCGGCACTAATATAAAACTTATCACGAAGTATCTTCGAATTAGCATCATATAAAAATTAAAAATCTAATAATATATTTTATGGAAAACGGCTAACTTTTATATCGTATACTATTGTGGAATAACCTTATATTGTGTTGCGTTTATTTAATTATCCAATAAAAAAAGTCCTTACATAGTTCTATGTTCTTGTTAAATTTTTGTTTTTAGGATCAGTTAGCTTAGGGGCACCTTCTCTGTCTTACCCGCAAGTTAATTTCGAATCCGTGCACGCCTTTTTCTTGGGTAAACAATGCACATGTGCAAACACCTTGGAGCTGCTGAGTTAAGGCAGTAGGCTTTAAACGTGCCTAAAGTAAGAGCCTCGGCTAAAATTCTAGGCAGGCGGCGCGTGCAAGCAAATCTAACTATTTAATACGCCGGCAATAGCCTTAAACGGTTATGGCGCCCCTATATGGGGGAAGCAACAAACCCGACTATGGTTTAACTTGAGGGATTGCCCCTATTTTAAATGATTTTAACACACTTTTTTAGGGTGTTGTTTTAGCTTTAAAAAGATATGTGTTTATTTTTTGAGTTCGATATGTTAAATTAATCATCAACCGACAACTTTACATTTGCTCTGTATTTTCAGTTTTACAGCGCTATGTTTTTTGTAATCTTATAGATTAGTTTAAATTTTTTCTGCTAAACTAGGTTGTATTCTAAGTGTGGGCTGCCTTATAAATAAAAATTTTACCTGACCTGTCTCTGGGTGTGTATAGTTTTTTAAAATCCCATTACCCATCCTTAATAATGTTATTCGATCGGTAGTATATTATTGTAAATATTAGCTGACAAGCTTGCATTAAAGTCGATTCATTTTTTACCAAATTTTTGTTCTAAAAAGGCGATTAAATGAATGAGACACATTGATCAACCTTGATAAAATTTGTTAATTTAACAAGTCCATGGTCGATTTTTCGATTTAATAATTTTTTACAACAAGCATTTTCCCAAGATAAAAAAAAACGTTCTATTTAGGGCACGTGCAAATGAGTTTTTATTTTCGTGAAATTTTGAAAATTCCGAAAATTTTAAAAATTTATTTTTTTTCAAAAATTTTTTTATTTTAGAAAAAGCAATTTAAATGCATATATTAAATTTGGCAACATTTTAAAATTTTGCGTTTTACTACAAAATAAAATTTTTCAAAATTTTGAAAATTTTACGAAAATAAAAACTCACTTTGCACGTGCCCTTATATAAAATTATTACACACTATATATTTTAATCATTGGCCCAAAAAAATAAGTAAATATGGGTACTCGGGTTTTGGTTAATATACTAAACCGTGCTCTAAATCTATTTATAGGACGATAGCTTTGATCTGGAAAATAAATACAATTTTTTCCAATAACCGCACAAATGTAATTGGTCTTGATGTAAGATTGTTGCCGAGACATAACTTTGCTCGAGTTATAAATCCCAATTATTACTTATTTTTTCAGCTATCTATAATAAAAGTTGCAGACTCAAAACTAAAAAAAAAGAATAAAAAATGATTACATAAATTTTTCAATTTTTAGGCCATATTAATTTTCAGCAATTTAGGCCTTCCCGAGACTATATCCTTTATTGATACCAAGGTTTAAAAGGGGACAATATTAATATAACAGAGTTTGATAAATTTTTAAATATAAGCTTAATTTTACGATCAAACCTATTATGTATGATACAGCTTTTTAAACTAGAATACAAATCGGGCCGCAATATTCCGGCCCATGACGCATCTTAGCCCGGCATTCGAACTTGCGAAACGGCCCGGTCCAGCCCTGCCCGATTTGTTTATTATTCATAGGCCCAATATTACAAATACGGTTCATAAATTATTTGAGATATATTTTTGCTATCAGTTATAGAGGGTGTAAATTAAAAAATGTGTGTTATTCACACCTAATAATAGCCACGCGAGAGAAAAAATCGGGCCCGACTTGAATATAATTGTTTAAATTCAGCCCCCCCCCCCCCCCCTCCCTCCCGGTGTATTCTTGCCGTTATTACAGTTCAATAGAAAAGTGTTATACTTAATTTCATTTAAAAATTTCTTTTTATTTCACAGGTCAACAAATATCAATGTCAGAAGCGTGAATTTTATGAAAACAAAAGAATGCATCCCCATAATGGCCTAATTTCATATATATTTTACGTTTATCTTAGTTTCTTCCGTCTTTGGCTCCTTAGATCCGTCTATAATGATAAATGGCCTTTTTTGATCAAATTGACCGATCTAAATATACCCTAAAAAGATAAAATTTTAAAATATTTTTTGCTCATAAAAATCCCTTGTAACTTATATTTTAAAACAAATAATGAAAAAAAATATATATATATATCAAGCTCTTACATCGGCATTTATATAATACAAAATATTTCGCGTATCCAAACTTAAATACGACACGATATGTTATTGGTTTTTACTGAAAATATTATTTGAAATTTGAATTTAACAGTTTAACTATTGTGAATATGCAAAAATAAAATTTCAATTTATTTTTGTTTTTAAATCTTTTTTGGTTTTGACCTTTTTTTCTAAAATTTTCAATGTTTATACTGACTAACTAAGTTTGATTAGGCAGAACGGTAAACGGATTCGATATTCCCTCAGATGGCAGATTTTATCTCTGTAGTTAACTCATAACTCTCAACATGATGACCTGTGTTTTAAAGGATAAAAGTGTTGTTGAAGTTGATATATATTTTAATTTTTTTTAGAAAATCAGTCATTTTTGCCAATTTGGCTATCTTAATTTCCCCAATAAACTCGGAAGAAACAATAGAGATAATTCCATAATTCAGTTTCATTGCACTTTCATAAACCGCCAAGAATTCCTAATTTTTATAGACCTGGCTAATAGAGTTTTGCAATGGCCGATTTTTTGTCGATAGGCATTGCCTATCAATTCGTCATAAATAAGGTAATATTTAAAATGTTACTAATGTTGTTTGTCTTTTTAATATAATTAAATATACCATTTCAATTAAAATAGACTGCGTCTAAATTTGTATTTTTTTTAATGTTTAAGTCACATAATTAATGTTTATTTACTTTGAAACATTTTGAACAATCAATGCTTTTTTAACGTCACCAATGTTTTATATTTAAAAAAATATTTTATTTCATGTCAAGTTTTCACGAATAAACAACTAGGACTTACGAAATTTGGGGGAAAAAAATGTACTCTTAAATAAGTGACAAATATTTGTCGAAAGGTGACCCTGGTGGGAGGGGGCGGGAGGAGGGGCTATATGGGATTGGAACAGCTAAATGGCTATACATACAGTACGTACGACATGTCGATTGACTTTGTTTAATTTTCATTACTACAACTAAAAATACAAAGGGGTTAAGGGTATGTGTAGGCTTATACTACCTATCAAAACAATTGTCCTACCCTTCCACCTACAACTTCCGATATGACCATGAAACAGAGATACAATCTGTTGCAATTACAAGTGATCAAACGTGAGGTACTATCAGCTATCATTTCATGACAAGCTTACTACTATATTTAGAAAAACATATAAAATACAACCCAATAGACTTAAATAAGTCATACGGAGGACCGTTAATTAAACGGGGGTTTAAACTTGGGCTATATTCGAATCACCATTTACCCTACGTTAAATATTGTTGGACCATTTTACCATTCACAAAAATGCGATTTAGATTAATTCCCTTCCTACTAGCCATGAGTATTTGCTTGTTCCTTTACCTTACGATTAACACAAAAGGTTTGAAGTTGGAACATAAATTTAACTCAATCCGCCAAGCTGCAGTAAGCTTAGCTAGCGGAAAAATCTTTTCCATAGCCAACCTGGAAACGCAAGACGAATATGCCAATTTAGAAAAATGGGAAACTATGAATTACCGACGACTAAATATGCTCTATGAAAATTTTAACTCTCGGCGTTCAGCTAAAACCGATCCTGCCAATAAAAATAAAGAGGATTTAGAAAATCAAAACGATATACGAAATTCACCAACTGACCCCTCGAAATCGAATGAAATGGAAGGCGAGCCTATGGAACCATACGATAGCAGCTATGTATTTTTGGATGAAAATACACCTTTTGAAGAGGCGCCAGCCTATGAACGCTTCCAACTCTTGAACATCAGCCAAGCCTTTTTTCTCCACGTGCCTACATGCGATAAAATGGACTGGTCTTTCGATTACGCATTCTACGCCCGCCGGGCCGTTGAAAACAAATTAAAAAGTTTTCAAAAATTAACTACCTCTGGAAAACAAACTACTACTCCATCCCCTGATGGCCCACATACGGAAACAACAACTTCATCCCTAAGTTCTTCGTTGAATAAATACCTCCAAATCATTAACGATTCCTTCACACTAGCGAATGATATTTTTAACCCAGGTGATGATATTATTGATAACACGCGAGATGACCCATTCTTTGATGAGCGGAAAGAAGATACAGCAAAGTTGAGTCAAAGGGGAAGGCATCTTCAAAGCCAGGGCGACGATACAGATAATGAATTTGAATCATCGCAAACGTCAACACATGATCAAGCCCCATCTAAAATTATGTCCGTGATCATAGGGCTCAGTTCAAGGCCCAAAGATTTTCAACTCCGCCAGGACGTCAGGAAAATATGGGCTTCACCCTTCTCGGCTCACTTGAAATCAAGCCTGTCACAGGAGGCCACCTACACCGGCAGTTACTTGACTTTTACTAATTCACTAAACGAAACGGTAGTTTGTAAGGTCAAAGCCGTATTTATATTGGGGCTTCACGTGCCTAAAAGGAATGAGATAGCCTTGGCTGAAAGATCAAACATTTCGGATACCGAACAAGCTAGGATGGAACAAGAATTTCAACTTGAACGTATGGAGGTGCAAAAGGCTATAGATGCGGAATCGCAAATTCACAACGACATCATCCAGATGACCTTTGTCGAGGCCTACCGAAATCTCACTTACAAAACCGGTGCATTCCTCAAATGGGCCTCAACCTATTGCTCAAACGCTCAATTCGCCATGAAACTCGACATAGATATTTACGCACGTCTCGAAGTCCTAATGAGTGTGCTAGAGAAAATCACGATTCAAATTGAAGCTAATGCCATGTATCAGAAAAATGGATTTAAAAATTTACCAGATCCTAAAAATGTAAAAAATCGAGGCCTTTCTAATCTTATATTTAATACGTTTGAAAGCCGTCCTGGTGCACTTTCTTTCCTTCATAAACCGGTAATAACTACAACACCAACTGAGACAATAAAATCAAATCTTATTAACAAAACCATTCGCGACAATATAACTGACAGCTTAGCACAATTCACTACAACTCTAAATAGTGAAATAGAAGACGACCCCCTAGCAGAGCTCCAGGAGTTTCAAAAACGACTGTACGGAAACGTTTGGTCTAGCATGGGGGTCATTCATTCGGATGGCCATAAGAACGGCGTCGACATGGCCGATTACCCCAATAAAGTTTACCCTCTTTATTGCAGCGGTATGGGATACATTATGAGCCCGAAGCTGGGCGGAATTTTAGTTGATCAGGCAAATAGATATTTTCCGAAGCCCCTCCCTAACGAAGATGCCTTTTGGACGGGCGTTGTACCCAATCACACTGGACTCCATGTGTCCCATTATCAATTAAATCCCTATTACAAGTACACTTCGAAAGATTGGACCAACCCAAATCACCCTTACATCTTTTCTTTCTACCATACCCTAAAAGGACTACGAAAGCTATATTTGCGACATTCGGGAACCGAAAGTTAAAGCTCTCAACTTTTATGACCCGTTGTTTTGTCATGTGATAATTATTTAGTATGGCGCTCTCGAAGCATTAATAAATCAAGCATTTGCAATTTTAGCCAACTCTATTTTATTATCATCCTATTTTTATATTACGTTTCAAATAAATTAAATTTATTTTATAAATTTGAATATTGTTATTAATTTAAACATTTGCCCGTATGTCCGAACTCGCTTGAGGCCGTGAATTTGATGTAAGTTGGGAGACGTAAGGAGGGGCTTGGTTTCTCCATCGTCCTAAATATGCTACTTTAAATCGCTATTCAAGTTTATGATTATTAGCCAGGCACAACCCCCCCAAAAAATTTTTTTTTGATTGCCCCCCCCCCACCCCTAATTGAATTTGCCCCCCCCCCCCAAATACATTGTTATTTTATGATTGCCCCCCCCCCCCAAATTAAATTTGCCCCCCTTCCCCCCCAAAAAAATACATAGTTTTTTTATTTTTGCCCCCCCCCCCCCAAAAAAAATAAATTTGCCCCCCCCCCCCCAAACGTGTAAATTTTATTTTTTTTCTTCCACATAATATAATTAAATTTGCTCCGCCAAAAATATCTAAAAAATATTATTTCAAAATATTTACTTTTTTTAGAAAGTGTTTTCATTCATCAACACTTCTC
The DNA here is from genome assembly GCA_030555515.1 of Acutogordius australiensis. Lineage (NCBI taxonomy): Eukaryota > Metazoa > Nematomorpha > Gordioida > Gordea > Gordiidae > Acutogordius > Acutogordius australiensis. Next base: position 14,106,678 of record CM060245.1, read on the forward strand.
ATCCGCTAGAGAGATCAAACTAACACAGAAATTATTTCTGTTGTTATTAAATATATAGAAAATTTGATTTTACAGAAAGCTTTATATTTGTGAAAGCTATTCATAAATCTGATGCCTAAGAAATTTTCTTACTTCTTAACAATCTTTGTTAGGATATAATCTAGAACCAAAAAAACCTGATCTCACAATGCTACGATGGGGCGAACGTAATACCCGGGGAAGGTGGTGTTTAAGTATATCTAAAAATAGCTGGACACCATCGTATATTCACTGCATTAACCACCGATTGCTTCATGTTGTAAAAGATTGTCTTGAAATTTTAAGTGAAGGGAAAATAAACAATCTCTAGCATAAAATTGTTAGATTAATACAATATACTGCTCATAATCAGCTAATTATTGCTTACTATTTTAAGACATGGTTGCAATTTTTTTTATGCGCATTTAACGATTATGTTCATGTTTTATTTAATTTTTTACCCTAATATTTATTACGTTATATATAACCAGTGTTTTCTCATATATATTCATTCATATTAGCATACTTATACAATTTGTTTTCGTAATCAATATTTTTTTACTATTCATTTTCTAAAATCCAAAGTTTTATATAATTCATTTTTATCATTCATATATATCATATTTTTAATTTTCATGCGCATTGATACCAAATGCTAAAATTATACTTACAATTAATTTCCAAATCTCATCTTTTTAAGCAATTGATTTTAGTGAAAACAATTAATTTAAATTCACATATCTAATTTATAAACGCAATTATTTTTTTTATTTTATGAATATAATAAATTACTATTAAGTTGTTAAAAATAAAAATTTTGAACATGGATTCAATTGTTGTACATGTATATTATTTTTTTCTGCCCCCCCCCCCCCACGAGTTTTTTGTGCCCCCCCCCTCCCCCAAAAGCTGGAATCGGGCCTGTTATTAGCTAACCAAAAATTTATTAATATTACACGTTTTATATAGTTAAATTTAATAAATTTTGTCGCATTCTTAAAGTATACCTGATAAATCAGGTGTTGAATCATCTATTTGGTTTTTAAAAACTCTGCAGAAAAAATGTCAGAAGGTCATTGTTAAGGCTTTAAAAAAATAAACTCTGCTATTTTTTGGTAAAAACATTAATTTTAATCGAGCATAAAGTTAAAAGTTAACCTCAGTAACAAAGTTTAACTAAAAGCTACAGTTTATAAGATTTTTAGTAGAAAACCGGGCTTTATATAAAAATTTTGGCAAAAATGTTCGTATAGGCACTTGTAAACAGTTTGTTTCGCCCTTAGGCAACGGACAGAGCCCTCATACACTTGCCATCAGTTAAAAATAAATTCTGAAGGTTTAAGATAATAAGATTAGTGCATCAATATATGTGTTTTACTTTGAAAAATAATATATAGTAAAAATATCTAGCCAAGTTATCCATATGGCCGCTTAGTTTTTTGCGTCACAATTAATGAATTTATTATAAAATAAAAGTGTGCTCGAGAGAAATTTGAAAAAATGATTCTGAGGCACCATTTAATTTGCCGATTAAATCGTCAAGAAAGAATTTCACCCTTGAATTAAAATTAGGGAAACCAATTAAGAAATATTTGTTTTTCACGTTAAGGTAATCATATAAAAAAAATTCAAAGGATGTCAACTACCCTTTTCTTGCCCAGTTGCTCAAAACCAACAGAATAAGACATAAGAGGTTACGGATTTTGGAAATGAGATATTTTAGAATAAGGATGGACGTTTGAAAATAATATCTTCTGGTAAGTTAAGCTGCTCAATCCATAAAGAGAGAAGACAAATTAATATGGCACACTTGCCCCAAGTGTGCTTATTTTTTTACCTTTGTGTGGATTAGCTGACTTAAATTACCTGTAATTTAGTCATATGTGAAAGGAATCAATAAAATATGATATAAACGGGAACTGGCAGACCTGTTTATATATTCTGATATTAAGGAATCGAGAATTGATAGGTTGGTTATAGCATTATTTTGTCAAATTGATTTGTTTCGAATTAATAAGAGAAGCCATAGCTCAGGTTGGAATCATAATTCCAAAATTTAATTTTTCTAGGATGTATCAAGTATATTAAATAATGGGGATAAAGCTTAAGAATATAAGTAATTAATTCAAAAAACTAATACGGCCATGATTAAATCTTTATAAACAAATTACAAGTTGATAAATTTTAATAATTCTTTCGTAATAAGAGAAATATGACAATAATATATTAATATTTAAATGAACTAGTCTCAACGTCAATCTCTTACATTTAGTCATTCTTTAGGAGGTAAGAGTGACAGGTTTCATAATAAATTCCGCTTTAATGCTAAATCCTTACTCCATTAATGTCCCTACAACCGAAAATCTTCTTGAAACTCGAATGATGACAAAAAATGAAATGCCCGATTTAGCATCGTTTCCTCCATTGATTGACTCAAGTAAACCTCGTCCAGCAGAACCTTTTGCTGTGATTAGTAGCACTCATCAAGATAATTGGAATGGTCATTTCGTTTACCAACCGACGACTATTAACCTATACAGCTACAACTACAACCTCAACTATAATTGTCAATGTCACTTGGTTAGTTTCGAAGGTAGGAATTTGTATCACATTAACGAAGATGAGATGATCACAAAGATTCCTTCGCGAAATCCTTTCGGGCATAACTTACAGCAACCTCAAAGGTATAATAACATTGCCGTTCGCTTGTATGAGTTTCGGGTGAAAGCGGAAATATATGTTTCGGAATATAAAACATTTTTGTATGCAAAGATTATGGGCTAGCAGAGCCGGTTACATTCATAATGGCAACCCAAGAGTTGCGACGTGGCACCAGGCAATCTTTATTTATTACATTAAAGAGTTAAGGCCCCTGACAACAGTTTTCTTAGGGATTACGATATACCACGGACCTGCCTTAATCTTGGCTACGATGTTAATAGGGTTATATATAAAATAATTTTTTTTAGTCTCGATTTTGATTGTACCAATAATTTCTTGAATCAAAATTACGCCTTTTTTTAAGATACATGACACTAGAGGAGTGGGAAACTTATTGCTTGCCCGTCACAACGATGGAGCAAACTTCATATCTGTATAAGGATTTGAGAAGCAATATATCCCTACATTATTCGACAAGACCCAAGAGCCTATATGCCATCGACCCCATAATATCTGAAGAGAGTTACACTCTCCCCTCCATTACACAACATAATAAAGTATTTATTTTAATTGAGAGCTTAATTTAAATTGTCGATTTAAATTATATTGCTTAGGAATATAAATTGGTTGACAATTTGAACGACCCTGAAGAACCTTTAAAACTTTGTGGTCCCTCAAATCCTGGTATAATTTTCTAATAATTTTTATACATTGATTTCAACCCGCGAGCTTATCCATGTCAGCTAAAATAATTGCCCTCTTAATAATCATATTTTCAATAAACTCAAGTTTTGACATTCTGCCTAACACTTTTTAGTACATCATTTTTCGGCGTCACCTGCCAGCAATCCTACGTCAAACAAACAGGATCCGAAATTTACTCCGGTCAAAAATAAGGATAAAATGAAAAACCGATCAAAAAATTGCAGCGTCACAGCTTTCTGTCCTTATTGCGACAGAATATACTCTCGGAGTAGTACCTTGAAAATACATATGAAGAAGGCGCATTCGAGTAGCGATGACAAACAGCGTCCTTACGTTTGCAACAAATGTGACAAAAATTTTTGTCAAGCCGCCAACCTGATCGCCCACGCACGAATCCATAGCGGGGAAAAGCCATATGCCTGTCAGCTGTGCGGGAGAAAGTTTTCGCAAAGCTCAAGCGTGACCACCCACATGAGGACACATTCGGGCGAGCGGCCCTACCAATGCAAATCGTGCGGTAAAAGTTTTTCGGATAGCTCAACCCTAACTAAACACACCCGAATCCACAGTGGAGACAAACCGTACAAGTGTCAACTGTGCTCGCTCAAATTTTCACAATCGGGAAATCTCAATCGGCATATGAGGGTTCATGTGAATGATTATTTAGTTGATTAGTTACTTATCATATGCCTAGAGTAACGGATCTGAAAAGTTAGATAGGTCGGGCACCGAGATCGAAAACAAGTAGGGAAGTTTAGTCTGACCGGGATAAATATAATTTAGCTATATTTATTTGATAAATGTGAAAAAAAACCCTGCATTGTGTTTTAAATTATTAATCTGCCCATAATCTTTAATTTTTCAATATTCAAGCCGACTACAGTTGTTTCTATTAACTCAGCCCGGCCAATATTTAGGTTTATTTTATAAAAAAATAGTGAAATTAAAAAAGATGAAACAACTTTATTTTTGAACAACCTATAGTTACCGATAAAGGGTATAGCGCATTAGTTCCACACGTTTCCCGCGAATGCTAGGGTTAGAAATTTGTAACGTGATTTCTAGAGTGGGGCATACGGACCCCAATTTTAAACCTCTATAACTTCAAGAGTTTCATAGCTATGAACTTTATATTTATATAATTTTGAAGAAAAATACGTGCTATTATAAGTTATCATCAAAGTATATTGTAAATTTTATTTAAAACAAAGTAGAAAATCTGAAAAAAAGAATTTTTAGTTTTCTGTATTACAATAAATAAAACTTGTCATTAAATAAATGTGTCATTATTATTAATTAAATCGTGTTTTTAGGTTAATTAAAACACTCTAAAAAAAGATTCACGGAAAAAATATTATGAAATTACAATTCAAACATTTTATGTACTTAATATGTAAATATTATTAAAACATAGAAAATAAGGTTGCAATAATTTAAGTTTAAATTTACAATGAGGCAATATCATTGTATTCAACATTAAATTTGAGAGTGTGGGGTCCATACGGACCCCAATAGAGTTTCTAATTTCTAAACAAATTTTTTAAATATCGACCTGATTTTAAGGACTAGTGTTTTTTATTATATATTTAAAAGTAACAAAAATTCGACCCATACTATATAATATTTTTAAAAATATTCAAAATTTAAGATGCCATAAGGACCCCAAAGTGCTTATCGCGGATTATAGAAAATATAAAGAATAAGTGGTAAAATCTCGTCCCCTAGGCTAATTCGTTAAGACAACTTTTGATATCGCCACTTTAAATTAAATGAGAATTAGGCTCTAATGATACCGTGTTTACGTCGTGGAGCTACTCTATAGAGAACACAAATGGTATCAATTATATCTCCCCTTATTGGAACAATAAACAACAACAAATGAGAACGCATTGAATTTTGTTGGCAGACACCCTTCCAAGTACCAACAAGGCTCAGCGTTGCTTAACTCAAGTATAGAACACACAAGCACCCCAAAATCGTCTAACCATTTGTTTCAAATATCACCCCGACACGAACGATCTTTTTATTTTTCAAGCACGCTAACCTAGCCTATTGGTGTTATTTATAAAGAATCCATTTATCAGTAAATAAAGTATGGCTAAGCAAAGGTTAATTTATTTAACTTCCATAGAGTATGTTGTCAAGTGAGTGGAGTGGAGGCTCATCAACTCTATCTTCTTCGAAAGAAAACTTATAAACAATTGATGATCTGAGGTAACAGCTTTTCAAATTAACATCTTATTAAGGCACATTGAATTGAAATGTTTGGTCTGTGTTTGAAAGTGATGGCAAAATTTTTATCTTTGCCCATTGATAGAAAACTTATTTACAAATCTGAATCAAATAAAAGGAAATACAAATGACAGAGCCCGACAAAATTTGACGAGCTAACTTTAGAGACCAAACCTACCTATCTTAAGGATTTTCAAATGCGTTTACATTTATATTCAAACTTTGTGAGCCAGCTATAAATTGATAAATGTAAAAAAAACAATAAAGAAAAACATTATAATAATTATATATATAAAACAGCTAAACTGTTAAATTAAAACTTCAAATTATATTTTTGTTTCTAGCCAATAATATATCGCGTCCTATATAGGTTGGGATGAATTTTGTATAACCTAAATTTAAATTTAAGAGAGTGATAAAAAATGGAAGTTACGGTTTTCAATACTATAAAAAAAATTTAATTTTTTCTTTTTTCGTATTCTTGAGGTAGTCAATTTGGTCAATTGTTATGATTGTCATCTAAAAAATAAGCCGGGCTCATTAGAAATGTTAAAGGCCATCATGCATATTATTTCACTGCTTCATAAGCTTCGCCGAGCACTTATTAATTTTTGTGGACCTGTGTAATATAAACATCGAATCTCGTGAACGAATTTATTTTTATACATCAAAAAAACATATACAATTACATCAAAGTATGTGTGTGAAGCATTTAATAACGTTTATTACCATACCTCTTTATTTTCATGACAAATTTCCACAATCACTACTTATTGACTTTGTAATAGCGAAAACTTCAATGGGTCCTATAAATTATTTGTCATGAAATCTAAAATACATAAAATCAGTCTAGGCCCCCCAAACATATTTTGTCAAGGAGCGGCTTACTTGTTGGGGCTTTGCCATTTTTAACTCACGCCGGTGACTTAGATTTTTAGACCTAGACTCTTAGAAAAACGGACGGCTTTAAAATATTGGAAATTCATCTAACTATAAACCAGGCTTAATGCTGCTCTTAAGTGCTAAACAATAGCTTGCAAATTCTTGTCGTCCGCCTTATTCTATAACACATAATATTAGTTTATCAATCACATTTTTACACCTTATTATTGTTGAATCAAAATGGGATTAGGGTTACATAACACATGGCAGCATATTTCCCCGAAATTCATTAGATATATTTAACAAAAGAAAGACTTATATTACTAACTATTCAATTTCTAAATGTTTTTTTTATATTAATTATTTAGCCCGATTTACCAGACACTTTGAATGATGCATGACATATAAAAAATGACCTATGCGCCAATTTATTTCATTACAAAATGTGCAAAATCAAGATAAAATGGCCAAATAATAATTAATTTTTTAGGTAGCAATAATTATAAGATTTATATTTAAGCGAAAAATGTTAAAGATATTTGTTACAGTATCCCTTTAAAGAATTGCAAAATAACTTATTGATTACAGCAGGTCTAAACGAACCTGTTAGGTCGACCAATGTGTTATTCGCGAAAATTATGACACGTATAATCTATATGCTGGCCTTATCTCACAATTTTTTTCGTTTTCCCAAATATATATTAAAAAATGTATGAGCGTTAAACTAAGTTATTTTCTAATAGCCACATATTTTAAGCTGTTGTTGTTGTTTTTAACCCATGCGCTTGAAAAGGGATGAGGGAGGCTCCGAAATGTGAGCAAGTTTGGAGGCGGCTAAGATGGAGTTTGTCCATAGATACAGGCGATTTATGGAGGTCCCACGTGATGGGCACGATAGCCAATGTAGAAGATTGTCAGTCGCTTCTTTGCAGTCGATGCACTTGTCGTCTGTTGAATAGACGCGACTACGGACGTCTGCTAGTAAATAACAGAAACCTAATCTTAGCTGAGATAATAGGGATTTTTTTCGCCTAGGGAGAGTTTTTTCGGGTTATATGGGAAGAGGCCAACCATTTAAAAGAATGGGAGGAGTATAATATTTAAGTATTGCATACAACCTCGGTATGAATTTGTTTGAGCAACTGTTTTGTTGTTAGGTTTAGGTCAAGTAAATGACTGATGCGTGGAAAGCTGATTGAGGGCAAAGTATTTTTAATCGCGAGCAGGGGCATTAAGATGAAAGAGTGGGACATGGTTGATCGGAAGACACACAGGACGCCAAAAACTGATAGCATAGTAGTTGCGAGTGAGGTTTGATTGGAAAAATGTTTCTTGGTGAAGGTGATCTGCTGGGGTAATTTTAAGGCAGCCCGTGATGGTGCGCAGGGCGCCGTTTTGTGCTGATTGTGTTGAGGTTGGACTGAGAAGCTGTTAAAAACCAAACCGGGCGGCATAGTTGATTTTAGAGCGAGATATCGCCTTGTAGCTAATGGATAATGTTTCTTTGTTTTGGCCTCAAGAAGTGCCCGCCAAAGCTTTTTGGAAATAAGGCTCAAGTGTAATGCCATACCCTCGAGAACTCCAAAGAAGTTTTCGATAGAAATAATTGTTATTTTATTAGTATAATTTAAATTTATTAACATAATTTATTCATAAACTCAACGATAATCGTTTTGAGATCACTATATAAAGAGTAAACATATTACTAATAAAATAATTTTAAAGCTAATTTAAAACATTGAATTAAATGATGACTACAGGGCGCTCAGCTATCACATAAGATGGGCCTACGCAGCCACGATAATAATGAGGAAATTACAATCACATTCAGCGATTTAAACCAATTACAAACATATAAAATTTTTATCTATATTACAATGTTACAATTTTCAGATAGGAAATTTAAATTAGATTAAGGCCACCCGATTTTTTGTCAATGATGTACTGTTTTTTCTGATCTTTCGTAAACCTATAAATATTAAATAAATTAGGCTATTAAGAGTAAGATTTAAAAAATTAAAACATCTATATTTTATATAAAATAACTAACAAATTAAGTCCTATATAAATATTCCTATCTTTACCATGAGAGAAAATTGTGCTTTATTAATTTCCGAGCCTAAAATATTTTGAATAGCCCAAATGAGAATTTGAAGCTTATATGTCTGCAATTTTCAATACAATATTTTATTGTTAAGGACCCACACTGGCTCATATGCCCAAACCGTGGGCCACCTATCTCCCCCATAGATCTTTGGCTCAATCCAGCCCTTGCAGCACTCAAGCTCAACTTTACATCCAACTTCTCACGTCCAAAGAACCGGGGCTAACAACAACAACAACAACATTGTTAAGGACCCATTTCAAACACTTAAAAGGAAAAGCGTCGGCAAGACTTAGTTTTTTTAAGCATAAATAAACTTATATAAGAATGTAAAAAACAGTTTAAAAAAATATTTGAATTTTATTTTTTGTGAATTATTAATTTTTAAATATATGATTTTTAAAAATTTTCAGAGAGCTTTAACAATAATATAAAAAATAAACCATCCCTGTAAAAACAATTTTATTATGCTAAGCCTTAGTAATTTGTTACTGCTTAAAATAAATTAATTAAATTTCCACACCTCAAAATGCCAGAATTTAAACTATAAGCTTTTTCATAAATCTAGAATGCATTTATATAGAATAATTTAAAATTGTCAAAAAGATGGTGGATCAAATGACATTATACAAAAAATGTTAGAAAAAACATAAGTTAAGAATTATATTTTACAATAATTATTATGGCACAAAAAAATTAAAGCGAATGTAAATTAAAAATCAAATACGATCAGTTTAAAATATCTTTCTAAAATTCAAAATTTTGGTAAAATTAACAGTTTTCATAAAATTGTATGTTTAATAATTTGACCAATATAGGATTTACACATTACGTATAATACATACCTTTTACAATTTATTTAACAAGCGAGAAAAATTTAGTATTGCTAGGAATTAAGTGAATGTTATAAAAAATTAATATAATATTGCAATGATCAATTCTTATAGAGAATATTAGAGTTTCTAATCATGAAATTTTAAATAAACGAGCATATTTCAGAGAACGTATACATATTTAAGCAGAAAATATAATTTTCTAATAGCTAATTAATTGTGATTTGAAATGCGGTCACTAAATAAAATATAAAATCTACCAAAGGTTGTGGTCAGTTTTTGTAGAAAAAATCAAAAAGTTGTATATTTTTGCTAGGCATGAACGAGCAAATTACATAAACATTTTTTTAATTTAATATTACTAATCATATTTGATTGCATTTTTATTATATAGGGCTCGTTTAAACTTCATTCAGTTTTTGAAAAAAATTAAAATTTTTACAATATGACATTAAAAACATTCTAATAAACATTTGCCATCTTTTATTAATAGCATATAAAATAAAATAAATTTATAAAACCTCTAATTTTATACAAAAATAAATGCACCTAAAAAACAAACTAATTAAAGCAATAGGCTTTTTTTTAAATTTTTCATATGTTTGTATCAATCCTTTCTCCACCTCAATATTTTTAAAAGTATTATGGAAGATTATGAATCAGTTTTGTTAGTCAAAAATAACGTAAATATATACAAAATCCCTCAAATTTTCGGGAATTTAAGGCACAAAGCTGCAGACTGGAAATTAGACAATCCCGAGTGGACAGGCCGCTTAAAATTAGTAAGTATTGGCAACAAATGCTCAATAAAATTTGAAGACCAATCTGGCCAATTATTTGCTGAATGCCCCATTGACACTTATCCTGGAAAATGCATAGAAGGAGTGAGTGATTCAAGTAGATATTTTGTGGTTAAATTGCTCAACAATGATGGCAGATCTGCATTTGTAGGTTTAGGATTTTTAGATAGATCAGACTCTTTTGATTTAAATGTTGCCTTACAAGACCATTTTAGATGGCTTAAAGATAGTGCAGATATTGATAAAGGAAACAAATTTAATACAAATATGCCTACAATTGATATGGGATTAAAAGATGGCCAAACCATAAAATTAAACTTTCCACTCAAAAAAGGAAAGGAAAGCCCATGTAATTCCAAAATTAAGCCAACATGCTTTGTAAAACTACCTCCACCATCAAATATTACAGGCATTGAATCTAACAATACTAAATCTCATAGTTTTCCTATTAAAACTATTGATCCTCAGTTAAATGGTAATTGGGAAAAATTTTAAAAATAATTTATTAATTATTTATTGAATATTGATTAACAATTTTTTTTATTATATTTTATAACTCTCAGGCCATTGGATTTAAAATATATATTTATATATTAGTATTCATTTGAAATAACTAGCTATTGTTATATGCAGTGTTGTTTAGCCTAGTGTGGTGAAGTAAAGTTTAATGTCTTCCCCATTTTTGTAGTTAAAATTTCATAAGTTTGGCAAAATTAACATTCTAAGCACATACTACCCAAAGTTCATTTGGCTTATTTTAAACAAATGTTAATAGACATATTTTTTTGCCATAAAAATCAAAAAAACATTATAAATGGAAGACCTCGAAAGATAAAAACCTTAGGAGCTCTAGAAATTTTAAAATTTTTATTTTATTATTATTAAGTAAGAGTTTCAGATTTTATTAAAAAATAAAATTTTTTGATTGAGCCTCTTGTTACAAACTCAATGTTTGTAAACTGTTAAAATATAATTACCTTTGCCTATATTTTTTAAATCAATGTTAGGCAAGCAGTTTGCCAAAAGTAATTATTTTTTAAATTAATACAATTAAAGCTAAATATATAGTTGTAGAATTAAATAAATGGTGCCAAGTTGTTTTTAAACTCAAAATTTTGAGCTCACCTCATATAGTGACCATATCAAAATTTTAAGCAATGAAAGCTCCAGTCATATGTTAAGGATGGTTATTGGTTTTGAAAAGTGACATTGGTAATTGAGGTATCTATAGGCAGAATACCAATATTTATTAAATCAATCAAATCTTCTCTGTCATATAGTTATGTGAGCTTAGTTTAAATTTAATCATTCATTAAACCAACAAGATTACAGTAGAATAAATTTTTTTAAAAATGAATTAGTAAACAAAATATGAAATAAATTACAATTGGTTCCAGGACAATTTTGCATCTGTAACACAAGTGATTGCAGACTTTCGTCTAAATATAAGTATTAGTTTTATATTTGTAGGAAGAAAATTTAAAATTAAAAGATATTATTACGTCAAAGGACTAGATATTGTTCCTGTATTGGGTAAGTTATTTAATTCAATTTTTATTATATTATAACTTGGCTCCTGTAATAAAAATTAGTCATAAGAAATAACAATAATATAGAATTAAAAAATGCAAATAATCATTTTATGATATATATTTTATATTGTTGAGATTTTTTTGTGCCAATAATTAGCTCACATTAGACATTTAAAATAAGAAATTTATATTGACTATTTATTCAATTTTCAAAATCACTTTTATTTTGATTTTAAGATCAATTTTTATAGCCAAAGGAATTGTCAAAATAAAATAATTTAAGTGACGTTTGCTACCTTGAGATTCCAAAAACAAGTATATAAGTTGACTAAAACTTAGTTTAATTTAGAAAATATCAATAATTTTTTTTATTTAAAATCTTAGGTTTTAAATGTCAACGTTTAGGATTAAAAGGTTTTGTGTCCAAACTCTTTAGTAAATATATAACCCTAACCAGGATTTTTTTTTAAATTTTGAAGTAAATTTTTTTTTTGTTTTTTAATTTTTAGGTCCAATTATAAAAAATGGTTTATAACAGGCTTAAAAAACATACATGTCAAAAAAATATTGAAAATTGGCAGTTCAATCTATAATTGTTTAAAAAGTAAAAGATTTTTCTCAATAATATTAAGTATATAAATCTTAAATTTCTTATATAGACTAAACATAACTACTAGTGACTTTATGGAATATAAATTAATTATTATTTCCTCCTATAATTAAAGCTGAGACTTGCAGATAATAAATAATGTATTTAAAAACAATTCTACATTTAGATGTTGCAAAAATATAAATGCCATTTTTTCTTCATTTTAATTTTAAATTACCATATTTTATAAGAGCTCTCACAATATTCTAAATATGTAAAATTGGTTTATCATTGAGGTTGCAAAAATTAGTTATATAATGTCATAAATATGTCGTTAAACCATAACTTACATAACAAAAATCGCAAAGTGGCAACAATTCTTGTTCGTTTGCTGTGAACATCACTTTTTCACCAACTCTACAATAGGAAAATAACCTATAATTTTCAAAAATGTTAAAAAAACTGATAAAAGAAGCATACCTACAGATGGCGTTATTTAAGGAAGGGAAATCACGTTGCATATTATTGAGAAAATTGGTAGTGACTTCTTGAATACCGACTGACAAAATTTCAGTCTAAAAAATTATACAACAGCCTATGAAATGTTGTCACTTATTATATTAATTTAACCCTCGATTACACACATGAAAAATGAGTTACACCAACACACGCATTGGGTCTTTTTTGACCCAGATAAAAAATTCAATTTACTGCAAATCAGTTATAGTTCGAGAGCTTAATTTTTTTTTTATTCCAAAAGTCAATTGCATATCTTTATAAAACTGACTTAAAGATTTATATTTGTTGCAAGATTATTTTAAATTAAAAAATATAAAAAATCTGAAAACACTCAGATATTATTGCATATTGGGTAAGATACTTAAAAATTTATATAATATCAATATAATATTCTCAAAAACGGTATTTATTAAATATTCATAATGCAATGAACAATAATATAAAAGATAAAGTAAATACAAATAATAATAATATGATACCATCCATATTTATATAGTTGAGAGATTTTTTTTGCCAATTAATAGCTAAATAACATTTAAAACAAGAAATTTATCTCAGAATGTTTTATTCAAATAGTCCTAATCAACTTATACTTAAATTTTTAGTTTAATTATTGTCAGAAACACAAACATGGAATCGTTTCCTTGATTTATATAATTTATCATAACCAAAATTCTGCCAGGATTATAGGATTTATAGAGATTCTCATTAAAGTTCTAGTAATTACTTTTATGGGAGTAGAACTTGAAATATCAGATATTTTTTTTATTTTGATCTTAGGTTTAATGTCATCAAGATTAAAAGCTTTTAGTGTCCAATGCAAATCTAGAATTTAAAAATAAGTTATACCTCCGTTTGTGACATAACTAATTTAAAGTAAAATTTTTTTATCCCAAATAATTTAGGACTCCAAATATCTCTTATATTAAGTTTATTATTTTTTTGAAAGCCGGCATATAAAAGTATAGACAATTAAGTCAATAAAATTTGAATTGCAGTTCAATATATTCATCAATTGTTTAAATTGGAATGATGCAATATATTTTTCTCCATATTATCAGTATATGAATTAAAAAATTTTATTTAAAAAAACCTAACTGATGTTAGTAGCCTTCAAGGAATATTCATTCAAACCAGGATTTCCAAATATAATATTAATAGCTCTTGTTCTTGTTTAAATAATGGTGATTTTAGACCATTTAGTTTTATTGAGACCTTAAATAAAATAAACAAATATAAAATAAGATTTATAAGTTTGTCTAGATAATAAATTGCTTTTCATCGTCCTCCTGATCAGTTTTAGAATCATCACTTTCATTTATATCAGGTTATCTTCAGTATCTTCATCGTCTGATATTAAAGGTTTATCGTGGGTTCGTCAATATGTTATATAAAGTTAAATATGGGGTCAATTTGGACCCAACGCATTAATGTAATCGCAAATTGGTAAAATTCTTGAATTCGTTTGGTCATAAACGACCCAATATATTTTAAAATAACCTTTATTTTTTTAAAGTTTTATTTAATTTTATAAAAAGTAAACCACAGATGGCTTTAGGATTTTTAGCAATTTTTAAACGCATATTATTGAGAAAATTGGTAATATATAAATAATTTTAACAAAAGTTCAGTCTAAAAAATTATACAACAGCCTATGAAATGTTGTCACTTATTATATTAATTTAATGAGTAAAATATTAATTGAAAAATAACTATGCAAACATTGGCCAAAACAGATTCACTGGACAGTGGTTGCTCGATATTGTTGATGTGTAAATAGTAGGCAATTTCTTTAGAAGTGGCATCCCTTAATTAAATAATACAGGTCAATAACAAATGTTTGCAAGTTAGGAGCTAACTTTAAAAATCAGACCTGTCAAAGGTATTTTCAAATCTGTTTGCCATTATTAATCAAAATTAAGCCAGTTATAAACATTAAAATTTAAAAAAAATCTGAAAAAATTATTTTAATATAAAAAAGCTAATTAAAAACGTATTTTTTTTTATTGTATGTCCTATTTGAATTAAGGTGCCAAATATTCTGTATAACCTTTTTACATTGAGAATAAAAATATAAGTTTCAAGTGATTAATATGAAAAAATCTTAATTTTTTTCTTTTAGGCATTTTTGAGGTTTATGTCAATTTGGTTAAATATGGCCTTTTTTCGAAATTTACATAAAAAAATAATTAGAGTAAGAAACTTTGGAATGGAAAATATATATGAAATAAGACCATCATGGAGATTATTTTCTCCAGTGTCATTATTATGATTTTTCACTCATTGATTTTTGCCGATCAGTGTAATAAACAATATTAAAAATAATGATTAAGATTTGCATACTGGTTAAACTATACTTTAGACCCTATGTTATAAAACAATAAGGATGCAAATTTAAAAATAGACAACCTAATTAAAATATTCAAAAATAATTTTCAAAAAAATTACTTAATATAATGGGCCCCATAAGTTTTATTTATTTTAAACATTTATAAAAATTAATTCAAATCTTATTTTTTAGTTTTAATCAGTTAAAAAAATAATGTACTAGGCCAAGCAACCAGTAATGGCAGATTGGAGAGGATAAATTAAAGCAAAATAGGTTAAGGCAGAATTAACCAAGCTTGTAAGTTTTACCTTTTCATAAGAAAATATTGCTAAAATTATTGTGGTAAAAAATTGTATATTAAACAGATAAAAATAAAATATAGCAATTTTACTTTAATGGTCTGATAATAGTAACATCACCAATCTTTTGAGAATATGACTATAAATAAAAAGAATATTAATAATCTACCAAACAATAAAACTCTTTTTATATAAATTACAAATTTTATACATTAATAATATTCTTTTAAAAAATAAATACAACTATGCTTACAACATCAACACCCATTTGTTTACCACCACCCATAATAAGAGATGATAAAGATTCTGTAGCCATTTTAGTTAAATGATCCCCAATAATGACTTTAGTTATAGCCAATTGATCACATATTTTGGATATTAACCTAAACCTAAATAAACATTTTAATTGATATGCACTAGTAAAGAAAACAATTATTAACATTAATATTCAGACCTTAGAATTTTTTTAATAAATTTCTGGTTTTCATTATTTATATAATCTATAGGTGCCTGCTGTCTAGAAAATATCAAATTTTCATTAAATTTGTCAATGTCTTGAAATAATATTGAACCATTATAAAATAAAAACTAAAATAATTGATTAATAAATTACATTTAAAGCTGAGAATAACAGTTTAATATTGGACATATGTGGTCTAATTGTTTCATAATTTATTAGTTCATCTAATTAATTAATTGAACAGCATAATAACCACTAATATAAAGATAAAAAGGGTTTAAGTGCAAAAGGGGCCTTTGCCTTTCATGAACTTTTGTCTATTAATAGTTAAATATAAAATGCTACTGTTTTTGAAATCAAATGGTTGAGCACAATAGAAGCTCTTCCATCCGTAAATAATACCAATACATTTTCCCCTTTGGAAACAATATTATGCTTGCCAAAGGTTGCTCTAAATTTGTGTTCAAAGTAGCTATTAAAGCAATTTATGCAAAATGGATCATTTTGCCTTGACAGAATATTCGCATCTTGATCACATTTTCTACATTTAATTTTAGTAGACGACGCTTGACACATGTTTAATTATTTTTTATCTAAATTTTAAATTTAAATTTATGCGTTTTTAGATTTTTTTATGGTCACCTGAAAAATTGAAAAAAATCTTTGCAAAATGTTAGCAGGAGACACATTTACACCACCTTCCTGGGCAGGAAAGCCTCCACCTGGCCTGCATTTAGACGTAACTAAGAGCGATAAGCTAATTCAAGTTATAACATTTAATTTAATACAGTTTTAGTTTTTTAATACTATGCATAATCTCTTTTTTTTTATTGTTTATATTCTTTTGATTTTGTTGTTGTGATAAATTGTTAATGTTTTTATAATATATTTTTTAATATAGAAATTTATGGTGGACGAAAAAAGTTATTATTTATTTGGGAGAAATTCAAAAATATGTGATTTTGTTACAGACCATGCCTCATGTTCAAGGATTCATGCAGCTCTAGTATGGCATACCAATCTAGAGAGAGCCTTTTTAATAGATCTTGGAAGTGGTAAATATTTGTTAATTTATAAATTTATAATAATTTCTAATTAAATTAGCACCTCAACCTAAATAGGACATGACATATAATATTGATAAAAGTTTTTAACTGACAAATAAATATATATAATTATATTTATACAAATTTATTTCAATTGTTTCTTGATTGTTTATTTTTTTTTCATTAGTTGATAAAATTTATTATATATTTAAATTATGTGTATAATCACTAAAATATCACCTGATTAATTTAATTACCTATTGTACAAATGTTTTTGCCATATAATTGTTTAAACAAATTACTTAACCCTTTTTTTTTAAATAAACATATTGGCTAAAAAACATTTTACATATTTTATTTTTTTTGTAATATATTTAGTATAATAAAAGAAATAAGACTTTTAAATTATTATATCTAATTTAAATTATTATATCTAATTAAATAAACAGTTCATGGTACTTTTATTGGATCCATCAGGCTTGAAGTGCAGAAACCTCAACAAATTCTCATTGATAGTCCAATTCATTTTGGAGCCTCTACTCGTCGATATGTTTTGAGGGAAAAGCCACAAAATTTGGTTATGCATGGGGGCATTGGGGGTGATTCAATATTAGCACACGATAGTTCAAATCTTAGTATTCTACATGAGCTTCCTGAAGATGAAACTGAACTTGAAGTTGTTGCTTTTTTAATTAAGTTATTTATAAAAGCAAATGTGTTAAGCTGTAATTTACTTCATTTTATACATATAATTAAAAAATATGACCAAAGCTTTAATTAGTAGCATTTACTCTAACATTTATTTGGATGGTCATACAGGCAAATATAATAAAATGGTAATTAAGGTTTTTCCATTTGAAGTTTAATGATGAAATTGGCACAATATGCATAAAAATTTATAGAAACAGAAGTGATAAGTTATTTTGTTTTTTGTTTTCAAATTAAATGACATACACACCCTTTTTATATCAAATTGTTTTTTTATCATTCTTAATTTAAATATGTAAGTAATATTAAAATTGCATCAATTAAGAATTTAACCGAATTCAATACTGCCCACAATCGTCGGATTGCTGCTTCAACCGCCTTGATAGGATCTGAGGATAAATCTACCACTAAAAAATGTAAGTGCTTTATTCTCGTGATATATAATTTTTTTATAATTAGTTTGGCTGTGTAGAATTTTTTTGCCATTTGGTTTATGGTCATCATTAAAATACACAAAATTTGAATTTTTAAGAAATTTTCAAATACGCACAAACTTGTAAAAGTTTTATGCTTGGTGTGAGTTGCCATAAATAGGTTTTAGTCGAACATTATACCAGTTATTTTTTTCCTTAGTTTTTTTTGCCTAATTAACATAGTAATATTTGACTATACCATGTGAATGTTTGACATTTATGTTGTTTTCTTCTAGTAACCTTTTGTGCTTGCTTAGGTAAGTTTTAGGCAGCTCTTTTTTCTACTGTCATTTTGCTAATAATATTATCAACTGAGTTGATACCCTTTGTTCCTTTCCATTTCAGACTGCATACCTTCATCTTTTTCAAGACTAAATTTTTAATAGCTGTGGCCTGTTAAAATTTGCCTGAAAATTGGATTAACGTTAGAGTGACCTGTTTGCCAAATTTAAAATTTTAAAATAAAAGTTTGTTGCGTGGTATTTTGTAAAATAGTAAATTGTGTTAAAATTTTTTATTCAAAGGCCCTTACACCGTATAAATTTTTTCTCATTCTTTAATATAAAACTGGCCATAGCTATTAATATGGCCTTTTAAATAATATCTATTGATTGGCCTAGCCTTAGCCCATAAAAAATACGACGCCGGCTCGACCCTTTCAGCCCTTAACCCACTCATGGATATGAATGAGAAGCTACGAGGCGGCGCTGGAAAACACAGCGTCCGATTTTCCGATCGCGAGGAAGTTATCAATCCTGGTAAAAAATATATAAATTACTAACCCTAAAGCTTTATTTAGTGATTTTTGTTGCATTTATGATTCATGTACATTTTTTTAAATTTCTTTAATCAAAATATGCATTTTAATTATTTAGCCTGTAAGGCGTTGTTTCAGAATAATTTTATATTTTTGCAGAGTATTTTGTATAAATAAGAAGTTTTCAATTATTAGAATAAACATATTTTTTTCTCGACAATTTTTTTTTAAACATATACGATGGTTAAACGTGACTTTTTAAATAATTATTTTTATTTTGTTTTTCTATTATAAATTTTTGTAAATTTTAATTTTATATTTTACTTATTTAATATTACATTTAACAGAGGATATTGATCCATCGATTGGCCGATACAGAAACATGGTTCAAACCATAATTGTTCCCAAGGTTCACTTTTAGTTACTCTTAATTATATACTATTTTTTTAATTTCCACCGGTTTAAACAGATTTTTTGGAGTTTTACATTTGATGAATAATATCAGTTTATGGTTTTTAACTTATGCAATATTCAATTAGACTTGTGTGCCAGCTTGACGGCTGCCGGCAATCTAGGTGGTTAAGTCTACTTTTTTGGGTTAGGTACTTTGTTTTAAATTTATTTAGCAGGCAGTAGCTTTTATATGAATTGAACTAATAGCGAAATCAAGGAATATGATATACTCAACCTATTTCACATAGTTTATTACAATTGACTACTGAGATGCAGTTTATTCAATTTTAAATAATTAAGTATGATATATCATGTCGATTATTTCTATATTTTTAATAATTGCTTAAATTTCTTCACTTTAATCTCGGATCCAGGCCTCATCCGATGCCCATAATCCACTCGCCTTGCAAAAAAGTAAAACATTGCACCCAAAAGCCCTAATGGGTGGCACCCACGATCACTTACACGGCATACAGCGTGGCTCCTCCAATCGGATATCCGCTTCACTTTACTACGACAAACTAATACATGATGAAAACGATGAAGGTTTTTTTTATACAATTTATAAATTTCACTTCCTCTATTGGCCAATGATATTTTTTAATTATTATGTTTTGCAGATGATATACATTAATTTAAATTTTTATGGCGATCTTTAATCATTAAAAAAGTCAATATAGGAGTATATGTCTCCTTTCAGATTTGTTTTACTATTTGTTTTTCCAATCTACCTTTCTTATTCGCCAAATATAGTTTGCTACATTCCAAACGTAAAATTTTTATGCCATTTTTTGCAAGCTCGAAGATTAAGAAAGATATAAATAAATGAGATTTGAACTTGTAGTTTATTTAGTAGTTTAGACAATATCAAAAGTTTCGTAGTTTTTATAAAAAATTAGTTATAGGCAATTTGTCGCTTGTTGCATATATTTTATTGAGTTTATTGCTAATTGCTTTTTTTTATTTTTTTGTCAAAATCAAATTTTAATTTTTTTTTAATATTTTTTTTATTTGTCGAATTAGATAAAAAATAAAATTTACATAAAAATTAATATAAAATTTTGCTTTTATAGACTTATATGGATAATTTAACAATAATATTGTTGTATATCCTTTAGCTTGAAAACAAAGTTTTGTCAAATATATTTCAATCATCTTCTTCTTTTATTTGAATAATATAGAAGAACTGAATTTCATCCTTTTTGCGGAAACCAAAATTTCCTTAATTGTGGCCTTAAGTTCATTTTTTATATTTTAAAAATAAAATTTGACATGAAATAAGAGGTTAATTTAAAATGAATAAAGTAATATATGTTTGATGGCGCGTTGTCCCGCTAAGCCAGTTACCAGAATTATTCTTTTTAAAATTGAATGTACGGTTAATTAAAGAACAATATCGTTCAGTTTTTTTTTAATTTTGTCTCAAGCATATTACATTTTTGTTTTTTTGCTATTTTAGAATAGCTAGGTCATTTAGGCGAAAATACAAAATAAAGATTGGAAAGTGACGAAGCCTAGTTTTAACCTTCTGAAAGTAAGAAGTTTAGGTGATAATTATCAAAATCCATTGTATTACTACATATAACAAGGTTATCAAATTAGCACGGATGATCTTAAAACACCTCCTTTTGCTCCGCGTTGCCCCTCCGGTAGTGGTTCCACAATTTTGCCGGGCAAGTCCGGAAGCACTGGCGCTTTTAAATTCATGCTCCCTAATCCGGCCCCAAATATCGATATTAACGACGATGGGCTCGTATCACCTCAAACTACGACGGGTGGCAAACGTAAAAGCAGCGAAAACGAAGTCACTGATATATCTCAGAATGGTGGAGACAATTCTGTTACAACCGATCAACTTTCACATGTTCCCGATAACGATACTTCCCTACTCGGACCACATTCGTTTTACGGCACTGCCACGGCCCAACCCGACCAACCGGCCCCCGAAACATCTGTCGGGCCTTACCACAAAAAGAAGAAATATGCGAAGGAAGCTTGGCCAGGAAAACGGCCTAACCATTCCCATACCACAGCATCCGTCAATTTACCACCTACCCTTTTGATATGAAATTCGTTTGATATAATCATACATTTGTTTACTTACATATTCAAATATTTTTGAATTACACTTTAACCCATCATTTTTTTGTAATTCATAAGTTTTGCAAGTAAAAACTGCATTTTAACACATTTAAAATGTTGTTGTTATATACCTTTAACCCCTTTAATTTGCTAAATTCCGAATGGGAGACGGGGGCACAGCACCTTGTTTTTAAACTATAAAGTTCTGCTATTAAGAGCTTTAACTGCATTTACATCTATGTATCTTTTTTAGCTCTATAACCTACGGAGACTACTAATTTGAGTCTATCCTAATTTGCGTTCAGCAGATAAATAATTGTAGTAATCGAGTAAATATCTCGGAAAATTTTATTGATCATTATTTTCAACAGAAATATGTATATCGTGATGTTTTGTATGTTTGATTAAATAAATTGGCACTTTTTAAACTATTGGATATGTAATATTTATGTATACAAAAATAAATATATTTTTTACTGTTCGTCGATTTATATGAAATTTATGTGTTGAAAGAGGATTAATTTTTATATAAATATACGGATTTTCATCTTTAAATGTGCTCTTTTATGCTATAATTTCTTTTGTCCACAATTTCTAATAGGTTATTTAATTTTTGGCAAAAATTTATATGTTTTTTGACATAAAAAATCAAAATTTATAGGCAACCTTGAACAGTGATAGAATAAAGAGCGCATAAAAATAAATTGATTTAATTTTTTAGATTTAAAATGATTAAATGTCACGTTTTATCTTAAAGGGTCATTTTTGGCCATAATTGGGGGACCAATCAAATTTTGTACGCTATCTTTTCATTAAAACCACAATATTTATTGATTTTGGCAAATATTTAGCGTTTGTTAGGAAAAGTTATAAAACTATAAATCTTATTTAACAAATTTTTTGTAGCTTATGTTTGGCCGTGAAATGCAATAAGTTTGTGTGAACCAGGTCTTGTAAGATAAGAGCCTTGCTGACATTTTTATACGTAGAGTAGTTTTATTATATCTTGGATATTCTGTTATCTTTCCGAATTGCACCATTTAACCGTCGATTTATCTTCTAAGGCCAAGGACCAAATAATTTCAGTTTTCTGCCACACTTTTGATATACCGCAACCTTGAAATATCTCTGCAATCTGTGGATTAAAATCCCTGGTGGTCAGAAATTTGCGATTTTAAAAATTTTTAATGATTAATATACCTTATAAGGAGAATTTTTTGTTTGTAAAAATCTAATCTTAATTAGAAAATGGACAAGTCAGTGTTTTTATCACTTAGCAATCTTAAATTAACTGTTTTGAAATCAATGATGTGAATCTTCGTGACAAACGTGATATTAAAAAAATTAAAGCAAGCAAAAATAAATTTTAAAAACACATTTAGAAAATCAATTTATAAATTTAAGAATTTGCTCAAATCTATATATGATTGAAATTATTTATATCGGTTTTTTAAATTGAAAAAGTAAAAATTAATTAATTTTTTTGAATGTTGTGTTTCAATTTTTATATTTTTTTATAAATTTTAAAAATAAAAGGCGGTCGACGAATATTTTATTTAATTAATATAATATGGTAATTTATGCATTTTTCACATGGCTGGTTTTTGGACGTTTGATATTAAAGTACTGTATTTAATTAAACATTAATTTAATGTTCACTCTTTTCAATAAATCTTGTTTTAATCAAATATACTTTTTTATAAAGAACATTGTAAGCAGAATTTGCTAGCTCAGTTTGTTTTACAAACCTGACTTAACGTTTTACAAAACCCGTTTAGGGTAGATTGCTTGCAAGATATGAAATAATGGAGCAGTTTTTTGGGTCATTACTTTGAAGAATTTGCTGTAACAATTATACCGCCTAATATTGCAATTTTATTTCCCCAACTAAAAACATGGAAACTGTAATTGAATGCAATTTTAATTTAAATATTATTTTTTCCAAGTTTTATTTTGCTAACTTACCTTAAACTATAAAACATTATTAGATTTTTCTCTGGGGAATAACTTTAGATGAAGTTACACCCTTAATTAATGCAATGCAAAATTCGTTAAATATTAAAGAGTTTTTCAAGAGCACACATACACATCTTCATTAAAATGTCAAAAACTTAGACCTTATAAATCAGGTCAACAACGTCAAAATAAATCTCAGATTGATGACAACTCAGGCCTACTCTATGCGATATAAAATATTTATGATTTTAATTTAGCTTGAGCGTCACATTCTTTTTAGCTTCCAAGAATTTGGGGCACCGACAGGTTTCGGGGAAAATAGGAATAATTTATGAAAGAGCGATATTTTTTTCATACAAATAATTAAAACGGGAAAGGTAAAGCTACGACATAACAGTTACCCTTGAAAATCGGACAAAGACATAAGGGCGGAGCTTTATAGCTTACAATATTAAGATCTCCTGTAAATTTCTACATTAAAGAAAAGGCAAATATTTTCAAGCATAGTTTACTGCCATCTATTGTGAAGATATTAAAAATATTTTTAATATTACCTTTATACTTTGTTTTTATATCTATGGGCGAGGTCCTGATAACAAATTTTTAAATAACGATACAACGACACATGTTGACCTTTAGTTTAATCTTATATTGACACATCAAATAAATACATTTTAAAGTTAGTTTAGTGCAATCCATAAACAACAGTTTCTCGGTGTCCCCGAGCAAAATCAGGCGTCCTTTATAAGTATACCTTTTAATACCAGCAAATAAATCAAAACAACTTCAATGAAATTAAAGCAATATGGCTTTATAACCACTTTTTCCCGATTTTTAAATCAAATCTGGTCTTGGCAGTACCCGAAATGACAGAAAAATGACAAAGAAGTTTATTTTATAAGGAACCTCGATGGCACGTATACATTTAATACTAATATTTTAGCGTTTTAAACGAAAATTCTACCAGCATTGTGTGACTATTCAGCATTAACTTTGGCTCATCGGTTACACTCAAACGTGTTAAAAGATTTTTGTTTTGAAGTTTTTCAACTAAAAATGTTTTATGTTTTGGACATTATCATCAAATATAAATAATATGAGCAACATAACGGTATCAATCGAGGGGATTATGAGAACGAATTGAGGCCTTCAAAAAATTTTAAATTTTTAGAATTTTTCTGTTTTAATTAACCATCTTGTTTAAAGCAGGCTTGGGAAAAAAGAGCAAGCCCAGAG
Organism: Acutogordius australiensis; assembly: GCA_030555515.1. Lineage (NCBI taxonomy): Eukaryota > Metazoa > Nematomorpha > Gordioida > Gordea > Gordiidae > Acutogordius > Acutogordius australiensis. Next base: position 14,131,352 of record CM060245.1, read on the forward strand.
GATTTTTAAGGACTTTTTTACTAAAAAAGCCCACACTTAAAGGGCCAAAAATTAAAATTTTACAATTTTTGGCATAAAAAAACCTCTTTAAAAGCTCCATTTTTTTACTAGTAAAAGAAGCTCTTTTTTAAGAGCTTTGTCGGCTCAACAAATATCATTGTCAGAAAAAAGATGTTAATGGAAACATAAAAGCAGGGCTGGGAAAAAAAACTAATTGGGCTTTTTTTTTAACAAGTTTTTGAGTTTTTTTCCCCAAATGCTCACAAACTCGTGGGCATGGCAAAAGAAAAGCCCCTTTTTTAAAAAAAGCCCCTCTTAAAAAAAACTCTTAGGAGCTTTAAGAAAAAAAAACCACCCATCATTATTATAAAAAAAAATCAAAATTTTTCGAAATTATTATAAAGAAAACAAAAAATGGACTATTTGGGGCTCTTTTTAAGAGCCACATTTTGTGGGATTTTTTTGGCCCCTTTTCTTAGTAAGGGCATTTTTTGAATTCTTATTTTGGCCCTTAATTTGTGGCCCTTTCTTAATTTATGTTTGGGGGGGGGGGGAGTTTTCCCAGCACTGCATAAAAGCATACATCCTCATCATGGCCCTATTTCTATACCGTTTTTCCTAGTTTCTTCCGCCTTCAATTCCTTAGATCCAGATATCAAATAAAAGCCTTTTTTTAACCAAATTGACAGATTTTGCGACCTCGAAAATAACCTATAAAGAACAGATTAAAAATTTTTTTTTCCTCTAAAAATTTCTTGTAACTTATATTTATAATTTCAAATAATGAAAAAAATTTTCATTTAGATTATCGGTTAAGAAAAATATTTGGCGTCCAAACTTAATTACGGAACGATATTATCGGTTTTTAAGAAAATTATTTGAAGTTTAAATTTAACAGTAGCTGTTGTAAACATGCAAAAAAAATCCAATTCATTTTTTAATTTTTTGTTTTTTTTAACATTTTTTCTAAAATTTTCAATGTTTATAGCTGACGTTAATAATTTTTAGAAAAAACGGTAAGCGGATTTGAGAATCCCTAAGATGGCAGGGCTCTGTAATAGCTCATAACTCTCAAAAATTTGTGACCTGTGTAATAGGCCAAACCATTTTAATATTTTTTGTTTTTATTAAGAAAAAAGATTTTAGCTTTAATCAAAATAATATTTATTATTTATAAGGTATATTCTGCTTAAGTTTTGTATCTTTTTATAGTTAATTTTTCTCATATCATAAAATAAAATATGACACAAATTTAGCCAAAATATAAGGCTTTTTTCCCTTTTTTTTTGAAAAGGCATTTTTTTAGCTTTAAATTTATAAATAATATCAGCTGTTTCCCTCTTTTTTGGCCCAAGAAAAAATGCCATTTTATCCCCTTTGGCCCACACTTTTTTAGCAATGGTTAAGAAAGCTCAATGAACGTGCCCTGATATAGGAAAATATATAAACATCTTCCGGTAAAAACCTAAAAAGTTTATTTAAACACCAGTCTTAGAGTTAAAAATTTATTAATTCTTCGCGCTTCCTTATCAATTAATCAAATCAAAAACATTTTCCATATTAATTAAAATAACTCCTCAAAATTTAATTAACGCCCCTAATAATATATCTCATGTCTATTTTTATGACATTTCAGATAAAATGTGTATTTTAGAGTATATTATAAATATTTGGCCCGAAAAATTATTTTCACTCGCCAGAGTCTTGTAGAAATTATTTTTTGGGGTGACGGATTTAATTAATTAAGATTTGTGTATGGGGGAAATTTTTTACCCCCACAATTTTTAATGAAATATGTGACATTAATATATTTATTTAATATTAATATAGATCAAAATGAGAGCTTAAAAAGTAGATTACATACGTTTTTCATGGTAATCATATCATTCGCACCTCAAATATATGGATCTCACAGAAAATTTAAGGGATAAACTGAGATATTTAAATAATTATCTACCGGGCGGTAAAATGTTTTGCACTATCAATAGAAATGTTGAATGAATTGATCTTTAAGTGGACGAACTTGGGGGTCTTGTGTTTGTGTTATACATCTTAGACAGCGCTGAGCCTTGTTGAGAATTAAATGGGTGACCGTTAGGGACTAAAAGAAGCCGTCCCTTAAAATTATATTTAAATATTGTGGCCACCGGCATGCGTTAAATCTCATCGTGATTGAGTTATATAGTATTAAAAGAAGCAAAGCCCTGACGGTTATGCTACCCCAGATGTAGAAAATGGTTTGTAAAAAACTCAATTATCAAACTGGGTTTCTCAGTAGAGCACTTTGAATTATACATATTTATAAATAGGTCCTTGGTTTTGTAAAGAGATTCTTTGCTTGTTTGCGCATTACAGGGACTCGCATACAAATATAGATATGATAAAAATTTTACATCAAATGTTAAAACCGGCCTGTAAACTTGAAAGTGCCAATTCGGGCTTTTAAGCAGTAGTCTAACTCAAATTTTTCAGCCCTGTTTAAATCAGTGCTGGGAAAACAATGAGCCCTTTGGCTCATTTTCCCCCCAAACTTAAAGATAAAAAGGGAGTTACAAAAAGGGCCAAAATAAGAATTCAAAAAAAGCCCTTAGTAAGAAGAGGGGCAAAAAACCCCCAAAAAGTGCATATTTTGTTTCTTCATAATTATTTCGAAAAATTGATTTTTTCTTTGTAATAATGATGGGTGGGTTTTTCTTAAAGCTCCTATGAGTTTTTTTTTATGAAACGGGGGTTTTTTTATGAACCTTTTCTTTAAGCAATAAAGGGGGCTTTTCCTTTGCCATGCCCACGAGTTTGTGGGCATTTGGGGAAAAAACTCAAAAACTTGTTAAAAAAAGCCCATTTTTTTCCCAAGCCCTGTTTGAATGCAACATTAATCGCTTGAAGATGATAGTTCATTTTATTACAAACTTGTAAAATTTTTGAAAAAAAATTTTCAATTAATGTTTGACAATTTTTTAAGCATTAGAATTTTCAAAGGAGTCATATTATAATGCTTATTAGGCCTTGTCTCGGTTTTTTCAATTAACAAATATGGGATTTCACAACAATTAAAACGTGTTTAGTAACGCGTTCTGGCGGCGGGCATTACAAAATGCCTTTAAATAATCATGATTCACGTGTACTCATTTTTTGGAATAATAATGGAAACCATGGCCTTAAATATGTTGCATACGTTTAGATATAAATTTCATAAACTCCTAAATATACTTTACTTAAAGCAAATTTATCAGGTTTAAATAAAATACTATAAAAACAGTTTTAGATTAAAATTTTTAAAATTTCAAATTTTGAACGCGTCCTTTCTTAATAATTAAATATTAATTAACCTTATTTTAGTATTTATATTAAATAAACAGCGCAAACTCTATTATTGCTTTTAAATGCTCTCTTAATTATGCAAATGCTTTTATTAAATTTTTTTCCTGATCCCAACTTATTAACAATATTAATTAAATTCAACCTTGAGAGCACTCAAAGGAAGTTTTATTAGCTAAACAAAAAATTAAAAATACAAATTTAAATAAAGACTAGGCCGCCTTTTATTAAATTTCTATTATTATTATGTTTTTACTCTAAAAAATGTACCAAAGATAGCGACCAAATAGAATGAAATTTAATAAACTTCACTCAAAGAATACAAAAGTCTACTGGACACCACATAAATTTGCATATTTTTGTTATGTTTATTTGATTTGTGTAATCCTAAGTAGAGATGATAAAAATTGGTCAAAATACAAGATGGCCATCCTTAGGTAGGGCAATTTAACTTATTTGGTGATAAATTCGAATATCGATTTGTTCGTTTATTGCTTTAAAGCAAAAAACACAGAACTTAACGAAACACCTATTTTATCTAAAAACTTAAGAAAACTGAACTTAATAATTAGTGCTCTAAGGACTTCCATTCAAAAATTAGTGGATATTTTGCAAGAGAGATTTATAAAAAACATTTTGAACGTTAAAACTTTTATAAAGATCTAAAAGCGCAAATTATGTTTATATGGACTGCGGCTAATAATTTCTATGTAAAATAAATTTTTTTTTTTTTAAAATATTAACGGCTAATATAAAAAAATGAGAATTAATTTAATTTGATCGTTTTAGGATATGCCTAACAAATTTTGATTTCTTAGATTTTAATGTTAATCAAATGCACTCAATTTTTTGAAACTTTACCCATTCGCAGCCATATTGATATTTGTTACAGAAAGGGAGGGGGTCTAACTACAGTGCTGGCCACTATAAATTGGCCAATATCAGAAAAAAATGATTATTTTCACATGTAATGTGGCCATCGACCACTATATTTTTGATCGTGGTCACAAATAAAAAGATCACGATTACAATTAAATGATCACGGTCACAATTAAATGGCCAAGATGATGATTTCATGAAAAACATCACTATGTTGTGTGGCCATTCCACAACTTAGTGATATTTATCATTAAAACATGATCTCGGCCATTTAATTGTGATCGTGATCATTTAATACCGTGATTTATTTATTTGTGACAACGATCGAAAAAAGAGTAGTCGATGGCCACTTTATATATGACCATGACCATTCTTTTTCTGACACTGGCCAATATTTAGTGGCCAGCACTGTGAGTGTAATATTAATTATTACAATGCGGACCACAATTATAAAAAAAAAATTTGATCGTGTTCACAAAAAAATGGATCACGACCACAAGATGGTCACACAACATAGTGATCTTTATTATGAAATCATGATCTTGATTATTTAATTGTGATCGTGGTCAATTTTTTGTGATCATGATCTATTTTTTGAGATCATGACCATTGACCATTTTTTAACACTGGCCATTTAAATGCGGCAAGCACTGTGATTGCCCTCTTTTTAAACATTTACAGTGTTGGTCACTTGTGTGGCCAGTGTTACTAAAAAATGGTATGGCCACATAAATTGTCCATCCATCACTATATTTTTGGTCATGATCACATATAACGATCACAAAAAATTGATCACGATCACAATCAAATGATCAAGATCATGGAAATTGTGAAAATCATTATGTTGTGGAACCAATTGTGACCATGATTAATTAATTGTGATCGTCATCTATTTTTTTTGTGATCATTATCAAAAATATAGTGTTCGATGGCCACATTATATGTGACCATTGACCAATATTTACTAACATTGGCCACATAAATGTGGTCAGCATTGTATATAACATTGTTTTAAATCTATACCGTTGAATTTTCATTTAGATCAAAAAAGTGCCATTTTTTATATTCAAAAATTAATATAGGCACATAGCATTTTAACATTTTTTATTAAATGCACCACTACCAGTGATTCGTAATAATTACGAATTTTGAATTAGGACATGAACAAGCATCAGACCTAGAATTTATAATGTTATAAGAAACGGAAGAAATTTTATATGATATTTTCAAATATTGTGGCAAAAATTTGTATTTTTTTTTTATAGAATATTTTAATTTATTGAACCATAGGGCAGGCCCGGTTCAGCACACACTTGTAGCAAATTTTTACCAATTGCCTAAAGCACCAATCCAGTAGTTTAAAAATTTTATTTATACAGTTTCAAAGGCGCAGCATTGTTGGATAGCTCTTATGGACACAGGCCCTGCCCCAGGAGTTAGTTATTAATAGTCAAGCTGAAAAAACTTAGACCATTTTTTAGCAGTATAAAAGAAAAAGGGGCTATGTTTTAGGATCAAAATAATGGCCCATTTAAAAAAGGACATAAAAATCCTAAAACGCATCTAATCATTATTTTTTCAAAGACCTTACCAAATTTTGAAAAAAAATATTTTATATTTAATTTCCCGTTTTTGCCCAATCGGTAGGTTAAAATTGTAATACAAACTGTATTTCCTGTCTATCTTAAAACGACACCGACAATTTTAGCTCGATTCTCTCCAACGAAATTTTACAAAAATTGATATTATACACCAAAGTGTTGACCTAAAATAATGACTCCTCCAACCATCAATCACAAAGAGTTATATGAAAACAATGTCGGATTAAGTCCGCCGACCAAAGTATCAACGTTGGTTGATCATATCACTCATCGGTGGATAAGGAGGATTCTATCACCATTGCCAAGTACGTGTAGGACGTAAATCTCTCCAGGGAATCTAGATTTTGAATGACAATCCAAGGCCACCTCCTCTCGTCCGATTCAAGATTTATCTTGCGAATCACCGATCTTGAATATCTTGTGAAAAGCAATTTTATTTTCAAGGTAATATTGTAAAATCTTTGTTGCTGAACCAAAATACTGTCGTGAATATCGAAAATTGACCCTGCTGCATAAATATAGAATGTTTAAAAATGTTATGTACGACATATTTACATTACTATGGATACAATGAAAATAATCCTAAATTTTCATCGCAAATCTGGATCTTTCACACGTAAGTACACGTGTTTATAAAGTATGGGTTGACAGGTAATAATGCTGAAACTGATACTTGGTTATAACAAATAATTATAGAGTTGGAACAAAAAATTGGTGGCCTTTTACAATCAGTTGGCCATATTCAACAATAATTTACAATTGTGTTTATTGCCACTGCATTTTTGTATAATTGTTTACAATGATGATTGCAACGGTTATTGATATCTGGGCCGGTCTATAAAGGGCGCCGTATTGCAAATGATAACTCTATAAAGGAAAATCAAATATTTATTAGAAACAAAAAGTTACTAAATGAATGCTCAGAATATGTTGTAAAGAAAGTTTAACCAGTTATACAGTATTTTGAATTTTACATTTTTAAATTTGTTTTTAAAAAAAAAACACTTTTTGCTGCTAGATTGCCTTAAATTTCAGAATGCACTTATATTTTTATTCTTAGGCCCTGTCCACTAAACTAATGCTGTAATATTTTTGCCTAAGTGTTTTTGTTTCTATTTTTGACTTTGCGTAATTTGTGCCACCTGTTTTTATAACTGCTAATTATGACAAAAACAAATTCATTGTTTTTGCGCCCAGCCCAACCGAACAAGTATGTGTAAGCCAAAGAAATAGTGTCCTTTATGTGGATATAGGGAGCCAAAAAATTGTGTCCTCTTAACTGTGGCTATAGGATCGTTTTTATTAAATTAAACTTAGTTTATGTTAGGCATTTTTACTAGTAAGAGGCCAGGTGTTTAAAACCCAAAAAAATTTGCTGTGATACCCTATAAATTGTCTAAGCCCTCAAATGTAAAAAACGATTTTTAAATAAGTTTATAGACATAGAACGTAATAAGGCCATTCCGATGTTCTTACAAACATTTGACCTCATAAAAGGATAGCAGTACATAAATATAAAGATTCTAAATTATAAGGCAAAAAATTTCCAGGTTGTTCGGTTAGTTGCAGGACGTAAGATTAGGTCTAAACTGGTGGGTTTTATCATTAACGTTACAGAATGCAACACATTTTGCATATTAAAAATACTTATAAGGAGCCAGCTAATAATTTATGACTAAAATATTAATTAAGTATAGCAAATAAATTTGTTATTTATTGCGTACATAAGCTCCTATGTATAATATTTAATTAAAAAGTTTTCTGCATTTTATTACCACACCTAACTTAAGGAGAGTTCGTGCTCTTCGATATAAATACGAATGTAAGTGGCGTGATCATCTTTGGAAAAAATCGGCGAAAAAAATCATCTACGGCTTAGTCCTTAAAAACTTGTGTGGTTAACTTTACTTAAATTCATAAATGAGTTATAAAGCGTTAGGTTTCCTTTAATTTCGTATATGGGCGCGTTCAGACTCCGTTCGTTTTTTTTTAAAAATTTTATAATTTTTCCCTTTTGACATTGAACGTTTTTTTACAAAAAAGTCGCCAATTTTTGTAATTAGCATTTAAATAGTTTTTATGAAAGAAAAGTTTTTAAAAAATTTTGAAAAAAATAAAAAAAATTCAAAAAATTTGGAATTTTTAAAATTTTTAAAATTTTTCAAAAAAATGAAATGAGTCTGAACGCGCCCTATGAAACAAAAAGGATTTTTATCGTTTGCACAACAAAACATTTTGTCGTATATGAAAGTACAAAAATTACAATTCCTATAACATTTAAGCAGTTTGAGGATTTAGCTTTTGCCAATAAATTTACGTCTACAGTTTCCTGTTTAATTATACCTGTAGCCGAAATTTAAAAGCTCTCCGCATAATCATTCATAAAATAATCTTAATCGATCATTTCCGGGTTTCGTCATATTACCTGTAATGATTTTTCATATTAAGGTATTTAGCAAGCGCCTAGTGTATTACGATGCGATAAGTGATTATCATAAAGACTCAGCGGAAAAAATAGAGAGACTATGCAGCCTAAGCCAATATATTTGAAATAAAAAGTCGAGCTGTGGGCTAAAAATAGTCAAATTGTTTTATTTTATGTGATATTTTATTGTGGTACATTAAGGCTAAAGAATTTATAAAAGGGCAAGTGTAAAGTGAGTTTTTATTTTCGTAAAATATTATTTTTTTTTAAAATTTAAAAAAAAAACTATTTCAGAAAAAAAATTTTTTGCGCATAAAGGCGCGTTTGAACTCGTTTCATTTTTTTGAAAAATTTTAAAAATTTTGAAATTTTATTTTTTTTTTTAAATTTTTTAAAAACTTTTTTTTTTCAGAAAAACTTTTTAAATGCCAATAACAAACATTAGCGACTTTTTGTAAAAAAGCTTTAAATGTCAAAAGGTAAAAATTTTAAAGTTTTTATAAATTTTAAAATTTTTTTTATAAAATTTAATGAGTCTGAACCCTAAACAAAATTTGGCAACTTTTTAAAAATTTGCGTTTTTTTGCACAAAATAAATCCAAAATTTTCAAATTCACAAAAATATAAACTCACTTCGCACTTGCCATGGTGTAAGATATTCCGATGTAAAATATTTTGTAACTTTTCTTTTAAATAAATTTTAAGTACCCAAGATTTTTTTTAAGTTGTGGGGGGGGGGGGGGTGAGGTAAAATAAACGTAGGGAAAACATAAGAGTGGGGTGTGATGGCATAAGCCAATTTTTTGCATTTTAAAACCTTTCATAAGAGAGATAATTTAGCAAAGGGAGGAGGGAGTGTGTGACCCCTCTCTCGGTAAGCCAATTATTTTGATCATAATTTGTCTTGCTCAAAAATTTAAGTAGTTAATTTTAAGATACAGTAAAAGTTCACTTAGACTTCACTACACAGAACCCATCCAACCGCGGGTAAATTTAGCTGATATTTTATATATCGGATCGCGAACTGGTCTAAACCGTATAACTAGAGACGGATTGGGTTAAATGGCCCTCTAACGGTGTTAAACAATGGCCATGAAAACTCTATATTATTGAACAGGCATTTGTTCAATTACACATTCCAGTCGTGCCTGTATTTTGCGAGGTGATACAATCATTTAATCTTTTTCGACGAGGTAAAAGTATAAATGGAAGGTTTAAATAAAATTATTCTTTTAATTTCTATTTACCCTTCACGCCCAGGTGGTATACAGAGCCCTCTAGCAGGATGAATGTAGTTTTTTGTGTTACTAAAACTGGCTGTTTCATCATTTCTTAAGTTCAATGTTGAAAACTTTTTTAGGCGTTAGAATTTTTATATAACTTATTTTATTTTAATGATTGTCAGCTACGTTTATATGGATCAAGATAAAAAGTTGATAATTTACAAATATTCTTAGATCATAGCACCGCAAAAATATTGTAAAAATAATGGTTAATAAATTTATGTAAAAACTCTTTATAATTTAGAAATAGAATTTTAAAATTTAAAAAAAAATGAATAAACTCTAAACGCACCCTAAATAGAGATAACGTCCTGTTTTATGAGTTTTTTTTATAGTCTAAATTGCTAATTAAATCGGCCTTTTGCCACTACCGATATTTACATTCTATAGGCGATATTAAGGAAAATTGAAATTACATTTTAAATTACATACATAATTACAGAGCTAATTTAGGGGGAGTGGGCTTTCCCATTTTTTTTTAATTTTATTGATATTTTGTATATAGAAATGAAATAATTTCAAATTTGCCCTTCTACCCTAAATTAAATTTAAACCTGGCAAACTGTTACTTAGCCTAACATTATACTACATACAAAAATTAGCCTTCGAAGGCGGCAATCAGAATCTGTTTTCCCCTCTTTACAAATCCTGATTACGCCTTTGCCATATTTCACGTCATTTACATCTAAATATAACTAAAACAACCGCTTTATTAACGAATGAGGTACCAATATCTTTAATATGATAATATACTGGGTTGAGTTTTATATCTGCCTTTTAAACAATCAATATGTTAAAAATTAGCTTTATAGAAAAAAATTGAAAAAATGAGAGATAATATTTTGGGGGATTAACTAAATTTTAGCGTTAATTAATAGAACAGTGGGTGACATTGTAATTAAAACGCCATAAAAATCGTTTTAGGGTACCGCCCTGTTATATTTCGCCCTATACTAAATCAACCTTAATATAAGTTTCATGGAAACGAGACATTAATATTTTTCTAATCTATATTTTTCTCCCTTTCATTTTTTTTCCAAGAGCCATCCATCTATCCTACAATCAATAAATAAATACTAATCCCAAGAATACGCTTCATATTTTGTACAATAACAAACTCATAAATATTGAAGCCTATATTTATATTTCCGTTTTTCACCTATATCTCATTTATTTTTAAAATAAATAGCTCATCGATTGACAGCCACACTTTTTAAAGCACTCTTAGCATAATGAAGTCCTACATTTTTTCAGGCACTAAATATATAATTTTCGAAAAATAATCATATTTTACCCACAAATTATTATCCCACTAAACCACCGGTCACTTTTTAGCCGAACAAGTGAGGCCTTAAAACCAAAACTTATATCTTCTATAAAATATCCCTTATAAACACGATCTATTTGAAAATGCCAATAAAAAAATTCAATTAAAAATGATTTAAAAAAAGACCCTAGGATTAGAATAGGTGTGCCTTAAGGAAGCCAAAAATAGACAGCTACGCAAATAATTATTAATGTCCCCTACTGTATATAAAAAGGATTCCTTCCTTTTAGTTCTTATTCCCTAATACTTACTTAGCTTTGATTCTAATCAGCGGTTGGCGGACCGGCTCACCCAATTAGCATCGTTTCACAGATGTCAATTTAACCGTTCTTACCCACTGTTATTATTGTATCCAATAGTCGAGTGGCACTTTACGATCACAGCTAATTAAACGCGACGAGCAAGTTTGTTTAATTTTTATTTTAAGAGGAATAAAGAATTCATCTTTGCTTTGAAAAGATAAGATAATAATTGATCAAAATTTCCATTTCTACCTCCATTACAATTAATAATAAGAGTCTCTTCATCAAATTTTCGTAGTTTAAAGTACGATTGATGAGTGAATATACTTTCAAAAAAATTATACCAATATTAATATCGAATATCGAAGTGTTTCAACTAACATACTGACTCTGCACCCCGACAAACAAAAGCAACCTTTTACTTGAAAGTTTTTTAGATAACATTGTCATTGCTATTCCAATCATATTTATGTACTTCAAAGGTATTACATGATTTACTCTTCATTTATGATAAATGATATAAATTATTTTGGCTTCAGTTAAATTTATTTAACTTAAAACAGCGTTCGACACTTGTAAAAAATACATTTTTTCGTCTGTATCCCAAACTTTAGAATATTTATTTGGTCTCCGATGATCCCGCAGTATTGATGGTTAATTGGCGCCCCCAAAGTCAATTTTTTAAATATTTATCTCAACCATTATCTATAAAAATCGCCTGCCATCAGCGAGTATTGTTAGGGTTCCCCTAATAGACGGACCGGCCCTGGAAATTTGATATGAGTAGGCATGAAACGCAAAATCTCTAAACGCAAAAAGCGGAATGTAATTTAAAATGCACCCCTACTCCGAGTCTAAGGACCGAGACCACCTTTTATGCCTGCCATTTGACAATAAGAGCGGCAAACTAATATCTACTACCAAAGGTGAAAAATGTATCTGTAAACAGCCCACTCCCTCCTTTTTATTGATAACATCAATAAGCTGAAAACCGATTTTTAGCCGCATATAGTTCCAACTGTCACAGGATCGATGTTAAAATTTATACATTTTATCAATCTCACAACTCTTATAATTTTTTAATCACTTCTTGTTAAATTTTTTTTTGCTTCTTTATAATGTAAATTTGGATTACCATAACGACCATGCAATTACGGCGAATGTCGCATTTTCTGATCTAGGATTTATTTCTTAATTTGCTAACTCACTACTATCATTTGTCCATATATGCAATTTTCTTTGCATTCACATTTAAATATTGAGATGGCGAAAAGGGGATATTGGAAACTTGTCAAATTAGAAACGTATATTCGAAGAAGATTAAAGTGATTTTATTTGCACTGCAAACAAATAATTATGATTAACTCAATACAGTGCTACCTTAGTGGAATTTGATTTTGTGATAGCTGTTAAGTTAACCCCGATTCCCCCTTCCCCTTTATTACCGCCAAAAGGGACAGATAGTTTCTTGGTAATTCTGGCTCAAGGGCTGTCGGAGATGTTTGAGGGCTTTATATAAGAAACTCTGACTTACATGACAACAAATTAGGTGAGAGGTCAACCTATGCCTTGTAATTATATTAAATCTCTTTTAAACATGTAAAAATATGAGTAACTAATTTGTTATACCTCAAATAACGGTATAAATAAAAATTTGTTTGTACCATTATTTTTTCGTTTGACCTCTCAAAACACGGCCCTAACACTTGATAATGTAACAAGACATATTCTCGTCGCTTACCCTTTTGACGGTGTGCCCATTTTGATGGACTAGCCAAGCTTTTAGAAATAGGGCATTTTTTTTTATTTTCTTTTGATAGCGATAAATGTTTTGTGACCATGTTATATTTTATGTTTAATAATAATAATAATTCCTAGTAGAATCTGATCCAAAATGTGAAAGTTATCACAGTTTTAAACCTCAATACGATGTTATTTTAACCCATGTTTTTTTCTCTCTTGAAAAATTGGAAATAATGTTTGAGTTTAATCATATTCATTAAATTTGGATCTAATCAATCATATAGTAATTCTACCCCCGATACCTTAGAAAAATTTTAAGTTTAGCAGTTTTCCACTTAAACATTCCCTACAAATTCTGTATTGCCATGCAGTGCTCTAGTTTCCAAAAATATTTTATTTTTTAACTTCTCATATTTCATGTTAATAGCTAAAAAAAATAAATATAATTAATGGTTCCCGGTACTCCCGTTTTCTTCCGTGTCAATTAAAAATATATTAAAAATTAAAATAGATTAAATGAATTAGGACATATATTTGTATAAGCTTACAGGAAGCAATCAATAATCATATTACAAATTCTATTCAAGTATAGAGCAGTTTCCAGGTAGAATTGATTAAGTTTGGTTTTAAAAATATCTATTTTCTATTAACATTTTATTGGAAAAATTCGATTTCATTGTCGCGCCGGATCTAAATTTGATATTGACTCACATCAAGTTTTAGTTTATCTCTCAAAATCCATTTAACTTTTGTATTTTTTATTATTCCCGCAGGAATTAGGTTAAAAGCTTTGGCCTTCGGTCTGCTCATGGTCATAACTTAAAAAAAAGAACAGACAAAATAAACTATAAAACATTTTGTAAAAGCTCATAAAAATAAAAAGATCAATTTGTATTGAAAAATAATAATGAATATTTCAAACACCAGCAATGTCAAAGGCCTACTAAAACAATATTTACTTTTTGTAAAGGGGGGCATCTGGAATTTTTACGTAGCTTTATTAGTGAATTTTTAGATATTTGGCTCTATAAGGCACGCATAGAGAAATATCTTTGGCCCTTGGTCAAAGGAACGTTTTAGGCACTTAAATGTTGTTATAGAATAATGGAATATATCCCACTATCGAAAGTGACCAATCCTTTTCGGCTTAAGTCATGATATTTCATTACAAGCCGGAAACATAGTTTAAAACCTAGATTCCTTTTATGAGCGTAAGAAATTTTGCAAGGTGGTCATTAACACCAATTTAAATTAGCCTATAGGTTTACTCTCAAAAATTTGTTGACCTGTAGTATAAAGAAGCCATGTAGATGTATAAAAGCCACGGAGGAATGAAATTCACCGTTTCGGAAAAAATATATATTACACAGGTCGACAAATATCAATATCAGAAAAAAAAGTCTATGAAAATATAAATTAATACACCCCCATGGGCCTTATCCCATATATATTCCGTTTTCCGTAGCTTATTTCGCCTTCGGCGATTTTGCTACGTCAATATCGATCAAATGGCCAATTTTGAAATTATCAGATTTTGCGACCTCTTACCCTTAAGAAAAAAAATTTAAGAATTTTTTTTATAATAAAAATCCCTTGTAAATTATGTTTTTTATTTCAAATAATAAGAAATGAAATATTAAGTATATCAAGCTCTTACATTAACATTTAGATTATGCAATATAATCTATTGGCCAATCTAAATATGACTTAATATATTACAGGGTTTTAATGAAAATATTATTTAATGTTTAAATATAAGTATAACTGTTTCAAATATAAAATAATTTTTTTTTGTTTATATTAACATTTTTTCTATATTACATTGTTTAGCCGAATTAAAATGTTTAAATAGAAAAAAGGGTAAACGGATTGAAAATTCATGGCAGATTCTCTGTTGTTAGCTCATACAAAAGAATTTGTTGGCCTGTGTTATCAATATATAAAACTTTGTGTGTTTTTTAATAGTTGTTATATATGGATTGGCACATTTTCACAAAATACTTAATAAATGACTATAATCTGTAGGTAATCTTTTCTTTGTAAAAAATGATTTTATATTTTTTCAGGTGTAATTAAAATTATATATGATTTTTCTAATTTTTGTTGGCTTTATAAAAAAAAGCGCTGTTGTTCAAAGTTTTAGCTTATATGATATTTCCAAAAGTTATATATAAATAAGACACGCTTGACCTTAAATTGTCCACTTTTTAAGATAGCCACATCCTTGAAAGTTTTAAAATTTCTCCCTGTGTATTAATTTAATTACTTCTTTCAGTTTATTAGATATTTTTGACCTCAAACTATCAATTTTTAAAACAAATAAAATAGTTTTTTTAGAACCCTTTTTTTTCTAAAAAGTTTATTTTTAAATTTGGGTCTCTTTTAGGTTACATGTTAAACTCTGTTTAATTGTTGTACCCAAACTTAAAATTTTACAAATTGGCCTTTAGCTTAAAACCTAATTAAGTATTCTCTTAGCAAAGCGACCTTTGCACGTTGATACTGTTTGCAAAAATTTTCCATATATCTTAATTGTTGCAATTTGCGACAAAATTCTTGTCGTTAAATTGTTTATTTCCTGATAAAGGTGTTGAATTTTTTTTGGCGACTTGGCTTTAAACCTCTTTCACGCTGATCGGCCATGGGACCCTACTGGGCTTCAAACAAACAAATTCGAATTGTCACATTTTAATTGGGGGTTTTGATAAAATAACAAGGTTTTAAAAACTTTTTAATAACATACCTTTTTTTATTGGTGAATGCTATAGTAACCTACCAAAAAATTTCGGCTCGACCCGGTTCAAAATTCCGTTTTTTATTTGAAGAGTTTATATTTTTTTATTCAAAATTTTAAATTAAAATAAACACAGGTTAACAAATATCAATGTCATGAAAAATAAGTTTATAAAAACAAAAAGCATACATCCCCATGATAGCCTTATCTATATATTTACCATTTTTCATAGTTTCTTTCCCCTTCGGCTCCTTTGATCAGTCCCTATGAAAAATGGCTTTTTTTGACCAATAGATTTTGGTACCTCGAGTACCCGAAAAAGAAAAAATTTTTAAATCTTTTTTTTTATAAAAAAATCCCTTAAAACTTATGTTTATCATCTCATATATTGAGAAATAAAATTTTTTAGTAGTATATCAAGCTTTTACATCAGAATTTAGATAATAAAGAATACGCGTCCAATATAAAATACGACAAGATATATTATCTGTTTTTAATAAAAATATTATTTAAAGTTTGATTTCAACAGTTTAGCTAGTATGCAAAAAAAAATTCAATTTAATGTTTTTGAATTTTTTGTTTTTATGACATTTTTTAAGTAGTTTCCTGTTTACAGCTAACTTACTAAGTTTTAGAATAAACGGTGAAAATCACTAAGATGGCAGATTTTTCTGTAGTCAGCTTAAAATTCTAAAAAAATTTGTTGACCTGTTTAATATAGGTAATATTCTGGAACCGGCTTTAGAGTCCCGACTTTAATCTTTTTTATAAAGATACGTCAATATAGCTTTATTAAAAAGTATTAGAGCAAAAGCGTTATTTTTTTTTAATTGAAGCACATATATTAAATATATTACGTAAGAACATTTTAAAACTGTTACTTATTAAACGTAACAAAGTAATTTTAAGTTTTTTTAATAATAAAAAATAATTAATGTTTTTATATTTGTTATTATCTAAAAAATAAAAGGTAGTTTTTTAACCGGCAATATGTAAACAATCTTAAACATGTCAGATTATTAAAATATTATCTATATCAACATATGCACACTTAAAAAACTCCTTACAATTGTTGCAATATTAGGAATTAACTTATGTGATCGTCGCTTAATTTAAGTAATAATAATATGTGTTAAGCATCTGTCAACTGTTCTTTTAAGGGCAAATAATTCCCAACTTTAAAAATGGCCCAACCAGCCCTATATTTCGGCAGGGGGCGTACTCCGAACCAAATTAACTCCCCCCCCCCCCCTTTTCCCCTATAACTCCCAATTTTAATAAAAACTTTTAGGGCCTCCCTGTGCTTCTGGAATTTATAATTGTCAGCGGGCCCACTCCATGTTCGAAGTTTCGTAGTTTTGTAATAGCACTAGCCGATACACCCTGGTTGGCGCCACTTAATAACAGTAAATCAAAGTCGTAACGCAAGAGCCCGCTCGACCCTGCTGGCCGGGCCGAATGAGCCGGTCGGGATATGCCTCAATTTAAAAAAATAGCTAAGTCGGCCTGATATTTTTATCTCATCATTGCCTTATTGCATTTATCTATTGTTAGTAAAACAGACTATTATTAGTAACTAAAAACTAATTAGTATAGGGTTTTCTAGAGTTTCTCGCAATAACAATCCCGTATCTTTTTTCTCCCAGTGCCTCCAATTTTTTTCATACTGCGTCCAAAGCTCAGAAAAAAAAAATCACAAAATTCTTAAGCTGTTAATTTTCCAAAAAATCTAGCATATTTAGATTGCTTATAAAAACCTATCTAAAAAAGCTTTTTAATCAAAGTTAGCAATTTACTTTAAAATTATTTAGGATCAGAAAAACAAATTTTTTGACGGAAACCACTAATTTTACAAAAACAAAAAAAATAAAAAGTGAAACGCCTTACGTTAATAATGAATGTTTCCGTAATCTAAATGTATTTTTTATTGTTTTTACCCGTAGGTTTTTCAATGTAAAAGCCCACCCAAAATACCCCAAAAATAGGAAGATATATTTTTGACATTAAATAAAAACAAAACTGAGACATTGGCTAAAATTCTGACTTCATATTCGTAAACAAAACTTGACTAAAAACGATAGTTGCCATGATGTTGGGTAGACCAAATTTTGTTGTCCAGTGTAATTTTATAAAAAAAATTTAAATCTTGCAATAGAAAATAACCCTTTTTGTAAAACAAAGTTCCGGCCTCAGTTCGACCCGCAGATTTGAGCCAGCTGGGCTTGACCTAAGTCAAAATGTATCGGGTGGAGACCGGAATGTCACGGCCTGCATGGAAAATTTAACAGCTAGATAAATAATTTTTCACGCTGCTCTAAAAAAATACTACTATACCTAATTTCGCCTGGTTTGAATGATGACACGTGTCCTTTATATATAGCAGTATCCCTTAATTGTAATCCAATTTACTTTAATTACCACTCAATGAGATTATGAAAAAAAGATACCCATTAATTTTTATTATCTTTTCATAAAACGATAGTTTTTTTATAAGGCAAGTCTTCGGCAGCAGCTCTTATGATTTTTATACTTCATTATAAAAAAATTTATATGAGACTATTTTTGTTTTGTTTTTAATAAATATATATGTTTTTTTTATTATATTATTTATTGATTCAAAAATTGTCGCATTTGGCTATTTTTTGATGTATTTTTTTTTTAATAATGTCACTACTCGGTTCCTGATGTTTTTTTGTAGTGTGATCTCGCTTTCTCTAGTGTTTTGTGGAGCACACAATAAAATTTGTGCAACTTGAATAATAATTTTTTCCCCACTTATTTCAGACATTACACCCATATATTATGGACACGAACCTCATCAAATTAAATGAACCCACCCTGTTTGGAATTCAAAACTCTTCCCATATTAGATGTAGAGCTCCTTTTGCGGCTAGGAATACCATTGATCCGATTACAAAAAACCCTCTGCACGCTTGAAAGATTCTCTAGATAACAGAATTAAATGGCCGACTTTCCCCTGCTTCTTATACCAATTTCAAAAATACCTTCTTGAAAACCTAAACTTTATGTTGCTACTGTTACAAAAAAATTCGACATATATATAGGCAGTCCAACTTCTCAGCTTTTGTCAAACGCGTCCCGGCTATAGACTATTAGATTCACACCCAATCCAAAATGGCCCCCAGCAAATTGACAACCACGGACCTGTATGTCATAAGCCTATATTCCATTGCCGGCATAGTTATAACCTTCTCCAATCTCATGGCCATCATTACCATCCTTGGTACTAAAAAACTCCGAAACACGACAAACTTTTTCATAACTTCGCTTAGCATGGCTTACCTGCTCACAGGTAATTTTTATTTTAATCATAAATTGTGTGAAACTTTGTATATGGGTAAATGATGTTGCCGTACTGAGCTATTGTGGGGTGGAGGGGGAAAGGTCGACGATTTGATGGGCAAATATGAATCTGCGCATTCTGGGAGACTGTCGCAAACCTTCAATTTATTTTTACATGTTAGATTTTTAGGGGTGTTTGAGTTCCCTTATGTACTTAAGTTTAGGTGTTGTACAGATGTTGTAAAATATAAAGGAGCCTAACACTGGATCAGGCTTCGGAAGGCTAAATATATGAAAATTAAGATTTCGAAACAAATTTTTACAACTAATAGCAAATTCGTGTAAATTTGTTTGTACCTACCTCATAATTTATGAAAAAATTTGCCTTTGTGATTATATATTTCGCAGCATATCTTATAAAGTAGAGGTTGCTCTCAATTTTGACAATTATAAACGTTTAAATGTATAATATCACACAAAATTTAAAAAGTCGCTATCTACTTAAATCTTGTATTTTTGTGAGAGGTCAAAACACATATTAACTGTCACACGACTGTTCATAGCCTAATTATTCTTGTTTTTATCATCATATATATCTTTAATTTGGTAAGTTAATTATCGTGAATTTCCTAAAACTTTATTAACCACCGTTACAATTTTTGTAATTGCCCCATACCATACCCAAATAGAAGCTATAGAAATGATCATCTTGTTGATGATTTGATCTAGCATCCTGCCTTGATCGAATTTCTCGTAACTCAATAATCATCTTGAAATTTAATATTCCACTATGTATAAATAATAGGATGATTCTATAGGATTGGGTTAAGTTTAGATAAGGTTAGATTAAAATTATGTTAGGGTTAGGATGAAGTTAATTTAAAGCGGAAAAAATACTCAAACACAGGAAATTAAGTGATTAAACTCTTTTTTGGGAGGTTTTCGGTGAGTCGGCCCTAAATTAGTATTTGGTTTGAGCCTAATTGTCTAACACAGGACTACTTAAACTATGGGTCCTGACCCCATTTGGAGTCGTGTAGCAAAATTATGGGGTCGCGAGTGATAAAAATACAATTTAACAAAAAATGTTTTTTAACTTGTAAAATTATTGTTACAAAGAAAAATAACAATCATCGTCGCTAAATATATCATAACATCTTCTGGTTCGGAAAGACTGTTTATACCAGCATTTCTATTCCGATCATTATAATATCTTGTATAAATTTACTATGAATCAGAAGATGTTATAGAAATTTAATGTGAAGTTACTTTCTCAGCTTTAACACACATTAAATCCCAATATCGTTCAGCGATAAAAAATGTTGAAGAGGCCTTACGTCCAGCAGTTTCAAACATTACACCACGATTTGATTTGTTATGCAATAAAAAACAGGCATATCCATCTTATTAAATTAACGTAAACTTTAATTTAATATTTACCACCCAACTACTTGAATATATTCGAGAGAATTAAGACGGTCAGAATCCACTTTTGTTTTTGAAACTATAATAAAAACATTTCTATAACATTTTGTGCAAATTTCAATTTTTATATGTTTCAAAACGAATTCTAAATTTATATATTTTCATATGCATATGTATATTGTTACCTAATAAATATATTATCAAAAAATATTAATTTATTTTTCTTTTATATTTGTTGGGGTAGTTAAGAAACACGCAATCATAAATGGGGTCGGTAATTACAAAAGTTTAAGAAGCCCTGGTTTAACACATTGAGGTAAAATAAAGATTCAAACTAAATTCATGGCGTGACTTTATCACAATTAATTATTATCTTTCACATTTTACATTTACTTAGGTAAAAATAATTAATTTCTTACTGCTACATTAAGAAAGGTACATGTCATAACGAAATTCATATAAATATGTCCTTAATATTAATAAGGTTCTAATCAAGAGGCTGTGATTTATTTAATATGCGAGGTCTCCAAAACAAATTTTTTTTCTCCTTTTTACTTATTTTATTAAGTAATGATTAAATTAAAAAAAAAATACCTAAAGACTGCTCAAAATTTCCAATTTCGCACTTTTATGCGTTAATGAAAAAAAGTACACCGTTAAAAAAATTAATATAAATTAATGAGGTCATCATGATAAATGGAAAGCTTAACGCAATATTTGCTAAAGATATTAGTTTGGCGATCATTTTAATTAAAACCGTGGGGTCATTTATAGAATTATAGACGACCGATAGAGACATATATACTGAAACATTTGAAGAAACTAAAATAAGATTAATTAGTGTTTAGGGAGTGACCTCCCAGATTTGTTCCCTAATTAAATACTTTTTACAAAATTTACTAATTAATAGGTCCATTAATAATAATGCTTAAATAAAAACTCTAATCACCATAACAAGGCAGGCTACTGTGGGCATCTTGGTTTGTATATGTATGAATGTAATGCTTGGGAGGTTGGACATAATTTTAAAATTACTTTTATTTTGTAGACTTTACTTGTCCTGAGAAGGGCATCCATCATATTGATAACATTATCGTAAAAATCTGTCAGCTAAGGTAGTTTATTTTTACTCGTACAACAGTTAGTGAATTTATAGTTTCGTAGACAGGACCGTAGTAGAAAATTTTTTTTAGGGGACAATTCATAAAAGTTACTTGCCCATTTTTAGCATTTTATTCTAGGAGATTGTTCTAAACCATAGTCATAAGATTTATAGGATATTATTTTAGGGGTTATCGGGCCCCTGTTAGCATCCTCTTTACGGCCTTGGGGACACACTAGCTTATATGAGTGATCGGAGATGCTCAATTTTTATGATATATTTTTTGTGATTAGAAGCCTGAAATCCGTAAATTTACGTTAAGATTGGTAAGGGATGAAATCCTTTAATACAGAAACTCAAAAATTAGGTGGGCTCGCAATTTTACCAAGATATCACTAGACAACAAAAAATAAGTGTTTTTTGCAATTGCAATTCTAGATTTAGTTTTTTTTCCAGTGCCTCAAATTTTTTTTTGGGATGATTTCATAGAAAACTATCACGCTTCCAATATCTATTGGCATGTTTCTACCCTTTCATTTTATTATATTGAAGCTTAAAATACCTTAAAAATGGTAAAATTTAATTATTTACTGCTATTCTATTCGTTTTCTCGTAAGCATCACCAAAAATAAAATCATTGCCATAAATGATGCTTAAGGTCGTCCAAACTCTTTTCTCCGGTGTATAAAATGGATTATATTGAATTAAAATTAAGTAATTCCTCACATAAATATTTACAGTGAATCTGACTTACTGCTACTTAGAATTAAATGAATGCAACCGGTTATAGTGACTTTTAAAATTGTGATTATGTTTGACTTAGTTTTTGCGAAATCAAAAATTATTGTAATTAAACAGCATTTTGACCTAATCAATTTTTATAATTAAATCTTCTCACTGACCATTTAAAATGCACCTTTTTGCTCAACTTTACCCCCAGAGATTTAACGAATCCTTAAATGAAGAAATTAATTTGAAAACTCAATTACATTCTTATTTTTGTTTGTTGAAGTCTGACATTTCCAATGAAATGAGATTAATTGGAGAAGATAAGAGGTAACCCTTAGAGAATGTCCCGAGAGAGTTGTGTGCCGAAATTCTACAAAAAAAAAACTCACTAGGAAAAATGTGATTGACCTTTATATAATTTTTTATTAATATAAACGATAACTATTAAAATTTCCATTGGGTAACCTAGGTTGGCAATCCTATCTGACCATTATCCAACATTATACATTCTGAACCCTATAGAGCGACCCGGTCCATAGGTGACTTAAAACTTTTCTAATCGGTGATTTACCGATATTAATTAATTATATCGTAACTCATTCTTATTTCCCATAAAACCCATAAAAATTCGATTATTTTTTTCAGGGATTTTCGTTAAACTCGAAATTTTTAATGATTCACCGCCGATTCTAGAGGAAACTTTTCTTAAAAAAATGATCTTTTGCAAAGAACGTTTTCGGGATAATATGCTAGTGGGTTTCACTAACAACGGAAGTCATGTCCTGGGGCCACTGCTTTTTTCCTACTCGAGAGCTATTAAATAAGGTTTATTTTTTCGTAAAAAATAATTTAAATCCCTCCAGGCTCTCACATATTTTGAAATGGATTTTCCAGGTTACCTCAGTATTTTGTTTTTATTAAACGACTTAAAGCCATTTTTTTTTATATTTTAATCATTTTAATGTTTTCTTGACATTTCTTTTCCCCTTACCAATGCTTGTGACGGTGGCGGCTGTTTTCTTTGAAAAATTTTAACATAAGGGTAAAATAAAAGTATTGTGTAGGCTAATATGACACTCTTTATTAAATTAACAATTTACAGGATCGACTGGGCAGCGGTTATATTAAGTTCACTATGATTAAAAAGCTCATATCTATTTAAGGTTTCGTTGAGAGGTTAACAGCTCAATGAAAATTTATGAGGTAGCCATAAAAAGTTCGTGGTCCAGCACCTGGGCTTTTATAGATTAAAAATACCTTTTTAAAATATGAAAATTCTACGATCGAACGACAAGAAAGTTTAATTTTTAAATTGATAGCTCTATAGCCAAGCCAAAACGTGTCTTTTTTTGGCTCTTTTTCTCACTGATCAGGTAGGCGACAGGTTAAAGTGTCTTTTCCATTTTTTGTAGAAGTAGGTGTGGTGTGGTCGAGTCCGAAGATCTTATGATAGTTAAATTGACAATGAGACTTAACACTGAAAGAGCATAATTGTAATGGCAAAAAACCTAAATTGCACTTTGCCAAATTAAAATTGAGTTAATTTTTTTAAGGCCATTTGGTTGATAGCCTTCTCCAAACTTCTCTATATGCAACGGACCATGGCTACCGTTAATCTGTTTGATTTATCAACAAATGTTTAGATATTTAGTTTCGTAATCGAATGTTTCAGGTAACTATACCCTTATATAATTTTAACGTTTTGGATTGCCATTTTACTTAAGTCAAATTTCGGTTTAAATATGTTGGTATGGGACACAGGTATAAAATATTTACAACAGATGACTTCTATTCAAAATATTTAAGTGAACTCTAAGTAGCTTATGCATACAAATATAAATTTTGCCCACATTACCTTTATCCTATTCAACTTTGAATGCCTTAAACAATATGTGCCCAAGACCCAATTTTAAAACGAATTATCCTAAATTAACATATATCACCCATATGACAAAATGAAAAAAAAACAAGAATGCTTAAGTAAGACCTTAAAAATTGTTTAATTTTTGACGTTGCGATGAGATAAAACTAATCCTTAATGTTTGCAAAATGGAGGGGGAAGGGGGGGGGGGGGGTTAGGGCTTGTAACAACATGTATCTTACAGGGAGAAATGAGTCCAGGATCTAACTGTAGTAGGGGTCACATCAGAAGGGGGAATTGTTCTTTTAGTCTCTACGCCTTCTCACGCCTTAGGCCGTCTGCTAAAAAATGTTTACAAGATTTTCAAATATCTCTATTTTACTTAAGCCAAAAGCTCGTTGTTTATATATAGTTGAGACAAGTTTAGGTTTTTCTAAACATTTTGCTAAAAAAATAATATCGTAATAAGTCTTTAGCCTTAATAGAGTGTAAGTTGTTGAATTTCAAAATTGCATTTACTTTTATCCCGCTTTATAATAAAGTTTGTTTCTACAAATAAATTATCAAATTAGTTTATTGGGGCGTAAACGTGTATTATTGCAAAATTCTACAAGTTAGGTATCCTAATTTAATCGATGGTCGTTAGGCGACTATTTGTCTTTCAAAAAAGCCTTATATCATTTGAAATTAATCTTTTCCGTTTTGGGGTAAAAGCAGAAACGGATACTATATTTTATTTACGTGAATTGCTAAACAAAATATAGCTTTAATGGATGGCCCTTTTTGGTTTCTATCTAAGTTTATAAGTTATAAACAGGGCTGAGAAAAAAACTAAATGGGCTTTTTTTTAACAAGTTTTTGAGTTTTTTTTCCAAATGCCCACAAACTCGTGGAATACTTGAACCTGAAGTAACTAATACTTTTGTAAGGTACCTATTTACCATTCGTTAATACACATTCTTACTAGTTAAAATAAAAAAAAATTATACATAAAAAAATTAAGGATATTTTTTTTCTATAAACTTTTTAAACTCTCACCTTTCATGTTTAACCCGACAGGTACCACTAATGTTTCGGCCGAGCGAAATTTTACAAAAAAAAATTCTGGGCCTTCTTATAGTCTAAATAAACCTAATCCGTTGAAAAAACTCAAAAAAATTTACAACTTCCGGAAATAATGGGGGGTCACCTAGAGGTTACATTGGGTGAATAGAAATTATGTATGCTTTTAAATTTTATTGTATATAAAATTCGTAAAAAATATTAATCATATATTATGAAAATTGGACCAACAATGAATATGTAGGGCCACTTGGCAGTAGGCACACAGTTTTCTAGTCGCTTTGCCGCATACGACACATCTTATTTGGGTGCATTCATCACTAGTGTGAACAACCGGGCTATTAAATTTTCGCCCAATTCTGGGGTTTATACCTCTTTTTGGAGGTATTCCGTGTTTTCTAAAATAATTTTGGACTATATTTCTTTTAAAGTTGCAAAAAGTTATTTTTTCTTTGTTTTTTGTATATATTTGCCAAGAATTTTGGCATGCTGCATCAATGCCAAAAGCGAATAACGGAAAATACCATTTTCTTCCGCGTAATGATATCCTTGTCGCATTTACATTTTGATCAAATCTATCAATGCCGCCCATATATTTGTTGTATATTTGAATGAGGTTAGGGCAAGGAACTCGAATTTTTTTCCTTGATTTATCGACCTGGGCAATTCGATATATGTTGGTAATTGGGTTTACACCATGAGAGTTGGACAATATTGTAACGATGCTGTTATCGTTCTAACGGACCGCCATCATATTTGAGGTATTTTTTTCGAAATGAATCCTCTAGGTTTGTTTTTCATTAGTTTTAAATCTGTTAATGGAGCTTTCAATCGGTTAGTACGTATTGTACCTGTACCTCCAACATTCATATCGGATAAAAATTGCAACAATTTAGGACTAGTAAAGTAATTGTCAAAATAGGTATTATATGGTTTATATTCTTCAGGTAATTTTTCAACTAAGTCTATAATAACAGAACCTCCCAAGCCAAATTCCTTGTGGCTGTTCATTTGCTTTGTTGAACCTTGATATGGTTTGAAGGTTATCAGGTATCCACTTGCAGTGGCCGCACACCACATTTTATAACCAAATCTAATAGGTTTGCCCTTTATAAATTGTTTGGCTGTGTGATGTCCATAATACGGAACCATTGATTCGTCCATAGAAATGTGGGACGAGTTATTGTATTTAAAATTTTGAATCATTCTATCATTGATCACTTCGAAATAAGGTCTGATTTTGGAAAACTTGTCCATATTATTTAAATTATAATTATCGGCTAAATGTAGAAATCGGGTAATTTCTTGAAATCTATTTCGTCGTATGCCATTTGAAACCATTCTATTAAAAGCATCGGCTTGTAGTTCCCAAAACATTTTTATATTTATTGGGTTTAAATATCCGGTCAAAATAAGGGTCGCAATATATATTTTGCATTCTGGGATTGTGAAATTCAGGTCGTGATTATGTTGCTTGGCGTATAAATTACTCATATTTACGATTAAAGAAAAAACATCGTTTGTGAAAAATTGAAAGTAATCCTCGGGTTGTTCTAGGACAATTGGGTTGTCAAAAATCCTTTCGTTTAAATCACCACAGCCATGTGATTTAAATATTTTATCGTCATCATACCATCTCTGATTATTTATCTCAATATGAAAATCATCGCATGATCTTGTTTTTTCGATTTCGACTGAAGAATTCAACATAGAACGTGGAAGGTGTTGAAGATCGACGATTGTTTCTTCATCTCCACTTTCCATATCCGTATCGACTTCATTGGATGGTGGAAGAATAATAATTTTATCAATATCTCGATTAGGTCGGGCATCAAGTTCTTCAATAATATCATTAATAGACCTAAAAATCATAAATTATTAAAGATAACCGGTTAAAAGTTCCGAATCTAGGCAAAAAAATTTAAAATAAGTCAATTTTTTAAATACAAATTACAATGAATAGGTCCTTCCAGACCAATGTAACCTCTAGGTTGTACTCATATTCAAATGTAAATAAAAAATATAAATAATTATTTTTGAAAAAAAATAATTTAACAAATTTAATCTTTAAAATGTGTAGTTTTTAAATATGCTAATTAATAAAATTAAGTATACTTGTAAATATCCATAAATTTTGAATATAAAGAATGATATTTAAGGTGAAATTTTTCGGATTTTTAGAATGTGATAAATAAAGAATGGATAAAGAGGATAAGGAAAGAGCTGAATCAGATGTTTAGCTGAATGAGGGCTTTAAAATAAAGTTTAAAAATTTAGTTTTGGTTGAATACTATTTGAGATATAGGCCTTCAAAGTAGGCCTAACCTGTAGGTTACGTTGGTACCTGTCGGGTTAATGACAATCTCATTTTTTTATTTAGCCGAAATAAGTTAATACTGTTAAATTATTAAATAAATTTGATACTCTAAATAAAAATTTATTAATTTCAATTATTAACAAAATTAAGTAATTTTTTGACGAATAAGATTCAGGAATTATCCATTTTACATTTTAGTGGCGAATATGACATTTTATGAACCTTTTCCGAGTTTGATGCCATGTATTAGGACTTCATATATGTTTTTTTGGTCCTTTGTCATTTTTACAGCCCATCCTTGTACTAACCAGGGCTGGGAAAACAATGAGCCAAAAAACTTTGGCTCATTTTTTCCCCTAAAACATAAATAAAGAAAGGGGGGCAAAAATAAAGGGCCAAAATAAGAATTCAAAAAAAGCCCTTACAAAGAAAAGGGGCAAAAAAAAAACCCACAAAAAGTGGCTCTTAAAAAGAGCCCCAAAAAACCCATTTTATGTTTTCTATAATAATTTCAAAAAATTTTGATGGGTGGGTTATTTTTTCTTAAAGCTCCTAGGAGTTTTTTTTAAGAAAAGGGGCTTTTTTTAAACATGCCCCTTTTCTTTAAGCAAGAAAAGGGGCTTTTCTTTTGCCATGCCCACGAGTTTGTGGGCATTTGGAAAAAAAAAACCCAAAAACTTGTATAAAAAAAGCCCATTTAGTTTTTTTTCCCAGCCCTGGTACTAACCCCATCTTCTCGAAAGCTAGGCAAGGGTGTCGGCTGAGGGGATATGACACGAGACGCACGACAATTTGTGTTTGTGTTTATGCCTTTTATATATATTTTTTAATTTATGCAGGAAAAAGCGAGCCAGCCAGCTATTTTTTGAAAATACGGAGATGTGAGGGTCTAAGCCTAACATAAACTTATTAGAGCCATAGATTATCACACTAAGATAAAAAGAGAATTATTGGAACGTTTTTTTCAAAAAAACACAGGCTAAAAGGTGCATCTAGACTTAAATATTTTGAAGATATTATGTAGAAAAAACTTGATCACATTATGGGTGAAAAACTACGAATCGCAGTTTTTTACATACATTGCGCAACTTTAACCCAGCAAAAGCATCTTTTTTAATCATATTTATTAGAATTTTTCATTTAAGTGATTATTATTATTATTATTATTCTTACAATTTGGGTAGCCCAGTGAAAATAAACCAAATAGAGAAGATTTGTAAGGTTTTTTTTAAAAATCAATAGTAGGTGCCTCACTTGAACAAAATGAGAACTATAAAAACTGGTATCAAAAGAATATTATAACTTTTGGTACCACTTAATTAAATTGAGTGAAACTGCAAAAACCTATTGTTACATTATGCAAACTAATACCAAAAAACAAGTATTATATATATTTTTTTAAATTTAATACCTAATTAAATGACAAATTATATTCCGTTTCAATAACTTCCATAACAAATCCCTATTGTTATGGTCTGCAGCCCCTTCTAATTAATCAGAATTTTATCTTTTTTTTTGGACAATTAGATATACATTATACGTAAATTAATACTAATTAGTATTTTTTCTCATTGTAAATTATCTTCCAATTTTAATCTCTGTTCTATGTTCTGACTGCCAAAATTTTAAATCGTGCCCTAATATTCCGGCCCGGCTTCTCGAGAAAATTTTGACTTAGGCCTGGTCCGGCTCGCCTTAAAAATTTTTTTTTTTTTTTGGCCTGACATGCTCCCACCCGAAATTATAAAATGCCGGAAAACTTTAATAGTCTACAGAATCTACCTCGGGCTCGATGGGATCAAATTAAGCATGATCGATACTATTATTGGTTTCCACCAAAAATATTTTTTTTCTTCGACGTATCGGGTTATATCGTAAAAATAACATAAATGACCTTTTCGCGACTTCTAGACTCGAAAGTAAATAATACTTAAAAATATTTACTACCCAATTAATGTATAATTTACTTTTAAATCAAAAATTATTGTTAATATATGTCTAATTAGTTAAATAAATTAAAATTTAAACGCCATATTTTGAAAATTATATTAGGCAAAAAATATAAATTTATGAAGTTAAATATTCGAAAAAAAAACATATATTTGATTTTTTTAATTATTGAAACCTCAGGTCAAATAAATTTTACTTTTGGCATTTTTTACCAAATTTGAATATATGACAATGACACGGTAGGAACTTTAAACACTAATAACGGGATAAAAAAACCCGTATCTAATCTAGAGATAGTTTCATATGATTCTAATATTATTCCAGACCTGTGTTTAATGTTTCGAGCTCTAAATTTCTATAAAATTTACATTTAGTGTAACGAAGTCTTGTAATAATAAATTTTTTTAATCTAGTCCTTCACAACAATAATTAATAGATATAAGGCAATAATGAGATGAAAATCGGCGGCTAGGTCCGAAATTAGTTTTAAGGCCCAGCCTCGATGGCGCTTTAGATTTCGGTCCGCTACTACTTTAAGACGGCACTGGGCTGTGGGCTTTCGGGTCCCGACTTTGATCACTACGGTAAATGTCATAAATATTCTACGAAAAATTTTATATATGCCAAATACTTTTATTGTAAAGAGTAGTATAAAATATAAAAAAAATCTTATCTAAATCATATTTTAGTGTGTTAATAAATTTTTTTATTAACAAACTAAATGTTAACTAAAAGCTCTTTACTAAAAAAGGTGTAAACAGTAAATTTTACTTGCCGATTTATATAAGTTTGTTGTATTGTAAAAATTTATTTTTAATACAGTCGTTTTCACTGAGTTTTCTCATAAAAGAAAATTTGTAATTAGAATTCTTAATTTATAAATAAAAATTAATAAAATATATTCATAAATATTGAAAAAGTAGCAGGGCGCATTCACTTAATTAAAATTTTTATAAAAAACACATGGTCCAAAATTGAAAGTTTTTAAAGAGTCTTTTTGAAATGATTATGTTTATATAGATTTAAATAAAAATTTTTCATGATTTCTAGATATACTTAGAGGAACACGAGATATTGTTAAAACAATGGTTATTATTTTTCGGGATAGTTAATATAATTTTTCAGAATTTTTAAAAAGAAATTAAGTCTGAACGCGCCCTAAGAAACGCCTATTAATTAATATACGCTATTACTTACGCCTCTTTCTTAATCATTAAACGCCTATTTCTTAATTAATAAACAGTGATGGTAAAGCATATTTCGTTCACGGAATTTTGCCAAATAAAATAATTGCAAAAATACAGTTATAATTTTCCTGAGATGATTTTAGGTTTAGAGGCCATTTTTCTTATTTAAATTTATATCGGTGTCAATATAACTCAGAGACAAATAATAATGTATGAAAAAAAGAAGTTATGAAATTAAAATGAAATGATCCCCATGATGGCCTATCTCATATGCGGTTTTTCGAAGATCGGCTACTTAGGGCTATGTTGAAAAATGGCCATTTTTAATCAAATTGACAGATTTCGCGACCTCGAGAATACCCTAAAAAAAATTCAAGAATTTTTTATATTAAAATCACCTGTAACTTACAATTTTTATCCACTTAACGAGAAATAGAATTTTTAATAGTCTTTACATTAGTATTTAGATTATAGAGAATATATGACACCCAACGTAAATAGGACGTAATAATTACCGGTTAATGAAAATATTATTTGAAGTTTGAATTTATCAGTTTAGCTGTTATAAATATATATATAAACAGATATTTGTTAAATTTTTCAATTTATTTTTGTTTTTAAATTTTTGTTTTTATAATATTTTTTCAAATTTTTTTAATTTTTAGCTTACCGAAGTTTGATATGAAAAAACAGTGAGCTGATTTGGATATCCCTAAGTTGGCAGCTTTGTTTTCTGTGGTTAGCTCATAACTTTCACAAATTTGTTGACAAATTTGATTTAATGAATATTACAAGAGAAACTACTTAAAACTCAAACAAATTTATATGTAAATTTACATTGGGTTAAAACTAAACGGCACAAAATTTTCCGAAGTTTTTGGATAATAACTTAGAATTTTTTGATGAAAACCCATGATCTATTTGAAGCGACATGTGTACGCTCTAACTCCATCATAAAATGCCTTCTCAACCTAATTGAGATGATGGCATGTCTTGGGTGCAGGGGCGTATGCACAAACTATTTTAGAGGGGGGGCAAGAAATTTTTTTGGAGGAAAGCAACAACAAATTTAATTCTAATATTGATATTTTATTTGCAAAATTATTTTATAAGGTTGTATATTTTCCAAAAAATAGCAATTTTATTGATTTCTATTCCCTTTTATATGTTTGATATATAAATTCAACCGCTGGGTACATCATAAAAATTAAAAAAAATTTTTAAATGGGGGCAATTGCGCCCTTTTGACCCGCCCTAAATACGCCCCTGCTTGGGTGTTATTGGTAAAATGTTAAGCATGTCTCTATATATTTTTTTATAAAATTTTTTGACTTTTCGAAGCAGTCAAGCCTCCCTATCTTTTTTTACCAATCATGTGACCTTTAATCTAATTCTAAAAAACCTATATTTACATAAAATAATTACTTTGTTTGTAGTAAGTTATTAATTAAAAATGATAATGTGCTTTAATTAATGCACCTTTTGTTTGTTTATGCAACTAATTTAGCTGTGAATGTGTATAACTTTTATTATTAAATAACCTTGATTACTAATTAATTTTTTTTTCGAAAATGGTTTGAAAGAATATTTTTTTTTTAAATTGACAAATAGAAAGGCCACAGGAAAACGGAAGTGTGATATAAGGTTAATTAAATTAGAGAGGCGCAAAATAAATAAACTATGTTTCAGGAAGGGCTTTTTGTCAAGGTGCTATAAAGGTTTTTATTTTTAAGATGTTTAAATTTATTGGCTTTGTTCCATTCTTTTAGTGTCACACTGAGCTTTAATCTAATTATTTTTCAAATCTCACATTGTAAAAAACAATACCTTTAAAACAATGTTTCAATGCCATCCTAAGGACACAAATTACAAACTATATATGATTATAGTAAAAATAAGAAAAATAACATTTTAAAGAAAAATATTATTGAATGACCAGCGTTCAAAATAAGATTTTTAATATTTTTATGGTGTCAGTTTTTTCAATAAATCTTACTTTGTTAAATTTTTTTGCTTCATATGGTTAACATGTGTTAAGAAATATTAGACCTCCCGGGTCGATTCCCCACCATGCCTCTAGATAAAAATTTATTGCCGACCATATCTCCAACATATTTAGAACTTAAATCAAACAATAAAATTTCATCTACCACCCCTCCCCCAACTTATCAAACTTCATCGGGACGTCAAAATAATTTGTTAGAAATAAAATATACAAGGAGTATAAACGAAATACTCATCTATGCTCGATACTCATTTGATTTTTTATTAACCAAAAAAATCAAAAATTGTTTGGACCTAAATAGGATAAAAAATTTTTAAAGCCGTACAAATATTTTTAAACCGAATTCATTAGCTTTAAAGATTACAATAATACCCGCATTTTCAATATTTTAGGGGCTTGCAAAACAAATCATTATAAAAAAATGTAGTAGGAGGAGAGGAATAAAGTATTGGTTCTTATATGGTGAAAAAGTCTCTTTACCTTACACCTTTACGTTACCGGACCGACTTTGCTTATACTTCGGTGAAAGTGAAAGTTAAAAAAAAGTTTTCATTTCAACAGTCTCGATGATTTTAAAAAAATTATAACAAAAATACGGCCACATGCCATTAGGCTTAATATAATTTTCCCGATTCAAAATATATCCATTGTGAATATTTTAACAGCACTTTCCCCCATACCCACATAATTGAAAAAAAATTATCTATATTTGGTTATTATTAAGTTGTCTAAAATCTAATTAAATAGAAATATATATTCAGGCTACTTGGAACATATGATGGCGAGATTTTTTAAAACCCAAAATAACCTTAGTTTATAACACAGGTCAACAATTTTTTGAGAGTTATGAGTTAACAACAGAGATCAAACCTGCCATCTTTTAGGGAATATCAAATCCGTTTGTTTCCTATTCAAACTTAGAGTCAGTTATAAACATTGAAAATTTAAAAAAAAATGGTCAAAAAACCAAAAAAAATTTAAAAACAAAAATTAATTAAAATTTATTTTGGCATATACACAATAGTTAAACTGTTACATTCAAACTTCAAATAATATTTTCATTTAAAACGGCAAAATATTTTGTCTTATCTAAATGCCGATGTAAGAGCTTGATATATTAATAAAATTTATTTTTCATTATTTGTGATTGAAAATATAAGTTACAGGGGATTTTTATATGCAAAAAAGATTTTTAAATTTTTAGGGTGTATTTAGATCTGTCAATCTGGTCAACAAAGGCCATTATTTGATATAGACGGATCTAAGGAGCCAAAGACGGAAGAAACTAAGAAAAACGAAAAATAAATATAAGATTAGGCCATCATGGGGATGAATTTTTTTATGTTCATAAAACTCACGTTTCTGATATTGATATTTGTTGACCTTTAAATTAAATTAGGTTGCTATGGCCCATTACCTATAACGAATTTTAGGACAGGACCAACTGTCATTCATGTGCCAACTTATTTTTTCACAAAGATTAACTAAATTGTCCAAGCCTAAATAAGGCTCCTGCTCTGAAAAACCGGTGGTATTAAAGTTTTCTCCAAACTTTCTTCTTTAGGGGCGGCTTGCCCATCAGGGCTTTGAGTTTCAACTGGCGAATGGCCCCCCTGGGTTAAACAGGATCTAAAGATTGGTGACTCATGCCATCAGCCACCACTATTTATATATTTTTGTAAAACTTCCTTCTTGATATATTGCGGTAATTTTAAATACTTTTTTAGATTCATTTTTACTATTATTGCATTTTCTATTTTGATTTATACTGTTGCTTGTAATAACTTTCGTAAAAATGATTAATTTTGATGTTTTATTATTCTTTTCAGTTCTGAGTGAACCCTAGCTTTTGAGCAGGGTGAATAATCATTGCAGCGACTTCACTTCAAGTAAGATTTATCACAAATTCGATGTTTTTATAACATAAATTAAGTGTGCATACCACTCAAAACTCAATATAAACTTTATTCCTGTCAGCTTCAAGGAGAAGGTCACACTGGACAACAAAAAAAAACATAAACGATTTAGAGAGTTTTGTAGAAATTTCTTGTGATAACAATCCCGGGTTTAGTCAGTGCCTCCAGTTTTTTTAAATCGCGTTTAGAAAAAAATTTACAATTTTTTTTAACTATTATAGTGCTGGCCACTATAAATTGGCCAGTGTCAGAAAAAAAAATGATCATTGTCACATTTAATGTGGCCATCTACCAATATTTTTTTGATCGCGGTGACTAATAAAATGATCACGATCACAATTAAATGGCCAAGATGATGATTTCATGGTAATCACTAATTTGTGTGACCATTTAGCCACAACATAGTGATATTTATTATGAAAACATCATTTTGGCCATTTAATTGTGACAGAGATCATTTAATTGTGATCGTGATCATTTTATTAGTGACAACGATCAAAAATATAGTTGATCATTCTATTTCTAACATGTGCCTATGAAGCTAGCACTGTAATTTTCCAAAAAATCTATTGGCATATTCAGATTCCTTATAAAAATAAATATAAAGAAGATACTGTGAAATTATTAGCAATTTACTTTCAGGTTTTTTAGGATCAAAAAACGGTTTTTATGATGAAAAGCACTAATTTTTTAAAAATGAAAAAATAAACAATAAATTAATTATTATGAAAAAATTTTGCGTTACGTTAATAAGGTTTCCGTGATCTAAATATATTTTTAAACTTTTGTTACTACCAAAATAACCCAAAAATAGAAAAATTATAACTTTGACACCAAATACTAAAAATCTAAGGCATTGGCTAAAATTCTGATTTCATATTCGAAATTAGCACTAAAAATTTGACCAAAAACGATAGTTGCTATAAATGATGCTTAAGGTCGTCTAAATTTTGTTATCCAGTGATACTAATTGCAAAACTCAAACAGATTATTCTTGCAAAATGGTCTCAACAAATTTAACAAGAGTTTTGATGATGATCAGTTGAGTCAGCAAACCGGTAGACCTTTAGCCATGTCAATTTTTATTTTAAATTTTTCAATATAAAAACACACGAAAAATGGATAAATAAAGGCATTTGGCATCAATGCCTTGGCGCCATTATGCGATAAAAATGTTTTTATATATTAGATCATATATATATTAGTAAAAAAATGACCCATTTACAAGACACGGCCTTTGTCTTCGGTTAACCAACATTGTGAGCTTAACCCCATTTTTATAGGTGCATTTTTTTCATTTTAGAAATTTTTATATATATACATAAAACTTTTACTAAATTCTATAATTAGGATGCATTAAAAATTTTAAATATATAAGTGTTAATTGCCGTGATAAGTTAATGAGGTTTCAACAACGTTACGCGACTAAATATCATAAATTAGGGTCGTTATTATTACAAAGGCGGAGTTTTGGTTGTAAGCAACATTGTTAACGACATACTATGTGCTGTTTTTAGAGTCCTTTATTGTCGAAACCCTAATTTGAAAACATGAGGTTGGTTATGTGTTTAGTAGTGGAATTTGCTTGGAAACAAGCAAGATTAGCGTGAAATCCGTTGCTTCTTATCGATTATATGATTAAAAAATGCTCAAATTACACCCGATGTTAAAATTTTTTTGATTCAAGCATTGAAAATATTCAATTGAAATTTTGAAATTCGTCCCTATAATATCCGCGTTTGAATATGAAGTCAAAAAGAGGGATGTTTATGCAGGTAAGTCATTCGTATCGCACCTGAGTAAATAATATCGACTAACAAATGACAATATCAATTCAATATTTCTTCGCATATATAATATTGCGTCGGAAAAAACATACTAATATGCTAAAAATTGGGGAAAACGGAAATATATCTAACTTCTCATGGATTACATTTCAATGTCGGGTGAATGGGGAAACACCACTTTAAAAATTGTTCAATCATGAAAAATTTAGCAAAACGGGATATTCTTTCTTCCAATATGTTTTACCAACATTTTTAACCCCATGCTTCTACCAATACGAATTAATTAAAAGCCGAGTTTGTGGAAAAAGGAAATTAATAGGTATTTAATATCCTTTGCTAGGAACTAGCTGCAATCGTTATACACCAAAGTGAATTGTAAAAATTAACGGGTGGAAATTTAGGAAATTAAATGGATTTAGCCCCCTTACAAATCCATTATTATTTGGCAATAATTGTTTATTTAAAAATTATGCCGCATCGCCATTCTTGAACCAATTTAAGATTTGTGGAATAACGCGTCGCCCGCCTCTACCGTAGTGAGAATCCAATAAAATTGGGATTGAAATTAAATTTCAAGTGTAATAACTTCGATTCGCTGATAAGATGCCTCTACTAATATCTCATATTTCAAGCATTAACTTTTGTTTAAAAAAAATATTAATTTTTTATGAGCAAAATTAATATTATCGGGCAAACGTCATAAAATTTAAAATGATTACTCATTAAAGTCCATCAATAAAATTTACAAACTACAAGGACATCGTCTTCTCAGAACAATAAAATGGTCCGAATCCAAGGACAAGACGTTCCTGCTATACTAGTGATCTCGTATATAATCCTTTACATACTCGTATCGGTGCTTATCACGGTAGCCAATGCCATACTCTTGTACCTCCTGGCTAGGATGGATCCCTTCAACCGGATGGAAGAGCATCCGAGGCGTAAATCGGAATCTGGTCGGAATAAAAGGAATTCTACGTATAGCACCGGGAGTGCGAACCTTACACTAACCTCTCAGACTAACATGTCACGAGATGAGGTGTCAACGAATCAAATCGATCTAAATGATAACTTCGCTATTACCCCAAAGCCGAGGCTTATTGAGCTTAATAGGCAACTTTTTGAAGGGGAATCCGGTGATGGCAATAATGCTTTACCCTCATTGAATATTAAGCAAACACCGGAGGTAGATATATCTGGACACATTGTGGCTAATACTCTTCCAAAGCGAGTTATATTTGCCGAACCACAGTACCAGCCCGTTGGTGACATTCAAGAACCGAAGAAAAAATACATTAGGGTTGTGTTTTCTGAGACGAGTCATTCCAACTCAAAAGACAAATCTAATCAGGGTGAACAGAAAGAAAAAGAATTTCAGCAAGCAAAGGGTGGTCGTTCTAATTCGTTTAAATTTGGTGGTAGGGGAAGGAGATCCTCCAGTTTTACCAATATGAAACAACCTAATAATACGGCGAAATTTTTGTTTTCTCTCAGCTTGGCTTACTTCATAAGAGGTAACAATTCAGCCATAGAATGTTTAACCCTTGAGTGATTACATGGGTGAAAAAAATTTACATCATTACAAAAACGGAATAGTCAAATTTTTTTATTATTATTAAGTATTGAAGCTAAAGACTATTGCTTTTTTTGAAGGGTGGTTTGTGAACTGCCATTTACGGGGTATAAATTAAATTTAAATTTCAAAAAATAGGTTAAATTTTTTCTACAATTTGTATTAACTTTATACAATTATTTATTTTGCTTGTGGGTTTAAAAAAATTATTAAACAAGCGTTTTTAACTGTATAAAACATCACTTGGGAGAACAAGTTTTTACAATTCGGTTTATTCTTTCATAAATATACAATAATGTGTTGGGTATTTTGTCAAAAGTACCTAACCACCGTAAGATGAGCCATCATAATAGTATAAAGCTAGAAGCACTATATGCTGTCTGCATTTGTGATGGCCTAAAATCGTATTTCTACAGCGAAATTATCGACTTTTTTAGGTTCAATATGCATTTTTGTAACACTTTACCTTAGAAAGTTGATTAGAGGAGGCTTTGGTGCTAGTACTTTAGCATTAGGTTAACATGTGGCTAATTTATATAAAAAAATGAACCCAAACTCGCATCTTGAATACTTAATTTTTCGCTATTGTCTTTTATAGTCGCGTCATTATCTGTGTGCAGAAAAAACTTTTAAGTATATTTTAAGATGGGTGATTGCCCTACATTTTATATGTTATATTAATAATTGGCCGGTTATTTTTAGTTACCATCAATATTTATAATTTAACAATAAAATATATTTATCCCATATTTTTGATAGATTTAATCATTTGTATTGGTTAAGTTTTCTTTAGTTTCAACAATAAACGTTGCTTTAATATAAAAATTTATTATGTCAAAGCCCGTAATAATTTTAATTTAGAAAAAAATTGTGCCCGCTAAATTATAACATGAGAATACTTTTGTAAATTTATTGATTAGGCTAAATTTTGAAATTTAAAAGAATTAATTTTTATTATACAGTTTTATAATAAATTGTAACATCAATTTTTACAATAATAATTTATAGATTTAGTAGACAATTTCGCCTAAAAAACATTGATCATTAGAAATAATACGGAAATTATTTTTATGCCCGAAACATTTTTGAAATAGACCAACAAGTTCTGTTCATTGACCCACAACGGGGTTAAAAAAAGTGTACAATATTAAAATGGACGTAGATTAAACATTACTTAACAAGTATAGTAAAAACCGAATGTCATTTTGTTTTATGTCCACTCAGATGTAGCGCGCCGTTATACTTTGTCGGCAACTTAGATTAGAAAGTCCCTTTTTATTAGTTAAGTTGCCACTATAAGGTTCGTTAGTAACTATCACCCCCCCCCGCCCCCCCCCCCCCCCAAATAAAATGTCCTCTTCCGATTTTAACAAAAGGAGATTTTGTAAAAACATATCTCCCATTTTGTTACGAAGAGAAGTTTTAATTAATTTTATCTTGCTCATTGATCTCTCAGCGCTACAGCTGGAGATCGTTATTGTGAGCTTTTATATATTTTTTTAAGGTTTTCAAAACTGTTGTATGTTTTTTTTAAAGCCCTATAAGGTAGTAAAAAATTGTCATCTGAACTAAACAAGGTTTCATCATCATCCTCATCACTTTTTTCAACGTCGTCCTCCGGATAGTTACATAAACTCTCTGGAGTATTTTTTGATTCTAGAATTTAAAAAATATTAACCATTCACATATTGGGTAGAAATGAATCCATCTATTAAAGCTTGGCGGAAAACGGAATAAACATTTTCATTTCTTCAGAAATCAAATAAGGGTCAAGGTCGTAAAAGAGTGCTGGGAAAAACAATGAGCCAAAAAACTTTGGCTCATTTTTTTCCCCCAAAACATAAAAAGAAAGGGG
Organism: Acutogordius australiensis; assembly: GCA_030555515.1. Lineage (NCBI taxonomy): Eukaryota > Metazoa > Nematomorpha > Gordioida > Gordea > Gordiidae > Acutogordius > Acutogordius australiensis. The sequence goes on from CM060245.1 coordinate 14,170,976, forward strand.
CTACAAATAAAGGGCCAAAATAAGAATTCAAAAAGCCCTTAATAAGAAATGGGAAAAACCCCAAAAAATGGCTCTTAAAAAGAGCCCCAAAAAGCCCATTTATGTTTTTATTAAAATCAGATTGAGTTTAATGATTAAAATAGAAGGTGTTAAGAAAATGTAATTGTGTTCATTTATCGGAAAATTAATTGTTTATATAATGTATCATGTATTAACTTCTTGGCAAGGGATATTTTTACTTAATATAAACCTTTTGGCATAAATCAAACTTATAGTAATGGAAAGTTTTAACGCCAAGCTGTAAATTATAAAGTCGTAAAAGCAAAAGTCGATCAAACAAATTGTATCTTAATTTGGACTATTTAACTTAGGTAATAATTCACTAAGTAACGTAATTAATCATGTTATTAAGCCAACTTTATTAACTAAAATTTATTACTTTAGAACAAAAATATCGTAAATCCATCAGTCACTAAGACAGTTTTTTTTATAATAATTTCGAAAAATTTTGATTTTTTCTTTATAATAATGATGGGTGGGTTATTTTTTCTTAAAGCTACTAGGAGTTTTTATTTAAGAAAAGGGGCTTTTTAGACATGCCCCTTTTCTTTAAGATAAAAAGGTTTCTTTGCCATGCCCACGAGTTTGTGGGCATTTGGGAAAAAACTCAAAATAAAAAAAAGCCCATTTAGTTTTTTCCCAACCCCGGTAAAAGCACAAATCTCGTTTATATTTTCCACATTTACTTCATTGTATTTTTTTAATGAAGTTGGTAAAAACGAGACTCCTTTATAAAATTGTAAAGTATCGTCATTAAATCTTTCGTGAAATTGCATCAAGATAAGATCCAAAGCTTTAAAATATGTTTTAATACGGTAGCTATGAATTATATACTATTTTTACCTTTGATTACGTCCACTTACCGCGTTTTTGTTTTAAACTAAAATCAACATTGTTTTTTTATAAATTTAGAGGTATCTTCAAATTTTTCTTGATCTGCATTTTAATATAATAAAACAAACTTCGTAATTTATTCAAATTTGATATAGTGATTTTATTAAAGAGATTGTGGTTCTATATCAAACAATGGGCTTTGAGTTGCAAGATTTTTAAATAATTTTTTGATATAGTAAATTTAGATAAAAATATGCCAAAAGGTACTTTTTGACAACTTTAATAGCAAATAAAATGAAAACTAGATCAGGTAGGAAAACGAAAGAATGATGTTTAAATAAAATGAAAATAGATCCGATAGGAAAAACGAAAAGCACCATGATGTTTAGCAGGAAAAACTGCGCTAGAAAAATGTTCAAAGTTTTTGGTCTAAAATATGAAGTCATTTTTTGTCGACCAGTGTTATATATGTTTTGTGTGTAGACGTGTAAAAAATTGAGAAAAATATTATATTCTTGTTAAATAAACTACCCCCTTTGACTGCTAAAGTTACCCTCCTTTTAAAATACCCCCCATAACTATACCTACCCCCCTCGAATACCTACCCCCCTCGGCCGATTTTTTGGAACCGCTTGGTTCCTACCCCCCCCGGAGTAGGAGACACTGGTAACTATCCTTTTTAACATACTCTTAAGCCCCCCTTTTTAAGATATATTGTGAGCCGTTAAACAAATCTACTTAGCTGTAAAGTGGGGACGGGCTTATCGACAGTCTTCAAAGAATTTATGTTTTAGATGTAAATATATGTGCAAATCATAAATTGATATTTTTGTGCAGTCTATATATTAAGGCTTTTGTTCATTAAGGGCGCGTTCAGAGTTTAATTTAACAAAATTTTAAAATTATTGTAAAAAAAATTTTGGTTCAATGTGGAAAAAATATTTTAAGCGGTGGAATAAAGAGTCTTGTTGAACTGCTTGTTAAACTGATATTCAGCTATGTAGATTCAAATTCAATAAAATTTCTAAACATAATAAGAATGATGGTCCGGGAATTAAGAGATATTGTAAAAAAAACGATGGTTAATTAATTTGGTGAAGCCCAAATTTTTAAAAAAATAAATGAACTTTGAATGCGCCCTAAGCATATTTTGCCTTACTCATACATCTTGAATGAGGGAGCACTCAAAAATATTAACATGAAATGTTATTCTTGTTTTTTTATTCTTGTTTTTTAGGGATAGTATTTTTAAATTAGTCCTATCCCCCTAATTTTAATTACACCCAACGAATTAATGACTACTATTTAAAGGTGGAACTGAGGATCCCCCACCCCCCCCCCGTTTATATTTTAAATATAAGCTGGTCTTGTCATTGCAAAAATGCCCAGCTGCTAATTGCTAAGATTTCGGGTTTTTATATGCTTTTTAGTTGGTGTATTTCTATTGGCCCAGGGACTTTCGACTAAGCACCATTTTATATTGGCGAAATGTTATATAGGTCGGTAATTACCTCAATACTCTATTCTGCCGGCTATTTTAACTCAAAATTTATTTAATATAACTTCCCTAATGAGAAATTAAAAGTCCTGAAGATTGAAATGAGTATCAGACTGACAGTCTTGTCACTTTGTTGTTATTAAAATTAGTTTATTAGTTCGTTAGATTTTAAAATCCCTTTTCCATTAATTTCATTTAAAATTAATACACATGGTTCACAAAAACCTTTTTATGTAACTAAGTCATGTATGTCTCTATTTTGTTAAGTTTCTAATTTGCGTGGTTATATGACTGAGCCATATTAAACTTAATTTGAAAAAATGAGAGTATTCTGTGTGTCAAAAAATAATATGTTTTAGAAGGACACTGGTATGTATGTAATTGTTTTTATACCTAGTTGCAAAAGGGATGCTAATATTAATAATTATGGAAGCAAGATAGCAATGCGTTACGTAATACAAATTTCAGTTAAACATTGATTCAAGAATTAATTTTGCCTCACCGACCCTTTACATACGAAATTATAAAGTTAATTATAGAGTTTTTATTTATTAACCTTATGGATTACCTTTAGGACTTTGGTTTGAATTAAAAAAAATTGTCAACAAAGATAGTTTTAAAGGTTGAGAAAATAAATGAAGATGACGGCCCTTGTCGATTTTTCCCTAGTAACAGGATTTTGAGATTTTATATCCAAAAAACAAATAATGCATATTTTTTTAAACATTGAATACATGCATATAAAATGTAAAATACGGAAGTGTAATTATGGAGAAAAATTTATTTAACAATATCTGCAATATAATAATAAATAATAAAATTGAAAAAATTATAAATACTATATTAAAATACAATTTACCTTTTTCGTACCTCTTTGTCCATTAGGTAAGATTTGTTCTCGCATTTCTTTCTCTCATTTTATGCCAAAAGAATAAAGTAAGTAAATTATTTGAACATGAAGGTTAAAGGGTGGGATAACTCAGACAGAGGAACGCATAAGCAGCCGTTAAAGAGTTTTTTTCCACATTTCTACAGTTTTATTTTATTATTAACTTTACAAAGATATTTTATATCGGTTAAAACGGGCATTATTTTTTTAATATGTGATATTTCGTAATTTTACCCCTTTAAAAACCGAAAAGCGTCATCAGATTTGCCATTAACAAGACTATTAAAACTGAGCAATTTTTTTTTCTGAAAAATTGCTTTTAGTAGATATATTCAATAAGCTATCTATCTATATATTTTCACAAATCACAATAGGTGCCGCCATGATACCTCTCTTTATAATCGTCACCTTTTTCGGAACAAATTTTCACCCGTACACGCGGTGTAATTACTATATCGCGGTCAACTTTTTTAACAACCTTACCGGATATTGTTGCGCGTATTCACAACTCGGTATAGCGATAGACCGGTTTCGGGCCATAGTCACGCCGTTCAAGCGGAACATAACCCACCAACAATCCCAAATAGCTATCGCCCTGATTTGGGTTCTTTCAACCATGGCTGCCGTCCCATCCATAGTCATCTTGCAAAGTCGCAAAAATTCGCATTACCTGTTGAAGGAAAGTAAAATGTTTTGCATTTACAAACGGGAAGAGCACCTCCTCATGATATGTCTCCAAATCTCTATTGGGTGCGGATTTCCCGTCCTCGCTTGTTGCGTCCTATACGGCGTCATAGTAGCTCGCCTTTGGAGTGGTGCCAAAACCAGGGTTGGCGGAGGAAATGCTGGTGGATCTGCAGGCGGGAGCGGAAAATTAAAGAAAAGTGAGATGCAATCTTCAATAGCCAGTAATGGCACAAAGGAAAAAAGACCGCTTCTGTTTAATTTGCTACCCAATAAAAACAATTCAGAGAATATGAAAACACCATCGATAAAACTAACCAAACCCCCAGAAATGCATCATCGACGACGGAGTTCTTCTTCAAACCCGATACGAGAAAAAGGGGTGGGATATAATAACATAGAAAACGGACGGAATAATGTTAAAGGGGAGAGGCAATCACTCATTTTTTCTAACATTAACGCAGATTACCTAGATCGTGGTCTCTTTTCAATTCTCAAAAGAGGAACGAGCTCAGGCGATTTAAAAATTAAAGGGGAGGTAAAGAAAGCTAGTTTTGTAGGGTTTCCTCTCCGGGGTGAGCGTAGTGTACATTCATTAGATGTTGCTGAAACTTTGCCTGGAGTTTACAAACCCGCCCTGTCGCCCGTAAATAGCTCGGATACGTACTGTGAACTTTCAGATCCACCGGGTAAGTCGGAGTTGTCTGAATTACCTCAAGCAGCAACCATTAAAAAACGTGATTCCGGTCTTTTTAGATTTGCTACAAAGGCTCAGCAACCGCAAGCGAATAAACCCCCGAACGTACTTTCTGCCTCTTCTCTAAGGCGCAACCAAAAAGCAATTAAAATGGTCGTTATCATACTCATCCTCTATACCATTTGTTCAATACCGTTTTACATAATGACGATTTTGGAAATTGCCTCTAAAGAACTCAAAATCTCATTTGTGCTTGAACACATCCACAATATCCTCATCTTGTCCGACCATTGGCTTCACGTTGGTGTTTACCTTTGTTTCAACGCTTCATTTAGACAAGCTTTTATTAGGACATTTTTTAGGCCGCTTTTGGCTTGCGTGATGATGCTTTTACCTCGATCGTGTACCGAGGCGATCCGTCAATATTTTTCTGCGACAAAACCTGGTCGACAAAATTTGGAAGGTCTCAAGCGGGAATACACCGTGATGTTTGATAGTAGCGCACCTAGGCAGACCTCACTACTAGCCCCAAACGGAAGTATGGCTCTACAAGCGGCGCGCGAAACGGGCACGAAAGCAAGTAGTAGTGCTACAACCAACTTATCTACCATTACGAACAGGCACAATAACACGAATGATGCTTCAGGCAGTTTCCTTGATGTCTCAGATCAATTAGATAAGGATGACAATCTTCCACAAACATTACCCATTCCTCGTAGACATAAGAGTCATCCGTTGGTTATGGCCAACGCAGTCGCAAACGACTTAATGGATGACGACGAATCAATCCGCTATATCGATGGCAGCATTGCCTCTAACCGGAATAATAATAATAATAACAACAACAATCCTCGTCTTGTAACGGACCTTAGTTCGATAGAAGCCGTAGCTACTCTCCCCAAATATGCTAACAACAATAATAATTCCAACACCATCATCCAATCTCATATACCTTGTTCTAGTCAACCATTAATAGTCGATAGTTTTAACACCCTTTCCACTGTCATGGAAGACGCCGAGACTCAAACTTCGAATGATTTGCTTTTGATATATACGAACCCATTAGCTGCTGCCCCGGGGAACTCGGCTATGACAACCGGTCAGCCCCAAAACGGTTGTGTAATAAATATCACACAACAAAGAAAAACACTACAGGACAACCATTTACGACTAGTCAATTATACCGTCTCTCACGATGTTTGACACCAATCCACTCCCACTGTAATGCTCAATAAATACACGCATGCCATCACACATAAGTCAAAAATAAATTGGATTTTCCATATGAGACCCGTCTCTTTTTCAAATCATAATAAATTTGTTAATAACTAATAGAGTTGTTTCAGATCACAATTACATATTAAAAGCAAATGAATTTTGACATAAATTGTAAATTATACCACCAAACAGCTTAACATCTATTTAAGTCAATTTAACAACAATCTAGTAATTTATGCTAGTCCAAAAATTTGTAATTTAAAAACAAATGTTAACACAAAACATTATTTTAAATTAAATTTTGCCTATAATTCCTCCAAAAAATCTTATATTGCTCTTTATATTTTGAATCTCAAATCCAAGAGTCAGTAGTCACCTGTCAACTTAGAGCTCTTTTATTTAATATTCTATTATACATATGTTCTTAATCATCTTTATGTACAAATGTAAGTGAGAAATATATGATAATTGTAAAATCAAATAGCGGTTGAAATTATAATTAGCTTAAGCTTCAAGTGTAAAAAAAATTAAAATTGCCTTAAAATGTAATAAGAACCATCATGTAAATTGTTTGCCTATATATTTCATTTTCTTTTAAAAAAATTTAACTGAAATCATTGAAATCAGTTTTTAAATAAATGTGCACGAGTTAAACAAAAATGCTTAGTTAGAAAATATTTTAATTTTACTAAATAAATTATTGAGGTCTAATGAACTGGACAGCGAACAATTTTTAAGAAAGACTCGATTTTTTAAAAGGGTTGACAAAAAATTGCAAAGTATTGACAATTATACCTTATGTATTACACAGGTCAACAAATTTTTGATAAGCTAATTAATACAATTAAACCAGCCATCTTAAGGATTTTCATATCCGTTTACCCTTTTTTTTAATTAAACTTATTAAGGCAGCTATATACATTGAATAATTTAGAAAAAATGTAAAAAAAAGGATACATATTTATTTTATAAAAATAAAATAAATAGGAAAATAAAAATGTTATAAGTGTATTTAAGTCGTAATAAAGGCCATTATATAGTGTTTGTAACGGTTAACATCTTCGAACTCTTTTTCCATTTGAATTCCAAAGGTTTGGTCAATTCGTCCATTCAAATTAGTTTAGTTCAAAATGTTCAACTCAAAATATGGGATTTTGACGGTAGTCAAAATATGAGGTTTTGGTGATAGTCAAAATAGATTTATTCTAATTTTTCAGATAAACACGTCCGTTTTTTTTTGCTCCATTATTAAAGTTTGATTGAGATTAAGCTGTGTGGCATTGGGTCGACGTGAATGGCAGTATTGAAATGATCGGAAGAGTAATTATTGGACATTGAAGGGTTATCAGTCACCAGCTATCGTTTAATGCAAATGGGGTATCGTTGGCCGAAAAGAGGCAGATTATGGTTACATTTTAATAGTTCCTTTTAAATACTTATGCGGGTGCTGGCGTCAGCATAAAGCGCGCAATTGGCAACCTCGCTGTCCTCAATATGGTCGCAAGCGTTATCATATAGGATTCTGCTCTCTAATATGGTCGCAATGGGCGTTGTCATATAAGGCTCTGTTGTCCTTAATATGGTCGCAATGGGCGTTGTCATATAGGGCTTTGCTGTCCTAAATATGGTCGCATTGGGCGTTATCACATTGGGCTCATTCTGTGTCTCATGCAAAAATTATCTGCAAATGTCATTAATGCTAGCATCTGCCTCAGACGGAATTAGGGCCATTGTGGCGAAGACCTCGAATTAATTATTATGTGTAGTGAATAGTTACGCTTAGGGAGGATTGTCGTCATCATTTATTATTATATAAAATGCATAGAGTTTTACATATTGTTGTGAATAGATGGGTTCAGGAAGAATTAACGTAAACAATATAACGTTGTGAATAGCTTAGTTGACAAAAAATTAACATCCTGCATCGAATATTTACAGGTTTGGAACGGTGAAATATTTTTTTGTTGAGCGTTTCTCAGGGGTGGCCAAGTTTAAGGGCTGCTTGGGTTGTGTCGGACGCCTCCGACAAGGTGTTTTATAACGTTGTGAATAGCTTAGTTGACAAAGAATTAACATCTTGCATCGAATTTTATTTATAGGGTTGGAACGGTGAATATTTTGTTTGTTGAGCGGTTGTCAGGGGTGGCCAAGTTTAAGGACTGCGTGGGTTCTGTCGGACGCCTCCGACAAGGTGTTTTCTGACACCAATATTTATTTTATAAAAATAAAATAAAAAGGAAAATAAAAATATTATAAGTGTATTTAAGTCGTAATAAAGGCCATTATATAGTGTTTGTAACGGTTAACATCTTCGAACTCTTTTTCCATTTGAATTCCAAAGGTTTGGTCAATTCGTCCATTCAAATTAGTTTAGTTCAAAATGTTCAACTCAAAATATGGGATTTTGACGGTAGTCAAAATATGAGGTTTTGGTGATAGTCAAAATAGATTTATTCTAATTTTTCAGATAAACAGGATACAATTACAAAAATTAAACTAATTCCTTTTTGAATATTTCCAATAACTAAACTGTTAAAATTAAACTTTAAATAATATTTTTATCAAAAACCAATTATATATTGTGTCGTATTTAAGTTTGGATGTGGAATATTCTGCATAATCTAAATGCTGATGTAAGAGCTTATATACGATAAAAAGATGATAAATATAAGTTACAAGGTAATATTATATGAAAAAAAAAATTCTTAAATTTTTTCAGGGTATTGTCGATGTCGCAAAACCTGTTAAAACGGCCATTTTTTCGATATGGACGGATCTAAAGAGCCGAAGGTGGAAAAAACTACGAAAAACGGAAAATATATATTAGGGCCATCAGGGGGATGTATGCTTTTATGTTTTCATAAACATCTGACATTATTTGTTAACCCGTGTTTATTTTCGGAATTTCGCCAAACTTTTGTTATATGAGTAGGATTTAATAAAATATATTTATAAAAAAATTTTTAGGCAACTTTGCGGTATCCTAAAATGAATAGCAATTCACCCCTTTTTTTTATTTAAATGACCTTAAAGTGGACTACTTACGAGGTAATATTTAAAAAAACGTATATTTAAAGTTAATAAAACCCATTTGAAGTTGAGAAGTTAATGTGTAAAATTCCTGGTTTTATGTAGCAATTTATTTTTATATTTCCTATCTAATTTTGACAAAAATTAACAAAACTAATATAATTGAGAGATAAAAATTTTAAAATCAGGCAGAGCCATTAAAAAAATTAATTTTAATTCGTTGGACATGAAGGCCACATATAGGGCCAAAACCATCTAAAAATATAAATATTTTGCCTTTTACATTTTTATGCGTTTGGCAAACTATTAAAGAAAAAAAAGCCGTTGTAATATAATCTGGTCGTGTGTGAAAAAAACAGCAAACAAATTTTGAGCACAAATCTTTATTGCAAAATCGTACATTATCCCAAGTTAAATTGATGTAATGTGTTATATATAATATAGTATTTACATGGCATTATACTTAAATAAATTAAAATGGGTTAATCAGCATTCCATTCAGCGTCTCCTACTCCCAAAATTCCAATGACGAGCTACCCCCCATGGGTAAAAAATATACACCGGGGTAACAACCCCCCCCCCCCCCCCCCATTGTTTTCTTATTTATAAACAAGGTGCTCTTTTTTATCAACTGACGATAAATAAAGAAAATATTTATTTAATAAAAAAATTATTAAAAATTGTACTAAAACATATATATGGATAATATGTAAAATTATTATTACTAATTAATTAAAATGATTGTTTAATGTGCTACCACGTAAATATTTAAGAGTTAATAAAAATAATTGATTGCAACAATTAATCTTGATTTAGATTACAATAGGACTAGTTAAAGTAAATTATTGAAATTTGGTTTAAAATTATCTATAATTGTATCATTATCTAATTTTAACAAAATATCCTCTTCGGACTTTAACAATATTAAATTATGTAAAAACTTATCTCCCATTTTGTTGCGAAGATAAATTTTAGTTAATTTTATCTTGCTCATGGAACGTTCGGCGAAGCAGCTCGTGATAGTTAGCTGACAGCAAGATATTATAATTTTTTTAAGTTTATCAAAATTGTTAAGTATTTTATTGAGCGCTCTATAAGGTAGCAAGAAATTGTCCTCTGAGCTATTAAACACCATGTTTCAGCATCATCCTCATCATCATTTTCCACGTCTTCACCGGAGAAGTTATCTATATGCTCAGAAATTTTTGAACCTATAAAATTAAAAACAATTTTTATCATATAGAGATTCTGTTGAAAGGCTAGCCCATTTTAGGGTTCCTCACGAAAGTATGGAATGAACATTTTCATTTCTTGGGCAATTGCATATGGGTTGATATCATAAAAATTACATAGGTCCTTTATGTTTTGCACATGTATTTCCATATATTTCTTTAATGAGGCTGTTGTAAAATACGACACACCCTTATAAAACTCAAGGGTATCATTATTAAACCTTTCTTCAAATTGCACTAGAATTAGATCCAGAGCTGCGGAAAATATTTTGATATGGTAACTACAAATTATAACTATTTTTACTTTTTAGTTACATCTTCTATTTCACCACGTTTACGTTTTAAGTTAAATTCAATATTATTTTGTTCGCAAAAATTATTTGTTTTCCCTATAATTGATTCAAATTTGTCTTGATCTAAATTTTAATACAATAACACCAACTTCTTAATTTGTGCAAATTGGACATGGTACATTTAATAAGAGATATTGTAACTCCCATATCGAATAAGGGCTTTGAAGTTGGAGGCATAGACTGTGCGTTTCTTTTAAAAATATATTTAGGCTTAATAGATTTAAAACTAAATTAGACGAATTTATTCTATATAAAGAGTCGGCACGAGATGATGTTGCCGCATCCTTTTCTTTTAATATCTTTAACGAATTAATAACTATTGGAAACAGCAGCTTCAACTTTTCGGTGGCTCTAAAACTGGCTAACCAGCCCCTAAAGTAAAAACTTATTTTATACCTACATAGCTATACAGTTGATCGGTGGGCTTACTATCAGAACCTTTGTAATCAACAATGATAAATTGATGTTTAATTTCATCCCACTTTTTATGAGAGTGCTTTATTTTACAGTGTTGTTTAAATTTATCTAACCTTATTCTTTGTCCTATGCATAGTTTAGTCACACGACATGAAATAATCAAAAGTTTATTTGATGGCATTATAAAACATATGTTAAATGAATGTAAAATAATAAAAATATTTAATTTAATTTAAGCTTAGAAAGCATTGAGTAAATAAAACATATGTAAAATAAATTTGAAAAATAGAAATATTAAAATTAATTTGAGCTTATTGTAAAGCATTGAGTTATATATATGTTATATAAATTTTGAAAATAAAAACATATGTAAAATAAATAAGAAAAATAACAAAATATTTAAATTAATTGAAGTTTATTGGACGGCAATAAATCAATAAAACATATATTAAATAAATTTTAAAAATAACAAAAAAATTTAAATATATAATATTGCTGGTCAAGGAGGTCTTTTTTCTCATTTAACCCCCCTATTGTTATACCTACCCCCCCCCCCCCCATGAACAACCTACCCCCCACGGCCAATTTTTATGAGCCACGCTCGTCATACTTACCCCCCCCCGAGTAGGAGACGCTGATTCCATTGAAATAATTTGCAATTACACATGTATAGGAATTTACTTTAATAGAGGGTAGGGAAGGAGAGAATGCTTATGGGAGTCAAATAAGTGAATTTTGAACGTTTTGCAATGAGGAACCCTTTTAGGCTAACTTAAGTAAAAAGAATAATAACAAAAATTTTTAATATATTTCATATAAAAAAGAAGTTTCATGCCGGCACCAAAACATTGGAAAAATTGAAAAATGTTAAAAAAAGATATAGACATAAATAAAAAACTTGTTTCAAAAACAAAAATTTAAATATCACGTGAATTTTTTTTAAGATTACATGGCGAATACTGAAACGAAAGCAATGTCCAGTGCAATTATAAAGTTTATACACTATATATTTCTTAACAATTGTTATTTTCTTAAATGAACCTTTAAAAAAAGCAATTTTTAAAGTGTGGCAATTTAGTTGAAATTAAAAATCATGCAATGTTTGTTAAAAAGAAATTAGAAAAATTTTGATCGATAGGTTGTAATTTTATAAATAATGTTTCACAGAGGCGTTGTCGTTGGCTTAAAAATATACTAGTTTTTTAAGCCAGATATATTTCGAATGCTATAATATATTCATCTAGTATTAATTAAATCAAACCCTTTATCCATGTTAGAAAAATATAAGCCAAAGGATAATTTTTTCAGGAAGCACTTATTTAATTAAATTAATGCAAATATATGTGTATTCCAAACCAAAAAAACATTACAAAATTATAATTCAAAATATTCTGTCATCTTTGATATGTGAACTTCTCTTAACACAGGTCAAATATCAATGTCATTAAAGTGAATTATAAAAATATATAAGAATGCATCCTCATGATGGCCTAATCTCATATATATTTTTCGTTTTTCTTAGTTTCTTCCGTCTTTGGCTCCTTACATCTGTCCATATTGGAAAAATGGCCGTTTAACAGATTTTGCGACCTCGAGAATACACTAAAAAAAATTTAAGATTTTTTTTTCATATAAAAATTCCTTTTAACTTATATATATCATCTCAAATAATGAGAAATTAAATTTTTTAATATATCAAACATCAGCATTTAGATAATACAAAATATTTCGCGTCCAAACTTAAATACGTCACGACATATTATCGGTTTTTAATAAAAATATTATTTTAAGTTTAAATTTAACAGTTTAACTGTGTGAATATGCAAAAAAGATCCATTTGTTTTTGTTTTTTTATAAATATTTTTTTAAATTTTTAATGTTTATAGCTGACTAACTAAGTTTGATTAGAAAACGGTAACGGAATTTAAGGTTTTAATTTTCTAGGCTAACGTTTAAACAAAATAATTGAGCCTATTATATTGTCAAACATGTCATTTTTCAGAATAATAGCTCAGCCTAAATTATTTTTAACTCAAGTGACAATACTCATTTTTACATAAAAAAATCAAACAAAATTACTATTACATTTTAATTTCAGTTTGTCGTCATATGGTCATTTCAACTAAATTCAAAAAACGAATATTACTGAAATGTATTAGTTTCCGACAGTGCACTCAATTTTAAGAGATGGTTTAATTAACTTCTTGTTTGATTAAATTAATCAAATGTAAAAATCTTTGTAAAATCTTTCCACTAATATCAGAAAAAAAATGTTTTCTAATAAATTTGATGGTAATTGAATGTAGGAGAGGCTATCTTCAAAATTTTTTACATTTATATTTTAAACTTACTAAAATTTAGTTTGTGTTAAATATAAATTCTAATACATACGCTAAATATGATAAAAATGTGGTCCAATACTAAAATCGGCCATTAATTTCTCAACTTTTTAATATGCATTGTGGTAATTATGTTTTTTGGTATTTATGCGCATATAAATAAAGTGTTTTATATGGGCGCGTTCAAAGTTCATTTAAAATTAGCTATGTTTATATGGTTTTAGATATTTTAATAAAGTTTTTATTCTATATGAGCCATTAATCAACATATAAGAAAATATTGTAAAAAACAATGGTTAATAATTTTATTAAAAATACAAATTTTAAATTTTTAAATTTTAAAAATTGAATGAACTTTGAACGCGCCCTATCATATAATAAAAATAGATTTTTTTAATAAACAAGTCAACAAAAAACTTTCAACGACTTAAAAAGACTGCATTTCCGTTGGTAATATTATACATTTTTAGTGCTTCCAGGATTAAAATGACTTTGACAAATTAATTTCAAGGAGGCAGAGAAATTGTAAAAATAGACGAAAAAACACTATGTCGACAGGTACCATAATAATAAAGCTACTGTAGTGTACTTAGACCAGGATTTTCATTTATTAAACTTAGTAATATGTCTAACCTGAGCCTAAAAACATGTAAAGCTAAGTTTAAAGATGTCACAACTATGTTTTTTTGAGATTGTGACAGCATTTTTCATACCGTCCACTAAGAGGTTTTAAAGTCCATTTTAAAAGCATTGAAAGGTTGGGCATAATGTTAACATTATTGCTAAAGCGGACGAAAGATTTATGAGAGTCGTTAAATTTTATTTCAAAAAAATGTCTAAAATTTGACACTTGTAAAACTGTGCGTGCCTAAATATAGCGTGATTCAATTTATTTGGTTAAAAAAAAATAAGTTCAATAATATTGCTGTAATTTTAAATGGGTGCACAATTTTTTAGGTTGTTTTAATTTATATTGCGAAATACAAAATTTCGTTATTCTTAATTTTTACTTAATGAGCTTGCTCTATGATTTCTTTTAAATTTAAAAATAATATTTGATTGTTTTTCAGATTATTTTGGCTAACAATTTTGTGCTGTTGAACTTAATAGCGAACTCATTTTCAACAACTTGACTTATTTTTTCCGATTTATTTTTTAGGAACATTTTTTTGTCAAATAAAAAGTTGTACTTTTCAACTTTACCTCAATAATTTTGAATTATTTTTGATAGAGCTAGAAATTGTAATCACGTGCATTAGAGGAATTTTTGTCTCATCAGTTTTAATTAAAGTATAAACAAAAATAGTTATTTTAATCAGTTAATGCTAGGGTAAGAAATTATTAATTCGAATGCTAGGGGTCCATAGAGACCCCAATTTTAAATCTCTATGACTTCTAGAGTTTTAAATATAATTTATTTTTTTATTCTTTTGAATAAATAAACGTGATCTTTAATTATAAACTAATATAAGTTATTGTTAATTATATTGTAAATTTTATTAAACACAAAGTAGAAAAAAATCTAAAAAATGAACTTTTTATTTTTTTATATTACATTTAATAAATATTGTCTAAATTAAATGTATAATATTTTAGATCAAATCCTGGTTTTAGGTTTAGTAGAACATTTATAGCAAGATGAAAAAAAAAATATTTTAGAATAAAAAATTATTTTTGGCTATTATTTACCATAAAAACTAGATATTTTAAAGAGGAGAAAAAATAATTCATATCATTATATTATACAATACAAACATTTTATATACTTAATATGTAACACTATTTAAAAAACAATAGAAAAGAGGCAATATCAAGATTTTCAACATTGAAATTTACCATGTGGGGTCCATATGGATCCCAATAAATTTTTAATAAACTTAGACTTAGACCAAATTTAAAAAAATAGTTTTGTTTATTAAATATTTAAGATAAAAGTCACAAAATTATGGCCAATGATATTTAATATTTTTAAGAATTGTTTAAAATTTAAGAGTGCTAACCGCGGGTTAAAAAAGGACATGCCAGACCAGCAGCGACTAAATCTTTATATAATAGATTGTATTTGAGTTTAAAGGGGGGCAATGGCACGGGCCCCCTTTTTCTGGCAGGCTTATTATTTTAACAAAAAAAATTGCCTGGCGCGCTCCCTTAATAACAAAGGTAGTTGGCTTTGCCAGGTTAGTTGCTCAGTCCATATCAAAATGCGGGCTCTTTAATTCAGAAAAATGTGCGCATGCATTAAACAAATAAATTTATCCTATGAAAATTAAGAGCCTTTTTATCGTAATTGCATTGCTTAGCCATAAATCCGGTAAAAAGACAATTTTATATCACTTTAATATTTCGACGCGTTGTATTTATTTTTTTTTACACAAAATCTATTACTTGAAATATTTAATTGCTTGTATGTTTATGAGAAACAAAATAACGGGCGCCGAACAGCAGGTTTGAGTGGGCCAAACCTAAGTTTGAAATGTGTCGGGTGGGTCAGGTCATATGGCCGGGCTTCGAGTTTTAACTCGCGAGTGCTAGGGTGAGAGATTTGTAACACAAATGGGGATCCATACGAACCTTAATATACTTCTATATGCTACTAGGATTGGATGAATTGCATTTTCCACTGCTCCTTAACCGAGACGGTCTAAAATTGTAGCTAGATGGGTTTTTTAAATTAATATAATTTGCAGACTCAATTTTTAGTTAAAACATTAGTTAAAAATTACATAATATTAATCTTATAAGGAATGATTTGGCACCTGCAAGCAATCACCTCTCTGCGGCTCTGTTAATTTCTTTTTAAAATTAGCAAACTAAACTGTAATTTCATATAAATTCACTCATTTTATGTTAGGCCATGTCTTTCATTCTCGCTTTAAAAATTGTGTTAGAAAGAAAAGCATTAAATATTATTGCCTTGGTGCCATTGATAGGAAGCTTGATAGATGGCCATCCCATATTGTAATTTTGCACAAACCATATATAAGACACGGCTTTATGTAGAATTATTTAAAGGTAAAAGTTTTTGTCTTGTGATATTTAGACTATTTCTGTTCTTAAGAGAAAACCCAGCTATGTCAATCACCTTTAACATTTTTAAAATAGAGAAAGTGTACATTGATAAATATTCAGATGGCAATGTTGATCACCAAGGGTTCTATCATATTCATCATAAAACTACGTAAATTAAGTTTATTAATGTTTTTTTTAAGTGATGTGAGAAAAATCTTTATATAAATTAGTCACAAAATTTTATTAAAAAACATGTAACTAATATATTAAAAAACTTAATTTAAAAAAAAATATTTTTTGCTGGCTTGATCCAGTAAAAATTTAATGGTAATTGTAATATGATTAAAAATGCAAATTGTGCATTTTCGCCGTCTTAATTTTATTAAAGAGGGTTTGGCTCTAGCCACGAGGCTGAAAATAGACTAATTTCATATTTATGTTAACAAATTATATTTAAAAAAACGTATATAATTTGTATTACATATCATATTCAAAAATTGATGTGAAGACAGGTCTGTTAAAAACGTCAAATATTTTTAATAAATTAAACAAAATATTAAATGGAGATCAAAATTGAAAGAAAATTTCCGCATATAGTAATAGAACTTGCTATTTTTTATGATTAAAAGATCAAAAAGAATTTATTTTATCCGTCCTTCTTTCCCTTTTTTTTAAGAACTGACCGGGCTTTCAAAAATTTAACTTTCGACGCACCATCGTTTGTCGTTCTGGCCCTTATACATATACAAACCAGAGCTGGCAAAAATGTCCGCTAATCAGGATAAAATAGACTTTTTTCTCGGGCCAAAAAGGAAAAAAATCCCCTACTTCCAAAAAATTATAAAAAAGCAAGGTGTTAAATTCCTATTTTTCTGTAAAACAGAGCTGGAAAAAAGTTTATTAGCCGTATTTTTGTTTTTGAAAAATAAAAATTAGAAAAATGAACTATAAAAAAATGCAAAATTCAAGCTAAAAATCTTACTTACTATAGATATATTGATTAAAGCTAAATCTTTTATTTATTAATTTTTAGAACCAAAATAATTATTGCCTATTAAACAGGTGGACAAATAAGAAAAAAGTTTATGATATTGAAAGTATTGATCCCAAGATGGCCTAATCTTATATATATTTTCCTTTTTCATAATTTTCGCCTTCAGAGATTTTGCTCCTTCCATATCGGAAATTTTTTTGACCATATTATAATTGCCATACAGAATACCTTATAGAGAAAAAATTCAAGATTTTTCGCATAACAAATAACTTGTAAAATATAGTTTTAACTCAAATAATGAAAAATAATATAATTATTTCAAGCTCTTATTAAGATCTTAAAATAGAGAGTATTTGGCAAACCTATATACGACACGATATATTATCGGATTTTAATGGAAATGTTATTTGAAGTTTGAATTTAACAGTTTAGATGTTTTAAATACAAAAATAAATTTAATTTATATTTGTTTCTGGATTTTTTTCGGTTTGTTAACGTTGTTTTAAAAATTGTATAGCTGACCTACAAAGTTTAATTAGAAAAAACTGTACATGGATTTGAAAATCCCTGAGATGGCAGGTTTGAGTTTTTTAGTTCTCAAAACTCTCAAAAATTATTTGATTTGTGTTATTTAAGACAGTAGCAAGTTGATTGCATTTTAATTATCTAACGGAAAAAGTAAAATAATTGAAATTTATTTGTTAGTTGTCTTTTTTCTTATGGGTTATTGTATTTATCTACCTTTGTTGCATGGTCCTGAGATTTGATTTAATATAATATTACGGTCATGTTTTGTTAACATATAAGCACATAATATGGAATTAGAGGCGTAAATATGTAAACCTCCAATGACAAAGATACCTATGGAATTTAAGTGTTTCCTAATGAGAACTTTTACAAATAATTAAATTAAAACCAAATTTAAATATTAATTGCTAAACATATATTAAACAAGTAAAAGATACCAGGGATATTTTTCTAATATTTGCCAGCAATTTTGCGCCAAAAAAATTAATAATTATTCTAATTATAACTTTGGACGCTAAACCCCTGTCTAAAAAATAAAAAAAATAAAATATTTATAAAAGTCAGCCTAGACGCATTACATTAATTTCAGTAATTGATTATTTCGAAATTCTAAAAAACAATTTTAAGCATGGCTATTTTTAATATTACAATCCCATAACAATTATATGCAACTTATAAATAAAAAAATACTAGCATTACAAAAAAAATCACTATATAAAAAAACATTAACATAGTACAACTAATCATAAATTCACACAACAAAAATACTTATTTGAACTACAAAAATGAACTTATAAACACATTGGCGTAGGAGAGGGGGGGGGGGGGGGGGGGGTTGGGGATGAAACCCTCTCGCATGCCATATCCCCACCCAAATTGAAAATTTTTAGTGCATATCCACCCCCCCCCCCCCGCCCCCAAACTAAAATACCAATTAAATATAAAATTAAATTACATTTAAAATATTTTTAAATATTGAAATTTAAAATCTCCCTTCCCCTCAAATTAAGATACTAGTTAAATATTTTTATTATATAAATTCATTACGTAATTGTATCATTAATATAAAAATTTATTGCATATAATATATCAATAATAATATAATTTTCTTAATACCATATATGTTTGTTTATATAAACATTATTTATTTTGAACCCCCCCCCCCCCCCCCCCCCCCCCCCCAGCTTTACAACTTGCTACGCCCTTGTATAAACAAACAATAAAGTGAAGAAAAAAAACGTTATCGGCACAAAGTCTGCTTGTTTATAAATCGAAATTCGAGTTTGATCGGGAAAAAATGAAAACGTATCTGAAGATCACAGAAATAGCCGGTCTAGTCTCTGTAATTAGCTGAGAACTCTCAAAAATTTGTTGACCTGTGTAATAAGAATAAATTTTATTAATATATCAAGCTCTAACATCAGCATTCAGATAATACAAAATATTTTGCGTCCAAACCAAAATACGCAATGATATATTATCGATTGTTAATAAAAATATTATTTGAAGTTTGAATTTAACAGTTTATTGTAAATATGCAAACAAAAATTCAATTGATTTTTGTTTTTATCTTTTTTGTTTTTTACCTTATATTCTAAAATTTTTAATGTTTATAGCTGACTAACTAAGTTTAATTAGAATAAACAGTACACGGGTTTGAAAATCCCTAATTGGCAGGTTTGATCTTTGCTGTTAACTCATAGCTCTCAAAAATTGTTGACGTGTTTATATTTATGGTTTACTTTAAGGCGTGATTTTTCTTTCCAGAGTCATGAGATATTACACTTCAAAAATCAAACAATACCATCTTTACCCTTATTAGACATTTATTCCAACAGGTACCACTAATAGTTTGGCTGAATCGTTAGTTAATTTAGGCCAGAAACAATGGGGCATCTGCCGGTTACATAGGATAGCAAATTGTAAGTAAAAATTTGATTATAGGGGTGTGGAAGTGCGTTTGATCGTCAGATAAATATTAACATGAAGGAGAGTGCAGAATTGGATGTGTTTAATTTCCAAAAATTAAAAGTTTTAAATTTTGTGATTGGAAGTATAATACTGAATTTTTTACCATCATTTCTAATCCAATGACGCTTAATGGCAATGAGCTGGTGAACAAATTATAAAATATTAATTATTTTGGATTATATTTATAACGAATATGATATATATGTTTATATCAAAATTTTGCGCCTATTTTAGATCAGCCATCGCGAGCGTTACCTAATATATATATATATATATATTAAAATTAAAAAAAAAAGGAATATAAAATACTTTTTATGGCATTATTATGCCATCTTCAGAAGCGTGGTTGTAGGAATATATTTATAGAAACCGGAAAGGTAAAGATGTAAAGGAGGTTGTGAAATAGCAAACATTTTTTACATTTGCGACATATAATGGTTGCGGCACAGATATATTGGGACAAAATAAATATTAAATCTATATTATTCCACAGGACAAAATAGCCACTGACCAGGCAAGACTCTTTATATCCTTGACTTATATCGAGTGGATTTGGCCAAAATTTGGATTTAGCTCAAATTTCTGCTACTCATTCTCCACCAAAGCCTTAACCGGGGTGGGTATCTGGTATCCCTCTTATCAGAATTTAAATTTAATGGTATTTTTCACATGACATCTTATGGGGCCCGACTGGCAAATTAGTGTACTTCCTATTCGATAAAAGCGGCAAATTCTTTGTGTAAAATACTCCCCTTTTTTAATTTACTGCTTTGATTTGAACTAATTAACTTTAGATAATCGACTCTAAATTATTAAATTTTACATATTCTATCTTCGGCGGTAAGTATATTGAGATTTTAAAATAAGTCGTCACCACTATATTTGATGCGGAGTAAGGCCGTATAATTTGCCTACGTGGCTGGTCATAGGCAAAGCAAATAGTATACTATATATTGGCTAAATCTTAATTATTAGAAAACCCCCTTTATTGGTTCTGTTATCGTTTTTACAAACTTATTCAGAAAGTTAAAATCCTTTGCATAATTAATATCATACCTGTTTTAAGAAATGTATTTGGAAGTCGATTCTCTTTTGCAATTTTCTTAGAATTATTCATTATTAATAAACATTAATTATTTAAACCCTTTCTGGGATCATGGGGGCCCTTCCCTTATAAGCTGAAGTTATATAGCAAATAATGCTGTCGATACATTAAAACCCGGATAATGTATAAAATAGTAGAGATATTTAAATTTAAAAATAATAATTAATGTTAATACCCAGAAATTGTAGCTTAGTGAGAGCTAAAAATAGTTCAAACTAATGACATGAAACAAAATCTAATTTTTCTCACGCATTCAATGTTGGGGCTTGATTTGCATCAATTAAACACCTTGAGTTAAACATCGAATTTTGTCAAACGATATTATTTGCAGCTGTGGATGTCACTATTTTAAGATAAAATCACTATGAATTTGTCTAGACATTATACAAATGTTGTAAAACTTTAAAAGAAAATAATTCAAAGAAGAAAGGGTAGAAAAAATGTCTTTTACGGCGGTTACTGGAACCTACAGCACTGAGATTATCTCAATAACTTATTTGCTAGCAGGCGTTGGATTCCTCCTCAATACCCAATTCCTAACTTTATTCACAGTACATCATCGTACTACTAGGGACCGAAAAATGCGAAGCACATATTACCTGCTCCGTTGTCTATTTATGTTTAATATCGTGAAATGCGCGCAGCTTACCATACTCGCCACTGAACACATGGTTAGGAAACGGAGTTTTGGTCGGGCTAGTGTTCAACTTTGCCAAATCTTACAAATCATTGGTCGATATAACTACATAGTCCGAAACACGATAGTAGGTCAAGTCTACTTTTTGCTCACGTTTTACATTATTGACCGATTCATGTCGATCCGTTACCACCTTAAGATTAACGATATCCGCTCAAGTATTCTATATCGATCTATTCCATGGATCAGCTCATTACTTTTATTTGCTGTGCAAATGCACAATTTAACGGCCATTCAAATTAAGCGTGTACCGGTGTTGGATGCATTGAGAGACTTACCACAGCAATCAAAATTGAGCAATAATGCTTCAACGTATCTAAATAATAACAATGTTAATATTGCATTAAAAATTTATGACATAAAACGATCTTACATGTGCATGGTTGAATTTCACGTACCAACGTACAAACCTTATTTTGAGTCCATCATGTTAGTTACGTACCTTTTGTTTCACCTTGTTATAGTTGTTTCCTGCGCCGTAATCATCGTTAGATTCTTTCGGGCCCGCAAATATTATAGGCACCATAACCAAGTACATCCAAATATGGGGGACAACCATGTTAATTCTGGAGGGAGACTTTGGGTGACCCAAAATTACAATGTTCAGGATGAGTTGCAAGTGAGTATAACCTGATTTATTAATTTGGGTCTTCCACCGGGTCCTTTGAGCCCGGTCAAACCCTGAAACTTGATTTTCTTGATTATATGATTTTAATTTTTCCCACGAATATTATTAAAACAAAATTTAAATACTATTTGATGCTCTGGTAAGCAAATTCCTTAATACTTTTTTAATTAACTCCTAATTTTAAATAAAATTGCAATTATTATATTAATTTCATTATTAAATATATGTCAAAACTTGTATAGATATTCCTTACTGCGACAACCGTTTTTGGACCTTTGGGGATGGGCCCACAAATACTCAACGCGAGGCGGAATAAGACTCACCGATTTGGTTGGAAATGGCGGGCTTCAAAGAAATCGGTTAGCCTTGCTCTCCAAATTCTTGGACTTACCGTCCTACAATTTCCCGAATTTTTACAATACATCTTGTTTGGGATTTGTATGGTTCGCCTGCCTCACCCTACTACAAGCCGGACAGGGACCCAAATAATCAATAAAAATTTACTTTCAACGTCAAACAAGAGTATCGCAATAGGCGCCAACAGTGCTAGTATGTCTGTCCTTAGAGGCATCGGCCAGGAATCTTGCATTTTCTTGACCAATTTTCACCTCGTGGCTTTTGTCATGGCATTGCTACCTTATACAATATACCCGACCGTGTTTATAATCTCGGACCAAAACCTTAGAATTCTTTATACTCGGCAAATTAAATCTGGAATTAAATTTGCTCGTGACATCTGTTATGCCACTAAACAATAAAACCAAATGAATACAAAATAATTGATTCATAAAATAAGTTATATTGACCATAATCATTACCCTAACCTGATTCAAACAAAGACTTAACATAATGGCCTTATTAATAACACTATACCCCATAGCTAACTCTAGTCTAATCTTTTTAAGACAGTCATCTCACTATTTAATGATTTTTATAGATATGAGTTTTATAAAAACTTGGGTCCAAACCCCCTAATGTGAGGGCGCAATTCGCGTTCTTTCTTTTTGACATTTTATATAGCAAACTTTTTATAACTTTTTATATAAGGGGACGTGCAAAGTGAGTTTTTATTTTCGTAAAATTTGAAAATCCTGAAAATTCAAAAAAAATTTTTTTTTTTTAATTTTAAAAAAATTTTTTTTTAGAAAAAGCATTATATGTGCATATACTAAATTTGGCAAATTTTTAAAAATTTGGTTTTATTACAAAAATTTTTTTTCAAAATTTTGAAAATTTCACGAAAATAAAAACTCACTTTGCACGTGCCCTAATATAAATTTGTATGTTTTTATATGTTGCTAATTCAAATAAAGGTCAATATTTCTTATAATAATATTCTTAAAGGCCGTGGTGGAATTGGCCACTTGCCTTGCCAATTAATATTAATGTCGCTTCCCGTTAAGTTTTATAAATTTATGAATTAATTGAATATGTCGCAACCAATATACTTCAAAAGCAATCACATCTGCTAAATAACTGAAAAATAAATTGGTCGAATTTAACAATTATTTAAGACATTTTTATATGACGGTCGGTGGGACAATCTAAAGAATTCTCTCACATACATTAATAATAAAATATAAGCTGTTATCTTATATTATATCCTATTTTTACCTTTTATAAAAATTTAATTTTTTTAGGTAAAATTAAAATTCGCATATAGCATTAGATAGAGATGACACACAAACACAGTTTACAAAATAGGTTTATATGAAAAAATGAAATTTCATAATTCAAATACTGTTCTATATTCTACTACGAATTAATAAACTTGATAATGCCAACTTGTAGTGTGTATAATTTTGAAATCTTTTTTCCATTTCATTACCGTTTTCAGCCTGTCGAAGAAAATCATAAATGCTAATTTTATATGTTTTTTAGTATAAAATAAAATATTCTCAAGCTTTAAAATGGTTAATTTTTATTAACAGGCTTACAAAAATAAAAGGATAAACAGGGAAGGGCAGGTTAATCAAAAAAGTTATGGATATCATAGTCAAATTTTATTTAAAGAGCACATGGTTAATTACACAGGTCAACAAATATCAATGTAAGAAATATGAGTTCATGAAAACATAAGAGCATATATCTGTATGATGGAATTATCTCATATATATTTTTTGTTTCGTAATATCTTCCGTCTTCGGCGCCTTATAACCGTCCATATAAAAAAAAATGACCTTGAATTGAAAGATTTTTTGCCTGAGAGTACTATGAAGAATTCAAAAATCTTTTTTTCATATCCCTTGTAACTTATATTTCATCTCAATTCTCAAATGAGAAATAAAATTTTTGGTGTAGCAAGCTCTTACATCAGCATTCAAAAAATACAAAATATATCGCATCCAAACTAAATTAGGACATGATACATTATCGGTTTTTGATAAAAATATTATTTAAAGTTTGAATTTAACAGTTTAGATGTTGTAAATATGCAAAAAATCCAATTTATATTTGTTGTATTTTTTTATTACTTTTAACATATTTTCTACAATTTTTGTTTGATTAGACGAACAATAAACGGATTTAAAATCCCTAAAATGGCAGCTTTAAATCTCTGTAGTTAGCTCATAACTTTCAAAATTTCATTAAACTGTGTTATAAAGTTTAAATAATTTATAGTTTTGTTTAGTTAAAATAAATGCTGGACCGTAACTAGGAATTTCAAATTAAATTTTGTTGAAATTTGATAAGCTTTTATCGCTTTAAGTCAAATTCTGTTTTTGATCTTTCAAAAACCTTACGCATAATATATTTAAATATTTTCTGATCTATATGCTTGTAAGTTATTGACCCAAAACAGTCATAACACTATTCAGGCCATAGTTAAAAATGATTTTTAAAAATTTAACTCTTTATCGTTTTTATTAAAAATTATATCGAATATTTAGTCGAAATTTGACCTTCAAAATTAACCAATGTATGTTAATAGTTCGATAAATAAAACTGTATATTTACTTGGTTAATTTTTCGATAGTTAGTGCCTATACCCGTATACAATAGAAATGGTACTAACAAGAGATTTTTTGCCAAGTAAGGCCAGTCAATTTTAGTTAGTCTTGGCCCCAGCATTGCTTGGGTTTCCCTAAGGAACGGACCGGTGCCTTGTAATGTTGTTAATCGAGCATTCCATGGCAGTCGTATCCTAGAGCGTTTTAATACCTCAGGGCATTAAGCAGATTTTATTTCTCAAATTGCCTAATGTGAGCATTAGAAATTATTCTACTTTTTACCACTTTTATCTCCTTCCCCATCCATATAGATTTTCACTGTAATTTAGTTAAACCTTAGTTATTTTACTTTGTATTTTACACTCCAGATTACCTAAAGTATTAAAATTACATCATTTTTTTCGCTTGTTTATCGCTATTATTAAAATAGTTTTTTCTCCACTTTTATTTACAGTTTCAAACTGACATAGCATGTGAAGTGCAGTAAAAAAAATTAATATTTGACAATTATTTTTTATCAATATATATTCAGATTTCGCTCAGACTTAATGAAAATGATAAATTAATTTAAATTGTTTAGGTTTTTAATTAGTATAGATAAAGGCCGAGGGACAACACACGAAAAAAGTGGATACTAGCGAAAAAATAGGATTGAATTTATATCTTGTTTTCAGGGTATTACTAATATTAGTATTGTTTTATAGCATGATATATGATTACAAACTAGTATAATACAATTTGAGTTTAAATTACAGCAAAAATCTATTTATAAGGGAAAAAAGAATAGGTAAAAATACCAAAATAATAGTCTAATGCCCTGATTAAGTGTCTAGATAAGACGTGATGATGTGATTATGATTTGATGCGTATGTTCTTTTGTTTATAATAAAGATTGATTTGTATTGGTTCTCTACTGTATAATCTACTAGGGTTAGGCATTCCCTAACCCTAGCCTCATCTAGAAGGACACAACCATACTTACAGGAATAATCCTAGCCCTTACCAACATTGGCCATTCTAACATTGGTGTCAAGAAGCGGTGATCATTGAATCTCAAGAAAGTTTCAAAATATTGTACATCAGCAAATAAGAAGAAAGTATTTGTATAAAAGAAGAAATTATTTGATTAACAAAGAAGAAGTTTTTTGTGAAGTTGTGATTAGCAACAAATATAGATGACAAGTTGCAATATATGTATGAATAAATAATGTTTTGGAGAAAGTTAGAATATGGGAAGATGACCAATGAACATCATACCTTTATGTGCACACTTCAGTATTTTTAATACTTTAATTTTATTAAACATTTTTTATCTTTAAATATTTCTACACGCAAAGAACATTATATTTAGTATTACTTTAGTATTTTATTTTTATATTTAAATTTTATTAAAAATGATAACATGATGTTCAAATATATCTAATTAAATAAGTATAACTCTTGTATATAGTAAGCAATTATGATTTTATCTTTTAAATTAAGTATGTTGTAGGACATTGTGAAAGATTACCAAAATATTTAGCACCAAATTTTTATTTTTGCTGCAAAGCAGAAATTAATTTATATAAAATAGTAAAAGCTGAGGTTGAAATTTGAAGGTTTATATACCAATTTTAAATATTTATCAATGTTTTTGATATTTTATTTTGCAAAATAACTTAGAAGATTGATTGAATTAGTTTGATGGGAATATACCTCAATCAGAATGCCCATGATTTGGTTTTTGTTTGGTGGTATGGGAAAGTTACACTTCACCTTCTTGGTCATACTGTGTACAGATGACATTCAGAAGAGAGTCTTCTTGGTCATACTGTGTTTGACATTCAGAAGAGTGCCTTCTTGGTCATACTGTAGTTTACAGATGGCATTCAGAAGAGATTATAGGTGTACGTATACTTTCAAATTCATACTTGCCGTAACCTGGCATCATGGTGGGTAGATTGGGTATAACCTGGTTAGCTATACAGATTTCATTTTTTTTTCAAATTTGGCCAAATTCTTTTTACAAACTCTTTTCTCTTACGTAACTCTTTTCTCCTACATTTTTTTTCTACAAATTTTTTTTTTAAATTTATTTTATTCATATTTTATATTTTATGCAACTATGTTGGATTGTAAACACCGCGGCTTAACATTGTTTCTTGCCCATATATTTTTTTGGAAGGAAAGGGGATTGGATAAAAGAAGACTGAGATAATAGTTAGGGTTTGACATTAGGTAAGACACATAAGTCCTAGGGCTTGACGCTATTTAAGTCAAATAAGTCCCATGTCATTATGACCATTTAAAGTAATTTATATTACTAAGGCTGTGCATTCGCATAATGCGGCCAATGGCAAACTAAAAATATTGTATTTTGTTTAAAGGACCCTTATTTGATTTGCAGGAAAAGAGAGATTTTGTTAAGGCCGATGGTGTCTAGATAAGACGTGATGATGTGATATCATGTTTTCAGGGTATTACTAATATTAGTATTGTTTTATAGCATGATATTTTTTATAAATTAGTATAATACAATTTGAGTTTGGCATTCCCTAAAGCTAACATCTATTTATAAGGGACAAAGAAAATAAGTAAATATCAAAATAATAGTCTAATGCCCTTGGTGATTAAGCGATTGTTTAATACTCTACTAGAACATTGCGTCAGCAAAATAGGCATTGTTACTAAAGGACATTAAGCGATTGGAGAAAGAAAAATGCAATTGCTAAATGCTCTATTGAACCAAATATAAGCTATATCCCTGAATCATTTAATGACCTACAACATACATAATCAAAAGAAAAGCATTTTGAGTTGTCATCCAATATTTTGCTATAAAAATTAGAAATAATTAAATTAATAAATTTTTTCCAATGGAGAGGAAAAATTTAAGCTCTCTGGAAGCCAAACCTGCCCCAGATATTTTGAATCCCATCGTTATCACAAGCCAGGGTCAACAAATATAAATGGCACAACCGTGAATTTTATGATAACTTAAAAGAATATATCCCCATGATGGCCTTACATATACATATTTCGTTTTTTACCGGCTTCAACTCCTACATCCGTCCATATCATAAGAAGGCTTTATTTGACCAAATTGACAGATCGAAAATACCCTAAATTTAAAAATTTTTTTCATATAAAAATTCCTTGTAACCTATATTTATCATATCAATAATGAGAAATAAGATGTTTTAGACATCAGCATCTAGATAATACAAAATGTTTCGCCTCCAAATTTAAATACGACACAGTATATTATCGGTTTTTAATAAAAGTTTTTTTTGAAGTTTAAATTTATCTGTTTAACCGTTGTAAATATGAAAAAAAAACTTAATTTATTTTTGTTTTTGAATCTTTTTTGGCATTTTTTCTTTAATTTTCAATGTTTATAGCTAACTAAGTCTATTTAGAAAAACGGTAAACAGATTTGAAAATCCCTAAGATGGCAGGTTTGATCTCTGTACTTAGTTCATAACTCTCAAAAATTTTTTGACCTATATTATAAATATTTGAATAATTGTAAAAAAAACAATGAAAGAAATAACTCAGCTAAACTGTTAAATTCAAAATTCAAATAATATATTTGAAAAAATTGTGTCCTTTATAGGTTGGATTAAATATTCTGTACAACTTAAATGTGATTAAGTAAGCTTGATATACTTAAAAATTCTAATTCTGGTTATTTAATAAAAAAAATAAAAGTTTCAGTTGATTTCAACATTATATTTTTTATTTGATCGGGGCATAGTGGGGTTAAACTTGAATTTTTTGGTAGTCATTTATCAAATTTGGGCTCATATGATAATTCGAAAACGGTAAAAATTGAGATAAGGTCATTTTTAGATAATTTTGCCGAAGTCATATAAACTTCGCCGACCATCCATAGGGATATATAGACTTGTATTTATATAAACAATAAATTAGTTTAAAAAGCCATTTAGAAAAAGAATTTTTTTATTAATTATTTTGAATCAGTTAATGACATTAAAAAAATTTATATTTTTTAATATAAATTATCCAAATATATAATTAAATATTATTCTTCACATGTGGAATATTTTGGACTTATTATTTTTAACTAATTTACTGTCCCCTGGGCTTAAATGAACCTTGAATTGTGGGTGTGATATGTAGCCCTTTCAATGATTCGCCATGCCTTGAACCACTCTCAAAATTCTTTAATTTTTTAAAACACACGTAAGGGCACGTGCAAAGTGAGTTTTTATTTTCGTGAAATAATTTTAAAAAATTTTATTTTGTAATAAAACGCAAATTTTTAAAAAAGTTGCCAAATTTATTATATGCACATAAAATGCTTTTCCTGAAATAAAATATTTTTGAAAAAATTTTGGAAAAAAAAATTTTCAAAATTTTCAGAATTTTTAAACTTTCACGAAAATAAAAACTCACTTTGCACGTGCCCTAAGATAAAAGTTGGTCACTTGATTAGAAAAACTTTAGGACTTGTCTATTTATATAAAAATATTATTAATCATTGCTTACTTAGAAATTAATATCATTTGGTTTTTTTATTTTTTTAATTATGGTTCAATAAACCTCAGCCATGTTACATAATGCCTGAGAGTTTTCACAACCATCCAACATTTTCGATTTAACTTGTTAGCTTTTAGATTTAAGATTAAAATTTTTCTAGCATTTTAGTAAGAATGTGCCTTAAATTATAAAAAAAAGTCATTCGCTTTAAAACCATTATAAGTAGATTTGAAATTTAAAATTCACATATCACACCCTTAGTTACCCATCAATTTGCTAGTTAATTCATTTAGGCGGTATAAGGAAAATTCTTACAAAGTTATACGTGCTTAATTTTACCAGTACATATCGGAGTTCAAACAGGGCGGTAATATTCCGGCCCGGCCCACCCAACACATCTTTGAATTTAGGCTTAGAATATGGCTTCTCAATATCAGGGCCCGACTCGGCATATATTTAAAAATAAGGCCCGAAAATCTATTGCAAGTTAAAAAAAAATATCTATATAATACAGAATTTGGAATACCCTTCGTCGTGTGATAATAATTTAATTGATAATAGTTTAAATAAATAGGGCAATTTGAGATTCATAACCGGCCGGCCCGTAATTTCTTTTTTCATATGAAGGCCCGAATCGGCACATTTTCGGGCCGGTCGGCACTGAGCCGAGCGTGTCTTTAGTACATGCATATAACATTTGTTAAAACAAAGAAAAAAGTTATTGTCAATTAGTGCAAACAAGCTAAGTTTTAATTATTTGCAAAAAAAAAAATCAATAATTTTTGAGTCAAAAATTATGTGCATTCAGTATGTAGTCAAATAAGCCATTTGTTGTATATGACCTTAGTTCGAAGGTCACTCTATGAAACACGGTTATTACAACTTATAGCTATAACCCCATTTTAATGCTTAGTCGACTTTAAATTTAAAACTCACCTATTTAATACCTATCATGGTGAGGTGGATTAAAAGCCTTACACACATGCAAATCGGTCGACAATGGGAAAACATGTGAATTTAGCTAAAAAATATTTTATACCAAGCCATATCTTTGCTAACAATACACATAAATTAGATTTTAATTTGATAGATTTAAGATTCATTTTTAAAATCCGTCGCCCTGATGGATTTAATTTTGAGAGGGAAGAAGCATAGATTAAGGCGATTTAGGAGATTTCGCCGAATAACAAAAACCCTCTTATGTTTGGCCGCTGTTTTTATGACCATATGCCTACCGGGCCTGATCAATCGGTTCATTATTTGGATGTACGCTCCAACTGCGACCGTTAAGTTGCACAAAAGACACCTATTTACAATGTTCAACTTAGCTAATAAGGGTCGAGAAGTAAACTTTTACTACCCTAAAAATCTTGGCATCTCTACCATATTCCAACATCGTGCGATCTCACCAACACCCACAATCATCAACTATCCCAATCTTGATTGCTCAAGCCATAGCATTAGCCAGCTTACGCATTACACCCTACCTACCATCAACGGGACGGCTTACGATACCACGATTCTTTTTGTGGATAAAATTGGTCAGATGGGCAACCAGCTGTTTCAGCTTGCGAGTTGCTTGGGACTAGCAGTTCGTTATAATAGGACATGCTTGATTCCCGCGGACGTACCCCTCTTGTCAATCCTGGATCTTAATGCCGCAAGAGGTGGGTTTGCTCTTAAAAGCATTACACGTAATCAGGTACAGGTTCTGGCTAAGCGAATAGTCACCGAAAAAGTGTCTGAGGGGGCCGACGAAAGAATATTGAATACTACCATTATGGCGTCCCATAATTCCGTTCGATATTACTTACAATCTTACCACTATTTCCAAACTTTGACCAATCGACTAAGATGTCTTATACGATTTCGACACTCGACTGTGGCCAAGGCTCACGAGATATTAACCCATATCAGAATGCATTATACCGTTCCCATTAAAAATGACTTGATACCATTAAACATGGGAATAAATGGCTTATATTCCCTTATGAATGAAGGACCAACCGTGAAATGCTTGTTTAACCGCGTGAAATTTTTTTCTGCGAATAACAAAACTCTACCCGCGAAAACACATAACTTTTTGAGGCACTTTGATACATTTAATGATTCCCGTTACAACCCATCAAATCTTAATCCAATTATATATATTTCGGTTCATGTGCGAAGGGGAGATTTTTTAAAAAATGCTTCCTTGGGTAGAACCGTTTTGGATCAAGCTTGGTTGCTGCGTGCGATGACATTAGCAAATGAGTATTTACATTTAATATCAAAGTTGGGTATTGTAAAAATTGCGGTATTATGTGCAATTTGCATGAACCCTATTTCTGCGAAAATCAATTGTTTAGGCAAAATATTTTAAATTTGGTGTACAGTTTTGGGAGTTATATATTGATATTAAGTGTTAACAACAAATTTTATTCTGCGATTATTACCGACCCTTTATTTATTAACAATATTTGTGAATTCGAAAAAATTGAAAGGCAAACTGAAAGTGAAAAATATTGGAATGGTCTTTTAAAACAACGTGGCGCCTATCATTCATTTAGTTCTGTTATAATTTAAGGTCGATAGTCAAAAAAGTTTATTTTAAACACGCCCCAATCATATAAGACGTTAGCGCCGAGACGCCTATTCTGAATGCATTAATATAACCAGAAATTGTGTCAA
This sequence comes from Acutogordius australiensis, assembly GCA_030555515.1. Classification (NCBI taxonomy): domain Eukaryota; kingdom Metazoa; phylum Nematomorpha; class Gordioida; order Gordea; family Gordiidae; genus Acutogordius; species Acutogordius australiensis. The sequence goes on from CM060245.1 coordinate 14,203,262, forward strand.
GCCACGTGCAAAGGGAGTTTTTATTTTCGTAAAATTTTAAAAAATCTAAAAATTTTATTATTTTTTTAAATTTTTTGAGAAATGATTTATAAGAAAAAGCATTTTATGTGCATAAACTAAATTTAGCAACTTTTAAAAAATTTGCGTGTTTTTAAAATAAAATTTTGAAAATTTTACTAAAATAAAAACTAACTTTATACGTGGCCTTTTGCAAAATAAAAATAAAGTAACAGGCCACCACACCCCGTCCCTCTATAAATTAATCATCCATCTCATGACAGGACGCATTTGCTCTCTAATCCCGAATCTCCAATCATATTCGTGATTTGCAGTGACGATATTGGCTGGTGCATGAGTGCAACACGTGATTTTCCCTTCGATATGGCCTACCTCGTCTCAAAGGTACCCGAAGTTGACCTGGCCGTCCTATCAAATTGCAATCATTCCGTCATGGGTTACAGCACGTTCGGGTGGTGGGGAGCCTTCCTGGCCGGGGGCCACGTTATATACTCCAAAAATACTTCGGTGCCTGGCACATGGTGGAGCCGACGAATCAATCCAGACCAATACTTTCTGCCGCGTTGGAGAGGGTTACTCTAAAAATCAAAAAATTGAAGGAAGAAACGCCAAATAAAAAAAAAGAAGCAGCCTAATATGAAAAGTGAAATGCAAAACCTACAAAAATATTTTAATTAATTTGCGAAAACCTTTAAATAAAATAAAATAAATAAAATAATAATTGACAATAAGCCGCTCAAGAATTACACTTCTAAATATTCATTAAGATAGCCGAGCCTTCATCCTGCAAGTTATTATTGAAAGACCTAAAGAAAAATTTATAGATGTGCTAACAATTACCCTTTATCATGAGCCAAAATAAGTGGCATTACATTACCTTTTTTATTTAATCATAAAAAACATTTTTAAATATCCAATAATCAATATCTTTCAAAAATGCAACAAAAAGCCCCACAACAGTACCTCAAGTAAAATTCTATCGTGTGAAAAATTGCAGCGATATGAATATGGGGCCAGCGCCGTAACTTGTTTGTAAAAACTATGAAGCAACCACTAAATTTTTAAACTTGGCCCCAGAGTGTAGTTACATTAAATTTTTTATTCAAATTTACCCCAAATAATTGCCACATCTAATTTATTAGGTAGAGGGTAAGGGGGGGGGGGTGCGAATTAGAAGGGTGCTACTTTTGACCTGATATTTATCACCTCCCTAACCTTTTAGATAAACAATTTTTTAATTTGGTTAAAAAACGATAATGACAAACTGCCATTATGAATTATTAATATGTTTTTAGGGCTCTTGGAGGTGATTAATATTTTTCAGCGTTTAGGCAGCACAATGAATATACAATTTTTCTCTGCTTGGTAATAAGAGAATTTTCAGGAGGCTTATTGAATCAAAATTTTAAGTCTTAAGATTAATTGGCTTAAACAAACCATCTAAACATTTTTTAAAATTGTTTACTTATCTTTTGAGGGGAGTCCTCACTTAAAATTAGTTTCAGTTAATTAATCAAAATTTAAATCGACAAATTTTCTTACGATCTAAGTCGATCTCATAGTTATACTTCCATTAGCTAGCCTATGTCAAACGAAAATCTGACAGGAACTTACAGCAATGGAATTATCGCACTTACAGCTGTGTTTGCAGTTTTAGGTTTTATACTTAACAGTCAATTCCTAAGAATGTTTAGGCTTCGGACCACAAACCAAAAAATGCGTATTACATATTACCTCCTCCGTTGTCTATTCGCTTTCAATATCGTAAGATGCGTGCAAATTTTCGTTCTTGCCGGAGAACATTTAGCTAGAAAACGGATTTTTGGGCACGCTAGGAACTTGGATTGCAAAATGTTAGAAGTTATTGCTAGATTTAATTACGTTACTCGTAACACTGTCGTGGTCGAGACCTATTTACTGCTTACCTTATACATCATTGATCGACTATTGGCTATTCGAAATCATACAAAGATTCATAGTATCCGTTCAAGTTTGGCTTACCGCTCTTTCCCATGGATCAGTTCGCTAATCGTTCTTGTCCTGCAGGTGCACAATTATTGTATCATTCACTTTAAACTTATGCCCGTGCTAGATGTTCTGAAGAGCTTAACAACACAATCTTCAAATCCAGATAATGGAACTGCATTATTCATTAACGTTTCCAAACAACCTTACACTTGTATTTTGGAATACCAGTATAAGATTTACAAACCGTATCTTATGACTATGTTGACGAGCATTAGGATTTTGTGTCACTTTGTAATAATTGTTTCGTGCGTTATTCTAATTGTCAAATTTTTTAATGCCCGACTTAATTACAAACGGCGTCATAACAAAAATAGAATTGATCCCATTGCCATTCTTCATAATGTGCAAAAAACATCTCCTACAAGACCTCCGACCGGAATACGAAAATCAATTGAAAACGAAATACAGGTACACTCTAATAAAAAGTTTTATTTCACCCTAGCATAACCATATTAAAAGTTTAGGGCTTGGCATTAATAAACAGTAATTTTGATGGCGTTTTGTAGTTTTTTGATAAAACAGCGTTTTCGTATTTGTTGGTTTTTATTATCAAAATGCCTTTTGTTTCTTTAAATTGACAACATTTTATTTGTAATTTATATGACAATCAATTTCCCCAATTTAAAAATTAAAGCTAAATTAAAAGATAAGAGAAACTTGTTTTAAAAAGTTTCATGCAAAAGTTATGTTTTTAAATAGATTTTAATATTGTACATTTTTAATTTATGAAATACATTTGTAATTATTATTTTATATTTTTTAAAGTGAAGAAGGGAACCACTTGTTACCGAAATATCTATTATTTTTTGTATTTATATTATCTATATAACTTTATGTTTTTTAAAAAGTGGATTAATGATCTATCAATAAAATATCATATTTAAGCCCACATTCGTTTTTAAGGCAAGCCCTTTTAACTAAATTTTTAATTGAAAAATGGTTATAGTCTAAATAACGCCTGTTTTTGACGCCGAAAGTCTCATTCCATAGCAATCAAAAAAATATCTTTTATGAGGTTTCCAACTTTGAACTTATGTAATATAAATCGACAAAGTATAACTGCGTGATAGCCTTATAGCCAATGTCATATTTTAAAACTCACCTCTTCTTGCAAAATTGCATCTGCACTTTGTATAAAGAACGATTGATTAGAGCTCATTTGATAAACTAAAGTGAGCAATAGATTTTATAAAAATTAATCTTTTGATCATGGCTGCAATAGGAAGAGGGACCTGACTTAACACCTAACATACGTAAAAAATATAAAGTTTAGTTAGCCTAGGAAGAGAGGATGGGGAGTTATTTATATATATATAAGATTTATTTTAATTGTTTCTAATCATTTAGTTAAATATAAGTAAAAGTGATATTTCTATCTTAAAATTTTTTAATCAATCCATAACACTTTTATTTATAAAAATGTATTTTGAACAGGTAATTCTAAACGTGGCAACAATTTTTGGTCCTCTGAGCGCAGGTAATAGCGTACTAAATTTAAGAAATGACAGAGCCCGTCAACTATCTTATTACAAATGGCAGGCATCGAAAAAGTCGGTGGGGCTTGCACTTCAAATTGTGGGATTCACCCTGTTACAAATACCAGAGTTCATACAGTACGTCTTGTACGGATTTTGCTTATTTCGCTTTCCTAACCCCTCAGGTAATGCTAATATTGGCGCAGGGACTATACCTTTAGCACTGAATGAACGACCCAAGATTCGTGTTGCCTATATGACTACTAATAGCAGTGAAACATGCAATTACCTTACCACCTTCCACCTCGTGTCTTTTATCCTAGCCATGCTACCCTATACATTATATCCTGTCATCTTTGTATTTTTTGATAAAAACCTTAGGCCACTTTACGCACGGCAACTACAAAATGTCATCCAATATATTAGCACTGATTCGTTTTAATTTTGCTCACATCTTCGCGCATTGACAAAAATTTAATAAAGTATTACCTAATGGGTATTTGTTTCTACCTCATTGGAACGTGCAGGTAAAACTCTCGCAACAACATATATCGTGGTAGCTTTGAACATGTCACCATCAGTAACATGAACCAACTTACACAAGTTACATTATTACAAAGTTATTAAATGACTATGTACAATACCGTTTCCCGCAGGTTTTAGATTAAAATAAATAGAACCTACTTGTTGCTAAAGATAGCCTATTTTTTAAATTATACATTTTAAAATTCAAAAATTTTACATATCCAAAATATATCATCAATATTCCAAAATATATCATCAATATATATCATGGTTAAATTTTCATACACCCCAATAAATCAAAATAAAACCATGAAAAACTGTTTAACATTTAAGTTGTAGATGGTAAGCCTGAATGAAATCAGCCTCACTTGTACCCTTCAAATTTATATTTTTTTGTATACAATTGCAATGGAACATATCCAGAACGAGTTTCGCCTAATTCGCCTTCTTTGTCGTTTAGAGTAAGCCGAAGCCTAATTCACTTATCTTAAATTTAAGGCCAGGTTAAAAGTACAAGCTGTTCCCCATTTAGGAATTGAAAGTGGGAATTGTGGCTATCTATCGAATTTTTAGATATTTATTTTTCTTTGGGCACGTGCAAAGTGAGTTTTTATTTTCGTAAAATTTTCAAAATTTTGAAAAAAAAATTTTGTAATAAAATGCAAATTTTTAAAAAGTTGCCAAATTTAATATAAGCACATAAAATGCTTTTTCTAAAATAAAAATATTTTGAAAAAATTATGAAAAAAATTAAATTTTCAAAATATTCAGAATTTTTAAAATTTTACGAAAATAATAATTCACTTTGCACGTGCCCTTTGCAGTAAATAAAACAATTTTTTTTAATTAGTGCCGAGCCCTTATTAGTATTAGTAACTAAAAAACATGTCCAATTTATTTTGACCCGCGAATGATAGGGTGAAATATTTGTAACACGAATGCTACAGTGGGATCCATACGGACCCCAATATTTAAACTTCGAGAGTTTTAAAGCTATGATCTTTATTTTTTTAATTAATTTAAAGAGAAACATTAATATAATATGTCATTAGGGAACATCGCCAATTTTATTTGACACAAAGTAAAAAAAAATCTGAAAAATTAAAAATTTTTATTTTCTTATATTACATTAAATAAATTATGTCAATAAATTAAATTTATCATATTATTGATTCATTCGCGTTTTTAGGTCGTGAACATTTTATGAAAGATTATAAAAAAATTATTATAAAATAAAAATTATTTTTGGCTATTATTCACCTTTAAAACAAGATATTTTTTTAAGAAAATATAATAATTTATGTCATTGTTATGCAATACAAACATTTTATATACTTAATATGTAAAACCATTATGAAAGAATACCTAAAAAATAATGTGCAATTCATTATAAATTTACAATGAGGCAATATCATGGCTTTTAACATTGAAATTCAGAGTTTGGGATTCATAAGGACCCCAATAGAGTTACTAATTTCTAAACGAATTTCATTATTAAACCACCCTTTAATTACTAGTTTTGTTTATATATTTAAGGAAAAAGTCAGATAAATTTGGCCCATAATACTGGACAATAAAAAAAACAACATGAACGATTTTTAAAAGGTTTTGTAGAGAATTATCTTGCGATAACGATATCGGGTTTAGTTTTTTTCCTAATGCCTCCAATTTCATCAGAAAAAATTAAAAAAAATTTTCTTAATTTTAATTTTTTGAAAAATCTATTGACATATTCAGAGTCCATATAAAAACCCCATCTAAAAAGGTTATAGCTTAAAAGCATTAGCAATTTAATATGAAGTTATGTAGGATTAAAAAACAGATTTCGAAAACCACCAATTTTATAAATATGATAGAAAAAAATGTAAACGCCTTACGTTAATAATGAATGTTTTGGTTATCTAAATGTATTTTAAAACTCTTGTTACTTCCCATACGATTTTTGATATAGAAGCCCAAAATACCCCAAAATCAAAAAATCTCAACTTTGACAATGAATAACTAAAAATCTGAGGCATTCGTAATTAGCATCAAAACTTGACCAAAAACAATAGTTGCCTTAAATGATGCTTAAGGTCGTCCAAATTTTGTTGTCCAGTGAATATATCAAATTTTTGAAGATATTCAAAATTTAAGATGTGCTGGGGTCCATATGGACTCACAGTGCTAATGTTAATCATAAAAATTGCATCTATTAAATTGGAAAAACTTTAAATAAAAAAAAAAGACATTAGGGGGCGCTTGCCCGATTACTCGGTTAAGAATAACTCTCTTAACCGAATGCTGAATATTTAGGCTCGCTGAGTTTAAGATATTTTAATAAACAAAATTATCGCAAAAAAGACATTTTTTTTCGGAGCTAAAATATAAATTATTATTTTTAACCCTTCCAAAACTAATTTCAGGGTATTGACAAGCTACTATTACTTTGAAAGTGGCAGTCCCACGGTACCTATGGGGTAGGCTTTAAACATTTTTGAACCTTGTTCAACGTCATTTTCGCCTAAATTTACGTTACAGGCGCGTGAGAAATCCCGCTTGGGCCGCCGTTATGCACCAGCCCTCTCTGAGAACTACAATATTGTTTAGAATTTAGAAATTATAAGAATTTATAGGCAATATTAATAATGATTAATTTAATAATAGTTGATATGTATAGGACTCCAATAGGATATCAAGGCTAATTGATTAGCAAAAAGTATATCTACATATTGTATATAAATCAATGTATTTTGGGCAAAAATCAGGCAGGCTCTGCCCCTAATTTATTAAAATTTGGCAATATTGTCACTATCATTTGAAAGACGTGATTTGTATAAGATCAAGATAGAATTTTGTACCCTCCTTTATAACACATGTCAACAAAATTTTGAAAGTTATGAGCTAACTATAGAGATCAAACCTGCCCATCTTAGGAATATTCAAATCCGTTTACTGTTATCAAACTTAGTAAGTCAGCTATAAACATAGAAAATTTTATAAATAGTGTCAGAAAAACATAAAAGAGTCAAAAAACATTAAATTGAAATTAAATTAAAATTTTTTGCATATTTACAACGGCTAAACTAATAAACTTTAAATATTATTTTTATTAAAAACCGATAATTTAACGTGCATTTAAGTTTGGATGCAAAATATTCTGTATTATCCAAATTCTCATGTAAAAGCTTGATATAAAAAATTTTATTTCTCAAATTTTGAGATGATAAATAAAAGTTAAGGGATTCTACATTAAAAAAAATTTCTTGAATTTTATACGTTTTCCTCGAGGTCGCGAATCTGTCAATTTGGCCGTTTCAATATGGACAGATCTAAGGAGCTGAAAAAGAAAATACGAAAAACTAAAAACATTATGAGATAAGGCCATAATGGGTATATATGCTTTTATGTTTCACCCTATTTTTTTTGACATTGATATTTGTTGATGTGTAATCTATTTCGAGTTCTTATCCAGTTTGTATGAACCTAATAAAAAAATACTATCTGAATATAATATATTTGTTTAGATCTAAATTTTTTAAGCCAAGAATTCTGGCCAATGGTAATTTGACTTTAATTTAAATTCCGAATGGTACCAAATTTCTCAATATTAAAGCAAAAAAAGGTTAAGATGATATTAAGGCAGTTACTCATCAGCGGTTTTTTGAAGGGAACCGGTGTTTTAAACATAATATGAAATTAATATATTATGTATAATGTGTATGATCATTTAGCGCAAGAACAAATTTTAAGGTGGGGTACAAAATAACATATGAAATTTTAATAATTTAAGGTTTTATATAAACCTAAAACGCAATATAAAAAAATTGGAGGCATTATGAGAAAACCTAAACCAGGGATTGTTATTGCATGAAAAATCTTTAGAAAACCCTTCAATAATAGTTGATGTTGTTTATTTTAGTTGTCCAGTGATCACGGTTGTTTGTCAATTAACAATGTAAATGTTAAAGGGCTATAGTAAACTATACGATTAATAACACATGCATTTAGGTTAGGGCACGTGCAAAGTGAGTTTTTATTTTCGTAAAATTTTCAAAATTTTGAAAAAAAATATTTTGTAATAAAAGGCAAATTTTTAAAAAGTTGCCAAATTTGATATATGCACATAAAATGCTTTTTCTGGAATAAAAAATCTTTGAAAAAAATTTGAAAAAAAAATAAATTTTTAAAATTTTCAGAATTTTCAAAATGAAAAAAAAACTCACTTTGCACGTGCCCTTAACTAAAAATTTTAATGTAACAATCTAATAATTATCACCTAATAGGTTAGACTATACATAAATAGTCCGTTCAGTGCAATTCAAATTTCTAGAGTTCCATGTTTTCGATGATCAATTGGTATATAAATTAAAAAATAACACTGGACAACAAAAAAAACAACATAAACGATTGACGGTTTTGTAGAGAATTTTCTTGCGATAACGATCAATAAATGTAATCTTGTTTGCTATTTTTATACTTGTCATAAAATTTTTGTATAACCAATAACAATTTTACACATAAATTGAGCACAAATGTTTATAATTAACAACCTTAATAAAAATAACCACCTGTATCTTGGCAGGCATAAGAATATCCATCAACATTATCTATGTTAGTTCATTGAGCTACTGACAAGAACGTTCGGAATGTATTACCAGCTTCGTGAGCATGCAGCGTTTCATCCTTTCAACCCCTACTGAAAAAACTAACATTCATGCAAGGATTGAGACTCATATGTTTTTTGCTTACGCCAGAGTAGGTTATTAATAATATAATCCTTACTCGATAAATACTTATGAGTAATCTAAAACCCTTAATAATTAATAAAAAAATATCCCTACTTAATAAAACAGATACACAAATCAATGGCAAAACCATGAATTTTATAAACATAAAAGAATTTATTCACATGATGGCCTTATCTCACATGTATATTTCGTTTTTCTTAGTTTCTTCCGGCCTTGGCTCTTTGCATCCGTCCATATTGAAATATTGGTCTTTATTGACAAAATTGACAGATCGACATTACCCTAAAAAGAAAAAATTCAAGAATCTTTTTTTCTTATAAAAATCCCATGTAACTTATCTTTTCATATCAAATAAGAAATAAAATTTTTTGGTATATCAAGCTCTCATCAGCATTTAGATATACAAAATTATTCGCGTCCAAAATTAAATACGACACGATATATTTTCGGTTTTTAATAAAAGTTTTATTTGAAGTTTAAATTTAACAGTTTAGCTGTGGTAATTATACAAAAAAAATTTATCTTATTTTTGTTTTTGAATCTTTTTTGTTTTTTTGGCATTTCTGTCTAAAATTTTCAATGTTTATAGCTGACTAACTAAGTTTAATTTGAAAAAACGGTAAACGGATTTGAAAATCCTAAAGATATAAGGTTTGATCTCCGTAGTTAGCTCATAACTCTTAAAAATTTATTGACCTATGTAATAAGCAATCGTTTCAAAAGATTTGTGCAGGTTTTGCGTGGCAATTCTCTTTTAATTACAAAAATAATATTTTCAATATTTGTTGTTTTTTCTTTTTTTTTGTCATTTTGACATTTTTTCTAAAATTTTTGATTAGCTGACTTATTAAGTGTTTAAATATAAACGGTCTTAAAGATTTGTTAACCTGTGTAATAAGCCGAGATTACAAACCCATATTTTAAAAAACGATTTGTCAAGCCGTCATATATAAATTTGTACTTCTTAAAACATTTAGAAGATTTATTGAAATGCAAGACTAGAAAAACTAATATATATAATTGTTTAAATTTATTTATTTACAAATGATCTTTTTTTTAAAATTTGGCGGTCAAAAAAGTACTTTTAATATTCTGGCGACATAATATGTGCATCGGAGAAATTTGACGCTCAAAACAACTTATATAAATATAATAATTATAATTAAGTAATTCAATTAGGCAAATTAAACTATATTAAGTTTTATTTTAATTTTTTTATATATTGTCTTCTACGACTCTACCTATACACATATAAATTATTGACATACATTTTGTTTTCCTTATTATGTACATTTAACAACAAAAATTAAATTTTTTTTAAAAAATTTGTTTACATTATATTTATAACACAGGTCAATAAATTTTGGAGCTTTTATGAGACTACAAAGATCATACCAGACATAATCCGTTTACCGTTTTTTAATCTAACTTAGTAAATCAGCTATATATATAGTTAAAAAAATGTCAAAAAACAAAAAAGAAACAAAAACAAGAAAATATTAAAAGAATAATCAAATTTAAAACAGTTAAACTGTTAAATTCAAACCTTAAATAAAATTTAAATAAAAAACATTGGAGGTTGGGGTGCCAATTATATTGTATAATCTAGATGTTGATGTAAGAGCGTTAAAAATTTTATTTATTTATTTAAGATAATATAATTTACAATATATGAAAATTTTTTTTTTATTTTTTTAAAGGGTATTTTCGAGGTCTGTCAGGTCTAAAGCCCATTTTTGATATGGGCTGCTCGAAGGCGCAGAAGGCACAAGAAATTACCAAAAACGTAATATTTGTATGAGGTAAGGCCATCATGGGGATGTATTTATTCATATTTTTATAAATTTTTTATAACATATTGGTCGACCTATAATTAAAAAAAATTATATAGTTAAAATTATTAATGTTTTTTTTAATTTTGGGCTCTCATCTATATATTTTTTGAGCCATGTGTGAAAATATTTAGCTTATAATAATTTAGTGGAGCCATATAATATTATGTAGGGGCATGGATAATATAATATAGTAAAAAATGTCTATTTTTACCCTTTTTGGCTCTACCTCTTTTTAATATAGATCAAAAAAAGATATCAAATGAAACATGTTTGCACCTTTTATTTTACAATCAAGCCTACTCAGGAAACACAAAGGGCACAACTTTGCGGTTAAAGAAAAGATAAAAATAAGCATTTCATTATTTTAGATCATACTTTACAAAATCCTTGCCCCTGGTGTAAGAAAGCGTTTTTATAACATATATATTTATTTTTCCATTTCAGGTTTGTATGTTTTTATTAATGTTGTAAAGGTATTTATGTTTAAATTAAATTTTGGCCATATTCAGGCCTCAGCTTCTTACATCCAATCAGGCCCAAAAAATGGTGGCCAGGCTTGACTTGGCCCCAAATTATAACGACGGCCCAAAAATTTTATATTGCAATGTATTTATAGCTATGCTTTTATTGCTATAATTTGTCTTGAAAATTTCCTTTTTCACGTAATATATAAATTTATTATTTATGCTAATTCTTTCGTAAATTGACAATTTAACTGTTATTTAAATATTTTAATATTTTCAAATTATAAATTTTTTATAAATAAAATGAAAAATTCAGTTTTCAAGACTTTTTTTTTTAAATCTTATTAATTTATTATATATTTAAATAAAAGTTTTTTCTTCGATATAAGATTTTAGGTAATTTATTTACGTTATGTAGGGTTTACGATTAAATTATCGAAATTTTGACATTGCCTAAACAGGGATTTAATTATTTTAAACAACTCACTGCGTTTTTTAATTTTAGTTATGGGGAATGTTTAACATTAACGTTTCAATAAAATTTAAAATCAAATTTCAACATAGTGGGTCAGAAAAATTTTTTTTTAAACGGAATGAATCTAATGCCAAAAATTTTGTCATTTTTTATACTTAGATAACTTATAATTTGTAATAATGATAATATTTTGGTAAATTGGATATAAACAATATATAAACGACAGGCTCTCCTGGCTGGGCGATTTGTGTATAGACTTTAATTCTTGGCACAAGTAAAATATAAAAAATAATTCTACTTCCTTAAATTTATGAATTCGGCAAATTCCTAGCAATTTACAATAAGGCAAAAAATATCAAAAATTCTCTTTTTAAAATCTTGATTTTAAAGGTTTTTGGCTAAGCGTTGATTATTTTTGTTACATACAAGAACTTAGGTTCGTAGCGTGCGTGGTAAATGATGCCCATGTAAGTGACTTTAAGAAATTTTTTTTAAAATTAAATGGCTTTTTTTTTTATAAAACAAAACATCAATATAATATGCCTGCTACGAAAAGCCTAATTTTTTAAAATGTTCAAAAACCAAACGTTAATCCATTGTGTATAATTTTTCTATAGAATAATTTTTCAACAATGAACCACACAGCCCTTAAGAATATTTTTAGAGATTGAACTTCTTTATTATTTTAAACTCTGTTTTGAACTTATAAACAACATCTCTAAAGAAATCAGTTATGAAAAAATTAGCCACAATATCTTTATAATCAACAATTTTAATCAATGCCAAACAAAAAATATTAATGTTGTATCAAAACATGTTTATATTTTATTTTCACATTTAAAAAATTTTTATGGTTTGTAAGCTTTTAAAATAATTTTCTTAAATGTGAATATGAATGAACTACATGTTTTGATTAACAAATACATTTTAGCTAATTATAACTTCAAAACAAAAGAAAAAGAAAAAGTTTTTTGCTTAAACTTGAGCGGACACGGTAAACACAAAAACAGCAATGTTTGTATAATATATACATGCAAATATTTTATTTTTACTTCTAATTTTAATAAAAAATATTCGATATTCATCGGTGGCACAATGAGTAAACCAATTATTTATGTCCTGACAGTTCGAGCGGTTAACCTACGTTATCATTAGTCGTCTTTAAAATTAACTAAGTTGTTTTTTTGGTAGAGGCAACAAATTTTGAGATTTATGAGCTAACTACAGCAAACCTGCCATCTTAGAAAATCCGTTTAACGTTTTTTTGTTCAAACGTAGTAAGTCAGCTATACATATTAAAATTGTTAAAAAAAAAAGAAACAACAAAAAACTATTGATAAAAAATAATAATGTATTTAAAACAGTTAAACTTTAAAATTCAAACCTTAATTACATTAAAAACCGATAACAAATTGGGTCATATTTAGGTTGCGGTGCCAGATATATTGTATAATATAAATGTTGATGTAACAGCTGTATAAACTTTGAAATTTTATTGCTCATTATTTAAGTTGATAAATATATACAATGGATTTTTATATGAAAATAGGTTCTTAATTCTTTTTAGGGCACTCTCGAGGTGGCAAAATCCGTCAATTCTTTCAGAACCATTTTTTTGTTACGGATGATCTAAGGAGCCGAAGGCAGAAGAAACTACGAAATGCGGAAAAATATGTGAGATAATGCCATCATAGAAATGTATTCCTTTATATTTTCATAATTATTTTTCGGATATACTTGTCGACCTGTAGAGTATTTAAAAAAAACATAAAATTTATATTAATATTCCATTTTTGGAAAATTCCATTACTTTGTCATAATTATCTAATATCATTTCAAAAATCTGATGGCCAATAAAATATATATTCTGATGAATTAAATTTGTGACTAAATTTTAAACATTTACTATCTGCGAATGGCATTTCCAGCATATTTAACATCTTAATAATATCAGGTTTTCATGCTAAATTGGTATAAGAGGTAGGTATTTATTAACATACCCAGGAGTGGGGGGGGGGGCAAGCAGATCTAGCGCACTCCCCTCTCCTTTGCTAAAAAAAATTCTTGACGTTTAAAATGCAATAAAAATAGGTCTAAATAACTACCCCCCCCCCCCCCCCTCCCCCCATTGTTTTCTCATAATATTTCTTTTATGCCTCACCCCTCCCTTAAAAAATCCTGAAGCTTCTGTGGGTATTGCATATAAAATATTCTTTATAATATTTAGTTCAAAATATATTAAACTTCGCGAAAAGTAAGCTACTATATATTAATTGAATTTAACGTCTTAGTTTAGTAGTGATTTAATTAAATTTGTATTTATAAATAACATCAAATAGTTGCATAAATTTTTGGAGCAAAACAATTTTAATTCAATTTTTTTCTAATTTTATAATCCATTTTACAAATATGTTATAAAAAAATTTAAACGTGTATATTTTATAAACCGCATTTGATATTAAACTCAAATTTTAACATATGTTCTTAACATTTGAACCTTTATTTTGTAGTGATAAGTAAGGGTTATATTTACTTATAGTTAAAGGCCTATAATTTGTTTCATATTAATATTGGTAATATATTATGAGATGGATATTTGTTACGATTGATGCATAAGGATTGTAATTAAAAACAATTTTATTAAAATTTAAAACAATTTTTCTCTTAACTTAATATCCATTATTTAAATGAAATAGGAATAAAGATCGTATTTGAAAGGAAAGAAATATGAATGTTAGTTTAATTTACGGAGTTCATTCAGTTTTTAAAAAAAAATTTAAAATTATAAAAAATTTATCTTGACGTAAAAATCGCATTTTTACACGGCGATCTTTATTATTATAATCATACTTTTTCTAAAATATAAGTTTTGGAAAAACTTTAAAGTAAAAAATAAAATTTTGCAAATTTTAAGGTTATTTAATTTTCAAAAAAAATAAACTCTAAACGCTAAATAAAATTTATTTTATATAATTACTTCTCTAAAGTTTATTGTTTAAACATTGGCTGGGAACAAAAACAAAAATACTAAAGTTAAAAATAAAGGATAGTTTTTGAAAACAAAAACACAACAAAAAGGCAATTTTGTGTAAAATCAGTATGTCGAAATAAGAAAAAATTGTAAATCATCTATATACTTCAATATTAATTTTTTTATATTTTTTTTACATAATTAGTTTGTACCATTAACAACAAAAGTGTCGTATTTAAGAATATAAACCTGAATAACATAAATCTTGTTTTATTAAATATTAATATAGAATTACAATATATTTGAGCATATTATTTAAAATATTTCAAAAACAAGCATTAAAATATAAAAGCTAAGTTTGTTCAAAGGTAAAATTTAGGATGACAGCAAAAAAGTACGAAAAAAATTTTATTGGTCAACTAATCAAAAATTAGCTTGAGTAATATTATCATAAATTTAACCCTAAACTAGTCTAACGTTACCGTTATGCTAACCTCACTTTAACCCTAAGATAACTCTTATACTAAGCTACCCTCACCCTAACACTTAGCTAATCTACCCTAACTTGCCTTAACCCTAAGTAAACCTCTCCAAAATCCTAAGCAAACCTCATCCTAAACTTATCCTAGTCATCATTTTACCCTTACCAAACATCAAACTAACCATAATCTAACTTTGACCTAACCTAACCCTAAACTATATCACATTGTTGGGATATTTTATAGATCGTTAATTTAATTTTCGTTCGTACAAATTTGAGTCTACCAAATTTAATTGATAAAACAGTTTTTCAATACACAGGTCAACAATTTTTTGAGAGTTATGAGTTAACTATAGAGATCAAACCTGCCATCTTAGGGAATATCAAATCCGTTTACCGTTTTTCAAAATTAGTTAGTCAGTTATAAACATTGAATTTAAAAAAAAGGTAAAAAAACCAAAAAAGATTCAGAAACAAAAATAAATTTAAATTTTATCTTTTCATATTCACAATAGTTAGACTGTTAAATTCAAACTTCAAATAAAATTTTCATTAAATACCGATAATATGTCGTGTCGTATTTAAGTTTGGACGCGAAATATTTTGTATTATCTAAATCCCGATGTAAGAGCTTGATATATTAATAAAATTTATTTTCAATTATTTGTGATTAAAAATATAAGTTACAAGGGATTTTTATATGCAAAAAAGATTTGTAAACTTTTGATTTTTAGGGTATAGATCAATCAATTTGGTCAAAAAAGGTCATTTTTCGTTATAGACGGATCTAAGGAGCCAAATACGGAAGAAAGTAAGAAAAACGAAAAATGGGGATGCATTCTTTTATGTTTTCGTAAAATTCACGTTTCTGACATTCATATTTGTTGATCTGTGATATTTATAAGTTCTTTATGGGCATTAGTGGATTCGGAAATATAACAATATTGATTCGTCTAGACTTCCGGTAATATTCACAGAAAAAGTGCTATCACAGGCGATTACACCACTAATATGGCGGTGTTATTTTTTTGAGAGAATTGATTAGATTTGTAAATGTTGTGCTCTTTGTGCAAAGATATTGGTATTTTGTTCAAACCAACCGTAAATTTTTTTTTGTGATATTTTTTATTGCTATTGTACAATTTTCTTATATACAGCTGAATTGACTATTCTGGTACAATTTTAATAATTATAATACAACTAATTAATTTAATAACTTATAAATACACATTCACACCCCTTAGCAGAGCTGGTCCAAGACACATGGGCGCCCTAAGCCAACTACTTCTCGCCTAAAATACGTGCTCTTTTTGGCGCCCCCAAGAAGTATGGCTCTTATGGATTATCAGCCCTGCTCTTTTTACTAAAAGAATTTCAAATTAGTCTTTTTCAACAGGCACGTCATTTTTCGATATTTTTTATAATCGACCTGATCCGGACCTCAATCTTAAGGGGTGGGAGGGGGGAGGGGAGATCAATATCTTAGGTGGGGATTAAAAGAAGAGACAACGGGGTAAAAATATCCCGACCTTTGCAAATTTTTTTTATCTTTTGGGCATGAATATTTTAGTTGTGTTGGATCTTTAATGTCATAAAAGGAACAAATACGTTAATTGGCATTCGAATGTATAAAATATATATCTTTACCTTTCAGAATCATTGTAGAAATCTTATGAGGTTGCCCAGCAACTGCAGGTAATACTAGTTTATTTTAGGGCACGTTTTTAAAAAAAACTTTGGCTATAACAATATTCACATTATCTATATCTTTTAATAATATTAATAATAAAAATGATTAATGTGTGTGCATTTGTGCCGCAAGCTTATGCATAATCAATAAACGATCAATAAAAATAATTAATAAAATCATAATCTGCTACAAATATTAAAATACTTTTTTGTTAAATAACAAAAATGGAAAAACTTTTTTATGTTATTTCAAAGATTGTTTAACGTACCATGTAACTGAAATATCTACAGCTTCAATGTATTTTTGATATCAAATGGTATATATCTTCATTTATCTACGTTTTAATAATTTAGGCGATTAAACAAAATCAAATATTTTGTTTTAAACTTTTTAAAATAGTTTTTACCTCAAACAAGGAATGACACCGCCGTTAGCCGCACACAAATTTGAACTAGCGGAAAAACTTAATGGGACATCCTATGACATGACGGTTTTTTACAATGGTGGTCTCATGACATTTGGAGACACATACGTATTACTATACCTTATTGTCCAATATTTTTCCAATTTATAGGAGAAATATGTTAATTTAAATCAAAATTTAATAGTTTAGCCATAGTCCAATTTTGTTGTATTGTTATTTTCAAATGATTAGGACATTTTACCAGATAGTTTTCAAACAATATTAAAAATGGCGAATTGTTTTTTTTACCAGAGTTATCTTATTGATGTTATAAGGTCTAAACTTAATTCGAATGACATTCAATTTATTGCCCAATTATTCAGATTTGTCCTGAAGCTCAGGTTTTCATAACAACCGGTTCAAAATGTTGGGCAGCTCGTTTAAACAATTCAAAAGTCATTTACAAACCAATTAAACCTAGTTTTATCAAACATTTACCCGATCTGAAGTTATTTTAAATTTATTAATTCATTAGCCCTACTTAAAAAATTTTGGCTAAATTTATTGAACTATTTATTTAAACTATAGGAAATTTGGTAATTACTATTAATTTAATTTTTATAAATCGTTCAGGGCTATGGATTGCAAATACGATAATTTAAAAGCGCGCTATTTTTTTTTCTGCAAAAATTTAAAACACCGGCTTTAACATCTACCAAAAACAATTTAAAAGGCGTCTAGACGTTAGTGCATATGCTTTAAATTTAACATAAGTTATGTTTTTTTTGAAATTCTAACCGAGGGTCCCGACTTTGATCTTTAATTGTAATGTCGACCAACAAATGCCCGAAGCATTTTGAAATATACATTAAAAAACATAAATGTGTCTGTTAAACTTAATCAAATAAAGTAGGTTATAAGACATAGCCTAGACAGTTAATATGCCGTCACCCGTATATGTAAATGTAATTCTAATCTGCAAACTACCGTGATTTATTTCGTTTTAAACAATAAATAATTTACACATAATTTATGGTCACTTGATCGTTACCGTCTTGGCCCCTTTTTTGCTTGTTGGTTGCAAAATTTGTTTTCACAAACCTGAATTTAAACGCGCCAAATGTCTGGCCTTGTTGTTTTAATTCTAAAATCATTTCTTTTAAATTTGGTTTAGCTTTGAACACTTGATGAAAATTTCTAATGCACACTTCGATAACTCCCATTTTATAGCTCAAGCTCAGGTACAAAATTTATTTTCTCCACTACAATATTTTTTGACATTGACGAATTGTTGACAAAAAATTTTATCTTTTTATTTAAATGGTTTTTTTTCCCCCGTTGTTTGGGGGGGGGGGTCTCCGGTATAATTTAAAATTTTTATTTTTTTTTTAAAAATTTTATTTTTAGTTGAAATTTGTTTACCGTTTAATCAGACTTAGTTAGTCAGCTATAAACAAAAATTTTAGAAAAAATGTCAAAAAAACAAAAAAGATTCAAAAAACAATTATTTAAATTTATTTGCATATTCACAACAGCTAATCTAAATTCTTCAAATAACATTTTTATTAAAAACCGATAACATATCGTGTCGTATTTAAGTTTGGACGCGAAATATTTTGTATTATTTATGTGCAGAGGTAAGAGCTTGATATACTAAAAAATTTATTTTAAATTATTTGAGATGATAAATGCATGTTAAAAAGGATTTTTATATAAAAAAAATTTTTAAAATATTCTTTATAGGGTATATTCGAGGTCGCAAAATTTGGTAAAAGGCCATTTTTTTTATATGGACGGATATAAGGAGCCGAAGGCGGAAGAAATTAAGAAAAACTGAAAATAATGAGAAGCTATCATGTATGCATTTTTTATGTTTTCATAAAATTTTTTTTTGTGACATTGATATTTATTGACCTGTGTTATAATTCCAATACGCGATAAACACAGATATGAACCTAATGGGATTAAGCAAAATAATGTACCCTGTACAAAGAGGTAAGGAAAAAATAAATAAAATTAAAGTTATATTTAAATTCCAACTAAACTATAGATAGATTATATTTTTATGACGATAATGTATTTTCGGTAAAAAATTTTAACTCAATCATGAAATAGCATACTTATTATATTTTAAATTTATATACCTGATTCAGGCCAATTAATAATTTGGTTTATATACAAAATATCTTTTCCTCATAACAGGATAATATTTTGAATAACAGAATAAATTTAACATACACATGATTATTGAGTATAAAATTGGTAGATTAATTAACATGATAATTTAAAATTTTTATTTGATAAAAAAAGTGTTGTTTGTATTGCTTATATTACAAATCTTGCCATTAATATAAACATAAGTATTAAATAGCTGCTGTAATCCTATACTTAATCAAATATGCATGAATCGCTAAAAAATGGCAGCAAAACAGCAAATTTCATCAGGTCATAAGCTTACGATATACATTTAAAATAACTGTTTTTAACAGGTAGAAATTTAATTTTTAGAGGCTTATGAATTTTTAGAATAATATTGACATGATATTATTTAAAATATTTCGTGTGTTTTTCAAATCTTCATCTCACCCATCAAATCGATGACAATCCAAATGGCTAAAATTACTGTCTTTACGACGAAAATCTCTATAAAGAAAAAAAATTGTTTTAAAAAAATAAATCTTAAATAATGATATATTTATTTAATCAAGCTGTAACAACTTTAGGTTCATAAATAGTACGTGATGTTTTACCGGTTTGGAATTATTATAAGTTTGAATTTAAGAGTTTATCTGTTTTATAAATAAATAATTTCTTTCACAATTTTCAAAAATATTAATGTTTACTGACTAATAAAGTTTGATTACAAATAACGGTATAAAGGGATTTGAATATCTCTAAGATAGCTGGTCTGGTTTTTACAGCTCAAATATCTCAAAAATTTGTCGATTTAGAGTTAAGAAATAACTTAATTAAATTGATTAATTAAATATTAACTTAAGATTTTTGTTAACTTTCCCATCCCTAACCTGGTAACACTGGACCTATACCATTCTTAGATTGTTTTAATTTAATCTTTTTCAGTTTGTATATTTAAGAAATGTAATAATATTCAATTTTTAATAAAACTAAATTACACAAACTTCTAAAATATTTTTTCACCATAAGTCATGGACTGGTAAGAAGTTTAGGTATTGACCTTTAAACTTATAACAAATATGCTCGTGATTAAATTAGTTGCCAAAAATTTAATTACGTGGTTATGGAGGAGAAAGATATACTTAAAGAGCAGGACAATGGACATAACTGATTTAGTTGATTTTTTCAGAAATTCGATAGGTTTTTGTATGTCGAATGATATATCTTATTGAATATGATGATTTTTGATTTTATAACGTTAATGACGTGTAGCCCAACAAATAATATTTAAACTTCTCTAAAATTGTTTTTATATTGTTTTCATATAATAAATAAAATAGGACTTCTAATTATCATTTTTTTTGCCTACATTTAATTTAATTAGTATGACGGGTACTTTAAATGTCAAAACTTAATTATGATATGGCCTCTGAAACAACTTATAATTAAAATAATTTGAGCATTAACTATAAATATTTTAGATCCGAAAGTAATCATTTAGTAGTCCACTAGTGTGCACAATTCTTTTTCCGTTTTTAGATTTCTGAACCTGTTCTAAATAAAATATATATAGTCAATTCTACCTCAATCCAACAAATCCGGGAGGGGTATCCCTTTAGATTTGGCTGAAATTTTGCATGGAGGTAGTATCTAAGGGTATCTCATTATCTGAAAATTTTTTTGACCAAATGTGATTTTTGACGGAGATAGGGGCAAAAGAAAAAAAAATACAAGGTGAATTTTTACATTTAATGCAATTTGGGAGGTTATAAGTAAAAAAGTATTATAGCTAGAGACTTAATTTTTTTAAAGAGGACAATAAGGGCTATCTTGCAGTTTATTTCTTTAAGAAGTTTATTTTAAAATTTTGAAATTTTTTAAAGAACATTTAGTTTGACAAAAAAACGTATTTTTTAATTTCTTGAAAAATTGCTGAAATACTGTCAATAGTATTCATTATTAATATGTGAACTTCAAAATATGGGAACGACATTTTTTTAAAATTAAAAAAAAATAATATTTTTTTTTTGATTTTCTGACAAAAATTTGCTCCCTCCACTATATTAAAATATTTAAAAGTGCCAAATTTGTTTAAATATAAGATTAAACATAGGGGCAATTATGTTAGGATATAAAAGTTTTATTAATTTGTTTATATAATAATTTTGGAAAGAAAAAGGAAACTTCAGATTAAAAAAATTGGTAATTTTCAGCATTTTATTCCTATCTTTAAAGCCGACTTTCTGGGTTACAACCATACCAATTTTGAAATTTCAAAATGCATTTTATACATAAAACATCGCTATATAACATATATTTCCTCAACATTTTTTAACGTACCCATGGCTGTTTATAAAATAAAAACAAAAGTTTGCCAAGTTTTTTAAAATTTTAAGGTGTAAAAAATAAAAACTTAAAATTTGTATGCTTACATTTGTTAACTTTTACTAGTCCTTTTTAGTTTGATGAACAATATTAGAAATTGTATAAAATTATATTCATCCTCGGCAAAATTTAAAAAATTTGTTAAGTTTATTGTATAAAATATTTTTTGGGAAGATTTTAGAAAAAATAATAAGGTTAAAAAATTTGTAAAAATTTATTTCCTTTATTCATCTGATAAAAAAAATAAATTAGAATATTTTGGGCCTATTTAGAATATTGAGATTCAACAGATGTTCTTTATTTATGCATATCAACAAACACAAAATTAACGTAAAAAGTCTAATATTTTATAATACACAGTAATATGGTTTTATGATATTATAAATATATAAAACAAGTCAATTTTAGGGTTAAACATCTTCAAAAGATTATGGGCAGAATTAGCTTCAATGATGAATTAAGAAAATTCATTAATAATAAATATAATATAAACATTTAGTTTTTTTTACTAAATTTTAAAAATGCCGAATTTGTTTTTGAAATGGTATTTAGAACAAAGTGTAGAATGTATATCTAACCGACCTTAATAGTCTTTACCAATATTTCTAGTTCTGTTTACATCTTACTGTTTCTTAATAAAGAAGCATAAGACCTATTAAATAAAAGAGGAAATATCACTATTATTTTATTCTATAGGCATATGGATTTGGAAATCGATCCAATTTTTTTTATAACTAAATGTATTATACGAATTTTTACACAAGAATTTTTGTATAATAATATAAACAAATACAAATCTAACTAAAATAATGGAATGATTCCACACTCTCCTTTTTTGTAATTTTTCTATCTCGTTCTTTTGAGATTTTTTATATAACGTTTATAATATTTTTTTAGCACTTAAACAGGCAAATTATGATTTAATAGGCTCTAAATATTATTAGTTACATATGCAAATATTGTAAAAAAATAAGCTTGGACAGAAGAATACAATATGCGTTGGTTTTTTGACACCTGAAAATTTGCTTTGTTTTGGCAAATTTTAATTTTTTTATTGTAGAAGCGTCAAAAAATGCAAAAAGCTGGGGCTATTATATGTAAATAAGCGATATTTTATTTATAAAATGTCCTTCTTATATTAAAAAAAGGTTGGCTAGTTAACCGGAAAGTTAATTTTGAGGCAAAATTTTCACTTTTTCCGGGTGTGAGGTTTAATTTTTCATTGTAAAATTAATAATAGTATTAATTAAATAAATTAAACTATTACGGTCTAACATAAATACGCCTATGTCCTGCTTTTTGAATACTATTAAAATTGGCTTGGCCTATTTTTAATATAGTGCAAAGGGCATAAATATGTCCTTAAATTAAATCAATTTTTTAAAAATTTTTTAAATGCCGTCTCAAACTAAAATCATATATTTATTAACATTATAAAGGACCATAGTTTATAGACTTTTGAGAAAATTTAAAGATATGTTTAGAGCTATTTGTATTTATACTTAACTTTTTAAATATTTATGCGTCTAAGGTAGCCCTTATTACGATCTTCAAAATAAAAAAAATTATGATTCTAGCTACAATACTTTTGATGATGCAAAACGCCTCAAATTTTTTTTTGCAAAAAATGTAAATTTTTGCTTATATCTTGGTCAAAAATCACTTCCGGTAAAATTTAGGATCTTAAAGACCCTACTAGTGTACCAATTTTTAACTAAAACTGAGAATGTTTGTCGAATTGAGGTGGAATTGACCATATACCAAAAGTGACTTTTTTCCCTGTTAAAATAAAAAACATAGAAGTATTTTTAGTCTATTTTAATTAGATTGGTAACACAGGTTAACTTTTTATGAGTTATGAGTTAACTACAGACCTGCCATCTTAAGGAATATCAAATCCGTTAACCGTTTTTCCTAATTAAACTTAGTTAGTCCGTTACAAACATTTAGAAAAAATAAAAAACTAAAAAAGATTCAAAAACATAAATTAAAATTTTATTTTTGCATATTGACATTATTAAACTGTTAAATTTAAACAAATAATAATTTCATTAAAAACCGATAATATATCGTCGTATTCAAGTTTGGACGAGAAATAATTTGTATTATCTAAATACCGATGTAAGAGCTTGATATATTAATAAAAAAATTTTCCATTATTTGTGATTAAAAATATAAGTTACATTGGATTATACAAAAAAAGAATTTTAAATTTTTTCTTTTTAGGGTATATTTAGATCTGTCAATTTGGTCATAAAGGCCATTTTTTGTTATAGACGGATCTGAGGAGCCAAAGACGGAAGAAACTAAGAAAAATAAAAATCACATATGAGATTAGGCCATCTTAGGGATGCATTCTTTTATGTTTTCATAAAATTCACGTTTGACATAAATAATTGTTGAAATAAAAAAAATTGTTTTAAAATATTAGACGCTTTTTTATTTCTTACCAATCTAATTTGAATGAACTAATGATATTATAATAAGTTTAAGTCTTAATTATGGTGGTAGTCAAATAATAATTTCATTTAAAAACCGTTAATATATCGTCGTATTTAAGTTTGGACGCGAAATAATTTGTATTATCTAAATGCCGATGTAAGAGCTTGATATATTAATAAAAAAATTTTGTATTATTTGTGAATAAAAATTTAAGTTACAAGGGTTTTATTATGCAAAAGATTTTTTAATTTTTTCTTTATAGGGTATATTTAAATCTGTTAATTTGGTCAAAAAAGACCATTTTTCGTTATAGACGGATTTAAGGAGCCAAAGACGGAAGAAACTAAGAAAAACGAAAAACATATATAAGATTAGGGCATCTTAGGGATGCATTTTTTTATGTTTTTATTTCACGTTGACATAAATATTTGTTGAAATAATAAAAAAAAATTTTTTAAAACACGGGTCAACAAATATTTATGTAGAAATACATAAAAGAATGCATCCCCATGATGGCCTAATCTCATATATGATTTTCGTTTTTCTTAATTTCTTCCGCCTTTGGCTCCTTAGATCCGTATATAACAAAAAATGGCCTTTTTTGACCAAATTGACAGATCTAAATATACCCTAAGAAGAAAAAATTTTCTTTTTTGCATATTAAAATCCCTTGTAACTTATATTTTTAATCACAAATTATAGAAAATTTATTTTGCTAATATATTAAGCTCTTACATCGGCATTTAGATAATACAACACGATATATTATCGGTTTTTAATGAAAATATTATTTGAATTTTAAATTTAACAGTTTAACTATTGTAAATATGCAAAATAAAATTTCAATTTATTTTTGTTTTTGAATCTTTTTTAATTTTTTTACCTTTTTTCTAAAATGTTCAATGTTTATAACTGACTAACTAAGTTTGATTAGGGAAAACGGTAAATGGATTTGATTTTCCCTAAGATGGCAGGTTTAATCTCTGTAGTTAACTCATAACTCTCAAAAAATTGTTGACCTGTGAAATACTAGACGCTTTTTTATTTCTTACCAATTTAATTTGAATACATTAATGATATTATGAAAAGTTTAAGTCATTAGGGTTTTGGCAGATAAAAAAGGAGGATTGCGATATAGGCTTGTTTCGAGTTGTAATCTAACCACCAGGGGTTTAATTATGTGGTGTGTATTATGAGTTCGAAAGCTTTATATGCCAAATATTTTATAAATAGATGATTTGTAATTACCCTAACCCCATCAATATTATACCGTGCAGGTTATTATATTTCTTACGTAAAACATAAATAAAACTTTACAGATATTTAAATCATGCAAAAAAACATTAGCCCACGAAATAGACCACTTAAATTTTATAACATCTTAGAATAAATTTTCATAGCAACGGCTTTGACCATCCGTTCAAACTAAAGTTTGTTGTGGTTAATTCAGGTATAATTTGAATGATGGCTTTTTAATCAGCAAAATAAATATTACAAATCTATTATTTAGAAAAAGAAATATATACCTACCATTGGAGAATTAATAATAAAATATACAAACCAACCAATAAAACCCTATTATGTCCTCTGGTATTTTTTTTATATATTATATATTATATATCTCTTCCAATATTTTTTTTAAACAAAATTTAAATTTTTATAAAATTTTATTGCGGCCGATTTTAAAATTTTTATCTTCTAACATTTATCAAACTTTTTATATGGGAACGATTATTGTATCATGTAATTAAACTATTTTGTGACCTATTTTAATTTAAATAAGACAAATGAACAAGAAATTTTTAATTTCAGATAAGGCAAATAGGCCTGATTAACGATACATGTTGATTTGCTTGTTTTTATTTTGTTCAATATAGGCAGCAGTCAATAAAAATAATCTGGGCATAGCCCGAGCAATTTAAAAAAAGAATTTAAAGGAACTCGCGCAAATGTTTCAATGTTATTTTCGACTTGCT
The DNA here is from genome assembly GCA_030555515.1 of Acutogordius australiensis. Taxonomy (NCBI): domain Eukaryota; kingdom Metazoa; phylum Nematomorpha; class Gordioida; order Gordea; family Gordiidae; genus Acutogordius; species Acutogordius australiensis. The sequence continues at coordinate 14,229,296 of CM060245.1, forward strand.
TTATATTTAGTTCTGCCGAAAATCTTATATCATCTATGAGGGGAAAGATGGTAATTGCCTAGCGGGTATTACGCTTAACCAGGACCATGAATTAGCTTACCATAGCAATATCCGGAAATATATGCCAAGGCATCTAAGGTTTCAAATTGTTTAGCAAGATCAAAAGTGCCCTGGCTATCTAAAGATAAGTCAGAAGAGGTCTTAAACCTATAAAGTTAATTTTAAGTATATATTTTCAGCAAAACAGGTTCACAGTTTGACAAATTATAAGCTAATTTAGAGTACTATCTTAGATATATACAAATCTGTTTACCGTTTTCTTATCAAACTTTGTACCTATAAACATTAATTGTGGATGTTGGAGCTTTAAGACTAAATAATTTGATTTATCTATTTAGTGATTAAAGTTACAGTGTTAATTCAATTAAAAATAAAATTTTTGTCTTATAAGTTTTTGAGGTCGCAAAATCAGTCAATTTTGCTAACTGTTTTTTTTGATAGTCGTGAGTGTAGAAAAGTTATAATAATATTAGAGATAATACTACTTTATAAATTTTTTCGCTGCAAAATATACCTCTTACATTCATTGATTTTTGTAAACCCGTGTTACCGGGGAGCTTTAAATACCTTCTTATGGCTTATAATTGTTATCTAAATTAATATGTATTCTAACCAATTTTAAAATTATTAACATCTAAAAATTTTCTAGGTTCGATTTTTCATTAATACTATAGATTTTTAATTAAAAAGAGTTATATGTGTAAGTATGTATGAACCGGGTATCAGCTATAGCAGATCTTGTGTTCGGGCGCTTTTTCAGATGTGATCACTTTTAGCAAACAAAAATAATTGATAAATGTCAAATTGTATGCAGTTTGCAAATTAATAATAAAATATTTTTTTTCAAAAATGTAAATATTTAAACTTATACAATTTGTTAGCGATGCCATGGAAATAGAAGTATATTAATGAATTGAATTGCAATAAGATTAAAATTATATTCATGATATGTATGACTAGATATAATTTTTTAAAACCTTTTATTGATGAGACCTATTTTTTAATTGTTTTTCTCATAATATTTTCTAACTGAGGGGTGGCGGCATT